>CM042158.1:80957487-81382487 GCA_023376005.1 Doryteuthis pealeii | reverse complement strand
TAATTTGTATTACTAAGATTGAAATGTTATTAGTAATCATAAAACTTGTTGATGTTTGAATGAGATGTGTTTACATGTTATTGTTTGGGGTTAGAAAAAAGGAAAGAAGAAAGAAATTGGTGAAAACGTCTGCGTTCATAAACATTTCAAAAAATATTCTTATTAAACCACTTCATTTTTTCCTTGTGGATCATTTTGTCATCATTTTGCTGTTACTTTTTCCCAGGCGGTGATAGTTGAGTTGTAGATGGCAACTCTAAGATGAGACCACTTTGTGTCAATGGAGGCTTCATCTTTAGGTAATGTTTTGTTTGTGAGAACTTCTTGGAGACTGTCTAGGAAGTGCTGTGTCTTGTCCATGTTGCTGTATTTTCTACAGACTGACCGTAAGCTACATAGGTGCAGATCATCATGATACAAGTTATTCTCTTCCATGATTCAGGTGGGTTCCAGTCATCCATTCTATCTGTCATCACATATATGAATGAAGAAGGGCCCAAGCTTTTAAATGATGCATAGTGTGCGTCAATACCTCCAACCTACAGAAAAAAATAACCAAATATAAATGTCAAATTTATCCCGAACACCCTGTATATATTATATTATATTATATATATTGTGTTATATATATTATATTATATATATTACATACATATATATTATAATATCAATGTATATGATTGGCACTATTATAGCTGTAGTAATCCAACGTACACTGTTATTAGAAAAGTGCTCAATATCTATGATAGAGTGTTAATAGATGAATAAATAAATATTTTAGTTTGTATTTACTTACATGGGACCAAGTCTGCTACCATTGGTTTCTTGCTGTGTATGCTTAATTTTTTAAGCAGAGTAATCATTGGGCAGCAAAAAATGTTTTGAAAATGATAAAAATGATATAAATATGGTCAAATATGTACGTTTGATTAACTGTATTTGCTTGTCACTTGTTTGTTTATGTGTCATGTATGTGTCATGTATAAGGTCAGCTGCGCCTGTTCTGTTTGTACATGTGCATATGGTGACATGCACGAACACATAAACGCACATAAGAAGCGCAACATCATGATCACATCTACACGTGTATGTGCGTATCAATTATTTGTGTTTGATGTTCATGTTTGCTGACGTATGAGGTTTTGTATGATTATTAGAGTATATTTTTAGTATGTATATAGTACAATAATAATAAAATTTATGTGCGCATGTAATGACCGTATTATGTAATACGTTATATTCTGGTGTGAACATTGTATTAGTGTAGTGCTATTGTACGGTATAATCAGGTATAATATTTCATATTGATGCCTCCTTTGCCTCCACGAAAAACTCTCTATAATCACTCACCCATCACAACACACCCTACTAAAATTTTATCTAAATGCTGACATGAAAATAAACACTTACTATCACACTTCAACCCATATACACCACCACCATCCAAATCAACAACAAAAAAAAATTTACTAAACCCCAACAATTGTTGGGGTTTGGTAATTTCTTTTTTTTTTAAACGTTTAAATATTTTGGTTTATATTAAACCTTTGTCAGGACAATTCAAAAGAATGGAAAAAATTATTGTCTAGACAATGATGGATTTTTTAAAATAGAGAGAGTTTATTTGGTTGTTGTTGCACCACTGCAACCGACTGCCTCATAAAATATGTCACTGGCATTTATTTACAAAAAAAGTAATTGTGATGCTAATACGAACCTGGGCAGTTTTATTTGAAGGGGCAGGGGACAAAACTGGTCATACTGCTTCCTTAGTTTCACTCACTGACCAATTTATGCCAAAAAAATAAATAAATAGATAAATAGTCATCTATCGCCTTCCGCAGCCAACTTTTACCTAAGGCACTCCATGATAGCTAACCTGATTAAAAGTGATATCCCCAAAAAGATGAGAAGTAGAAAGGGGTGGAAGAAAAAACAGAAAGTCCCCAACAAAAAGTGAAATAGAATAAAATATGGGTCATTCAATTGCATTCTATCCCTTTGCTATATGTAGGGCTGCCGACTGTCTTCTGGTTTTTGACAATCAAAAACAAGCTGATCAGTCAACATCGGAAATGGGTGTCCTTAATAAGTGGGAGAAAAATGGGGTGATTGTGGAATATGTGGGATTGGAATAGCAAAAATTCTATTGGCTCCCCAGGAACATAATTTAAGGTGTGAGTACAGGGCAAAACAATGAACGGGCTCAGTCCTGGAAACGTGAAAAAACTTGGGAATAATAAGCATTCAGCCACGTAAGTAAAATAACTTATTGTGTGTGCAATGTTTTCAGACTTTCCTGTATTTTTCTGTTATTTTATAAACTTTGTCTATGGGTTCTTGCCACCAAGGCTGGACCGCAGTGACCATGTGCAGCAGCAGGAAGAGTTGACTCATAACCTGCCTCCTTTCTCACACACAGGCTTGCAGCATTATGCGATCAAGCCTCTTTTTGTTGCATCTAATCTTTACCATAAGCTGGTGCTTAAAATAATAGATCAAATCCCAACAAGAAGAAGTCTTGTCCACATACAATTCCCTAAAGTGTATCGTCGAAATCATTAATGAAGCCATGGCTAGTTGGGTGAAAAATACCTTTCATTTTTCACCTGAACACGGGGAAAAATGTTGTCAACAACATATCCCATGCCGTATGGTACTAACTGGTCAGGTGTGATGTGAGCAATGACCTCACCAATGTAACTCCAAACCAGACAATACTTGCTACCGTGGAAGAAGGCATGTTCGGTCATTTCTTCCATACTACTGTCGCAGTGGGTGCAAAACGGACTGACTACCATGTCCGCCTTGTAGGCCATGCTGTTGAGCCACAATACACTCCGCGCATCACCAGGTGATGGAGAATTCAGAGTTCTTCAAATTTCAATGGTGTCTCTATGAAATATGTCGCACACCTTGGACGTCTCCATATGCACCAATCATGTCTTGGCTTTTGTCTTTGTGTGTACTAATCTCATCTTGACTTTCAAATTGAATGCTAGCCAAAATACAGTAATGAGCATTTTCTCTAAACACATTTCCTAACTTCCATCACTTTAAAAACATCCACCATTGTTCAGACAGTAATTTTTTCCATTCTTTTGTATTGTCCTGCCGAATGTTTAATAAAAAAACAAAATGTTTCAATGTCGACTTCACCACCAAAAATGAATTATACATATATACATACGTGTGTGTATAAAAGTGATAAGTAAATCATTATCTTTATTTTTTGTGCGAACATTTAGATCTTAAAAAAATCACTCATCATCCATGTTGTAACCTGATAAATAAAGGAGTCATTTCCGGACATGCGCACACATACACACACCGACCGGCGCCAAATCTTTTGAAATAAAATTCAGTTCTTATCCTGTTACCAGAATGTGTTGACTTGTTTTTATTCTCGCTTAAAGAACTCACAGTTACCCTTTTTATAAACTGGGATATAAAAAGGCAAACTTTAATATTGGCGACGAGGAAGAAACAGAATATAAAAAGAATAAAGAAAAAGAAAAAAAATAAGAAAGACGAATACTCGACGCGTGGAAGAAGAAAAAGACACGACACGTGGAGAAAAAGAAAAAAAAGATGTCAGGAACGGAACCAAAAAGATACGTGATATTTTTCCTCTTATGTGTATTATTGCATTATCTCTGTAGTCACTATTGTCTATAATTACATATCTATCAGTGCTGTTAATAAATATTACTCTGTGTCAGTGAAAATTCCCCGTATTTTAAACGAAAAAAAAATATTATCATGGACAATGCAGGAATAAGCTTACGTCTCAAACCATTTAACACGGACTCAGACAGGACCAATTTAAGTGAAAAATGGAAATCCTGGCTTGAAGTATTTGAAGACGAACTTTATTTGCAACGAGTCACAGACGATAATGATAAAATTATTTGCCTAAAAAGATACACTGGAAAAGAAATAAAACTAATAATGAAATACTTGCCAAACACAGAGCAAAATGGAAAAGAATCTTATGAGGAGGTTAAAAAGAAATTAAACCACCATTTCATACCGAAACAAAATAAACAACACGCTATGTTTTTATTCAATAGAATAAGACAGGAACTCGAGGAATCAATTTCACAATACGCCATGAGGCTAAGAGAACAAGCTGAAGCTTGCGACTTCGAGAATAATAGAGAAGACAGAATTTTGGAACACCTTATTCAAACAATTGACGATAGTGAAATGATAACTAGAGCAATACAAAAACAGTGGAATTTAATGACCTTAAGCGAGAAGTGAAAGAGATTACAAAAACTCATTTAAAAACTATAGATAACGAGAACTGGACCGATAGAGTCAATGCTATAGGAAGAAAATGACCAACAGGGCGGACAGAGCTGAAAAAACAAATAAAATGCCGATACTGTGGGGGCCAACACAGATTTGATAAAAGACAGAATTGTCCGGCATACGGATAAGTTTGTTACAAGTGTGGTAAAATGAACCACTATGGCGTCTGCTGTACCCGACAACAGGATGCAGTGAACCAAAATGACAGACAAACCTACAGAAAACAAGATGATATTCCTAGAAATATACGGAGGGTTGAAAAGGAGGCAGATACAAGCTCTGAAGTTGAAGAATTCATCAGAAAAATTAAAATTAAAATTCATAAAATAAAAACTGTAAAACAAAAATGTAAAAACATAGAAATAAGAATAGGAGAAGTAGACACATACTGTGAGCCTGATAGTGGAGCATCTGCAAATATTATGGATGAATACAAATTTAAGGCACTAAAAAGAAGAACAAGCGTGGGTGAATTAAAACCCAACTACAACCGGGTAAAGACTATACAGGGAGAATTATCAGTGAAAGGAGAATTCGAAACGATAATTCGTAACAAGAACCGAGGGACCAAAACGAAATTTATCGTCATAAGAGGACATATAGATAACCTCCCCTTGATAGGCAGAGATACCCTAATAGAATTAGGTATGATGGTACTAGAACCGAATGGGAACCTAAAAGAAACTAATGAGCTTCGGATTAAATCTATAAATGGAACAAACGAACCAAAGCAATTAATTGAAGAATATAAAGATGTATTCCAAGGAATGGGAAATATTAAAGAACCTAAGACTGGAAAAGTAATCAAAGTAGGATTCAAAATGGAAGCTGGAATACAACCTATAGCCCAAAAACCCAGGCACGTACCATACCATTTAGAAACCCCACTAAAAAAATGTATTGAACAAGGAGAAGCGGATGGCATTTTTGAAAAAGTACCCTGAAACGAAGCTATCACGTGGTGTTCACCATTAGTTGTGCAACCTAAACCGAGGTATGCGATGAGAGACCACGACAAACTGGAACCGAACATGATACAAGCTAGCATAGACATGCGGATACCAAACAAATACATAAAAAGAAGTAGATATGTCCAATAAACTCTTCCTAATCAAACCCACTTTGGGAGGCTGCAGACCAACTTTAAGAAAGTCTAGAAAGGAACAAGTCATTATGTCCCGATTGTGCATTGGTCATACAAAACTAACACACTCTTATATACTCAAACAAGAACAACAACCACAATATGAAACATGTCAAACACCCCTGACAGTTAAACACTTATTTATGGAATGCAGATTTTTTGCTCACATCAGAAAACATTATTTTAAAGCAAACAATATGAAAGATCTGTTTGAAAATGTTAACATAGAGGATATTTTCTCCTTTTTGAGGGAAATAAAATTCTACCATAGAATATAGACATGAAACAAATCAATGCCATACAATATGATTCCCAATAATGCTAACACATTGTTAAAACCAATTACTAAAAGTATATATATGAATACACAATATGTATAACACCCCAACCGCTAGGCTGGACGGGTTGATGTGCCGTTAAAATTAATAAACCAACCAACCATTTACATATCACCTAAGGGGACGCAAAATGTTCAGCAAAATGGACTTGAAAGTAGGGTACCCCCAACTCTTAATAAATGAGGAAACCCAAAAACTAGCTACATTCAGTACACCTTGGGGAAACTACAGACCAAAACGGTTGATATTTGGGGCCAAATCATCACAAGATGTATTTGACCAAGTAATGTTCCAAATATTTGGAGACATACCTTTATGCATGAACCAAAGAGATGGCATAATCTTCGGAGGAAAACATAGAGAAGAACACAACAAAACCCAAAGGAAAGTACTCCAAAGAGCCAAGGACTACGGAATCAAATTCAACCGAGAGAAGAGTGAATTTTGTAAAACACAAATCACGTTCTTTGGTCATTTATTTACACCAGAAGGGCTAAAACCAGATGTTAAGTAACTGGCCGTCATCCTTGGTTCCAGTTGTAAAAGAACTTAAAGTAAACAAGTAAGTAAATCAATAAGTCCTTGTGGGATAGTGTCCTTTAGGTCCGATGTCCTAGATGATCCAAATAGCTGTGAGCTAAGATTAGTATCTGGCAGTATAAATACACCAACAGCAGCAGCAGCACTGCCAGTGATTGGATAATAGGTTGCCTTCCCTGGTCACGTTGTAGTCAACGAGTCTATATTTAGAAGTGACTACTTGCCTCATGCCTTATATACATAAAAAATTCCAACACCAGACCCTAGGAAAATTGAAGCTGTACTAAACTGCAAGGAACCAAAATCCAAAGAAGAAGTTAGAAGCTTTCTGGGAATGACAGGCTACCTAGACAACTTTATAAGGAACTATGCAACACTTAGTGCACCACTGACAAACTTAACAAGGAATAAAACAAAATTCAAATGGAACAACGAAGAAAAGGAAGCATTTGAAAAACTGAAATCTGCAATAACCAGCCCTGAAACAATGGCATATATCGACCCAAACAAACAGACTACACTTAGAACAGAAGCGAGCTTCCATGAAGGACTGAGTGCTGCGTTGTTCCAGAAAAGACCACTCGGACAGCAACCGATACACTTCATCAGCAGAAGACTATCGGACACAGAAAAGAGATACAGCCAAACAGAAAAGGATGCATTAGCTGTAAAATGGGCAGTAACGAGACTCAGAAATTATCTGATTGGAGCACCCAAATTCGTTATAATAACAGCCCACAAACCCCTAATCCCAATGTTTGATAAAGCCCAACACAGACTCCCACCATGCATAGAAAAATGGATTATGGAAATAATGGACTTCGACTTTCAACTTAAATAAGAACCAGGAAGAAATGAACTGGATCCATTAGATTACATTTCAAGACACCCTATATCAGAGAACTGTCGAGACAACACAGAACAAATAATAAACCACATTTCACACAAACAAAATGCTGAAATGCTAGATAGAATAAGGACAGAGACAAAGAAAGATGATACACTAACAAGATTGACATCATACATTACCAACAACGACTGGGTCAAAGCCGAAAAGGACCTAGAAATGTTACCATACAAACATATTAAAGAAGAAATCAGCATAATAGAAGGAATAGTCTACAGGGGAGATAAAATAATTATCCCAAAATCTCTTCAAAGAAAAATAGCAAAAATAGGACAGTACTTAGGACACCTGGGAAGGACGAAAACCAAACAACTATTAAGAGGAAGGTATTGGTTTCCTAAAATTAACTTTATGATTGATACAGACATAGACCAATGCTATGAATGCAAAGTAGTAGCAAGTGATCCACAACCAGAACCAATAAAACCCACAATCATACCCAAGAGAAGCTGGGAGGTAGTCAATCTAGACTTTGGAGGGCCATACCCAGACGGACACCACAACCTTGTTATGGTAGACCAGAGGTCAAGATACCCAGTAGTGGAAGAGGTACAAAACACATCTTTCAAACAGACAAGAATAAAACTGAAAGAGATATTCGCAACCTATGGGACCCCTAGAAAAATATTAATGGATAACGGACCACCTTTCTAATCAAAAGAATTTTCAGAATTCGCGGAAGAAGAAGGATTTTATCATCACAGGATAACCCCACTACATCCTCAAGCAAATAACGAAGTAGAATCATTTATGAGAATGGTAAATAAAGCAGAACAAATCGCTAACCTACAAAATAAAGACAAGATAGAAGAATCAACATAATAGAAATGCTAACAGCATACAGAGCTACACCACACCCAGCAACAGGTATAGAACCTAATGAAGCTATGGAAGGTAGAGAAATTAGGATAAAGTTAGATTATAACAAACCTAACAAAATTGAAACAGAAAAGAAAGAGACAAACGAGATAATAGAACATAATGATAAAAAACATAAAAATAAATTCAATACAAACAGAAGGACTAAAGAAAGAAAATTCATATCTGGTGACTATGTACTCGTAAAACAACCAAAGACAAACAAATGGTCAACACAGTATGAACCAACATTCTTTATTGTAACGGAAACTAAAGGATCACAAATTAGAGCTAGGCGAATACATGATGAAAGGGAGGTAACCCGGGATATTAGTCACTTTAAACTCGCAAACCAACTAGTGAATGAAAGACTAGGGGACTGACACAGATTATAGCACTGAGAAAACGGAAATACAGGAAACAAAGAATAATGTAGACAATTATAGTGATTACGAAGAAATATGCACTAACTACACACCAACACTAGAAGCAAGCACAATAACTGAGGGCACACCACAAAAATCAGATGAACCAGGTTGAGATGAAGATGAAACAGCAATTGCAACAACAGACAAAAATGAAACTACAAACGAAGGAATAACAAATAGACCCAGAAGAAAAAAAGATACACCAAGACATTTAAAAGACTATATATTATGAACATTCATTATGGGGGGAACTCAAATCTCTTGAAGTTGGGAGAAAGGTTGTAACCTGATAAATAAAGGAGTCATTTCTGGACATGCGCATACATACACACACCGACCGGTGCCAAATCTTTTGAAATAAAATTCAGTTCTTATCCTGTTACCAGAGTGTGTTTGCCTTTATAAACTAGGATATAAATCCTAGTTTATAAAGGCAAACTTTAATAATCCATATTTTGTATCTTTCCCTCCCCCCAACCACTGAGAAGATGGCTACTTAGGGCTTATTGCCGGTATATAATTTTTTTGAGGACTAAAATGGAACTGTTCTGCAAAATTAAACAGAATGAAGGAAATAACTGAAATTTATTCTTATTTTGATGGTGTATAAAATATTACATTTCTATATTTTTAGTACATTATTGCAGACATTTCCTCAGCGGTGTATTCTGGACAATAAAAGTGATGCAGATTTTTAAAACATTTTTCAATTGATTGACAGAAACTGTTTTTCTAAGAGACAAATGAAATATTTCATTTTGAATCCTTTGTTTAATTTGAAAGAAAATAAATAACTTTCTTATAAAGCTGTTAAAGTTTTCTCTGTTGTTTTTTAAGGTATGAGGCAGAAAACCACAGGCGAAAGTGGCAAAGTTGGTAACACAGGTGACTACTAAACTAAATTTTGTTTTTTGGCTTCTCCCATAATGATGATCAAAATCTCAGCTTCTTTCGCACAAGGCAGAAAATCAGTCCTTTTATTGGCCTCAGAACCCACGCGATCTTTTATAAATCTTGGCACCTGAATAGAGTCATGTGTTTGTGTCACTCCTATATTATGTTTTCCGTGTTCCAACAGACGTGAGTTCAATCCAGGCAGGCCAGACTACCGGAAGCTAGTCTCTTTTGTACTTCTTCGTGGCAATAAAACTGCGACTTCCTCCTCAGATGACTCGTCTGTAGAAGTGTCACTTGATCTGTCTCTGTCAGGCCCATTGCTGCTTGCCTCGGATGGAACACTGTGTGCATCACTGATGCTGATCATTCTTGAACTCTGTGTAGAAGATTCTCTTTCACTCCTTCTCTCTGAGGCACTTGAACCAAGACCATCTGATATATCAGAAGGCCTGTTCATTGGGTGTGTGACGTCACAAAAGTAGGCCGACTTGAGCCTTCGAAATAGATACCGTTGTCTCGTAAAGACAGTAAATAAACAAAAGTGTTACGTTTCATTAAAATTTAATAACTGAAATTTGTTCATAATTTTATTTATTTCAAATTTGAAAACAATTTTTATAAATTATAACAAACATTGTTTTGATTTGCATGTTTTTTATTTTAATTAAAAAAAAACCCTGTAAAGGCAGCGTTGAGGTACATAAAAAAAAAGACATACCGTTACATTAAACTTTAATAACTGAAATTCGTTCATAATATTATTTTTTTTGAATTGAAAACAATCTTTCATAAATGATGACAAACATTGTTTTGATTTGCATGTTTTTTTATTTTAATTTAAAAAAAACGTAAACTGAATTATGAATAAATGAACAATCTTTTTATTCCTGTTATTAAAATATTAATTTAGTTAGAAATGAAATGAAATAATCTATCTTACAAATATTTATTTGGTAAGAAAGAGCGAAGTAAAAAACAATAATAAGCGAAATAAATAACAATAATAAAGTTTATTATTGTTATTGTTTTCGCTTATTTTCGCTTATTATTTATTTTGTTTATTTAATAAACGAAATAAATAATAAGCAAAAATAAGCGAAAACATTTAACTCAACTTTGTTTTTAATTTTTTCGTATATATACAAAAGAATTTTCGAAAGAAAAGCCTTTTACAAAAATAGGTAGTTAAATTATATGACTACTTATTTCGTAACTAAGTAAACATATAGTTGTATTGTAATAAAAACAACAAAAAATTTATAATAAAAATACGATGTAGTTAACATTTCGTATATTAACAAAACAGTGTATTATATGTTCTTACCTCATTCAAGTTACGTACATTAGAATCATTTTTATTTTATGTTTAATAAAATAAAAATGATTCTAATGTACGTAACTTGAATGAGAAAATTTGTTCTTTAATTTATCATAATTCTAATGATAAATAAATAGGCAGATTTTTAAAAAAAATTAAGTCACCACTTTTTTCTCTCTCTTTCTTTTTTTTACTAAAAACTGTCAGAAATGATCTTTCGATTTTATCTCTGCTGAACTTGAAAAACGGTTGCAAAATTAGGGTGACCCAGAAAGAACAGAACCCACAAAATTTGTAATAAAACTGTTAATTTTAACTAGGGGGGTATAGGTTATGGTTGGGGTTTAGGGTTAGTTTAATGGGAAAATAAATAAATAATTTGGGTTCTGTTTTTTTATGAGATATTAAAAAAATGAACCGAAATTGGGTATACCTATCTCTTATTTTTTGCCACTCACCCTTTGGTGTTCCTATTTTTTTTTTTTTAGTCCGGTCATGGACCGGGTACTTTAGCTAGTCAGGATATAAGAGAGAACCTCTATCAATCCCTTGAAAATAGCTGTTTATTTCAGGTATTTCTTTAATTTTATCTCTTCCAGATAATAGGTTTTTGCAATTATTGCATTTAGTTTTCTTAAAAACAGCATAACAGCAATAAGCGGCTAAATATAGTATTACAGGAAGAACTTCTCGACATTTATTAACATCATCCTCTTTGACATCAATTGTAAATTTATAAATATCTAACTTTTGCTGCTCTGTCACTTCATCCCAATTTGGTTCTTGTAAATTATTTAAATCAATTTTAAAGCATTGCTGATTAAATGATAAGCTCAATTTTAAAACTGATAGCATTCTAATTTTTTGTTCACACTCAAACACTTGCCATATTGAGATATTATACTGATCACCACTAAGTTGCCGGTATTGCCCAAACTTTGCCTCAAGGTGATCAGTCTGAAATTTGCTAGGTAATATGTATAACATTTTCAATTCTTCCATGCAATACTTAGTCAGTTCTAGAAATGCATAGGTTGTATGATGCAAAGCAGTGAAGGTTTCCTTTGTTAATTTGCCATTTTTTCCAGAAATGCTATTCCAAGATTCTAACCAGTCACTGAATACAGAGAGAAATCTAAAATTTTCTTCATTTACTCTAAGTGGATTACAGTATTTATTTCTAAGGCGACAACCTTTATATGGTGTTTTTACATTCATTATTGTCCACCAAATATAAAATATGTTTATATATTCTGCAACTTCTGCAAAATTAGGCAAACATTCCTGTTTTCCTAACGTCAATAATCCCTGAATTCATTGAGAATTTGCAGAACTAAATTAACATTTTGCCTTTCAAGACTAGTAGGGGAAAGAGTTTTTGAGGTCAATTTATAACAATATTTCAAAATTGACTGAGATTCCAGGGCATAAAGTTTCTGTAAGGTACAAAATGGGGCACTTTGGATACTATTTAATTCATGATTTCCATTATGACAAAATTTTGGAAAGAGCATGCATTTAGTTGCATCCTTTTGACCAAGCCAATTGTTTCTAATATATGAATTGAGTCGAGCAGAAAGAAAAGAGGCCGAGACTTAACAAATGGGTGTGGATATACAATCGAAAGCTTTGGTGGATTGCAAAAGTAAGATATAGCTTTTTTATTTATAGCATTATTATCTGTTATGATTGATAATACTTGAAAGCCTATCTCCTCTAAACCAATTATTATACATTTAACTATATTAAATAAATTCTCAGCTTTAAGACATTTAGTTGGCATAACATGCACAACATCCTTATATGGTGAGAATACACTGCTAAGCATAAAAGCAAATGCACTTGTTGCAGCTTCATTTCTATTGTCAGATAAGCCAACAATATTACCACCCTTATAATCAAAATAAGGTTTTAGGTGAATTTCATCAACAAGTAAAGATACTGTGGTGTCTTTCTGTACGAGTAACTTAAATTTGTTTTTAATATACATAATATAATATTATAATAAGAATGTTCTCCGGGTGGGGGGGGCACAGTTAAGACCGACGCTTTTACTCTCCCACTAACACTATCAAAAGATCTTGTCTCTCGTCCACTCGTCACAGCCAAAATGCTACTGCAAGCTTTCTCCCCGCTTTGTGAGGGCTAGTCAATAAATACACAATTACAGTGTTCATCCGGGCACCTTACTCTGACCTGCACGTGCAGCACGTGCGGCACTAATCAGCATGCGTCAATCCTTCACATCCGGACCACTCTGGATATTTTAGCAATTCCCATGCGTCAGGCCACGACTCACGATCAGGAGAATGCGAGTTCAATCTCCCCACTCACCTCTGATCTCATTCTGCATGCCAAACACAGTCGTGCACACTTCGAACTACTATGTTCGTGGTTTCTCTCGCCACACTCCCCCCAATCTCATGATCACATATACTACAGTCCGGAGCAGGTCTCTTTAGTCTGCTACTTTGTCTAATCGGGACACGCTCGGTGGTATCTTCATCCTCGGTTGTATCATCGGATGTGTCTCTCTCGGTGGTATCTTCGTCCTCAGTTGTATCATCGGATGTGTCTCTGAGCCCATTCTGGCCACACTCATTGTGGTCGCTCTAAGATGCTGCTGAATTCACCCGCGTCAAATCCTCATACAGCCTCAGCACTTCATCGTCACTAGTGAAAAAGAAAAATATCATTACATATGCAGTTTATTTTAAAAAGATTTAAAACCCTTTGTTTTGGTCAATTTCGACACGATCCGCCATTCAGCCTTTTTTTTTTATGCTTGTTTACATTTTTACTGTAACATTTGTCATTTTGTCAAAAACGCATTCAAAAATGCGCTCTTATATGAAAAAAATTGTTAACTCAAGACAGCACTTTTAATGTCTTAAACTTGATTTTGTGAATTACAAAGACTTTAAAATACTTCAATTATTGAAGTTTAAATTAAATTTATTTAGTTTTAATACAAAAAAAATAACTCATTCTGCAATTATTTGTAGGTAAAAAATTTTCTCTTCTGATTGCGTGTATCCATTTCTCGCTCAACTTTTTATCATTAGGGAAAGAAAAAACACTAACTTTCGGTCCATTTCTATAGTTCCCATTACAAAAAGGCACAACACACTTAAAAGGCATTTTTGTTTATAAATTAAAATAAAATTAATTGACTGAATAATTACAAGAAAAAGTCGTTGACTATTTGCAAAGAACTTTGAAGAATAAGTCGTGTTTGGGTAATGACAAAACTGGGCCTAGATATGATGATGTCACAGTGACGTCAGACTCATTCCATTAGGCCTGTATGTATTAGAAGGCGATGCTTGAACCCACAATGAGGCGATAGTCCTTTATGTGGAGAGGCATCTCATCAACGAGAACGTTCTGTGGGCTAATCACGCCTCTGATGCATTCACGGGCATAAGAGGTGTGCACCGTCCATCTAGGATCTTCATCCAGACATGATCTCCCAATTTGTAACTAATGTGTTGTTTTTTGGACCAACATCTTGTGGTATATATATCGGTGTGGTATATATGTGATTGATACTATTTTCTGCATAAATAAAAAGACAAAAGACCAAAGGTGTAAATAGAAGAAAAAAGTTTTTTTAAAGAATCTGCTCAGGTAGTAAATAAGTACCGAAAATCGAAAAATAAAATGGAAATAAAAACTCAAAAAATATTTTTTTGAGTATTATTTGTATTATTTAGACTATCTTCATTGATATCTGTACAACGTTTCGGCCGATGTGCCCTCCGGCCTTCTTCAGGTATTTCTTGTCAGACTCGGGAATCTTTTCGGACTCGGAAACCTTCTTGTAATTGGGAGCCATCACAGAACTTTGAACCTAACCCTTTATTCAGTCCAGGGGGGTATCCTGTTCTCATTCCACTAACCATAGCTGGGGTACAGGTGTTAAGCTGTGTTAATTATTATTCTATGTTACTGCTGCACCTGACCAGGATTGAATCTGCAGTCTAGAGATAACTGTCACTTAGAACTGTCTTAACCTAACTCGTTTATCCACTAGGCTATGTGACAATTGGACAATCCAGTGTGAATTTTTTTCAATCACAAAAGTTACAATTTATTTTGTAAAAACGGATTTTAAGTAGCATCTTGGCAGGCATCTTGATCAAAATTGACTAAAAAAATCATTTTAAATATATAAAAAATAAATTACATGTGTAATATTATTTTGCTTTTTTACTGATGCTTATTATGTTACTACTTTTTGACTTAGACAAAAATTTGACCTTAAATAATTGGTTTAATAAATTTTAATTCATTTTTAAAATGAAAAGCAGACGATATTTTGGCAGACCTTACTCTTTTCCCTAATCCCAATCATCTAGCGAGAGCTTAACGGGTGACCCAACAGGTCACGTTTTGTCTAGTATATATATATATATATATATATATATATATATAGCATTCCCAGTTGATTTTTTTATTTGAGGTTATTGTTGTTTAATCACATTAGTTATATAGAGCTGTGTAAATGGAGTTCAGAACCGTTTGAATTATGCAAATATCCCCAGTGGTTCAAAAGTTATGAGAATTTAAAGCCCCGAAATTGGGGGTACAAATGTGGACATGATTTTGTTTCATAAATATGTCAAATCACGGACCATTAAAAAAAAAAGAAATTCAGTGATTCTTCACCGTTTCTTTATTTTTGGAGCAATTTTGATAGAATTTGTAAATTGTATTTATGCACTCAAATTGTATGTATGATTATAGAGATACAGATAGCAGCAATTTTGGGTTTTTTAAAAGCCATTTTCATTTAATATATACAGACAACATTTTAAAAATTTAGGTAGGGTTAAGGATTACTGACTTTAAAACATAGCTAAAAAAAGAAAAAAAAAAAAAAGTAATTTCGTTGTTGCAGAAATTTCCATAAAATACGATAATTATCAAACTTTTTTACGTGTGAATTTTTAAATTCTCATGCCATTAATGTTAAATAAATATTGGGTTACGGCTAAATTCTCATCAAAATCCCATTATATTACAGGGTGACTCAGAAAAAAAAAAAAAAAAAAAAACAGAACCTAAATTATTTATTTTCCCATCAATAACCCCCCTAGTTAAAATTAATAGTTTTCTTACAAAATTTGTAGGTTCTGTTTTTCCTGGGTCATAGTTTGTTTTGAAATGTACGATTGAAATGTACATTTTGCATAGTGTAACGTAGTGCCTTTTCTTTCACTAAATAGGCATATAAGTTGCGTAGTGGGTTTGTTTACAACTTCACACAGAATCCAGTAGTAATCGTATGTAGTCCGCAAACCCTTCCTCACTTCTTTTGGTCAAGGGTAAGATATCACTTACGCAGGCCGCGCGCCTTTCGGGTATCAGGTTTCACAACCGTGCGTCGTTTGTCACGGTCAATTTGAGTTTCTCCACGAGTGTCTAGTGGTCGTCCCCTTTACGATAGTATCTTTACTATTTTGTTTGTGGCAGAGTTCCCATTCATAAAACGGTTTCTTTCGTCGTAAATAGAGAAAATTAATAACACCGTGTTTACTTTTCAGAAGTTTATTATATTCAAAACTTCACTATAACTTTTGAGAGAGAGAGAGAGTCCCTAATATTCTCTATCTTAGCAAGAGGGGTTCTAATTGGATTCAACTTCGGGTTTTTAGTCCTTCGTAAATATCTCGGTGACAAACTTTTCTGATGGTCTTTAGCGACAACAGCTTACTAAACTCCGTACGATCACTGCCTCTCCGGCCGACTTCTCTGACTGGCTCTGACTGCCCCTGACTCTCACTCTGACTCTCACTCTAACTGCCTCTGATCCCTCACTGACTCCTTAATATAGTGTGTCTGAATAATCTTCCAGAAGTTTCTTCTTCTTGTATGTTCGAGCTCATTCTGGACATAATTGAAGATTCAATTCCTTCGAATCACTCTGGTCAACCAGAGTTCACGAGCCTGAGATCAAAAGACTCTCTGCGCCCAAAAGACTGGATTTTCCTTTTCGTCTCCCAATCTCTCGTTAAAAGATTTTATCTTTCTAACTCCTTTTTCGGCGATTCTACAAAGACCACCCAGTAATATAAGAGAATCGGTAGTACATTTTTTTTTAAGGTTTTTCCAAGTCTGGCACAAGGCCACAAATATAGGTGCTGGGCGGCGATTACGTAACAATAGGCTGATTTTTCAAACGTAAATATATGTATACACATATATAATATTAATTTAAATATGTAACATCACTGAATTTAAAAATACATTTCTTAATGCTTATGTTGAATTACATAAAAGAAATAGATTATCTATTTACGTTTTCACACAAACTGTGTGCTTTTGTTTATATTTCTCGTAATTTCAATTTTTTTTTTTTTCCAAAATTGAAACGAACGTAAAAAATAATTCAATTGTTAAAAACACATAAAAGTTAAATATTTAGAAAGATTCAGAAAAAAAAAAACAGAACCTAAATTATTTATTTTCCAATTAAACTAACCCTAACACCCCCCTAGTTAAAATTAATAGTTTTATTACAAAATTAGTGGGTTCTGTTTTTCCTGGGTCATAGTTTGTTTTGAAATGTATGATGCATTGTACGTTTACAAATTTTGCTTTTGTTTACATTTCTCGTAATTTCAAGTTTTTTTTTCCTCCAAAATTGAAATGAACATAAAAAATAATTCAATTGTTAAAAACACATAAAAGTTAAATATTTAGAAAGATTCGTATTTTATTTTCAAAGGTATAAATATTTAGAAAATTTGCGATAGAAATAAGCAATGAATTTAAACTTTATTGTGTGCATAATGCCTAGCCGAGGAGACAGGCAATACGTCATACGCCGAGGCCACCTCGCGTACGTCTCGTCGGACAAATAAATTTGAGATTTTTTTTCAAAATACAAATTTTTGAATAAAAAG
The DNA here is from genome assembly GCA_023376005.1 of Doryteuthis pealeii. Taxonomy (NCBI): domain Eukaryota; kingdom Metazoa; phylum Mollusca; class Cephalopoda; order Myopsida; family Loliginidae; genus Doryteuthis; species Doryteuthis pealeii. The sequence continues at coordinate 81,364,829 of CM042158.1, read as the reverse complement.
CCGATGAACTTAATATTCTTCAAATTTTATAATTTTTATATCAAAATAATTCTGAAACTTTCTAATATTACGCACATAGTGCGTCTTTTTCGCAAATCATACTTATTTTGAACAAATAGTCTTGGAGTTTGCACTATTGTAATTTTACTTTCACGGGTCCTAGAAACAAAAAAAAAGCTCCCTTTTGTACTTCCAGGTGTCTTCTAATTGAATGCAAAATTTCAAGAATATTGATAAAGATTAGCCACTTAGATTTTCCAAAGAAATGTAGAGTGTAAAATGTATTCTCGGAAAAAAATTCCTATCACGCATTTTCGTTTTTTTAAAGCAAAATACGTTTTTAACTCGCTGTAAAAAAATATTCAATTAATAGAAACCCATACAAATTATATATTTAGAGAGATTATTTTCTTTTCTTTTCAACCATATGAATATTTTTAAGATTGAACAATAAATATACGAGAAATAGTGATTTTAAATCAATAAAGTCGGATTTGTGACGTCAGTTGACAGGCTGTTTTTACAACCGAAAGTCACGTAAATTCGAGGTTTTTCTTCAAAATCAAAATTTTCAGAGAAAAACCCGAAGCATCTAGCAATCTTTAAATTTCACAAATTTTATAGGAAAATAATTTTGAAAGTCTCTAAAATTACAGACCATGTGCGTCTTTTTTGCGTCTTTCATATTTTTTAAACAAATAACCTTTAACTTTGCCCTCTCATATTTTTATTTCCACGGGTCCTAGAAACAAAAGAAAAGACCCAGGTGTCTTCTATTTGAGTGCAAAATTTCAAGAATATTGATAAAGATTACCTACTTTGATTTTGAAAAACAAAACAGCGTGTAAAATTTATCCTAAAAAAAAACGATCATATTTTTGTTTTCAGCTGTCCGACCGAAAATACGGTTTTAACTCGCTGTAAAAAATAATTCAATTGATGAAAACCAATAAAAGTTACATAATTAGGAAGATTACTCTATTCTCTTTCCAACCATATAAATCTTTAAGATTGGTTAAGAAATACTCAAGAAATTGCAAATTGAACTGATTAAGGTTGCAAATTTGAAAATGTCAGCGTTTTTCGGCTAAATGCTTGTAATGCTAATATATATATATATATATATATATATATATATACAGGGTGTTCAGGATAAATTTGACATACTTATATTTGGTTATTTTTCTCCGTAGGTTGGAAGAATTGATACACACTATGCATCATTTAAAAGCTTGGACCCTTCTTCATTCATATATGTGATGACAGATAGAATGGATGACTGGAACCTACCTGAATCATGGAAGGGAATAACTTGTATCATGATGATCTGCGTCGGCTGTCAAAATAAGGAGATTATGGTTGCTGTCCAATGCTCCCTGAACACTGTAAAAACAATTGGGCATGAACTGGAGAATTGCAATGGTGACTACAAGGCTGTAGCTAGAAGAAAGCAACATAACAGACAATCTGATTGCGTTCGTACAACAGAATTTCTCGAATATCTGCAGAAAAAAGTGTTGGATGCCTACATGGAGTTGCTAAATACTGCAGTCAATCCCTGGATTACAATGGTAGACCATATGTATGGCAGCAGGATTCGGCCCCCTGCCACATCTCTGGGAAAAGTCAAAAATGGTTGTCGACAAATTTTTACGACTACACAAGACCCAATGTCTGGCCTCTGAACTCCCCAGATCTTAGCCCCATGGATTCTTCTGTATGTGGCGCTGTTGAGAAAGACACTATTGCCGTGCCAGTACTACAAAAGCCCAGTTAATCAACAGAATTAAGCTAGTTTTTAAGACCCTTCCCATGGAAATTATAACATCAGCTTGCTCCAGGTTACGGAGCAGGATTGGGGCTGTGATCAATGCTAATGGCAGTTATTTTGAGTGAAACTTGTTGACAGTAATGTAATTTCCGCGCTTGTTAAATTTCTTCAAAATCCATTAAATTTTGAAGTTACCAAGCACTTTTTCTTTTTCCTTATGAAACTGTCAAATTTCTTCCGAACACCCTATATATATATATATATATATATATATATATATATATATATACACAAACTCACATGCAACTTAATAAAGAAATTTCAACACCTACAATCAACCTTAAAATAAAATCCATCTGACACAAACCACCAATCAATGCCAAATCGACAACCCCCTAATCTACATGCTATCCTTACCTCATTGAAAAAACACCTATACACAACCCAACACAAGGGAAATTACAAATGCAACAAACGTAGATGTTTAGTATGCAATCACCTAGTGATATACTCCCTCCTTTACAATACACCACAGATATCAAAATCCATGCCCCACCTCACCTGTAACAGCTCCATCATATATTACAAATGCAACAACAGTGGATATATAGGGTAAACGCAAACACCATTCGGCAAAAATCACCTTACTCACCTAAAGCTAAACATTTTAACCAACCAGGACACACATTTGACAATATTATTAAATGTATTCTAATAGACAGCTACTTTTCAACAATACAAACATGCAAACAAAAAGAAATTAAATGGATACTTAAATTCAACACATACATACACACACACACATACACAGAGGCTTGAACACTGACCTCGGCACATTAAATACATACAAATACTTTCACATATCCCACTCATAATATCCTACCATAAACATTATAATCCTCCAAAAAACAAATGCTATGCCCAAGAGGAAACCTCAACCCTACTCCTACTGGAGATATAAATTCCCATATACAAAACAATAAAAACTTTAAATGCTACCAGCTAGCAGACCACCCAACTGATACACAACCCCAAGGAAGAGACCATTATTAATTGTTATAATTATGTGTATGTATACATAGAGAATGGTGATTTATAAATAAAAATCTGCATAAATGCATCTGTAAAAGTGGAATTGAACCCAATATATGAGAGACTGAGGATGCAGAGTATCCAAACTGAAGCTAAGACGTTGCGAGTGATCTTAAGTTGATTTTTTGATTTTATATTTTATTTTATTATTATTATTGCACATGAATTTCATGATCTCAACTCAAACTAAATTTCGAACAATCAAGTACTGAAATACAGATATCAATGTCAGGTGGGTTACGTCACACGATTTCAAAACAGAAACTCTAACAGCTAAACAATGCTAGATACTGTCTCTTTCATATTTATTTCATTTTTATTTTATTTTACTTTTGATTCACTCTCAGTTTGTCTACACAAAGCCTTCATAAAAGATGGTGGCCACCCGAAATATTGAAAAAAATAAAGCAGACCAAGAGCAAAACAACGTTCATCTATTAGAAATCTGTTTTTATTTTTTGTTCACTTTATTTTCCTGATGCATTTTTGGTAATATTTGAATATTACCAAAAATGTTCACAAGACTATAATACATATATATATCTAATATATAAAGGAGAGATTTTGGTATGTACATGTCGACATATAACTCCAAAACGAGAGGTCACTCAGATTTAAAATCTTGCATACACATTGATATTATTCTAACTAAGAAACACTCCAAATTTGGTTATTCATTTTTACTGATTAAGGGATATAATTAATTAATCAAACAAAAAACAAACGATTTTTTCGAAAGCTATAGCATAGCATAGCTGCTGCTGCTGCTGCTTGGTGTATCAGTTTCCGACTGTTTTTCAAGTTCAGCCCTTATCTTGAGATTTCTTTTAATCATTTATTAACATTTTTTAAAAAAACTTATGAAATCGCTTTAATTCATTCATATTAGTGTTGTCTCGAATATAGCATTTATTTCAACCGTTTATTCATTAGACAATTCTCGGCGATTTTTTTTTTTTAATTTGATAAATAATTATTATAAAAAATTAGTTACCATCAATTTTCCCTGTGAAATTTACCCCACCCCTATATTTAATACAATGAAACTTGCATAAAAATTAATATTATCTTGAAAAAAAATTTTCAGTTCAAAAGAAGATACATTAAACAAACTACTGATGATTTTTTTTTAATTTTCAGCTAATGGAAATAATAAAAATTATGATTGAAAAACAATGTTTTCATTTTTGCACCATTAAATCAACTGAAATTTTATGTAGCCAAAAACAACTTACAACAAGAGGATTTTTAAAATATACTATGAAAAATCAATTAATGGTCTGACTTTCATGAAAATATATTAGGGGAAATATTTTTTTACGAGGTCTACCCCCATCCCCTATTTTATTTTATGAGATATTAAAAAAATGAACCGAAATTGGGTATACCTATCTCTTATTTTTTCGCCACTCACTCTTTGGTGTTCCTTTTTTTTTTTTTTTTTAGTCCGGTCATGAACCGGGTACTTTAGCTAGTATATATATATATATATAAATGTGACACGTTGGATCACCCATTTAGCACCCATTGTGATCAGAAAAGAAGTGAGTTTGCAAGGCAAATTAATTTTAAAAAAAGAAATAGTGCTGGAGATTTTTTTAAAAATCATTAAAATCTTTTTGTTAGATTTCTAAGAAAGGGAAAGTTTGACCAAATTTAAGTTCAAATAGACCTGATTCTTGAAATTCTATTTCAAGCTACGATGTTGAGAAGCTAAGTTGTGGAGATGATTGAAAATGATTTTTTTTTATGTAATATCAAAAATAATCTCTCAAACAAAACTAGTGAAAAAAGTTTTGAAAATAAAGTAAAATGTTTTTATAGTTCTTTTATCTAAAGCTGATAAAACCAACATTTTCGTTGTGCTTAACAAAACTGACTACAACTCCAAATTACAAAAGATACTACTCAAAGTTCTAAAAAATCAACAAAACCCCCATAAACCAACTAAAAATAAACAAACTAATCACAGCCAATAACGCCAAAGTGGACAGTCTAAAACTTCCAAAGATTATTGGTGACTACAAACCAGGATATATTTATGGAACTGTAAAAATTCATAAACACCACTACCCCCTCCGACCTATCACTACCCCTGTATACGATTTAACAAAACAAATCAACCAAATAAAGTCTGAAATCCACAAACGAACTAATCCAAATTCTACAAACCTCAACACCAAATAACCAAATGATCGCTTCACTTGATGTCAAAAATCTCTTTACAAACGTCCCTGTAAAAGAAACTATTGACATCATTATACAAAACATTTACAACAATCCGGAATATCCACCACTTAAAATCAACCCTAACATCCTTAAAAAGCTCTTCCTCTGCTATACAACTGAAGTCCCTTTTTACAACCACCATATATCCAAAAAGACGGTATATCGATGGGCTCAGTTCTTGGTCCCACATTTATTAAAAACTTATCCATATAAAAAACCTACTTCTAACAATTCGTGTATTATCAACTACAAAAGTGAATGCCCTGCACAATCCAAAAGTGCCATTATAAAAAACCTATCGGTATATCGATGTGCTCAGTTCTTGGTCCCACAGTTATCAAACTCTATATGGCCCACCTCAAAAACAATGTCTTTAATATTATTAAAAAAACAGAATCTATGTTTGTTATATTGATGATATTCTCCTCCTTGTTAATAACATAAATGAACTCTATGAACTACAAAGAACATTTTTTAACAACACTCCGTACTAAACTTCACATATGAACTTAACACAAACAATAAACTTCTATTCCTTGACGTTATGATAGACTCTAGCAACAACATATTCACCACTTATCCATATAAAAAACCTACTTTTAACAATTCGTGTATTATCAACTACAAAAGTGAATGTCCTGCACAATACAAAAGTGCCATTATAAAAAACCTAATAAACCGGGCAAAGCTTACTTCTTTTTCTAAAACAATATTCTTTTCCGAACTAAAAAATATTAAACAAACTCTCATCAATAATGAATTCCCCAACTACTTTGTTGATGAAAAAATCCAACAAACCATTTATAACATTAACTACAACGAAAAAAATTACCACACTCAATATCTCCACCCACAACATATATTATCGTAATCAGATGCACCGAAATTATAAACTGGACGAAACTGTTTAAAAAAAAAAAATAATGTTTCTTTCACCGACATTAACAAAAAAGTAAAGCTAATCATCTACTACCAAAAGTTTAAAACTGCAAATCTTGTCACATGCAACAACTCATCCCCCAAAACTGCTCGTCTTAATGAGACCAATCTCGTGTACAAATTTAAATGCCCAGTAGGAGACTGCCTCTCCAAAGTTAATAGCACGTATATTGGCCACACGATGACCACATTATCACACATATTAACACTACTCCTATCTGATACAAGCTCTATAATGCAACATTTAAAATCACATTCATGCCCCCCTCTACCTACCGAAAAATTTTAACCGAAAATACACTCACACTGCACAAAGAAAAAAACAAAAAAAAACTTCAAATAATCAAAGCCCTATATATCAAACAAAACAAACCTACCTTAAACAAGATAAACTTTGAAACTAGTCAACATGTCCTCAAATGCCAATAATTTCCCGCCAATCCTTCTTCCACCATTCCCCTTACTTTCTTACAAACTTGTGAATCCCCCCTACTCGTACAAATTTCTACTGCCACTGTTCGTTTAAACGCAACTCTGCCTACTACTAATTCCTACAGCTACTGCTTGTTTTAAAAGCGAGATAACGGAAACATTCCAACAGTTTCAAACCTGAAGATGGCACAGGGACATGCCAAAAGTGCTTGTGAAGAAACCTTTGGTGGATTGCTACACCAATTCCACCCTGGCATTAAAAAGATAGCTAGACAGTTAGAAAGCATTGACAAGAATCATCAGTAGAGTTTAACAAAACATGTTTAAAAGAAAAAATGCTGCCAAAATATATATATAATTTGCTTGAAGCATTGTGTATATATATTGGTTTGGAGGTTGATTTTGAAGGCTATCACAATGCAGGTGTAAAGAAAAAATAATAATATGGTAACAATGGTGTTGTTTGTTAACCTGTAATTTATTCTTGATATTTCGAGATAAAATCTCTTTTCAGAAGAACACTGGAACCGAAGTAGTTGTTTAGGTGTTTTTTTTCATGGTCCACACTGTAGTGGTAGATTTGGTTTATAATTTGTGGTATGGGTATTGTTGTTGTTGTGGATAGTGTTGTTAGCGCCTCGTTGTATGCATTTATGTGTTTGTGTAGTGTGAGGTGTAGGTGTTGTATCATTTTCTTGATGAGGAACGCATGTAGGTAGTGCAGTGTCCGCTCAAATTTTAGTAGTTGGAAGCATGTTGGTAGGTGGATATTTCTGATTGTGCTGGGAATTATGTATTTCCTGCAGCGTTTGAGGAAGTTAATTTGGCAGCCGATCCTAGCACGTTTCTCCGATAGCTTCATTAGTTCCTTGATTTTGGCAAATTCATCCTGGCTCAGGTGTAGAGATGAGAGAGTTTTATAATTTGCTTGAAGCATTGTGTATATATTGGTTTGGAGGTTAATTTTGAAGGCTATCACAATGCCGGTGTAAAGAAAAAATAATAAGGTAACAATGGTGTTGTTTGTTAACCTGTAATTTATTCTTGATATTTCGAGATAAAATCTCTTTTTCAGAAGATCACTGGAACTGAAGTAGTTGTCTTGTTATGGTATTTTTAGTTAAATGCACACTAGTTGTTAACTAATAAGATTTACACTAGATATTGATGAATTTAACTATTTTACCTTTTTATCTAACACACACATAAACACTTATGGACAAGGTAAATATGAAAGAATTAAAAAATAAATAAATAAATTGAATTAAATATAAATAAGTAAATAAACAAATAAATAATAATAGTAATAATAATTATAATAAGAAATCATTAAATGATTTATATTACATCCAACACGAAATATTATACATCACCATGGCCACCAAACACAAATACGTTCTTTCATACGCACACAGATACAGTCATAACATCACAGTCTACACGCATTTTCACGTGCATGACAACATATGCACACGTACGTTTGTACGTGTGCATATGTTGTCATGCGCGTGTGCATATGTTGTCATGCGCGTGAAAAAAGCGCATTCATGTAACCATGCAACACGAGAATACAGTTGTAAAAAAATATCATCTGTAACATTTTAAAAAAACAATTTCATTTAACTAAAAATGCCATAACAAGATGACAACTACTTCAGTTCCAGTGTTCTTCTGAAAAAGAGATTTTATCTCGAAATATCAAGAATAAATTACAGGTTAACAAACAACACCATTGTTACCTTATTATTTTTTCTTTACACCTGCATTGTGATAGCCTTCAAAATCAACCTCCAAACCAATATATATATATATATATATATATATATATATATATATATATGTAGTCATTGTGGAGTCCACGTATGCTTCTTTGTTGGTATATCTGGTGAGTCTTGATCTTAGTTTGAATATATTATATTTGTATATATGTATTTTATATATACCTATAATATTTATTTTTGGGGATTATGTGTGAAGCATGGGCTGTGAAATGAATAAGAAACTCAGTTGGTATTTAAGTGTTAAGTTTCATTTTATTTCATTCTATATTTTGGAAGTTTGACCTTCCTTTGTCAAGACAATCTAGACTGACTGTTTTTTTTTTGTGTAACTTAGGCACTTTTATAGCTGGGGATGCTGGTGCTTTGTCCCTCTGTCAGTGGGTCATTGATGTTCAGATGACCTCTTTTCTCATGGTGCTTGGCTTGGCTGTGGGTGGTTGTTGTCACTCTCCCTTGGTGACGTTGGGGGTAGGTGCTGGGGGGGGTAGAAATAGGCCAGCATAAAATACATTTTTTTGCATCAATTCAAAGAAAAATACTTCATTTAAAACTACAAAAAAAATCACATGAATTTATTAATGTTAGTCAAACAAAACCTCAAGTTTAGCAAGTAGTAAAGTTTTTTCTCAATTTAGCTTTTTAAACAAATTGATATTTTTTAGCATTTAGTTTGCAGTATCAACAATCCACTGATTTAATTTGTGAGCATCATTTTGTTTAGCTACAATCGAGTAAGATTTCTTTCTTTTTCCCCCATTCATTCACCATCTGTCAACAACTATAATAGTTGCAATAGTTATTATTAAGCTTAGCTTAGATGTGGCACAAGGCCTGAAGTATGTGGTGCACAGTGAGAATCGAACTCTCTATCAATGGTTTGCTAATCAAGCTCACTAACCATTAACCCACATGAGGTGTCCTTAGTAGTTGCAGTAGTGTCTTTATTTAGTCTACAGAAGATTTAAATTAGCATATAAAGGTCTCTTGCATTATTTCTGAAACTGAGCCTGTCAATGGAGATATATTTTTCATCAACAATCACATCTTTTTTAAACATTCGGCATTGAAAAACAAAAAGGAAAAGTATCATGTGATTAATCAATCTTCAATTCCCTCCCTCTCTCTCCATTTGTAGTGTTATTGCATTTTCATATCTATACTGCCCTGTTGGCTGGGGCATTAGAATACACCGACTGCACCTCTGCCGAGGGGTAAAACTCCCCCAAAGGGGCCACCTGTTGGCCATGGGTGGCGATCCGTGATGCTTAAGGATAGAACACTTAGGCTAGATGGGCGGTTAGAAAGGCTCCCTTCAATCAATCAGCTGGTAACATCAAGTCCTAGCACCTATATGATTGCCCCAACCCTATTGCTACAACAATTTTTATTTTATGGGTGCTAGAAGGCAGTGGCTGAGGGTCTTCATGTCCCTGGAATGATTTTAAACTCTATCTGATGGTGAGGTTCCAGTTTTGGAGCTCTGGGGAATGTGGTGCACCCCTTTATTACCATTGATCCCTGGTCCACTCTGACCCGGAAAGGTAGTACCTCTTCGGGCCTCATCTATGGGTTAAATAGAAAAATGTGTTTATAAAAAAATAATTGAGTATCCATTAAGAATGAATTTATTTCAAAACTTTGTCATCATTAAATGTCCCACTGAGGTTGATATGCTGTAAAACAAAACAAAACAAACCAAACCAAATCATATCTATAAAAGAGAACAGTGAACAGGATGTGAATTGTATAAAAACATCATCGGCCAGATTTTCTGGTTATTGCATAATGCATCATGTGTTTCAATTTGCAAAAAGAAAATCTGATTCAGTCTTTCCTCTTTATATCTGTATATATGTGTGTGTGTGGTGGGTTTTCTTATTCCTCCTCTCTTTCTGTTATGCATAGTATCCTAACACAGATGACTTAAATTTTATTTTTTCATACACAACAGAAACAAGCAGTTAAATGTTAGGAAAAACTTTGAAACATTCTGTGACGATAGACATTCACCCGATTCAAAGTGTCAGCATTGCCTAGCATGTCTGGCTGATATTTGCCTGATGTCCCAGATGTATAATTGGTGGGTGGCAGTTGGTTGAATCATTGTGTGAAGAACCAGGATGTTGTAGGCTGCAAATTCAGGCACCCAGATAAAGGATGACCACCTGCTTTATTAATTTTGTATGCAGTGAAGTTAGGGAGAGACTATTCCAATTCTTTGCAGGGCACACACTTATGGAATGTGGTTGGAGACTGCTGTAATACTCTTGTGAGCAGAAAGACTTGATTGGTAGACTTTTGCAGTTGGGAAATCGATTACCCGAATCAGTTATTTTGCATTATTCAGAGCACTATGTGTGCAATATTTTATAAATAACCCAATACAACTTGGTGGCCCTGTAAAAGTTGTTGAGATTGACAAATCATGTTTTTCTCGTAAACCAAAATACCATTGTGGCAAAGGTACTCCTGAAGCCATTATGGGTATTTGGGTTGGTTGATACAAGCACCAAGCCTGCCATTGGCTATATTGAAACAGTTGGTAAAAGGAATAAAGAGGCCTTATTCTCAATAATAAATAAGGTAGTATTACGGGGAAGTACCATTTTCTCCGATGAATGGAAAGCGTACCATTCGATTGAGTGTGATTTGGAATTTTCCCATAAAAGTGTTAACTATTCCTGTGTTTTCATTAACAGAAAAAATAATGTGCACACACAAACAATTGAGAGCTATTGGAATCACCATAAATGATTTCTTAAAGTAATGCTTGGATGTCAGATATCTTAATTGGATTCCTATCTGAAGGAATTCATGTGGCACAAAAGCCACATGTAAAACAAATTTCTGCACAAATTTCTGCAAATTTACAAATTTCTGATACAATTTCTGAACAAAATCCTTTTATTTAGATAAACATAAAAAAATATTTTGCAAATAAAAATTATATTTTTATTTAAATAAACATATCTGCATTTCTCTTCTGATTAAATAAAAACTATTTTGATATAAAAATGTGTCTTTTATTTGTTAATAATGACATGACTATTTATTTAATTTATCTTGAGTTAATTGAGTTAATATTGCAAATGCATTTTAATGTCATTTATATTTAATTCCACTTTATTTTTTATTCTAATATACATAACAGACAAATTTCTATTATTCCATTTAGTGCTTAAACATTTCTTCCTCTAAAAGATGTACAAATAGAGAAAATAAGACATCTCAATGAGTGGGATCTTCTTGAAAATTCTTTAATATCTGTGATTTCTAAGAAAAAACAACCAAAAAACAAAAAAAACAAAAAAAAAACTACTTCTTTCTTTTAACCTGAGAAAATATCTGTTTATCTCTTGTGAAAGTGTATTCATTCCAAGCTTAATTATCAAATAACAACTAAATTAGGTACAGAGAATTTAATCTATCTAAAATTTAATTGTATGAATAAATATAATTGTAAGTTAGTGCTGAAAAAAATCTAAAACTACTTGTAGTAGGGATGTACAAATACACACACCTGTTAATAAGGGGTATTACTGGAAATTCTTCAAAAAGTAAACAAATAAACTAATGATCCGATTTTAATGAAATTTTGGTATATTAAATAATAAAAGATCTTTATTTTAAACAAATAAAATAATTTCTTCCATTCACTGTCTAACAAAGGCGTATTTATTTAACTAAAGAAAAAATTGTATTAAAAAATATATAGCTAAAAATAATAAGATTCCATTATGATAGTTAGTCTCTATGAAGAAAAATATTGAAAATAATTTTTGAAGTAAAAATGGTTGTCTTTTTTTATGGGAGCCATACTCGTTTGTATGGGATATAATGTTTACTATGGAATTCCCATCACAAATTTGTATATGAAACTTTCCTCTCAGAACAAGGACTTATATTCACAGTGTAAGAAAACACAAATTACTCTTAAATCTTGCCATAAAAAAGAGCACAAAAACATTTTCAAGATATGAACATTCATCAATAAATGATTTAAAACAGAAAATGTATGTTATGTGTAACAAATCTATTTAGTATTATCTGCGTTATTCGGACTATTGTCCCCATCTTCATTTTTATTTGTACAACGTTTCGGCATATCTGGCCTTCTTCAGGTATTTCTTGTTGGACTCGGGAACCTTCTTTTCAAACTCGGGAACTTTCTAACAAGAAATACCTGAAGAAGGCCGGAGGGCATATCGGCCAAAACATTGTACAAATAACAATGAAGATGGGGACAATAGTCCGAATAACGCAGATAATACTAATCTTCAAGCCTCATCTCAAACATTTAGAGAAATAGAAATTTATTTGTTTCTTTTTTTAACACATAAACTTGGGATTGTTCTTTATATTAAATGTAAAACAGACATTAAAAAGATAATTTTCCACTTTTTATTAACATTTAAAAGATTTTTTTTTAAAGTTGTGCACTTTTTTTGTCTGCTTTTTGTTCATTCGTAATACAATACATCATTTTGTCCACCAGTAATAATACATCTTGTTTTATTTTTGTAAGTTGATATCTGAAATGGTTTTAGCCATAATTCTAAATATATTTTATGGTTCTCCATTAAAGCAAAACTTTATAACAAGAATGAATCAAGAAAAACAATAATAATCTGATTTTTGTATGTATATATTTACCAACCCCTCCATACGAGCAGGATGCAACACAAGGTCAATTTCTTATGCAGAGTTTAAAAGGTTTGAATTCAGAGTTTTCCTTCTCCTAGACTTGTTAACTTGCCATGGTTAAGAGCCCAGTCTGCCCTGCTATTTACTACTGGAGGGAGAGTAATTGGATGCATACCTTTCCCAAGGGTATTAGCGCTATGTGAAATGCAAACAGTTTCGTCCAGGGTTTGAACTCTGGTTGACGAGTTCATTTCCTACGACTTTAACCATTACACCAGGCACCTTCCGTATTTTTGTATGTATGTTACCGTACCACAGCAAAAAGGGGCACATTGTAGCATGATTTTTTATTAGTACTACCAATTCAAGTGTTCAAGTAAAATTTGACAGTATTAGTGTGACACTAGTACTGTCAAATTTTACTTTAAAAAAAATGACCAAAAATCAGGTAATTAACCAATTTTAATGAAATTTTCAGTGTTGATATATTAATGAATGACAGTTGTAATGCACAAGTTATCTTATTTAAAAACTTTCATATTTTCAGTTAACTTTGACCCCACTATCTTTGGGGTGCACTATATATAAATATATTTAAGGCAGACTCAAATTTTTGTATCAATAAAAAGAGAAAAGACTGATGATTGAAAATGGAAGACTGAAAGAGAATGAAAAATAATTTTTTTAATTGAGTAGAAAGTTAGAGGAAAAAATATTAAAAATCAAAAAATTAAACAAATAAAAAAAACTTGAAATATTTTATTTTTCAGATTTGCTAATTACTTGGATGTACAAGCAATATAATCTTTTTGATAATGAGAAAAATAATTCTATATCTATCATGTTTTGGCTTAAATAAAGGGTGGTTCATTTTAAACTGAGATTTAAATTGTTCTTTTGTAGCCTACAAATCTTGACATGTTATTAGATAAATACTTTCTTTTTTCTGAAAATATAAATTTTAATGATTTCAGAAAAAAGAAAGTATTTATCTAATAACTGTAACTAACAGAAATATTTATTTCAAAGAATTTCAATTTCTCTGAATGTTTGAGATGAGGCTTGAAGATTAGTATTATTAGCATTATTCGGACTATTGTCCCCATCTTCATTGTTATTTGTACAACGTTTCGGCCGATAAACCCTCCGGCCTTCTTCAGGTATTTCTTGTCGGACTCGTGGTGGCTCCCGAATACGACAAGAAAGTTCCCGAGTTCGAAAAGAAGGTACCCGAGTCCGAGAAGGTTCCCAAGTCCGACAAGAAATACCTGAAGAAGGCCGGAGGGTTTATCGGACGAAACGTTGTACAAATAACAATGAGGATGGGGACAATAGTCCGAATAATGCTAATAATACTAATTCAATTTGTTTCCCTTGAGTTCTCGAAATGAAATCCAAAAGTATTTAGAGCTTAAGTGCCCCTAATGGGTCTTAAAATCCTAAATACCCTGAGTGTTTTAGCCACCAAAATAAGGGGTAGGGCATAAGTAACCTGAAAGAAAACTGGAAATTTTTAATAAAATAACTAATGCATCATAAAATTCCTTGATTATTGTGTCAAAACTGAAAATTTTATTATAATCGGATAATTCCCTGATTTTTGGTAAATTCTTTTTCAGTCACGTTTAGTGATGTTACTGTAAACAAATTATACTTATGATATTCTGTATTTTCAAAATGTTTTGTGGGAAAAATACGATGACACCACAATTTAATTTGTCATTCAAAAACACGAGTATTGGGTAATCATCCAAATCATGTCAAATCCAGAAAAAAGTAAAATTGTCACCCAACCCCTTTAATTTTTCTGAGATTTTGTCCAGGTGTGGACTATGTTAAAATCAGACAATCCCGAAAATTTGAGCTTCCAATTCCAAAAATTAGCTGAGTTATGTCGGTTTTTAGCTCTCCAATGTTTACGCAAAAAATGGTGACTTTTTGTAATCTATTTTTATCTACTCCGAAAAATTGTCTTATAATAGCTTTTTGGTCCAAGGAAACCAAAAATTCTTATCAAGAAAGTCTTAAAATCAACCAATTTTAAATTATTAAGGATTTCTGATTTTTTCATAGCAAGATCAAAAGGTGAGAAAATCCCAATATGGCACTACTTCAATGACAAAAATTGTTTTCTATTATTATTTTACATATTAATTATTTAAAATGTTGCACTTTTATGTTTTAAGTATTTTCATTTAGCCATTGTTCAACTATTTCTTGTTTTCTATAAAACAAAAACTGGACATTACTTGGAAGTTACCAATGTGTGAGTAATTTTTCTGCACAGTGTATTTAATCTTTTTTGTTATTGATTTCTAAGAAGAAACTTTTAAAAGTGTTTTAAAATGTTATTAATTATTCTATTCAGTGATTCACTTAGTAAATTTTTGGTTATTTTTTTTTAATGGTTTAAATTGTATTATAAATAAATTACATATACTAGCAAAAAAAAACCGCCCTCTAGACGGTGTAAAAATAAATTTTTGAAAGATGTTTACTGATAGGGGTGGAAAAATTAAATAAATAAGATAAAATGTTAAATACTAAAAAAAAAAAATGAATTACTTAAAAAAGCATCATATTTTTTTTTTCATTCCACTGAGATATTTGTTTTGCTTTATAACAATAGGGACCTCCAAAACATTTCTAAAAATTTCTGATTTAATTATTTAGACTCTTATCTTTATCGAAAAATTTCAAAATAGTACAAGTAAAATATATTTTGTTTCATAAAATTACATAAAGGTGTATGTGTGTGTGTGGGGGGGGGTGTCGACCCTGTAAAAAAATATTTTTCCTTATATATTTTAGGAAAAAAACTATTTTAACTTAAATTCATCTAAAAGTGAATAATAAGTATTGACATTTTCATGAAAATTTGACCCATTTGAATTGATTTTTCATAAGATTAAAAAGAAAAAAAAGGTCTATAGGC
Source organism: Doryteuthis pealeii (assembly GCA_023376005.1). NCBI lineage: Eukaryota > Metazoa > Mollusca > Cephalopoda > Myopsida > Loliginidae > Doryteuthis > Doryteuthis pealeii. The sequence continues at coordinate 81,349,006 of CM042158.1, read as the reverse complement.
ATAACTTGTCACATATGTGGGTACGTTAAAAATCAACTGATTCAATGGTGCAAAAATGTAAACATTGTTTTCCTTCATAATTTTCATTATTTTCAGTGTCAGAAAAACATTTTTATAACCATCAGGAGTTTTTTTAATGTTTCTTCTTTTGAATGGTCCAAAAACTTTGAAGACAATATTAACCTTTATTCAAGTTGCATTATGTTAAATAGAGGGGGTATAAATTTACACATCGAATTGGGTGTCCCTACGAGACAGCTGACAACATAAAGAAATGTAAACAGATCATTCAATTGTCAGACATGCACAGATGTAAAACAGATAAAGTTAAATGCACAAACCTTTTCAAATTTAATGTTAAATGAGATTATGTGACAAATTTTTGGTTGTAAATAATTTTCTCAAAAATTCTATACATTAGATAACTTTACATATATATTAGAATAAAAAAAATGATATATAAATCAATAATACTGGGCATGTATTTATTTATTAAAACTTGTTTTAAAAAATACTGTGAACTTTAAAATGTTGTGTATGACTTTCTAAGCATATATATATATAAATCAAGGTTGTTCATTATTTTTATGTAGTAATGACTTTGACTATAAATTAAATACTAATTGATTAACTTATTCAATTTCTGAAATGACTGTGACATAAGCAGTGACATAGTTTCGGTCACAGACAAATACAGACCAAATCCCCAATATTAATTGACTAGCAAAACAAAAGAAACAAAAACTCTGGGTGGTGTAAAATTGATTTTTGAAAGTGTGTGTGGGGGGGTTAGAAATTCAAAGTCAGAGAGTTTGTATCATAAGTAAGTAAAATCAGCAAATTTATTAAAGGAGTAAAAAGATAAAACAGAAGCTGTAGTGGTACCAGCTGGTGCGCTATAAAGGGAATACCTCCTGATTTGCTTAGGGTTTGGGCTCAATGCAGCACCAAAAATTAGGGTGACAGTTCTAAAAACTGAAGGGCAATAAAATGAGAGGAGCCACTGATTCTTATATTGACGATATATTAATAGATGTGACAAAGCCACCAGAACCCTTGGAAGGAGGCACAGCATTGAAGAAAAGAAAAATGGGTGAACATGTGTTTGGAAGGGGGAACGAGATCTCGCAGGTAACAGGAGATACAAGTAGGTGAGAGTTGTTTTCATTCAGTGGCAAATTGTTAGGGCACTAACCCATTGCTGGGTGGCTGCGACTGGCATGCAGCTATGTTAAGAAAAGAGCAAATGGGATAAGATGGGACGATAAAGTTGATGAGGACACTGTTGCTGTGATACAAAAGATATTAGCCGAGGTAAGAAGAGAGTGCACATCCCTAAAACAGGAGTTGTGTGGTTTGATGCTTGCAGTATTGCCATAGGTGCAGTCATGGAGATCAATGGTTTGGTGGCAGAAGACACAGCATGGCAGGGGAAAAAGAAAATTATAACTACTTTAATGTGGCTGAATTAGATGCGGTGTTAAAAGGTGTTAATTTGGCTTAAAAGTGTGAATTAAGAGAGATGGAAGTAAGGGCTTATTCAGCCACAGTACTAAGTTGGGTGAACTCTATTGTGGAGGAGAGTGGAATAATACGGTCAAAGGGTGCTGGAGAAATGATAATAAAGAGGAGACTAGGAATATTGAGACAATTGATACCTGAATTTGGATTGTAAATGAAAGCAGTGTTTGTACCTTCAGAGAAAAACTAGGCGGATACGTTAACATGAGTAAAAAAGGAAGAGAACAAGGTCTGAACATGCTGTCTAGAGATCAAAGAATTGGAAGAGTAGCACAGTATGCATCATATGAGTGTGGATAGGACTATATTTAGTGCAAAAGTCAGCCCGCCTATAAAAAGGGAGGAAGTCCGGAGGGTGGTTAGGAACTATATCAGATGTCAATCTATTGACTCTGCTCCATGATCTGTGTTACTCTCACCCTTAGCCAGGATTGAACCTGTAGTCTGGAAACGACTGTTACAGATTGTTAACTATTGGACAGTGGAACAGTCAAACACCTCCTCAGCTTAATGGACTCTTCCTGGCAGTAGTGGCAGTAACTATTTAATCTGTTATAGTGGTTTCATTGGGGACTTGGTAACTGCATGGTTAGGCTGCAACATTTGAACTTGTCACTGGTGAAATTGAGACTGCAATAAATTGGACAAGGTTAGCCATTAATATAACCTACTATCACGGTGGTGTGTACTTGTCAGTGATTGACTGTGGACTTGGGTGACTGGCGATATGGCGGGAGTTGCATGCAGAAACAGCAGCTGTGGTTGCAGAACTGGAGAAGGTGATTCTTGAATGAGGTCCAGTGACGGTGGTGATAATGGACAATGGCACGGTTTTCTGCTCAGATATCCTATAAACACTGTTCGAAAAATGGAACATTCGAAGGTACTAAAGAGCAACCTACAGGCCAGAGGAAAATTGAAGAGTGGAGTGACATCATAAGACTGTGAAAGCAATAGTCAAAAGAGGAGGAATAACACCAATGGAGGCCACATTCTAGTATAACATGGCACCCAAGATTGGTCAAAGAGAGGAAATGGTACCACAACGATCAATTTTTACCTACAAATGGAGACACCCAAGAAATAAGTTCCCAAATGTCGATAAAGAAGGGCCACCCAGAATCCAGATAGGGGAAGAGGTTTGGGTGAAACCATCAAACACCTGGTGCACAACGCAGTGGGGGAGAAGAGTAGTGACGGGTGTCCAATCACCAAACAACCTAATAATAGATGGAATACCATGGTATATTTTAGATCTAAGGTGAGTGATGCATGCAAATGATGAGGATATGGATGATGAACATGTAGGCAAAATAAATGTGACCTTACCAACTCAAAGACTGCAGAGAATCAGCGCAATGTGCCAAGTTGGACAGAAGACTACATCATGTTATATTTTCTTAAGATCATGAGGGCATGTAGTTGAAATAAGAAGAAAATAAAAAAGTTGGAAATTTCACTTACCTCATGGCCCTAGAAAGAGTGGCACTGAGAGTGACTCTCTTTATATAGAGTGCAGACCGGAAATGAGAGGCATTGTGGGAATGGGGTGGATGACTATAAAAACAAATGTCTGGCAGAAGAAGGCTGATTTTGTGAAGGTGAACTTGTATGAGCATTATGGAATTGCAAGAAAGTGACGTCGGATGGAGAATGTAGAGCTGTGAGAGAACATGGTCGAGTTTGACAATCGATTGAATTACATCGGACTTTTAAAAAAAAACTTTATTATAAAGTTCTTGCTCCTTAGCATACCTGCCTTACCAAATTTGCTGGTGCTACTTTATGAAATTTCAGATGATCTTGTTTTAATTCCTTTCATAACTTTATTTAACTCTGTCTGATAATCTATCATTTAAGATATTCTTCATTGTACAAGCTTTACATGCAAACTCTTGGTTTTAGACAATCATTTTTTTTCTGCAAACCTCTAGATGAGATAGTATAAATGATTCAACCAATGAATTGGGGATTATTTTAATAGACTCTTTTCACTCAACATTGGGCACATCTCCCATCCTTCATATCCTGCCACACAGTTTCCATGACATTAGCTGGGACACTGGAAGCAATTTTTCACCATTGCAGGCTGTCTTATTTCCATGGAAACATGTTAGAGAAAAACTGGCTCATAATGACGTCAAATAGACCTTGACACTCAATCCTTGTTAATGAGCAAATGACACATACTTAATTTTCATTTTCTTTTTGTTTCCTGTAAATCATTTTTATTTATAATTATCAATATGTTTCATGTGCATTATTTGCATTTACATTTAAAGTCTTTATACATTTTCCTTTGATAATATTGTAAATCTGATGGGATGGATATAAAGGTGGTTTTGATTGTGATAAGCATACTAATAAAAAAATTTTTCAACTTAGCAATGTAAATCTGAATATATAGCAAATATATTGTTGATGGTCTTGCTTTATTATAGGTCTTGTATATTTATTGTATTGAACTGATTCTTGGCTCTGATTTTTAATTACTATTGTGTAGTTTTATAAATATAAACACCATCTTGCAAAAATTTTTCAAAGATTTTCACTAATAAATAAAATAGAAATTTTTATTGGTTATTAAAGTAGATCTACATTTATTTAGCATATTGTCCAATTGGAGGAGTCGTGATGTAATAAAAAACAATTGACAAACTGATATTAAGTTTCACTGAAGCTGCTTATCTTCACTTTGCACTAATGCCTTTGGCAAATTTCTTACTGCATTCTAACCCACCACCCGATATTGACAACATTTTTTATTACTCTTTTATTACATGCTACAATAGTTGATTGAGAAGGTCAGTTGCAATTTTATTTTTTTGTTACAGATTTTTAATGCTGTAGAGTTTGGTAAAAAATAATACATAATAATATCCATTTTGATTGTATAATGTACGACTAGAAATAATAAAATCCTGAAGAAAATTCATTTTTATAAAAAGATTTGGTAGGGGAGTACCTGTATTCTACAAATGGTAGTGAGTGCAGCACTTTTTCCATGGTAGAATATCTAACAACAGAGTTGCTAGTAGGATATAGTCTGAATTTATCTTTTTACACACCCATTCCGAAAATGGGCTAGAGAAATGAAACTCGTTCATGAATTTCTGATTAATATCTATTCTATATTTAGTTCATTAGTTTAGGGAATTCCCTCTTAATATGTCTATAATCAATCATACAGTATTAGATACACTAAAACATTCACAATAACATCCAAGTTTAAATAAAAAGCTTTCTGTGAGGATGTTTATTGATTCTTTTTATTGCTGGAAATATTTTCTGTGACATTAGTAATTGATCTCATATTCCATTGTTCAGATATTATATAATGACTGAATAGTTAGACAATGTAGATATTTACACTCTAGAAGTATTGTACCTATCAATATTATTATTATCATGAATTTTTCACACCAGCGTTAGCTGATGGTCTTTCACTGGAGTTTGAGTGACAACAAGTCTCTTCAGGTTTTGAATATTCTAGCTGATTTCAACAATGCTGTTGTCTGGATGGTCTCAATTTTTCCTTTGATTTCCTGTTCCCTTTTCTAAACTTTTGGGGACTGTTCCCAGTGCTCCAATTACAATTGGTATCACTTTCACCCTCATATTCCATAATTTTTTTTTTTCAATTCGCTAGCAAGGTCCAGGTATTTGTCTATCATTTCGTTTTCTTTCATCTTCATCCTATGATCTGCTGGAACTGCAAAATCTACCAGTTGGCAAGTTCTCTTCTTGTTAATCAATACTAGGTCTGGTCTTCTGCTTAGTATAAGGTGATCCATCTTTATCTTAAAGTCCCAGAAAATTTTCTGATGTTGTTCTTTATCTGATGTTTTGTTCCTTGTATACTTGTATGTTTTCCCTTTTTTTTTTAGCATTTTTACTTGTTCTCATAGTTTCTTTATTTGTTCTTCTAGTTTCATTCCCAAACCAGCTTTTGTTTCTCTTTCAGATCAGTTTCCTCATACCTAGTTTACCACTGATTACCTTTGCTCGATGATGTTCCCTGTAGGAATACATTTTCATGATTTATTTACCTTTTCTCTTTCTAGTTTGACTTTTGTTTAGTTTTAATTCCTTGATTAAGCTAATACTCCCTTCTCTTCTGCCATGATTTTCTTTATCATCTCCACATTGTTTATTTCTTAAGTGTTAAATTTTCTTCTTCTGATTTCTATTTCTTCTAGTCTGTTTTCTAAATTCTGGGGGACAATTCCAAGTAAACCAACTACTATTGGTGCTTATTTTATTGCACTATATTCTTGTACAAATATCTAAATTGGCAGTGAATGTGTTAATTACTGAACCTTTTAATGTTCTTTATTTTCTTTAATAATTATTACCACCTTTTAAATAATTTTTAATCATAGAATTATGAATAAGCACTTCTTAACAGAAAAGTGTCTTCAATTATAAAAAAAATGTATTAATGAATTGACATTTGCTTTAATGCTTTATCAGCTTCATAAATACTTGTTATAATAGAATAGATTTATTATCCTTTTTAGTCTATCAAGACAAAGTGGAATACAAGTCCAGTGCAAATGTCCCTTCTTTCTTTGGCTCTGCTTTCTCTCTATATCTTTTTTTCTTTGTCTTTTCTCTTCAGTTGTTCCTTCTGTCAGGAAAAGTGGGGTTTTTTGTTGCCTGACAAAATCCTGGTGTATAAAACACCAGGATTTCTTGCAGAAATGCATGACAAGCATTTACCCACACCTGACCAGCACCACTTCTATGCAAATCAGTTTGACAATTAGGGTGGCAGACACCAAATGTTTATTTGTAAACCAGAAGTTATGAGTTTGTTCCACAGAAGTGGCATTAATTGCATTAGTGTGTATTGCACCAGGCATATCCAACTTTGGGCCTTTTTGTCGAATCTACCTGATTTTCTGTTACACTCCTCATGATCACATATGGGTCAACATGGGTCTGGTTTCTAGTGCTGTGTGCTCCTTTGTATTGCTATCATTGCAACCTCCTCCTGAGATAACTCATCCACAGACGTGTCATTTGGTGAGTCTGCATTAGATCTTTGCTGTTTACCTCAGTGGGATCAACATGTCCATCTCTGATATTGATCATCATTGCACTTTGAGAGGGAAACTTGTTATTTTCACTTTCTGTAGCACTTGGACAAGGCATATTCTTCACACTCCATCAACAGGGATGTTTTGGGGTGTAGTTATGCCAGTAACAGGTCCAAGTCAATATCTATCTAACTTTGTAGCAGTGGATCATGTTGGCAGAGGTGACATTATACCAGTAATTTAATTCCATTACGGATAGCTTTCTTGCCGCAATCTGTTTCATTTTTCAATGACAGCACTTTGGGTTCTTCTATTGCAAGAGCTACAGAATGGGATGGTTTTCTGTCAAAGAAATTGACAGTAATTCTAACTCCCCACATGTGAACTGGGATCATTGAATATTGGTCGATGATACTTGTTGCATCTTGCCGTCTAAGGCACCACTTGATAGCAAACTATATTGACTCGCAGTCAATGAGTGACAAGTAGTTTCTGCCATTGTAGTGGGTTATGTCCATCCCCACTCGGCACTATTGCTGACATCTAATTCATCTTGCAACAATGTTGGTGGTGGGTCAATTGACCCACCAATTCCTTACACTTCTTTATCACTACCCTCATTGATACCTTAGAAACCATTGTTGAATCGACCTTCCTACAAAATACAACGTTCGCTTTATACCAGGATGACTACATCTTTGATGGATACACATTATTTGATTAAACTGATGCAGCACAAATGTAGTTTTAGGGCTTAACTATTTTCTTGATTAAATCAAGCCATCACAGCAGCACTCTTGTCAGGCCATCTGCTTGATTATGATTAGACTTCACCAGAGTTACGTCAACTATTGATCTGTACTCTTTAATCAAACTTATGAACATGCTGAGCTTGACAAGAATTTTGCTTGCCTTCTTGGTGCAGAGTTGGTAAATATTCTTCCCACATTAGTGTCAAATTGACATCTTTTAATATGACATTGAGGTTTGCCAAATTTATGTGCTCCACATCTCTCTCTTTTTGCAACCAACTTGAATCCCCCATGGTGGCTCCATTATACTCCAGTGAGTCTATGTTGAATTCTGGTTCATCAATGCACCCTCTGCCTCACACAGGGTCTTCTTGGTGTATTTTTGGACATTTTTGCTGCTAATTACAAATTTGATGATTTTTTGGGGATATGACATTTTAGGTTGGTTCTGTGACTATTTTCAAAATGGCTACTGAAAACCGCTATTTTTTCAAAGAAAATTAACAATTTTAGGAGTTACAGTGGTGTAATATGTCAAATTATATGTTTTCTGAAAATATATTCATTTTAGTGATTTAATCAACTCATTTATTTTTATTAGGTATTCTAAATGAAAATTATTCAATTATGTTCAGGTTTTTTATGCTATTTTGTCCTGGAGGATCGTAAATTTCAAATATTTATTTTCATATGTCATTTATATCTGTTCATGTATGAGAAAGCCAGATATGACATAGCCAGAGTCATACAATGAATGTGATCCAGTTCCCTAAAGTAGTAACCAAATCTAAAATGGCAGAAAGAAAATCAAGAAGTGAAAGCATAAAAGAACGTTTTTGCTCTACATACACAGATTTAGCAATTCAAACTTACATGAAAATTATCTCCTGGATCTGTGGTGTATGCTGTATTTGTGGAAATGACATAAAGGGGAAACACTCATTGAGCAGGGATCAAGCCAGTAATATTGTTGCAAATGAACTATGGCCTGACTGGATAGACAAAAATGTGTACCCACTAAATGAAAAAGCAGTTGCCACTAGAGTGAAAGATGATTATGAATGGTTCAATGTTTTACAAAAAGCAGTACTAAATCCAAAAGCTAGGTTTGGTATGCAAAAGCATTGGAATTCAATGCAGCTCATATGCCTACAATATTTGTTATAAGGATCCATCCTATCAAATCCAAAGGAAGAAGAATTTAGTGTGAAAATGACACCTGACGGTTGGACATTTATGAAGAGAATTGTTTCAGAGTTTACAAGGCAGTTTGCACCAATACAGTTCCTAAAGATTAGATAAGGATGAAGACTGAAAAGGGGAGTTGAGAATGTTCTGCAAAGAAGAAGTGTGTTGTAACAGCAGAAAAGAAAAAAGAACAGTAAGAACTAGATCAATTGATGATGAAAGACGCATTGGTATCTGTTTTTGATGAAAACTGTGAAAGTAGATGTAATTAGCAGTACAGTGAGCAATCTACATAAAAAAGAATTCTGTTTATGGATAGAAAACTTTGTTTTCCACAGGTTGGCGAAAATGACATCACTACCAGTTGTGCTCTTGCATTCCCTGGATGTGAACATTAGAAATAGACACAGACCATTCAATGAGCCTGTAATTTGTTGTTTGGTCCAATGTTTGTCAGAATTCACAGCTTCCTCAAAAGAAGTTTGCAGAATATTTGCCAATGTAGCCAATATAATATTTGGTTAGCAGTGGACATTAATTTACAATGACATAAATGTAGGCAGTGAATTAGATCACAGAGTAGTGAGAGCAGGGATGAAGAATTTGAGATCTATAGCCTTGATATTCATAGAGGTCTGATTTATATGCTCCCCAGTTGTCAAAAAAATCATGCGTTATGGCAGCAGACTGCAAAGTCTTTCCTAATAACCTGGGAGTAGACCATGATAAGCAAGTAAAATTGTGTGCACATATTATGTTTGGACCATGCCATGGATAAAATCTACAAAAATATTGAGCAGAAGATAAGGATTCAAAAATTGTTATTGGTCACTGCTGGTGAGAAAGCCTTCAATTCCCCTGGAACTTCTGTTTATTGAACTTATTGCTATTGCTAAATTACTTTACCCAAGTCATGCAGTATACTGTTTCATTATATAATGATTATAAGCAGTAGATGGAAAGAAATAATGTTCAACATGAGGGATTCAAAAGCATTGTATCAAACAGATTTGGGTGTTTAGTAGACTTGGAAAAGTTATTTATGGCACATCAGAAGTGTTGTAAAGAGAAGTAACCCTCATGTATGCAAATGAGATACGTGTATAAAGAGCAACAGTGGATTAGCTCAGAGTAATGCGAGTTGATCTCCAACCACATGTGTGACAACTTTCCAAGATAAGTAATCTTACCAAGAGACTTTTTTACCTTGCCGGCCGAAAGCTGTTTTATTTTGTTATTTGTATTATTTGTAATAAATTATTACTACAACCACTCAACCTTCTCGTTTATGTATTTCCAAGACATAACAGTTGGCAAACGAGGATGAACAACCTTCTAAAAAGGTCTAATGACGAACTCACGAAAAATATTTAATGCAATAACATAAAAGTGACAAAGTGAGAAATTTGATTCAAGGATTTTGTACGAAAAAAATTACCGTCAGGATTTTTTTAAATCACAGCAGCTGTTACATACGCCTATCACTCAACGCTATACAGCGCTTCCATCAGAGATACCAAAGAGAGTTAAAAGACATGTATACAAAAATTTGGCAATAAACAACAGTGAAGCATGATATTATTTTAGAATATAACATTTAATTCGAGGTTTAAAGTTTTTGGGAGTCCTTTTGGTTGAATTTCTCATTCAAAATCAATATATAATGTTCATAACGAAAGAAGTTACACTTATCTTTTCTTTTTTTTTATATGGGTGATTCATTTTCCGTGGTTGTAATTGTTCCGGTATTAATTCCTTTATCTGGCATTTTCATTGTGATAACTTTGTTTCGGGAGACATTCTTCGTCTTCCCTCCCCCACGAGATGTTCACTGGCCGGCCATCTGATATACACTGCCCAAGACTGACAACAGGGATCGCTTTCCCTTCCTCTAAATTGTGACGTCACCTGTATCGGTACCTTTGGCATACGTAGGGAAAGCAGCCTGATACAGGCGTTCGTTTCGTGTGCCTTCCTCTTCTTAGCTATGCCGGCTACGTGCATGAGTAAGCAGTTTTTCTTCTTCCGGTGAGCTTTTAGTGTCAAATTCTGTGACTCCCGGCGTCATCACGTCTCTCAGAATATTCCAAAAGTTCTATGATTTGATGGAACGTAACAGCAGCAAAGAATTATGCGAACGACTACAGTATTACTTTCGTAAATACTGGATAAAAGTCTTCAAATTGAGTTTCGAGATATCTACAATATCTAGTGAAAAGTACGGATTTTCTTTTGGATAAAGACTCACGAAAGGTAATGAAAAAGTTTTGTTCTCTGAAATATTGGCGTGCGACGTAAATAAATATCCTGGAAGATATTATTGTACATTTGTTGACATGTACAATGGAAAAATACTTGGGAAACGCGAGCTGGATTCGAACCTAAAACGTAAAGTTACGAATCATTGAGGAAAAAGCTCGTATGTACTTATTGTTTGGTAAATATTGAACAAGACATTTTGGAAGAAATTTTGTTTCGTATTTTTGGCACGTGTAAACGTATTTTTGTTGAAAAAGGTTTTTGTTCATAGTGTTTTGTGTAAATTAAAAATAACTTTTTGCAAATTTTGAAAAAGTACTGCTTTTTGCGAATTTTTGTAAAATTACAGTTGTTGAACTTTAAAAAGACATTTTGAATTGAACTGTGTAAAATTATTACTGTGTTAAGCTAATATGGAGCAATTAGCTGAACTTACGAAGATGCTAACTATTAGCATTCAAGAACAACAGAGACAAACTCTGTTAATTCAACAAACACAAAAGGAACAAACCGAAATGTTACAGCAACAAATGTTGACACAACAGACACATTTTGAAAAAATAATGCTGGCCTCGATAGGTGAGAAAAAAACGAATTTTTTCTCTGCAGAAGGAATTTCAAATTTATTATCTGAGTTTCATTATTCCCCAGACTCGGGAGATACATTCCCTGCATATTTCAGAAGATTTGAAACAATTTTTACGAAAAGGTGCAGTGACTGGACTGACGAAGAAAAAGTGACACTTTTACTTCAAAAACTTGGAACAGACGAAAATACCAAGTAGGCAAATTTAATTTTGCCAAAGAAACAAGAAGAAATATCATTTCAAGAAACAATTCATACGTTGTCTACAATTTTTGATAAGCGAGACAGTCTTTTCCATTCTAGGTATAAATGTTTAAATATACAAAAATCTGAGAATGAAGATTATTTAGAATATGCTTGTACTGTAAATTGTTTATGCGAGTCGTTCAAACTCAGTGAAATTTCGGCAGATCTTTTTAAATGTCTTATTTTTGTTCAAGGATTAACAGCACCTAGAGACAAAGACATTAGATCTAGGATCTTGACAATAATGGAGTCAGACCCAAATATAACTTTACAAAAAGTTACAGAAGAGTGCCAACGACTAATCAATGTGAAGCGAGACAACACCCGCATTGAAGAGAAAAATGTATGGAAAGTACAACGCGTCAAAGGACAAAGGATCCCTAAAATGTACAAGACCCAAAATTGTGAATGCTGTGGGAGTACGAGACACACAAGAAAAAGTTGCTGGTTCAGAAATAAAACTTGTTTTAATTGTGGATTTAAAGGCCACAAGGGATCTTACTGCCGTAAGAAACAAAAGACCGACAGAGTTAATACACTTCGAGCGAAAAAAGTAAAGCCGAGTGAAAAACGTAGTGAAAAAAGAAAGTATGTGGATGTACGTATTAATGGGCATACTGTTACCTTACTACTGGATAGTGGGTCGGATATCAGTATCATTGATGAAGATATCTGGAAAAAAATCGGTCGTCCGAAGTTAATGGAAACCAGCAAAATGGCGAAAAGTGTGTGTGGAAGAAAATTGGATTTTAAAGGGGAACTGAGGTGCAATATTTCATTTTTGGACCAAACTTACAAGTTGAAGGTGTATGTAGTACCAGGAAGGAACACTTGTTTATTCGGAGTCGACCTGATAGTACTGTTTAACTTGTGAGAACGACCTGCAAACTCTTTTTGCAACAAGTTAAACATGGTAAAATCTAGTCAGATGAAAAGTTTCCTGGAGGACTTGAAAGCTGAATTTCCAAGAGTATTTTCAGAAGGCCTTGGATACTGCGTGAAGACAGAAGCCAAATTTGAGTTAAAAGAAAATGCCACACCAGTTTTTAAACCAAAGAGAAATGTACCCTTTTCTTCGATGGACGCGATCGAAAAGGAGTTGGAAAGACTTCAAAAAATGGAAGTAATTGAAAAAGTTGACCATACTGATTGGGCCAGTCCGACAGTTTATGTCAAAAAGAAAAATAATACGATAAGAGTTTGTGCAGATTTCTCAACTGGTTTAAACGAGTGCTTGAAGGACCACAATTACCCACTTCCTTCAGCAGAAGATCTATTCTCGAAATTGAACGGTGGAAAAATTTTTTCCAAGATTGACCTCTCTGACGCATATTTGCAAATTAAAGTAAATGAAGAATGCTCTAAATTCCTGTGCATTAATACTCATAAAGGTATTTTCAAACTTAAAAGACTGCCTTTTGGTTTGAAGGTAGCCCCTGCCCTTTTTCAGCAGGTGATGGACACAGTGCTCGCAGGACTAGAATTTGCGATGGCATATCTAGATGATATACTGATCAAAAGCAAAAATATGCAAGAGCACAAGAAACATGTCAGAGAAGTATTCAAAAAAATAGAGGAATTTGGATTTAGGTTGAGTCTGGAAAAATGTGATTTTTTCATGGAAAAGATCAAGTACCTAGGCCAAATCATTGATAAGGATGGTCGGAAACCTGATCCGCAACGGATCGAAGCGATTGAGAAAATGTCTGCGCCAAATTCAGTGACAAAATTGCTATCATTTTTGGGCTTGGTGCAATACTACGCCATATATATTGCTAATATACATAATTTAAGAGCCCCACTGAATGAGTTATTAAAAAAAGGCGTTAAATGGGAGTGGACGAAAGAATGTGAATCTGCTTTTCAGAAAATTAAACGTTGTCTGTTATCAGATTTAGCCTTAGCGCATTTTGACCCAGATAAGCAAATCATTCTAGCAACGGACGCAAGTGACTATGGAGTTGGTGCTGCATTGCTCCATAAATATGAAGATGGAACTACGAAAGCCATCGCACATGCCTCCAGAACTCTCATCTCAGCTGAAAGAAATTACAGCCAAATTGAGAAGGAAGCGTTGTCGATAATTTTTGGAATCAAAAAATTTAATCGTTTCCTTCACAGACAAACATTTATCCTTCAGACGAATCATAAACCATTATTGGCGATTTTCGGATCAAAGAAAGGTATCCCTACTCATACGGCGAACAGATTACAGCGATGGGCCGTAACCCTGCTAAACTACCAATTTAAGATGGAACATGTGTCATCTAAAAAGCTTGGGCATGCAGATACATTATCCAGATTGATTCCACAGTATGGTGAAAGTTTCAAAGAAACAGTAATAGCAGCACTCAAGGACGAAAATGAATGTTCTAATTCAGTTTGTAACACAATTCGAGAACTTCCAGTGACCCTAGAGGAAATTAAAAAAGAAGCTGTGAAGGATGATTTCATAAATAAGATGAAAAATCAAGTAAGATGGACTGAAAAGAATAAAAAGGTAATAAAAATTTCACCTTTTTCCATCTGTGAAGACATACTAATGTATGCAGAAAGAATTGTAATTCCACAAGTCTTACGAAGAAAAATTCTAAAAGAATTTCACACAGGCCATCCTGGCATTTCAAGGATGAAATCCCTAATCAGAGGATATGTTTATTGGCCTGGTATGGACAAAGAAGTGGAAAACTGGGTAAAAGTTTGTAAAGGATGTCAATTAGCGGCTAGAGATCCTCCAGTGAAGACTAACCCATGGCCAAAATCGGACATTCCCTGGTCACATCTACATATTGACTATGCTGGACCTTTAAATTGATTCTTTTACTTAATCGCAGTGGATTCATTTTCAAAATGGCCGGAAATATTCAAAACCAGACATCCTACATCAAAGAACACCATAAACGCTCTGGATGAAATATTCAGTCGCTTTGGTGTACCTAGAACAATAGTCAGTGATAATGGTACAGCATTCACGGGATATGAATTCAAAGAATTCTGTAATTCCCTGGACATACAACATATCACTACGCCAATTTACCATCCTAGATCAAATGGATTGGCAGAGAAGTTTGTGGACACGTTTAAGCGTGCATTACAAAAGAATAAAAATATTGACACAGATGATCAAACTATTCAGAAGTTTCTAGCCATCTACAGGGTAACACCAAATCCAAGCAATGATTTAAATTCGTCCCCTGCAGAACTTATGTTTGCTAGAAAGATAAGGTCAATATTTGATAGACTATTACCAGACAAAAAGAAGAAAGTTACCAGAAAAGAAAACTTTCTAGTACGGCACTATAGTACAGGAGATAAAATTTATTTTTTAAATTTTCAGAAAGGAAAAAATTATTGGATGGATGGAATTATAAAAAAGAGAATTGGGAACATGGTATACACCATTCAAGGCCCAAAGTTTATCTGCAAAAGGCATATAAATCAAATCCGCCCAAGATCTTCTGAAAGTGAAGAAGAAATTCGGATGGAAATTTTGTGTGACACATTTGATATTCCCAAACCCTTGTGTGCACAGGAACCAATGAATTTCTCTCCTGAGCCTGCCATACAGGCTAGACAGAATTCTTTGCCGCAGGAAACGCTGCCCATAAGGAAAAGTGCCAGAAAAAGAAAAGTCGTCAGGCGTCTGAGCCCTGATCCCAAACGAAAGCTAAAATCAAGAAGATTTCAGCTTCAGGGGGAGGTGTTGTAAAGAGAAGTAACCCTCATGTATGGAAATGAGATACGTGTTTAAAGAGCAACAGTGGATTAGCTCAGAGTAATGCGAGTTGATCTCCAACCACACGTGCGACAACTTTCCAAGATAAGTAATCTTACCAAGAGACTTTTTTACCTTGCCGGCCGAAAGCCGTTTTATTTTGTTATTTGTATTATTTGTAATAAATTATTATTACAACCACTCAACCTTCTCGTTTATGTATTTCCAAGACATGACAAGAAGCATATACAAGTTTTCTTTGATGACATAATTTGTATCAACAGCAACACGTTAGTGCTTGCTGTATCTACGTACATTCACAGAACGAGTGGTTTGTTCTGTGCCCAGAAATCTACAGGACGATGGGAGACACCCTCATATTCCCTCTGATGCACTTTCTTTTCTAGCCATCAGCGATGTACCACTTAACAGAAATTGGACTGGGATGAAAGTACTCTTTGAACCCAAATTGATTGTTCTCAAGGAATTAAAGGATGTAAAACTAGAGGGTGAACCAAATGGGATTAAAAAGCTGGAAGCTGCAGTTATAGAGAAAGTTATTGATGCTGTTAGGAAAAACTTTTGGAGGTAGAACACTTCTAGCAAGATGATAATGGTGACAGAGAGGCACTACAGTATACACCTCACACAAAGATGTGAATCCCAGTTTGCTAGATTTGATAATCAAATCAGGAGAAATCTGTGTGTCAAGTGACTAACTTATATGGAAAATTCTTATGTGTGGAAGTTAACTATTGCGAACTTCATGTGTAATTAGTGATATTTCTTGGCAAAAACATCACTAATCTTATTATGATTTTCATTCTTTTACATGATAAGAAAATTAGAGCTTTCTAAATCAATACAATGAATGTATTTTCATATTCTGTGACTAAGAAAACCTATGATTAGACATATTACACTATTATTAAGCCATATATTGTCCCTTTCATTAACAAAAACAAGCATTTCCAGCTGTCATTTTAAAAATCCTCACGGAACCAACCTAAAATGACATTCTAGGTCAATGATCTCATCAGAATCGTAATCAGCAGCAAAAATGACCATAGAAAACATCTGTCTTATTTAATACTTAAAAAGTATTCATTTGCCCAACCCTACTTATAGTATCATCAGAGAGGGGTTTGGTTATCTGGTTTTGTGTTGATCAGGCTGCCACTGCCACCATAATATCATTCATTTTATCTCTCATAACTGCTCTAGCTTGGGCAAGCTACTGGTTAACAGCATGACCATTCTACATTTTTTGGTAGCCTGTACACAAATGTGCAAACCAAAATATGCTCTTGCCCAACAAGACTGAAACCTTCCTCAGTTCTGCCAGGTATACATTTAGTGATTTGCCATGACACAGCCACTGCATGAGGAGTTGCTCATACGCAGTGACATATTTTGTTGCAGAAACGATATGGTGGGCACATATTTGGTTGCCATTGTCAAATCCTAATATATCCTGTTCATCTATGTTTAGATGATCGATAGGGAGTGGATGTCAACTTCTATAATCTCACAGCATTTGGAAGCCTGGAAGGTACTTTAGAATAGATAGGAGGTCTGGAATGGTCTGTCTATGTTTGGCTATTCTAAAACTCATTTCTCTAGCTGCATTGTTATATATTGGTATTAATGTTTTTTAGTCAGTCCAACTGGTGTACTGCCCAAGAGTATCTGAACATTTCTCAACCCTATACCTGCACCAAACTTTTCTGTTGAAGGGGTGAATATTATTGTTTGTTGGCTTTTAAGGCTCAGCTGATGTGGTCGAGTGGTACCCAACTGTCATCCTCTCTTTCATGGTACAGGTTTGGATTCTGATAGTTGAGACATCTGCTAAGTAGTGGGTTGTTCTGTGCATTTCATAAGGTCAGAGGGTAGTTTTGCAGTTCATTACCTTGGTTAGCTTTTGATATTTATCCTCCTGTTCTTCATCCCATCTGAACAGTATGTCCTTTGTCAGTAATCATCTGTTACTTGTTTGTAAAATTCTGAGATCACTTGAGTGTCAAACCCAAATTTTGCATTATATTGGCAAACCACAACTAGTGAATGTAGAGCTGTTGTACTTTCAGGGTGGCCTGTCATCATAATGGGTGATGGCAACCACCAGTCGCTGCCAAACATCTGCTGCCTCCAGTTTTCTTATTGGTTACCACACCAGGTATGGGTCAATGGGTCAACATTTTTTACATGTCTTGACCACCATGTCTAATGTGCACTTTTGTTGCTCAATGATCAACTTGTTTTGCAAAATACCATGTGCTTTTGATACCAAAATGCCCGCTTTGCACAGATTTAATTCGCTCATACATGCACTCTTCCATGGGTGAAGCACAGGAGTTGTTAATTGGCTCAACTTCACACTTAAGCATGTCAAACTACTTATTTGGTCAACCGGTCATTGAGGTTGCACTCTGATGCTACCAGCGTTATGTCCATTGACTGTCCATACTCAGTGACAATCTTCTTGATGGTCTCCAGCCTTCTTCTAATAAGCATCTAACTGGCTGCTTTAGTCTGAATCCTGGTTCTCCCTGTTAGAATGTCTGATATCCATTGGTACATGCATAGCAAGTCTCTTTGCAGACACAGCCACTTGGCCTTTAATTGAAGCACAAGGTTGATTCCTTTTAACGCGGCATCTAACTCCATCAAGTTAATGGTGCTGCATTGTTCATGGGGCATAACCAACACGCATCCTCAAGTATGGTTCCGTCCTCTTATAGCAGGACGCCAATCACCTAATAGCTTGCATTAACCCATATGTTCATGTTCTAATACCACAACATGCACAAATTTTGCCATTTATTGTGGTCACCAAAACTATTTTCCTCCTTCTGGTACTACACAATTCTTCACTGACTATTGTCTGAGAACAGCCTAAGTCAAAGAACACCAAACGCTGCATTCCATTGCACATGCACATTAATAACAGGTAACGTCTCATCTATTTTGGCTGGGGAAGTGACCAACACTGACGTCTTGTCCCAAGCCTAATTTTTTTAGCAATCCTGAGGTTGTACTATTAGCAGCACATGCGTACTCTTCACCTCTTTCTTTCTCTGGTCAAATGGTCTTGACCATTACACTTATGACAGGTAATCTCCATATTGATCCTGTGTGACAATGAGGTTCAGTCACAATGCATCTACACTAGAGTTTGTATGCAACAACTCCTTAACATATGTTGGGAGCCAGGAACTTTACACACCATCACTCTCCCAGACAGTCCTCCAAACGATCACACCAGCTTCTGCAACATTGCTATGTAGATAGTTACTGTTTCTCCCAGGCATAGCATCTGTGCCATGATTTGTTCATAGGCTTTGGAGGGAGACAGCAAACGTCTTGAAAAGTGCAGTCTTGATTCAGGCCAGGTCCTCTTTTTCCTCCTCATTCATCTGTTGATACATATCAAATGTGCCACCAACCAGTCATAATAAAATGATGCTCTACACTCCTTCAAGTGGCAAATCAGCTCCACTCTCTCAATCCAAGTGATGACAGGAGTAGAACCATCAAATTCTGGAATTAATTTCAAATCAAATCCCGACATCTTGTATCAAAATAGCCTGAATTAGATATTGTAGTTTATCAGTGAACAGTTAACCAGGGGCAACATAGAATATTGTAAGGATAAAGCAGTATTATTCCTGCTACAAAGCATAGCCAAAATAAATAAAAATATATAACCAAAATAATAGCCGAAAAACATATTGAAAATTATAATCATCATCATGTCGCAAAATTGCATGACAATCTCTCGCCAACCTTCACCATCATTCATTGCCCCATGGCAGTCCTCTACGCAGCATCCAGTATCCATGCAGAATTGTTCAATGTAGGTCCTTGCTGGGTGGCCCACACTAGCATGTCCATGTGTTGGCCTCCACAGGAAAATGTCGCTTATGAGTTCGTCCTTGCTCCTCCAGCAGTGTCCAGCATGTCTTGTCTATCTCACTTGGATGGTTTGAGACAGAGAACAGATGACCATACAACTGTTTCTTTGTGGGGTGCTGTTCCCATACAGCAGCACTGATACAACCACAGCTTGGAAGAATTATTGTTTTAACTTGTCAGTAAGATCGAAGTTCCATATGACTGATAATCTGTTTATAGCCGACCATGCCTTTCATATTTGCATATTAACATTGCTTTCTGTTGAGATATTACTACCTAGGTATGTTAATTGTTCTACTGGCTTTAGAGGCTTACTGTCGAGTGTGGTGATGTCTCCTTTCTTTTTGAATCACATAAACTCAGTTTTATCAGTTCACATAGAGGCCAATGTTTATTGTTGCCTTCTCCAGGCTATGTAGTAGTGTCTCGGCCTGTGCTGGTGTATCTGCAAGAAGTGCTAGGTATTTTGCGTTGTCTGCGTCTGTGTGGGATATTGCCTGCTTCTTGCCTTTTCTAGTGTGTGACCTTTTTCTTTTATGGTATCTAATGATGTTTGGAGTACGTAGTCTAGGCATATTATAAATATATATGGTGCTAATGTATCTCCTTGTAGGACTCTAGCAGTTATGTCAAAGAAATCTGTGTCACCATCAGGTGAGTATATCATTGCTTTAGTGTCTTTGTAGAGCATCATTATAGTGTTAACCATTTCTTTGGTGAGACCATATGTTAGTAGTATTTGTTCCATTTTCCCCTCTGTGTATGGAATCAAATGCCTTGGAGAAATCTACGAATAGCAGCGTTGCCTCTAGATTCTTTGCCTGAACCCCTTCTATGATCCGTTGAATAGTCAGGATCTGAGAGGTTGTGGATTGATTTCTGCAGAATCCATTTTGGTTTTTCCTAAGGAATTTTTCTATTTCGGGTCAGATGCGATTAAGAAGAAGGGCATTATATTAGTATTACAAACATTTTAGCTGATAAATGCGGACATTTTCAAATTTGCGATCAATAAAATCAATAAAATTTGCAATTTCTCGAGTATTTCTGAATCAATCTTAAAAATATTTATATGGTTGAGAAGAAAATAAAATAATCTTTCTAAATATATAATTTTTATGTGTTTTTATCAATTGAATAATTTTTTACAAAATGATATTTTGCTTTGAAAAAAAAAACGAAAACATAAAATATGACATTTTTTTAGACTAATTTTTACACGCTACTTTGTTTTTCAAAATCATAGTGGCTAATCTTTATCAATATTCTTGAAATTTTACACTCAATTAGAAAACACCTGGAACAGGGCCATTTTTTTTGTTTCTAGACCCAGTGGAAGCGAAAATACAATAGAGCAAATTTGAAGGCGATTTCCTTAAAAAATATAAGAGAAGAAAAAAAAAAAGCACTGTAATAGACAGACTCAGAATCATTTCCATATATAATGTGTGAAATAAAAACGATTGTATATCGTCAGGGATTTTGCTCAAAGTTTTAATTTTGAAAAGAAAACTGAATTTCGAATGTAAACAATCTCATGTAATTTTTACCTTATCAGCTTAAAAAAGGTAATTACTAGCGTATTTCGGGCACAATTTAAAAAATATTTATATGGTTGGAAAGAAAATGAAATAATCTTTCTGAATATGTAATTTTTATGTGATTTTATCCATTGAACTATCTTTTACAGCGAGTTAAACAGTATTTTCTGTTAAATCAGCCAAAAATGAGTGATAGAAATTTTGTTCCGCGGTCGATTTTTTCTGTGAAAATTTTTTTGTAAAATCAAAGTGGTTAATCTTTATTAATATTCTTTAAATTTTACAATTAAATAGGGGACACTTTTAACTACAAGCAGAAATTTATTTTTTTCTTTTCCGACCTTTGGGAGTGAAACTACAATAGACCAGAGTTAAAAGCAATTTCTTCCAAAAATATAAGATAACCAAAAAAAAAAAAAAGCACGATATCCCTTAGGAGATAGCCTTAGAATTATTTTCTTATATAATATGTGAAATAAAAACGATTGTATACCGTTATGGATTTGCTTTGAAACTTTGAATTTTGAAGAAAAAAACTCAAATTTAGTTGTCCTCCGTTCCGTAAACTAAAATCGGCTAGGCATCGTTTAACCAGACCATAAAGTTTAAATAGTAATTCATCGCTTATTTCTCGTCCAATACAAAAAAAATTTATATGGTTGGAAATGAAATAACATAATCTTTCTAAAAATGTAACTTTTATGTGTTTTTAACAATTGAATTATTTTTTACGTCAGTTTTATTTTGGAAAAAAAAACAACTTAAAATTACAAGAAATGTAAATAAAACACAGCACATGCAGACCAGGTTTGTGTAAAAACATATGTAAATAGGTAATCTATTTCTTTTATGTAATTCAACATAAGCATTTAGAAATGTATTTTAAGTTCAAAGTGATGTTATATATTTAAATTAATATTATATATGTGTATACATGCAGTATAGAAATGAAAATGTTGAATAATCTTGTGGTAAACTTTAAAAAAAACACCAAAAATCTTGATATTCCTATTTTTAATTCCCCAAATAATGGGTTCTAGCATGGAGATACATAAAATTTAAGTACAGAATCAGAAAGAACATAGAATTTTACATAAGAATGCAAAGTTTTATTAAAATTGCTTAAAAAATAAAGAAATGGTGAAGAAATTACTGAATTTCTTGTTCTGAATTGGTCCACGAGTTGACATTTTTTTTTATCAAAATCATGTCCACTTTTTTACCCCCAATTTCAGGGCTTTAAATTCTCATAACTTTTGAACCACTGGGGATATTTGTATAATTCAAACAGTTCTGAACTCCATTTACAGAGCTCTATATAACTAATGTGATTAAATAACAATAACCTCAAAAAAAAAAAAATCAACTGGAAATGCTAATTATATATCTTAGCAGCAATAGCAGTAAGAGTTATGCCTTTGTAGTTCTTAGCGATTCTGAAGTCTCCTTTTTGGGGAATGGGAGGATGCAGCCTTTCGTTCATTTATCTATTCTATTTTGTCTATATACTGCATTGCATAGCCTAAGTAGTATGTAATTGAACTTTCTCATCTTCCATACCTCGGGAGGTATTTCATCAAGACCTGCAGCTTTTTTATCTCCTTTTAGTTTCCCTAAGATTTTGTTGAGTTCTTCTGTTGTAAAATCTCCTATTTTGATATCTAGTTGTCTATTACTATCTTTTGGGTATTATTTTCTATGATTTTAGGGGGGTTCCCTATCAGTTTCTGGAAGTGGTCTTTACACTTCTGAAGTCTATCTTTTTAGCTGGTTGCCTTTGACTTTGTGCTAAGGTGCTTTTCCTAACACTAATTTTATTTACTGATTGCCATACTAATCATGACTGTCTGTATTCCACCGATTGTTTGATTTTATTTATTTTTTCTTGGATGTATTCTATTTGTTCTTTTTTGTATGTTTTGATTAGTTCTATCTGGGCTTTCTTAAGGTTGTGTATATTGGTGTTAGATAGGTTTGTTTTATTATGTTGGGTTGCTTTGGGTCTTAGTTTGGTGGGTATGCACTCAGCTGCTGCTTCTGGATGGGCACTGACAAAGTTTTTGTATTCCTATTTTGGAGTGAAACCTTCAGATGTCTCCTGGAGGATATCGAATTTATTTCTTACTGCTAAAGAGTAGCAATTGCATATATCACTGTTGGCAAGTGATTGAAAATTGTCCACCAGCTTTGCCTTCTCTTTCTCTTATTTCCTCTTCTTTCACTTTCTCTTCTGCTCTCTCGACACTGTTACTGAAGAACAAAAATGCAGTGTGTCATTCAGGACCAAATATGTCGCTTTTATAGTCAAATAAAAGTTGCGATGCACTTTGGGTAGTCACCCATAATTCCTCACAACCTCTATAAAAAGTCCATTCTGCCCCCTCCAATTTCTTGACACTTCTTACTCAGAGTGGGCATAATGGCGTACCACATTCCTTCTTCCCCCGACCACATTCTTTTCTGTGCCAGGGACAGTTTCGCAGGCCAGGCATCTAGGTCGCTTTGAGTCAGGTAAGTTCCACTCGTTACAACAGTGATGACCAATCATATACAGATTTACTTGTTTGACTTTTGTTTCTAGGTAGGCTTAGGTGTAATTTTGCTGTGACTATTCTGTAGTCGGAGGATACTCCTTCAAAAGAGGAGTATGTTTTGCAATTCATTGCAGTATTCATCCATTTTTTATTTATTAGGATATAATCTAGTTGGGCTTTTGTATTATTTGGGTAGGTGTAGGTCCATAGTTTGCCCTTTCTCTTTTGGTATTTGGTGTTTTAAACATACAAACCTGTTCTCAAGAGAGAACTTGGCTAGGAGTTCACTGTTTCTGTTTGGAGTATTGTGTAAGCAGTATCTATTGTTCTTGTTTATGCCTATCTGTGCATTCATGTCATCCCCAATGATCAGGACATTATGTTTGGGGATCTGTCTGCAGAGGGAGGATAGCTCATTGTAGAACTTTCCAATGTCTGTATTTTTGCTGATATTTAGCATGAGATTCCCATTAGATGTAGTATATATAATTCTTAGTGGGAAGCAAAACCAAAATAATAACCAAAAAGCAAAATCAAAATAATAACCAAAAAGCAAAATCAAAATAATAACCAAAAAGCAAAATCAAAATAATAACCAAAAAGCAAAATCAAAATAATAACCAAAAAGCAAAATCAAAATAATAACCAACAAAACAGAGCAAAACCAAAATATTAACCAAAAAGCAAAATCAAAATAATAAACAAAAAACAAAGCAAAACCAAAATATTAACCAAAAAGCAAAATCAAAATAATAAACAAAAAACAAAGCAAAATCAAAATAATAACCAAAAAGCAAAATCAAAATAATAACCAAAAAGCAAAATCAAAATAATAACCAAAAAGCAAAAGCAAAATAATAACCAAAAAAATGAAACCAAAATAATAGCTTCAGAAGGTACTGTTGTTCCAATCAGGTGTTGGTCTTTCCTAATATAACCAAAGTAATGCTATGAAAATCCTTAGGTGTTTGTCTTTCCTAATATAACCAAAGTAATGCTATGAAAATCCTTAGGTGTTTGTCTTTCCTAATATAACCAAAGTAATGCTATGAAAATCCTTAGGTGTTTGTCTCTCCTCATATAACCAAAGTAATGCTATGACAATCCTTAGATGTTTGTCTTTCCTAATATAACTAAAGTAATGCTGTGAAAATCCTTAGGTGTTTGTCTCTCCTCATATAACCAAAGTAATGCTATGACAATCCTTAGATGTTTGTCTTTCCTAATATAACTAAAGTAATGCTATGACAATCCTTAGATGTTTGTCTTTCCTAATATAACTAAAGTAATGCTATGACAATCCTTAGGTGTTTGTCTCTCCTTATATAACCAAAGTAATGCTATGACAATCCTTAGATGTTTGTCTTTCTTAATATAACTAAAGTAATGCTGTGAAAATCCTTAGGTGTTTGTCTCTCCTTATATAACTAAAGTAATGCTATGACAATCCTTAGATGTTTGTCTTTCCTAATATAACTAAAGTAATGCTATGACAATCCTTAGATGTTTGTCTTTCCTAATATAACTAAAGTAATGCTATGACAATCCTTAGGTGTTTGTCTCTCCTTATATAACCAAAGTAATGCTATGACAATCCTTAGATGTTTGTCTTTCTTAATATAACTAAAGTAATGCTGTGAAAATCCTTAGGTGTTTGTCTCTCCTTATATAACCAAAGTAATGCTATGACAATCCTTAGGTGTTTGTCTTTCTTAATATAACTAAAGTAATGCTGTGAAAATCCTTAGGTGTTTGTCTCTCCTTATATAACTAAAGTAATGCTATGACAAGCCTTAGATGTTTGTCTTTCCTAATATAACTAAAGTAATGCTATGACAATCCTTAGATGTTTGTCTTTCCTAATATAACCAAAGTAATGCTATGACAATCCTTAGATGTTTGTCTTTCCTAATGCCTTAGATGTTTGCCTAATATAACTAAAGTAATGCTTAGATGTTTGTCTTTCCTAATATAACCAAAGTAATGCTATGACAATCCTTAGGTGTTTGTCTTTCCTAATATAACCAAAGTAATGCTATGACAATCCTTAGATGTTTGTCTTTCCTAATATAACTAAAGTAATGCTGTGAAAATCCTTATCCTTATATAACCAAAGTAATGCTATGACAATCCTTAGGTGTTTGTCTTTCCTAATATAACCAAAGTAATGTTATGAAAATCCTTTGGTGTTTGTCTCTCCTTATATAACCAAAGTAATGCTATGACAATCCTTTGGTGTTTGTCTCTCCTTATATAACCAAAGTAATGTTATGAAAATCCTTAGGTGATTGTCTTTCCTAATATAACCAGAGTAATGCTATAAAAATCCTTAGGTGTTTGTCTTTCCTAATATAACCAAAGTAATGCCATGAAAATCCTTAGGTCTTTGTCTTTCTTAATATAACTGAAGTAATGCTATGAATATCCTTGAGTGTTTGTCTTTCCTAGTATAACCAAAGTAATGCTATAAAAATCCTTGAGTGTTTGACTTTCCTAATATAACTAAAGCAATGCTATGAAAATCCATCTGATTTTTTAATAGCTTTTGTTTCAAAGAAATAAATGAAACAGGTTGGACTTTGTTTATCTTACTCAACAAAAACATTATTTTCACCACGAGCATCTAATTTGTTTTACACATAACAAAAACAAGTTCATACTACTTAAGTTTGATTTTGAACCAGTGAAACTTTCAAAAGGAGTTTTCCCTGAAAAAAGTGGTTCGCAATATACACCATCATGAAAATTGTTTAAAGTTCTGGGGCTGTAGAATACGCCGACTGCACCTCTGCAGAGGGGTAAGACACCCCCAATGGGGCCACCTGTTGGCCGTAGGTGGCGACCCGTAAGCCGCTAGGACGGAATCCTGGTGGTTGAGCGGACATTGATACAGCGACAGAGTTATCAATGACTTGCAACACACCACTTTGGCCCTTACTTGGTCTGACGGGCGGTCGGTTAGGCCCGATCCGATCAATCGGCTGGTCGTGACAGGCCCTAGCACCCATATGTTTAGTCCTGATCGTACTTCTAATCAGCACTTTCTTGCTTTATGGGTGCTAGAAGGCGGCGGCTTAGGGTCAATCAAGTTGAGAGGACAGGTCCTTAATCTCTGTTGAATCGTGGGGCATCAAGTACATGGTACTGGTGACCTAGGATTGGCTGGGGTTCGGGGCCCTACTCTCAATTTGAGTATATCGGTAGTGTATCCTCGTCTCAGCCAAGGCGAATGGGTTTCCCCCCTTGGTTCATTCCCAACAGAAGTTGGACTCCGTGGCGGGTGGTGGAGCATAGGACCGATGAAAAAGCAAATAATAAACATGGCTTCTTTTAAAAAAACAAACCCCCAACGTATACCAAATAAACTACCAAAAAGATCACACCCAGATACAGACACACTTACAGACACGGACAGTGACATGATAATGACATAGAAGAAATGACCACTTTTCCGAGGTTCATAGTCCTTGAGTCAACAGAGGAAAAAACTATTACCAAACTCTCCCCTTTTGCAATAGAAAAATCCTTTCTGCAAATGTAGCACCTAAATCCGTAAAAGCAGCTCGCAACAATACCCTCATAGTGGAAGTAGCAAAAAAGAAATATGCAGATCTACTTCTAAAGATGACCACCCTCCATAATATGAAAATTAAAGCATACCCACATAGATCTCTCAACACATCTCGAGGAGTGGTAAGAAGTTCACAACTATCTTCCTGCTCCATCGAAGAAATTAAACAAAACTTAAAAAAGCAACAAGTGTCAGAAGTAAAAAGGATAACAATAAGGAAAAATGACCAACTCATTGACACCAACACCTACATCCTAACCTTTAATACCCCCAAACCCCCACCTAAACTAAAAATTGGGTACATGATGGAGAGGGTTGAAACTTATATCCCCAACCCACTCCGATGCTACAATTGCCAGAAATATGGGCATCACGAAAGCCGATGCACAAGAAAGAAAATATGCAAAAAATGTGGAGAGGATGGTTCTGACCACCCAGAATCCACATGTAATCGAATCAAATGTGCAAACTGCAAAGGAGACCACTCGGTTGACTCTAGAATCTGTGAAACATGGAAAAGAGAAAAAGAAATAATGAAAATCAAATACACCCAAGACATCCCTTTTCCAGAAGCACGAAAACTTGTTGAATCCACCTTCCCAGCCCGATCCTATTCAAGGGTGACACAACCCCTACAAAACCCTCCCACTCCAGAATGCCATAAATGCAATTCCCTAATAGAAAAACTGCTAAATCTGAAACCTGAAGAATTCCCAATTCTTATTAAGGAACTGCAGAATTCCATACCCCAAACTAAACAACCTCCACCTTCAAATCCAACCCCAACAGTAAATCCTATTCAAAAAGAGCAAATGACACCATCATCCCTCCAATCACAAAAACCCTCTGAAGGCAACAAAGACCCTTCAAAACAGAGACCATCACGATCTCCAACAAAACAATCCCTCTCTATGGAAACCTCACCGACACCAAAAGAGAGAACCCCAACTAAACAAAAGCATCAAGACAAATCACGTCAACGATCCCAATCCCGACACAAAACACAAGAAAATAAAACTTCCAATGAATCTCTAGAAACTCACAACATATTCAATATACTAACAAAAATGGAAACTAAAGAAAACCCCCAACCTAGCAGACATAAATCACAGAAAACACTCAAAAACAAATAAACAAAACATAAACATGGGTCAAAACATTATTCAATGGAACTGTCGTGGAATCAAAGCAAACCTTAACGATTTACTTTTACTACAAACGGAAATACATCCTGCTATAATCTGCCTACAAGAAACTTTTCTCAAAGAAAACGACAAAATAAATATCAAAAACTTTGAAAGCTACAACTACATACATAAAAATAATCACAGGGCTTCTGGGGAGTCTCAATCTTGATAAGAAATGATGTACCCCAAAGCAAAATTAACCTTCAAACTGAACTCCAAGCAGTTGCTGTCAAAGCAACTCTACATAGAACAATCAATATCTGTTCACTATATATCCCGCCACATGATCCAGTCAAGGAAGAAGAAATCAACAATCTACTACTACAACTACCTACTCCTTATATCTTACTAGGTGACTTTAACAGCTACAATACTCTATGGGGCTGTAAAACCACAAATCAAAGAGGCAGAACACTGGAAAACATAATCAACAATAACAACCTATGCCTTCTCAACACAAAATCTTCAACACACCTTGACTCATCTTCTGCTACCTACTCAGCCATAGATTTGACCATCTGCGACCCTTCAATTTACCTAGATTTCTCCTGGAATGTGTATGAGGACACCTGCGGGAGTGATCACTTCCCAATTGTGATTGAAAGCATACACCCCCAGGAAGAAGAACTACCTCGATGGAGTTTGAAGAAAGCTAACTGGGAGAAATTCAAATCCCTATGCAGCAAATACCTCACACAAAATGATAATACTTGCTCAATTGACCATTTCACACAAACTCTAATTACAATAGCAAAAAAATGTATACCATATAATACTGCATCTACCAAACAAAACAGACCATGGTTCAGCAAGGAATGCAAAGAGGCCATTCGACTACGACGCACTGCTCTACGAAAATTCCAAACCGAACCCACAACCCCCAATCTAATTTCATTCAAATTCTATCGAGCAAAGGCAAAGAAAACAATTAAAGAAGCTAAAAGAAACTCATGGAAAAATTACGTAAATAAACTAAATGCCTCCTCCACATTAAAAACAGTGTGGGACATGATCAGAAAAATAGCGGGAAAAAGAAAAACAAGTCCATTAAACCACCTCTCAATAAGAAATGAAAAAGTAACAACAAAAAAGGCTATTGCCGATTTACTTGCTAAAACCTTTTCAAAAAATTCTTCCTGTCAAACCAACAAAAAATTCCAAAAAACCAAACAAATTGCAGAAAAGAGAAACATAAACTTTACTTCAAAAAATTCTGAAGATTACAACAAGCCTTTCACAATAGCAGAACTTAATGACTCCATAACAAAATCACACAATACAGCTGTCGGTCCTGATGAGATTCACAATGAATTTTTAAAAAACCTACCAGAAGAATCTCTCAGATGTCTCCTAAACATTTATAATCATATTTGGAAAAGTAACACATTCCCAGAAACATGGAGACAAGCAACAATTATACCCATTCCCAAAACTGGCAAAGACACCACTAATCCACAAAATTACCGACCCATCGCCTTGACAAGCTGCCTCTGCAAGACAATGGAGCGGATGATCAACAAAAGGCTGACATGGTATCTAGAAGCAAATAACCTAATTACAAACCTCCAAACAGGGTTCCGAAAAAAGAGAGGTACAATAGACCATCTGATCCGACTAGAGACCTACATCAGGGAAGCATATATAAAAAAACAACATGTAGTGGCAGTCTTTTTTGACCTGGAGAAGGCATATGACACTACTTGGAGGTATGGTGTCATGAAAGACATGTACGATCTAGGGTTACGAGGAAGGCTGCCGCTATTTATAAAAAACTTCCTCTCCAATAGAAATTTCAGGGTACGTGTGGGATCCACTTTTTCTGACCTCCAAACTCAAGAAGAAGGCATCCCACAAGGAAGTATCCTATCAGTAACTCTCTTCTCCATTAAAATAAATAATATAATAAATAGCCTCAATCCTATAATCAACTGCGCTCTCTATGTTGATGACCTTGTCATTTGCTATAGATCCACAGATATCCACAAAATAGAACGCCAATTGCAGATGGGCCTCAACAAAGTGAACAAATGGGCAACAGACAACGGCTTTAAATTTTCAAAGACCAAAACTCAATGTGTGCATTTCTGTTCCTTAAGAAAAATGCACAATGACCCTACCATCAAACTTGAGGAAAGTGAAATACCTGTTGTTGATCAATATAAATTCCTGGGAGTTATATTCGATAAAAAATTAACTTTCATCCCACACATAAAACATTTAAAAAATAAATGTACCAGAGCCCAACAACTATTACGAGTAGTTGCCCATACTGAATGGGGAGCAGATCAACAAACACTACTTAAACTATACAGATCACTAATCCGTTCCCAACTTGACTATGCTTGCTTTGTATATGGATCTGCTAGGAGGTCTTACCTCAAAGAGCTCAACTCAGTACACCATGAAGGCTTAAGGCAAGTCATAGGGGCCTTCAGAACTTCTCCAGTTGACAGCCTATATGTAGAGGCTTATGAGGCACCCCTACAGCTAAGATGCGAAAAACTAGCCTTGCAATACTACACAAAACTCAAATCCTGCCCATCCAACCCAGCTTATGACTGCACCTTCAACCAAGGATACAAAGAATGTTTTGAAAAAAAGAAAAATCAATAAAACCTTTTGGTCTCCGGATGGAACCTATCCTCAAAGAATCTAGAATTCCTCTCACAAATATCCATAAAACCATCATACCAAAAACACCACCTTGGATCATTAAAAAACCTAAAGTGATCCTTGAGCTAAGTGAACTTCCTAAAACAAAAACCCATCCTAGCACTTACCAAGACAAATTCCACAATGTTCTAGAACGCTACCCCAACCACCTCCACATCTTTACAGATGGCTCTAAGGACAATGACAAAACGGCATGTGCAGCTATTTTAAATAAAAAAATTGTAAGAAAAGCCCTTCCAAACGAAAGTTCCATTTTTTCAGCTGAAACCCGTGCAATAGATATAGCACTTGACATCATCTCTGAAAATAAACACACAAATTATATCATCTTTTCAGACTCGCTCTCAGTCCTACTATCATTAAGAAATAAAAAACTGGAAGACCCTCTCATCATTAAGCTCTTGAATAGATTAGACTCAATGTCTAACTCTAAGGAGATTATTATATGCTGGATACCAAGTCATATAGGAGTGAGGGGGAATGAAAGAGCTGACTCTGCAGCTAAATCGGCTCTAGATTTAATCCCTGACAAGTTCCAGATACCATATACTGACTTGAAACCTAAAATTAATAGATTCCTTCATACAAAATGGCAGCAACACTGGAATAACTGTATCCACAATAAACTCTTCCTAATCAAACCGACTTTGGGAGGCTGCAGACCAACTTTAAGGAAGTCTAGAAAAGAACAAGTCATTATGTTCCGATTATGCATTGGTCATACAAAACTAACACACTCTTATATACTCAAACAAGAACAACAACCACAATGTGAAACATGTCAAACACCCCTGACAGTCAAACACTTATTGATGGAATGCAGATTTTTTGCTCACATCAGAAAACATTATTTTAAAGCAAACAATATGAAGGACCTATTTGAAAATGTTAACATAGAGGATATTTTCTCCTTTTTGAGGGAAATAAAATTGTACCATTTGGGTAAATTAATTTGAATTTTTTTACATCCAAAACTGATATGCACACCCATATTAGTGGCAGCCTGTACTGAAAAAATATTTTGTTAGAAAGTTGGGATATACAAATCCCCTTTTAAAATGCATTTGCAAATATATCCCTTATTATCTTTTAAATAAATACAAGTGTCTCCCTGTTTCTGTACTAAGCCACTGGTTTTGCTACCATCCGCTAACTCGACAAAATGATTTTCAGGATCAAAATTGGGATCAAAATTAATGAATTTAGATTCATCATTAATTACATGCTGAGTTGCGCCACATTCAACGAGCAAACTATTCTTATCTGAAAGTATGTCATATCCAATAGTAAAGAAATATGTTTATTTTTTTATATATCTTTATATTCTGATAAAAATCTCTATTTTTATTTTTACAGTTATAGTACTTATGGCCCTTTTTATTGCAAATATAATATATAATATTTGTTTTCCCTAGTGGCAAAGAATTTATCTTCTTGTTACCATCGTGAGATTTGTTATAATTATTATAATTGCTATAATTTTTTAATTTACAATCATAGCGTGGATTCCAAGTTTTGTATTTAAAAAAAAAACATAAACAGCATGCCGCCATCATCTGCTAGAGATGCCTGCATTGAATTGGCTACGTCAGGAGGATGGACAAAGGCCGCATCCCCAAAGACCTACTGTATGGTGAGTTAATAGAGGACACCCGACCGGTAGGGAGACCATGCCTGCACTTTAAAGATGTCTGCAAGAGGGACATGAAGACATGCCACATCGACATCAACACATGGAAGAAGACCGTGCAACTTGGTGCCTCCTCGTCAAACAAGGAACGAAAAGGAGTGAAAAAGAGAAGAAAGAAATCACTGCAGAAAAGAGAGTCATAAGGAAGGAGAGACAACAGCATCTCCAGCAAGCATCACCGTTTGTTTGCAATCACTGCACCAGAGATTGCCATTCAAAAATTGGTCTGTTCAACCACTCATGCAGTTGCAGATAAAAAAAATAAAATAAAATAAAGTGGACACTACATCAGCATCTTTAGTAGATGGAAGGATGCCAACAATTAATGAATATATATATATATATATATATATATATATATACTAGAAATGACATGATCCATTGGGTCACCCATTGAGCTCGAGTTATTTTGTTAAAAAATAATGTAATTTATTTTTAATACATTTTAAACTATTTTTCGGTCAATTTTGCGCAAATTTATCATAAACATGACCGTCAATGCTGTCTAAGATGACGTAAAATCTGTATTTTACAAAATAAATGTACACCCCCCCCTCCGATTGAAAATAATTACCAATAATCAGGGAAATTTCTAAATTTTAATGAAATTTTCACTGTTGATCTATCAATAAATTAATTTTATAATGCATCAGTTATTTTATTTCAAAACTTTATGACTTACTTAGGTATTTCTGCTAGGGTAAATTAATATTTAGAATTCATTTATGATATGAAATGTCTAATTTTAAGTTTCAAATTTCCTATTTTTAGATTCTAAAAACAAATATCCATTTAATTACTACTTTATTTTATTATTGTTATCTAATAATTTTTTTAGAAACACTATATTGAAAATTTAGGCCCCCCTCCTTTTAAACAGAACAAATAAATATCAATGTATACTTTTTCTTTTATAAGATAATAGTCAATTAAATCCAAAAAAGTAAAAGAAAGATCTACCAAAATTACTTTTTTTAGTTTTTATTTTATGTATTTTATTTTTCGATTTTCGGTATTTATTTTCTACCAGGATAGCTCCCTTAATTTTTTTCCCTTCTATTTACACCTTCAGTATTTTGTCTTTTTACTTATACTGTAATTAGTTTCAACTTTACATAACCCCCACCGATATTTTTCGCCCCCAGCAAAAAAACACGGGGGGGGGGCGTTAAAGTTAAGTGACCTGAAAAAAAATCAGAAAGTTTTGAAATAAAATAAATGATGCATTATAAAATTCATTCATTGATATATCAACACTGAAAATTTCATTAAAATCAGATAATTCCCTGATTGTTGGTAAATTTTTTTCAATCGGTGCGTGGTGGGGGTAAATTTATTTTGCTAAATATAGATTTTACGGCAATTTTGCCAGTGCCTGATATTTTTCTTATTATACTTAACCATTGAAATTAATTACTGAATCTATTATTGAGACAGTTGTTTGTGTTAGTATTGCAATGTATAATTTCAATTAAACTTAGTTTAAAAAAAATATTTTTCAACATTAAATGTATAGTAATTTTGGTTCTTGTTGTTCATTTTTTTAAGCAATACGTAATTAAAAACAACCTTAATCCCCTAAAACCGTAACCCAATTTGCAAAATGTTAATTCATGGGCTGTAGTTAACCTGTCCTTGGGTACCACTAAAACCTTTCCGTTTTAATTTTCCAACCTAAAACAGAAGTCAGCTTATAAATGAATATAAATAAACTTTTTGTGTTATATCTGTGTTGTGTTTTTAACATTACTTGCATTCACATGAAGAATATTTACTGGGCTGGTAAAATAAGCATAAAATTAGGTTGTATTAACAACACTCTTCCTACATTTTCACTCACAATTATTGACCCTATAAGTTTTAAAAATTAATAATTAAAGTATTCTTTAAAATCTATTTTAAAACATCACATCAATTTTATTTATTTTTTTTACAGCAAGAAAACAATTTTAGTTCTTGTTTTCCTTC
Organism: Doryteuthis pealeii; assembly: GCA_023376005.1. Taxonomy (NCBI): domain Eukaryota; kingdom Metazoa; phylum Mollusca; class Cephalopoda; order Myopsida; family Loliginidae; genus Doryteuthis; species Doryteuthis pealeii. The sequence goes on along the minus strand of CM042158.1, from coordinate 81,314,615 downwards.
CCTCGATAAATTGTAAGTATAGCTATTACAAGCTGAGAAAGATAGATGGATAGAAAGAGAGGGTGCAAAGTCATCAGTGAGCAGTCATAGAAATCCCCTGTCCCATTACCTATTTTTTATCTCCTCATACTAACGTGTTCTACATGGTTTGAGAGAGGGGTAGAGAAATGCTATACTTACAAACAGAGATTGGTCAGTTTTGTAAATTACGACTAATTAGAACCAAATAAATGGGAATTATTTTCCAACATTAATTAGATTTATCATTAGATAATATTTTGGGATATTTTCTATATCATTACTGTATCTAGAAAAAAATCCTTTAGGTGGCAAAGGTTGATTCACTCAGCTTTAGTATAATAATTTTATATATATATATATATATATATATATATATATATATATATATATCTAATATATAAAACAGAGATTTTGGTATGTACGTGTCGACGTATAACAAAAAAACGGGAGGTCACTCAGATTCAAAATCTTGCATACACATTGATATCGTTCTAACTAAGAAAAATTCCAAATTTGGTTATTGATTTTTATTGATTAAGGGATTTAATCGATTAATTAATCCAAAATCACCCAATTTGCGGAACTGTCCGTATATCAGCCCCTCCTGATAATAAAATATTGTCTCTGCCTGCTTATTGTTAAAGCGATAACAGCAGCGAAGTTTTGATTTTAATGAAGTAATTTTGCAGTCTAAGCCGTTCAGCTCCGAATTTATGGCCTATTTATGGTCCAGTCTTTAATAATTTTTATATCGTTAGAAAGATAAGAAAATACTCTTTCAAAATATGTAATTTGTGTGAGTTTTTATTAATTGAATCATTTTTTACAGCGAGTTAAAAAATTAAAAAATGGCTTCGGATAGCCACGCGCCTATGATTATTGCGATACAAGCAGTGCAGTCTATAACAGTCAGATCGGAATCTCTTACCTATTTAGGATTTTAATCTTTAAAATATTTATATCTTTAGTAATAAGATGAAATAGTCTTTCTGAATATGTAATTTGTATGTGTTTTTATAGATTTATTTTTTTTTTACAGCGAGTTAAAAAAAAAAAATACTACGTATAGGCGATAATACGAATACGGCAGTTTGGAATCTCTTAGTCTTTCTGAATATGTAATTTGTATGTGTTTTTATAGATTAAATTATTTTTTACAGCGAGTTTGTCCATATTCTTAAATTGTACAGTACACTCATTTTAATTTTAATTTTTGTAATGCATAAACATTGTAGAAAATCAAAATGCACGCTTTACGGTTACATTATTAAAAAAATATTTTAATCCGTAAATAACAGTATCATGAAAATCAGTTTACGTCGTAAGTACGGTTACATATTTGTATAAATTAAACTAAGATTTTCATTCGAATAAAATGACTTTTAATTCTTTAATTTATTTATTTAATTTCTATTGTTAGAGTTTTAAAGGGTTAAAAATAACAATAAGATTGACGAATTTCCTTAGAAACTGTTTTTCTTTTGGTTCGTTAACTAATTATTTTCTCAAACCACGATAAAAAAGAAACGAAAAAACAAAGGTTACTAATATGGACAAAACCGGTGTTTTATCTTTAGTCGAAGGCCCGACTGGAGATAAGTAGTCAATTATTTGTAAGACGAAATTTATTTCAAGTTTATCTGACAATATCCAGTTATTGGAACATTTAAAAAAAAAATTATATGTAAGTACGAAAAATTGTAAGCGCTTTGTTTATCAAAATGACATGATTCGTTAGTAAATTACCCGAAAAGTTGATAAAACAAAACAACTAACAACCAACATTTAAATTATTATTCAAAATACAATTTAAAATATTCCTCAGAATTTGCCTTACAAATTAAATTTTAAGTTTTATGATTTTACTCTTTATTGTGAAGTCAATAAACATTGCTGAGTTTATAGTGCAACTTTTCAGTTCTGAAAAATTGGCATGTTTAAATAGAGATTTCATAGGTGACATTTGAACTTTTATGAAAATTGATGTTTTGTAATTAATATAAATTTTGTAATAAAACTTAATTTTAACTAGGGGGGGTAGGGTTAGGGTTAGGGGGGGTAGTTTAATGGGAAAATAAATAAATAATTTGGGTTCCGTTCAAGCGGTTCCGATATGGGGGATCAATTTACTATAAACTTATACGAGGAAATGAGCACCCGTGAATACTCAAATAATAAAGAACTTTTAAGAATTTTTTTTTTCAATCTGATAGATTGGTGTGTAATCGATAATAATCAACTGAAGGGGAAAAAAATAGATGGGGGGGGGAGTCCAGATAATCAGGTCCACCAAAACGTTTTTATACAATGTTTTTAAAATACTAGGTACCACCAATTTTACCCTGTGAAATTTAAACCCCCCCCCCTATATTTAACACTATGAAACTTGCAGAAAAATTAATATTTTCTTTAAAAAATTTTTTCCATTTGAAAGAAAAAACATTAAATAAACTCCTGATGATTCTTTAACTTTTTTTCAGCTTACGGAAATAATGAAAATTATGATTGAAAAACAATGTTTTCATTTTTGCACTGTTAAATCAACTGAAAATTAACGTAGCTAAAAACAAGTTACGATAAGAGTTTTTTTAAATTCTATGAAAAATCAATTAATTATAAATAATAACAAAATATTTCCGTTTTATTCAAGATGGCCTAAACTGATCAATTGGTGGTCCCTATAATACTATCTTAGGTTTTAGCAAAAATAGATATTGCAATACGAAGAATTTAAATTTTCGATTCTCAGCTTCTTTTTAAACTCAACATGCAATTAAGAACTAAATGTGAATTGTTGTCATGTACAAAAAATTTAAAACAATAACAAACAAATATACAAACGAATACTTTCAATTTGTTGTATAATAATATGAAATAATTTTAAACTATAAAACAGAAAATACAAATCCTGAAATATACAAATTCTCAATGATTTTAGTTTCAAGAATTATTTTCCTCTTACCCCCTCTCTAACTACTGTCTTCCACTTTCTCTCTCACTCCCTGGTGATCCAAATTTCATTTTAGTCCGGTCATGGACCGGGTACTTTAGCTAGTATATATATATATATATCCTATGTAATTGAAAGAAACAGCATCCCCTAATATTTTAAACTAAGTTGAAGAAAATGTGTGGGTGAATTTCATTTAATGTTTATTTTATATTTTCTAATTAAAATGTTTGTTTTTATTAATACAATATTTTTACAATATTTTTAATTACATGATGAGTGTATGTGCATGCGTGTGTGTGTGTGTGTGTGTGTGAGTGTGTGTGTGTGTGTGTGTGTGTGTAAAATTCATTAGTAATTATTGCATTTATTATTATAATATTTATTAAATTTATTTTGTATTCCTAGATTTATACATATGTGTGTGTGTGTGTAAGCGTAAGTGTGTATTGTTATTGATTACGTGATGTATGTGTGTGTAAGTTATTAGTAATTATTACATTATTATCATTAAAATATTGTTAAATTTTTATTTATTATTTTGTAATTATATTATTATTATTTTTTATTATTATATCTATTTATTTGTTATTATTTTTGTTTATATATCTGTTTATTTATTTATTGATTTATTTATTTATATATTTGGTGAGATTTCACAAACTCTACACCATGTGAAAAATATGTGTGTGGGGGAGTGAAATGTATTTAGGAATTATTGTATTAAAATATTAAATTTATTGATTAATTACAGTACTGTTTACACTGTGATGAATATATCTTACAGTATTTTTGCTAATGTGATTAGAGAGAGAGAGAGAGTGTGTGTGTGTGTGTGTGTGTGTGTATGTGTGTGTGTGTGTGTGTGTGTAAAATTTATTGGGTAATTATACATTATCATTGTTAAATTAATTAATTTATCTAGTAAATACAATATTTTACTATGTGACGAATTTTTTTTATAAAAAATTCATACTACATGATGAGTGTGTATATGTGTGTGAGTGTGTGTATGAAAATTTATTATTAATAATTTAGTTATAAATAAAAGAAAAATATGTATATTGTATATATGTATCTATCTAAATATATACAATATATAGTATATATGTATATATGTATCTATATAGATAAGTATATATATACATATATATATATATGTATATATATATATATATATATATATATATATATAGGATGGTTCAAAAATTGTCAAGGGAGGTAATATTTTTTTAAAATTTCTTAATTTTAAAACAATTACCAAACATCAGGGAATTGTCCAATTTTAATGAAATTTTCAATGAATTATTTTAATGAAATTTTCACCAAGTTATTTTCCCACGACTTATTTTTATAATGATTAGTTTATTTTATTGAAGAAACTTGAAAAAAAAAAATTTTTTATCAATTCAGAATGTAGACCATTTGAAGAAAAAAAAAATTCTGTTCCTTAATTTTTACATTTCTTGAAAGATCATATCCTGAAAAATATATAGGAAAATAAAAAAACATATAAATTCAATACCCTAAAAAAGTGATTTTAAAATTTATAAGTTATTTATTTAAAACTCAAGAAAGAAATAATGTAGCATATTTTTTTTTCGTAGTATTAAAAAAAATATTTTTCTTTAAATTGATGCAAAAAAATATTATTCTATCTATGTTAAACTGAGTTTTTTACTACCTTAAAAATTTCAAGGTCAATTTTACATGTCTATCTAGTATATCTATCTTTGACAAAGAGTTAATTAAATAAAATTTGATTGGTCTTTTTAATCAATAAGAAAATAAAAAGCGTCCAATAATCTTAATGTTTAAAATTGTTAGTAATTTTTATGTTTATCATTATTCACCACTTTATTACTTTAAAGCTGAAGTAAAACATTTCAGCTTTAAAGTAATAAAGTAGTGAAAATGAAAAGACAAAAATAGAATCTGTTAACTTTTGTAAGTTTTGTTTTTTGGTATTTTATATAAATACCAAAAAACAGAACTTACAAAAGTTAACATATTTTTTTAGGATAATATTCTTGTTAAAATGTCCAAATATTAAATTTTAACCAATAATTAGATGCTTCATATCTGATTTTTCTCTCTTTTCAGGATTGCACTATAAAGGAAATTAAGATGGAAGACAACTCTTGAGTAAGAATCTACTTTTAAGAAATCTCATAGGTAGGTTTTCTCCACTTGTAAAATATTTTACTGTCATTTTTTTAGTAATCAATAATTAGATTTTCCCATTTTATTCTTTTCTATAATGATCCTTAAAAATATTTTTCACTGAAATAAGAAGTTATCCTATTATCCACATTTGTGGAAGATTTAATTACTTACTAAGCTAAGATAGAAGGTGAACCAAGTAATTAACTAGGTTGAATTAATAAGTCCTGTAAGATATTGTTGTTTCTCTCTTCTGAGAGACATTATTTATAGGAAAAACAGACAATTCCATTCTCATTATTTAGGTATCACTAATGACACTATCATTACTTTTTTTGTTTGTCTATAGCTTATATTTTCTAAAAATTTAGAATTCCAAAGCAACTGTGATATGATAATGAAAATATAAAGAGCCATTGCTCTAAATTGATAAAGTAGGACTTATAAACCATGTAAGAATTGGCTAAAGGTGCCAATAAAATTAATTAGGGATATTTCAGCTTCCATCATAAAATGAAGTCACCATGTTTTTTGTTGTGTTAATATTAATGATTGGTTAAGAGCTGTAACCAGCAAAACAGCTTGTAAAATTGATCATCCTCATTTGGGAACAGGTATTGATTGATGAAAAATTGAAAAAAGATATCTTTGAATTCCTTGGTTGTTTCTCGATTCTCTCCTTGTTCTACACACAAAAATCCCAATGCAGTCCTACTTTCAACATTCATGTTCCAATGAGATAGAACCTGTCCTTCAAGTTGACTAATAATAGTAAAGTTATTTTTGTTGGTACAACACTCTTATTGTTCTTTCTGATTTTGCTTAAATGCAAAACTAGATAGTTGTGATTGATACAATTCCTTAGAAGTTGTACTCTCTCTTCGTGCATGTTGAAATGGAATGGACATAATATTTGTATACAATAGCAAAATATTATTCAAAATTAATTATAGTAATTGATATTATTTTATGCTATTAATAAAGTTTTTAGTATTTTTTTTCACTTATTCTAAGTTGAGAATTTTATTTAGTGTTAATGATGTAATGAATGACTCAATTTTCATCTGCTATATTTTTGTCTGATCTTTGTCTTGTTTACTTGACAGTGATTTATTATATACCATGTAAGTAACATATTAATATAGATATATATCATATTCATATGTCTGTATATTGTGTTGTCTACATGTATCTAGAGAGTAGCTATTACTTAAAATGAAGAAGGTAAGAAATTATTTATAGCTTTTGTCTATATAATCATATTTGACCTTTTTGAAACTCTACACTGTATTACAAGATCATGCAAATGAGATCATAGAAAATCAAGTTTTTTATGACCTTTTATAAATTATATGAACATGTATATTCATTGTGAGAGTCTATTAGTACTGGTTAAAAGTAATGGTAAAATAATCTGACATTGATATCATAATAAAGTACATTTTGAAAAATAATTTTATAACTTTTTAAAATCTTTATACACCATTAACAAAACTAATTAGTAAAATGTAAGTTTTTTTTAAAAAACAGACAAATGTTGTTTTGGGGTGAATTGCAATTATAACATGTGTTCTTTGTTTCCAGAACTTCAGGATAATTCACTTCAACAAATTTGTGAAACTCACAGATCAGTTTAATGTAATTTTTACTCCAGTCAAAATTATTCTAATTTTCAAATTTTCCAGAATAATCTTTTTATCAAAAGATTCATTTCAACAAAAAAAGTATTTGCAAAGGTTTCACTATTTTCTAAATAATGCTGAATTAATACATTTAACCAATTCTTAAAAGCCTATTTCCCCAGGAAATGAGTTATATAAATGGAAATCTGGCAAATATATTAACGTTTACAAATATTTCAAGTTTTGTTCAGACAACATAGCTCCTTCTTTGTAATATTGATGCTGTGAGCACAAAGTTTTGATTGGTCCACTTCTTGGCTGCTTTTGGGTATATAATCTGCAAGGAAAGAAGATGACAGAAAAATGACTGATAATATACTGAGTGGGTCAGTTCATTCCAGCTGGCAAATGTTATTCACTGTCATCCATGAAACTGAGGTGATTCTAATTTATATCATTCAGTACACTTTTACTGATGATTATGAGGAAAAAAACATGATTTGATAAGATTTAAACTAAATATTTTGAATCATATTAATTAAAATGACTAGATTTGTTTTTATTGAAAACTGGGAACAGGGTAATTCCATGTCAAATCATCCAGACCATGTCACCCACCCACGTCAATTTTCTTGAAATTTTGCCCACATGTGGATTCTGATAAAGTTAAAATTTGAGCTTCCAATTCTAAAAAATTGTCAATTTTTAGCTTTCCAAATTTGAGGTGAGTTGCAAAAGATGGCAACTTTTTGTAACCTATTTTTGTCTGTAAAATGAGTTCCAGAGCTTCCCTACTCCTAAAAATTGGTTTATAAAAGCATTTTGCCCAAGGAACCCAAAAATGCTATTAAAAATCTTAAAGTCAACCAATTTTAAGTTATTGATGATTTCTGATTGTTTCCTAGCAAGATCAATATCCCAATGTGGAACTGTGTCCACAACAACAATTTTTTCTATTATTATTTCATATATAATGAACATTATTTGTACGAAAAAGATAGTTTGATATTTGCTCAGAACTGAAGCAACATTTTCCAAAAATTCATTAAAATTTTGCTCTTCAATTTTTCTGAAATTTTGTCCAGGTGTGGACTATCTTAAAGTTAACCAATCCCCAAAATTTGAGTTTCCAATTTCAAAAATTGGCAGAAGTTATGTTGATTCTAAAAATCAACATAACTCTCCAAATTTGGGTGGGGTGTCGTGAAAAATAATGACTTTTTGTAATCTATTTTTGTTTGTAAAATGAGTTCTAGAGCTTCCCTACTCATAAAAATTGGTTTATAAAAGCATTTTAGTCCAAGGAACCCAAAAATGCTATTAAAAAAAGTCTTAAAGTTAATCAATTTTAAGTTATTAATGATTTCTGATTTGCAAAATTTTAACTGATGTTGTAGCTTTGTGGTGCTCTGTTCCGTTGCTTTTTAAAATCTTTTTGTTACCGTTTTCTTAATCCACTCTAGCAATGCAGATGAGATTGTTAATAGTCCTGGACATGCTTTTAAATGCTGGTTACTTGTACTCTCACCTTTTCCCTAGTTTAGATTTGTCTGGAATAATATTTTTTTAGATGAATGCTTGGATAAAGGCTGTATCCTGTAGATTTAATACAATGGTGTAAGGGAATAAATGGAGTAGTCTCCCTTGTCACAGGGTTTTGGTAATCTCCTGCATCAGGAGTCCCTTTTTGGTCATGTGATGCAGGAACCCCAGAAGATCACCCTCTTTTGCCGAAGCTACTGGACGAGTACAGACGTGCTGGTCACCTCTCTCCAGCATACACATGGTGCATACCATATGGTACCGGCCCCACATACAGTAAGTGGTTTCCACCTATTTTGCCTCTCTCACACTGCTACGTATGTTTGGACACTTGTGACTTGTATGTATGGGGAACCTTGTTTCTCTATATTTGTAAAATAAATGTTGTATGAATGTAACTAACGCGTTTGTTGTTCTCCTACTGAAGTATTCTGCATTAGGTTACTTTTCCTTTAAGTAACCTTGTCGCGGAGGTCGATACGGGCATCGACTCCGTGGACTTTTGTTTAAAAGCGATTGAATAACACAAACCAGGTAAAGGAGGACAAACGAGGAGATTTGGTTAACAAGAAACAGAAATCTTTATTACCGAAGTACACAAAGATGAAGGATGAAAGTTGAAGGATATTGGTTGGGTCGTTGGTATCTTAGTCCGGGAAGAGGTCGGTTTCGTAGATGATCGGGAATGTGCGCGATGGGCACTGCAGGTCGAAGGTCGATGTAGATCAGAGCTGAACGTGATGGGTCTTCCGGAGGCTGGAGATATGTTGATGATCCAATATGAAGTAATGCTGGTAGACGGAGGTAGTAGCTGGTCGCTGAAGGAAGAGTTGAATGAGAAGGCTGGTTCGAGGCTGGATCGGCGGTAGTCAGGGTTGTTGGTAGCGAGAAGTAGAAACCTGGCGTGGCCGAGTCGAGGCAGGTCTGGTCGTCGGTTAGCTGGGACGTGTGCAGTTTGCCATTACGTGGGATACTGCAGGATGCGTCAGCAGCGAGGGGCGAGAAGCGGGATACCAAGGCGTAGTCGAGCCGAGGTAGGTCGGGTCAGTCGGTAAACTCGATACTGCGGGAATCGGCGGCGGAGAGGGTCGGAAATCGGAGCCAAGGCATAGTCGAGTGATGGCAGCGGACTGGTCGGTGGTCAATCGGAACGTGTACGGTTTGCCGGTATGTTGGGATACCGTAGGAACGTGAGTGCGGTTCACCAGCGGGTAGGTGATACCGTGTGAGGTCGGCGGGGAGCGTGGACCGAGACAAAACCGAACGAAAGGACCGAGACCGAGGTAGCTACGAGCGGGTACCGAGGGACCTAGGCAGAGCTTAGGTGCAGGATCGAACCGGAGCCAAAGGTGGCCAGAGGAGAAGAGAAGTAGAACGACTAAGATGGTCCTGAAAAGGACCGTTGTAGAAGAAGAGGCTGGCGCATGGAGCTGGTCGAGCGGGGTCGCACTGGAAGGGCAGGCATAGGTCGTCGGAAGGACTGGAACTTCGGCGGGCAGGAACGGAGTAGTAACAGCTAGCTGGAGGCAGGAGACTGGAGGCGAGAACCGGGAGCCGAGATGTGTATGCGAGCCAAGCCGAGGTCGAAGAGAGAAGAGAGAGAGGGTTTTGCCAGGAATGGAATCTTGCCCTAAGGCTCACCAAACTGGACTTGCTCTTTAGCAACTGGAGGCAACTTGGGTCGGTTTGATCGAGTCACCGAGGTGACGACCGCTGCAGCGAGCCCAAGTGCGCATGCCCAGCGCAGGGAAGCTGGACAGAATCCGGTCAGCCCGACCCTGTAGGGTCGCTGTCGTTGCCCTGAAACCCATTTCTTAACTGGAAATTCTCGCTGCCAACACGTCGAGTTTCGTTGTGGAAATGCGTTTGCCGGCAGAACTAATTATACGCAAGTGGGCAGAACCGGACTTTCGCAAGGCAGAAAGCCGTGACCATCTATAACCTCTCGTTGAGGTCGTTACGGCCTGGTGCAGGTTGTAATGCACAAAAAGCGCACATTCGTGCAGGAATGTGGGTATTTTGGTCAGTTTAGCGACGGAAGTGGGAGAACAAAGTCTGTGAGGCGAACTTGACCTTGCTTGGAACTTGGCCGGCTGCTAACCGTGAGCTTGACCCAGTTAAGTTGGAAGTCTGAGAGAGGAAGGAGGCGAGTAAGGAAGCGAGTAATTTGGAGCGTAGTAGTGGACGCGACAACCTAATGCTTTATAAGAACTGGAGTTCATACTCTGTGAACCTCTTATAAAGGCAAGCGCTAAGGTTTGAAGATACATCACTTCTACTAAGTTCCATAGAATATTGAGGGATTTTTAAAAGTCTATTAGATTTTCTCCCTGGCTCAAAACTGTCATCTCTGGTTTCTTCACAGGAAGATATCTGTGGAAAAATATCGAATGCCGAGGAAGCAACACATGAATCTTGTTGCTGCCGGTCTAACCACTCTGCTTCCATTGATTTTTTTTGTATTTTTGACAGCATGTTTGTCAATTGGCCCCAGTTGGAAACTGCTTTTTCATCCTGTTTTCTCTCTCTGATCTTTTAAATATTCCCTCTCTTCAATGGGAACATGAAATTTCAAAAAATTTTAACAAAATATATCTACCTTCTGCCCTATGTAATATTCCCTTAACAAAGGCAAATGTGGGTTAACTGCTTGCCAAATACCGATTATTTCTGTTGGAATCGGTTTTGATATATCAAAACTTTTCAAGTGGGAATAGGCATTTTCAAGGAAATAATTAAACTGGATAACTTATCATAAAATTGAGGGTGCTATCGAAAGAACAAGGAGGACCTGAAAATCTGTTACTGCGGATCTAAAAGGAACATTCTTTTAGAGATATTTTTATCTGAAAATAAATCAAAAACTAAATGAATAATCATAAATGAAACTTTTTAGGCACTCTTCTAATTTCATATTAAAAATGTCTAACAATTATGGTAAGTATTGTTAGGTGTATTGAGTTTAAGTTTGAGTTAACCTGGATCTCAAATTTTGGCTTGAAAAGTTAGGATCTGTCCCGCATAAAAAAAAAAAAACATATAGAAATAGAAAGCCAGTAATTTACAGTGAATTTAAAAATCAAATTATTTTCAAAACTATCCCAAAACTATAGGAAAAAATGTTGTTTTTTTTCACCACGAGAGGTGTACGTAAAAAAATACATACACATCACATGGACAGCTTAAGGATTTTGAGTTTTAAAATAGTATCAGCTATATCTTTTAATATGAAACTGGAACATTACTGTATTTTAATAACTTCAAAAATAAAATTTAATTTGAAACAAAATAGAAAGAAGGAAACTGTATTACATCAATATATAATTTCAGAGCGGAAAAAACAAAACCCATTTTGTTTTGTCATTTGAATTAAAGCCAGTCTGTTAAAATACAAAAGTATGTAGATTAAACAAGCTTTTTTCTTTCTTTCTTTTCTTTCTTTTTCAAATAATTAAATCTCTTGCATAAAAATACAAAATTACTAATTAGCTTTACAATTAAATCAAATAGCTGTCGAATTTCATTCAGTACTAAAGCTATATATTTATCTTATTTATCGTTAAAATGAAAAAAATTCTCGGTTTTATGGTGTTTTATTGATTCCAGTCTTTTAGGTTTGAAAGCAAGCTGATTACTTCCTCTAAGACGGGAGTGGACACTCACTCCCGTCTTAGAGGAACTGATTGGTGAAAAAGAAAACGGGGGCTATATGTAGGCTGGATGGGTTTGGGCTTTACTAAAACTGCTGACTCTTCAGAAATTGTTAAAAGCAAGACATCCCAAGTGGCGAAACTCCTCCTGTGGGTGTACTTTGCTGGGATATTGTGGGCAAGGAGGAAGTCTTTTCTCACTTTTTCTCGACTTAGGCCGACTAGTTTCCTGGTAAACACATCAGTTGTTACCTAAGACAACGTTCTGTGTTCTAGCTCTTCTGTTCAGGAGCAGCTTTAAAATGTGCCCCCTAACCAGATGCTGGTACTTAGTGGACAGGCCTTGGGTGTCCTGACCACTTGGAAATTTCTGGGTTACCGGGGGTGCCACCTTGGTGCCGGGGAATTCCAGTTTTTACGGACCAAAAGCAAGCCAAACAGTCCTTCTATGTCGAGAGTGGGTGTCCTTAATGTGAGGAGAAAATGTTGTGATTGTAGGATGGATGGGATGGACTAGCAAAAAAATTCAATTGACACTCCAGGAGTATAATCTTAAGGTGGGAATACAGGGCAAAAATAAACGGGCTCAGGAGTCCTGGATATGTGTAACGTAATTAAGCAGCTTATAGAAAATTTAAATTGCAAAGAAAATGGTAATCTAATTTCTGGGTAAAGTGAAACAAACAAAGAAGAAGAAAAAGGAAAAGAAAGTTTTTAGCGGACAAAGATTTTTAAAGTATTTAATGTAGGTCAGCCTGTCACAGGTGAATGACAACTGTACTAGATAAAAACCACAAGTCCCAAATATTCTGAGGAAGTGCCTGCAATTGATATGTCTCTTCCCTCCGACACCACATACGGAAGTAAGGGACAGCCTTTCGGCCTACAGCTTCAGCAGGAAACAACGGGTGGTTGTTGGCTCCATCTTAGGGAAGTTGTCAGCTACTCTCATGGGTTGCGGGATAGTTATAATGAATGGGATTTATGATAGAAAATTTTAACCAATTCTTTCTCTCTTTTACTGGAAAGACTACACTGGGCGAGCGAGTTATAAAAACTCTTCGGGCCTAATTGAAAACTACTGTTTGTATGTCACTTTCTGGAACCCACTACATATACTGAGTGTCACACATGTCCCTGTTAGCTACCTGGCCTATGATAACACTACATATATCCTAAATGAAAAAGCTAGGGAACAATGTGCATTCAGCCACCTAGCTAATTGAAACTATTGTGTGTGCAATTTTTTCAGGCTTTTCTTGTTTTTCTTGTTATTTCATAGCCTTATTGTCAATCTAGGGATGAGTTCCAGGCCTAGAGGCCATACCGTTGTGGCCTTGTGCAGCCACGGGAAAAGTTTACTCATAACCCGCTCCCTTTCTTGCACACAGACTTACAGTTTAAAGTAAAGATTAGATGCAACAAAAATAGGCTTGATCGCATGACATTCTGCAAATGGTGAGTGTATCACTCACCATTTGCAGAATGTCATGCGATCAAGCCTATTTTTGTTGCATCTAATCTTTACTTTAAACTGGTGCTTAAAGAAACAGATCCACTCCCAACAAGAAGAAATGTTCTCATACAATTCCCCTGAGTGCGTTGTCCAAATCACCAATTGAGCCATGATCTGTTCTGCAAGAAACACCTTTCATTTTTCCCCTGAAAGCGGAGGACTAACATTGTCAACGATATACCCCATGTCGAGTGACACTAACTAATCAGGTGCGATGCGAGCAGTGAACTCACCAACATAATCCCAAAGCAGACAAACCTTGCCACAATAGAAGAAGGCATGCTTGACTGTTTCCTCTATACCATTATCACAGCAGGTGCAAAAGGGGCTGATTGTCATGTCCACTTTGTAGGCCATATGGGCAAGGAACAATGCATTCCAAGCAAGTTGCCAGGTGAGGGTGTTATTGAGGAAGCCAACACCCGGCACCCAATTCCATTTAGTGGGGATCTCCTCCAATGACCAGCAAAGTCGTTCTGTGAGTGGGTCTAAATAGGCACCCTCCGCTATCAACCGATATAGTGCATTTCGAGGCCATGAAAAGTCACTGGACTCAGGAAGTTTATGGAGGGCCATCAAGGAACCGCGCTTCTCGATGAGGCTTACATTTGGCCATTAAAGCTTTCGGAAGTCAGTTCAAACCCTTTACAGTCCCCTGTGTTATCAATTTGTTTAGGAATGCCGGCCTTTCAGAAGCTCTCTGAGTTGCCAAATTTGGCTTCCACAAACCCCCATTGCAAGGCTGTTAGGTACAAACGTCCCTGCAAACAATTGGTGGGCCTTTCTAAGCTCCACAAGAGTGAAAGAAGAGACCATTTGAGCGCCAATAACTGAGCTACAGGCAGAGGGAGTACAGACAACTGGTAAAGGATCAAGGTGAAAATCTAGGTGGCACAAGCCTCCGCCCTGTCTTTTAATGACAACCGCCTTTGAAGCCATGCAGAGACTGACGCTTCAACCTTTGCCTGTACTTCCGACCAATTCTTTTCAGGCTTTCCAGTCATCCTGGAAAACCTGGAAAATAAAATGTAAATTTTCCAGTACTGGGAAATCTGGAAAAAGGGGTGTTTTTTCTAAAACATCCTAGAAAAATATTGTATTTTGTCCTGGAAAATTTGAATTATCTGAGATAAAATTAATGTTATTGTTACAGTTAACAAATATAACTAGTAAAATAACAAGGACAGTGTTTTTTTTTAATGCACACTGAACGAGCCAAGATTTTTCAAATTATGAATATTCATTAACTGGTAAAAATGGTTACTTCATCCGATGAAGTTTCGCTTTCCTCATGTAGCGATATTTTGATTTATTTTTACATTAACAATACAAGAATTTGTCTGGATCAGACTACTTTAAAGATAATGAAGTATTTGTGAAAGAATTAAAAAATAAAATCCGCTTTACAAGACTCTCCCCCCTCATAAAATTTAGAACATTTAACATTAAAATTTTCTTTATAATCATGTTCAGCAGTGTTCAAACGATTAAAATGATTTAATTTTTAGAAAAAACTAAATATTTTAGCAAGGCTTAAAATTTGTTTTAAAGGAATATTTTGTCTGTAAATAAGTCAAATAATTTTCACAGAAATTTGACATAAAAATGAAAAAAAATCTAAACAATTGAATTGGCATAATTTTAATTTTATCATCACAAATATCATTATTTTCCAGTTCCAGTAAAATGCTCAGATAAAGTTTATTTGAAGAAATGAACTAAAATAATTTTTTGTTGTTGATAATAGCACTTGTGTAACTGTGACTGAAAATCATAGAATGTTCTCTACTTATATAGAATAGTATGCGCACGCAAAATTTTGACTGAAAATGAACATTTTTTTTAAAATTATGCAGTAACTAACATTTAAGAATTACATAAAATTAATGTTCATTCAAAAAAGTTTTTATTAAACATTTTTGGAAGCACTGAAAAGTGAAAATTTTCCTAAGACAAACATTGGTTCCATTTTCTTCTTGGTGGTTGTTTGGTTGGATGGGGTTAAATGACTATGTCATGTAGTAGTTGGGAGTATTACTGTTTTATGTTCACAGGGTCGGATGAGGGAATTAATTTATACAAAAAAATCTTTTAGTAGCATGGTGCAAATACACATCCAAAGATATAGTCTTATTACTAAATAATTTGTTTTTGCAATTGAAATTTTATTCAAAATTTAAAGTTCAGATATCACCTTAACTCACCAGCCACAGCCAAATTTGTGCAAAATCTTCCGGTGGTGGTGGTGGTGGTGGTGGGGCCCCCCCCCCCCCAATCGCCTAGTAAGGTTTATGGCACTGGAACAAAATTTTCAGCAAATGTCAGTTTCATCTCTATTAAAGTAACTGTCCCTTTTACGATGTAAATTAGAAACTCCCCGCTCCCTCCTGGAAATATTGGTAATTTTAAGATTTCGTCATACCAGATTCCTGTTCTAATTTACTCTGTTTTTACTTGCTGTCGTCAGGCATAATAACAGCCAAACATAGATATTTTCCAAGGTTTGTTTCTCACATTTTAGTGGCAAATTAATGTAGATATTTTACAATATCCTCGTTTTTTTTTTTTTCTTCGATGAAACACAAATTCAAATTTCAAATATTAGGTATTGCCAATTTTGGCATCACAAACATATTTTACAAAATAAATTGATTGAAAAAAATTTACCAAAAATCAGGGATTTATCCGATTTTAATTGAATTTTCAGTGTTGATTTATCAATGAATTAATTGTATAATGCATTAGTTATTTTATTCAAAAACTTTGATTTTTTCAGGTCACTTAATTTTGACTGCTCCCCTTATTTTGGGGCACAAAATATCAGTGGGGTTATATAATTTGGAAGCTAATTACAGTATGAATAAAAAGACAAAAGACCAAAAGTGTGAACAGAAGAAAAAACATTTAATGGAGCGCCTTTTGTAGAAAACAAGAAAATCGGAAAATTAAATGTAAAAATAAAATATTTGTTAAAAATTTTGGTAGCCTTTTTTATTCTTTTGTTTATATATATAATTGTCTTTTAGATTATCAGTGAAAACATTATACATTGATATTTGTTTTGTTTAAAAGTGTTGGGGCCTACCTTTTAAATTGAGTTTTCTCCAAAAATTATTAGATAACAATTCTATAGTAGGCTTGTTATTAAATAATATTTGTTATTAGAATCTAAAAATATGAAATTTACAACTTAAAATTAGGCGTTTCATATTTTAAAGGAATATTATCTATCAAGTAGGTATATGAATTGTTGCTTTCAAGGTGTATATTGGTGGCGTGAACAGTAAATATTTATTTTGAAGAATTTTGATTTATTTCCATTGAATCTGTTTGATTGAAATGATTCAATAATTTAAAAGAAAGAATTCGATGATTAATAAGTCAACACTGGAAATTTTATCAAAATTAGATAATTCCTTGATTTTTGGCAATTCTTTTTTTTCATCAATCTGGGCCTCCGC
The DNA here is from genome assembly GCA_023376005.1 of Doryteuthis pealeii. NCBI lineage: Eukaryota > Metazoa > Mollusca > Cephalopoda > Myopsida > Loliginidae > Doryteuthis > Doryteuthis pealeii. The sequence continues at coordinate 81,297,690 of CM042158.1, read as the reverse complement.
ATTTTTTAACATATTTCTTGCTGACTATTGTAAACAAAAATGCCATATTTTAAAAAAAATTAGTTTTTCTGATTTGGACAAAAAAAAAAGAAGATATTTCATTTAAATCAACATCAAAAAGTTAATTATTTTTCTGTTCTTTATTATTGACCTCTAAGAAGAAACTGTTATAAGTCTTAAAATCTTGAGTAATATGGATGTAGTAGTCCGTAACTACTTCACACAAAGCGCCCATTTGTAACAGTTTTGACCATTAGCTGTGTGAGTACACTTATTTCATGGTAGCAGTGGTGTTCTTACTACCTTGCACACTTGATACATACACACACGCTACAAAATCATTTTGCTTTGTTAACAAAATAGCGATATGGTTTCAGTTCTGTCTGGGTTTTCCCATTTCATCGTAATGTTGTCTCTGACTCTGCAGTTTACAAGGGGCTCTCTCGGTTCCTTCTTTATGTTATCATGGAGGTGAATAAACCTCCATGATAACATAAAGAAGGAACCGAGAGTCAGAGACAACATTACGATGAAATGGGAAAACCCAGACAAAACTGAAGCCATCTCGCTATTTTGTTAACAAAGCAAAATGATATTCAGAAGGAAAAAAATAACAGACCCACAGGATCAAATTGACAAAATCTTACTCCATACGGGAGAAACAGATAAACTAAAATTTAATTGTTGCGGTCTATCTGCCAAGAAAAAAAAAACAGCCGCATATCATATGGGAAAAATTTGAGAAGTATGGGAAGTCAAATCAGAATTTTAGAGTAGTCCGCTTGGTACTCAGAAATGTTAAAAATTTGACAATATTACCAATGAACCAGAGACAATGGATGAATTCATTTCCAGACTGCGCCTACAGGCAGCTTAGTGTGACTTTCGGAAAACGAAACCCAGAGACGAATTTAACTCTGTGTTTGATAAGATGCTCATAGAACAAATAATTGCTGGAACAATATACCCAGAAGTGCAAAAACAATTACTTGCAGAAGATAAGAAAATGACCCTAGAAAAAGCGATACAAATGGGAAAAAACCCTGAAGCTTTGATCAACCACATGAAGCATGAAGCAGTTATAAGCAACAATAAATCAAAACTCACAACAGAATGCCACAGTCGATAGCATACAGAATAAACACAAAAACAGATGCTGTCCAAAATGTGGAGAAAACCACAAACAATATGACAAATGCCCAGCCAAGGGTACAAAATGCCTAAAATGTGGGAAATGGAACCACTGGGCGAGAATTTGCAAAACTAAGGAAAAAACGAAATACAACACTCTACCAAGGGAATGATACAAGTCAAAATATGACACAATAAAAAATATTCATGTGGTAGACAATGACACTGACAATAGTGATTATGATGATCTACAATTCCACAACAGAAACAATTCGGATAGCTGTACAACGAAAATAAAAATTCAAGTACCAGGAAGAGAAAAGATCCCAGCGAAACTACTAGTAAAAGTAGACACTGGTGCAGTAAGAAATATATTACCACTACAGATCTACAAAGAAATGTGTCCAAATCCACAAGCAAAATTAGTGAAGCACTCAAACACCATTCTAACAGCATACAATAAGACCATCATACCACAAATTGGCACCATCAAACTCCATTGCAAATACAACCAAGACACATGGTCAGCAGAAATATTCTTCATTACAGACACAAACGGACCAGAATTACTAGGATTACCAAGCTGCCGAAACCTAAAAATGCTAACCCTACATTGCAAAATAAAAGAAAACAATCAAATACAGTCCATTAACGACCTATTATGGGACTACCCAAAACAATTAGACTGCATAGGCCACTTCCCAAGTAAATACCACATTATTCTTGACCCCACAACAACCCCAGTCATACATGCAACACAAAAATGCCCCATCCACCTAAAGGATGAATTAAAAAAAGAATTAGACAAAATGATGAAAGACTGGGTCATAAAGAACATTGAAAAACCTATTGACTGGGTCAGCAGCCTAGCATATAGCCAGAAAAGTGACGGACAAATGAGGATTTGCCTCGATTTAAAAGACTTGAATAAGACAATCAAAAGATGTCATCACAGTCCCAACCCTGGAAAAAATGACCCACAAAATCGCAAAAGCAAAATGGTTCAGTAAGCTTGATCCAAAACATGGCTACTGGTCTATCGAGCTTGATAAAGAGAGCCAAAACCTAACATGCTTCAACGGTCCATTCGGCAGGTACTGTTTCATAAGGATGCCATTCGGGTTGGTGATGAGCCAGGATGTATTAAAAAAAAGATGAGCTAAATACTTGAAAAATGCCCCGAAAACCATGGGTATCTCCGATGATGTCATGTTATTTGGAAAAGATGAAAAGGAACATGATAACAACTTGCTCAGCCTGATGAAAGCTGCAAAAGAAAATGGTCTTCTATTCAACAGCACAAAATACAACATTAAGACCAAATCCATAAAATTCTTTGGTGGAATTTGCGATGAGAAGGGAGTACACTGAGATCCGCAAAAAGTAGGAGATATCAAAACCCTAGAATCTCCTACCAACGAAGCTGAACTACAGCACGTCCTAGGAATGGTGACTTACCTGGCTCCATTTATACTTCGATTGTCCGAGTACACTGCCAATCTTTGTGACCTCCTGAAAAAGGGAAATAAATATACCTGGACAAACAGCCATGAGAAGGCCTTCCAATGAATCAAGGTCCCAATCAGTAAGGAATTAACCCTAGCGTATTTTGACCCTCCCAAGCCAATGACCATTGAAGTTGATGCTTCGAGCAGAGGACTAGGAACAGCACTACTACAAAATGATAGGCCATTTGCATTCGCATCCAAATCACAAAATATATGTTGGATGGCCAGACAAAGCCAAAGACACCCGAGCACCACTCACACCATATTGGCCATTCAGAGATGAGCTATCTGTGAAGGACTCCTTAGTACTGAAAGGAGGGAGAATACTAATTCCTAACACCATGAGAAATGAAATCCTAAACAAAGATCCATGCATCCCATCAAGGCATTGAAAAAAGTATCCTAAGAGCCAAAATATGTGTGTACTGGCCAAGAATAAATGAGGACATCAAAAGAATCGTTAAAGGATACCTTAAATGCCAAAAATTTCAAAATGAAAAAAAGAAGGAAACCATGATGCCACAAGAAATTCCTTCCAGATCATGGAAAGTAATTGCCTCAGATATTTTCCATGTAGCAGGGGAAATGTACCTGCTTGTGGCCGACTACCATTCCAAGTTTTTATTTATTAGGAAAATGCATAACACATGCACAATACATGCTTTGAAATCCATATTCGGGGAACACAGGATTCCGGAACATATCATCAGCGATAATGGTCTCCAGAATGACAGCTATGCTTTAAAACAGTTCGCCAAAGACTGGGGATTTGACCATGTTACCTCTTCGCCAAAATATGCCCAGTCAAATTATTTTATAGAACAAACCATCCAAACGGTTAAAAATACAATAAAAAAGGCTAAAGACAGCAAACACAGATGTAGACACAGCGTTGTTGTGTAACGTTATATCTTACTCTTCTGGCCGGCTTGGTACTTCTATCATCTATCTTGGTCTTTCTTAGATGGGGATTCCGGGTCTGGTTCTGCTGGGGAGTGTTCCTTATCAGAAGCCTTGTGTCATTGTTAGCTTTTAGTAATAACAACAAGACTTCGATTTACTTTGGATGTTAGTTTATTCCAGAACCCCAGGCCAGACAAATGCGCGCGGAGTGTCACATCTTGCTAGCTTCTAACTCTGCAACTGACTAACTGCAACTGACTTACTGAGTTGCCCACCTTAAACCGGAAAGGGCTTTCTATCGGGGTTCCGTTCTCACGATTCTATCTCCAGAAAGCAAGGTGAGAGTGAGGTCAAGCATTGTCACTCACTCTCAAGGCCATCAGCTGTACTGATCGCCATAAGGATTTCTATACTACCTTAAAAAGTAATAGGGATCCAATTAATATGTAACAGTTGTATTTGAGAACAACACCAATCAATCACAGCCTACCAAGTCCGGCACAGCTCCTTTACAAAAAAATAATCAGAGGACACCTCCCAGTAAGGATCAGGAAAACACAACCTGAAAAGGACAAAATCTTATAGGAGTTACACAAACACCAACAGGAACAAGAAAAATATTACAACCAGGGAGCAAAAGATTTGCCAACACTCCATGAAGGTCAGAATGTAACAGTGATAAACCTCCAGTCAGCTACATGGGAAAGGGCAATAGTTACGGGAACAAACAAAGAGCCCAGATCCTATAATGTCACCTCAGAAAATGGCAACACCATAAGGAGAAACTGGCGCCACCTACGTACGGACCCATCCACAACAAGGAAAGAGAGAAATCAAGTGCCAAACAAACAACATAAAGATCATATGAAGATCATGCCGAGAATCAAACCTCATCACGAAGAGATGTCAGAACTCAAACACGCTACAAGGAATACATATTAACAGATGAAACAACACCAATATAACCAACAAATGGACATAGAATAAATAAATAAAATAAAATAAAACAAAAAAAAATTTTGTAAATGAATAAAAGAAAAGAAAAATACAAATGTGTACATACATACATACATACATATACAGAAAGTCAATGATAACAACATCACATATCCCACTTAAAAAAAACCTTTCAATCACACAAAGGGAAATGTAACAATTTTGACCACTAGATACAGTTAACAACATTAAGCCTGAAACATTCTAGTAGGGTTTCTTTACTTCCGTCCAGACTCACTCTGAACGGATCCTAAAATTATCGAAGGTGAATAAATATATCTACGAAAACATGAAAATGAGCTCAACCCCTCCCTTCCAATTTTTATCAACATATCAATTTAGATATTTTTTTTTTTTTTTTTTTTTTTTTTATTTATTAGTACAAATTTTAATTGAATTTCTGCCAAACACAATGCCCTACTCAACCTCAAGGCGTAAAATCCATCATCAGTCTTTTTCAATATTTTCATTTTAAAAATAATTTACTTAAGAAAACCCAATTTGATTTCGCTTTTTTAAAATAATTGGTTTCCATATTTGTTTCTACTCAATAGATCTCTAGCCTAACATATGAGCTGCTTCTTTAAGACATCCAATTTTTAAATTAAATTTCAAATTTTATATACATACAATAAATATATATAATACAGATTTTATTGTACAGGTGTACAATAAAATCTGGTCTCCTGTTTTTTGCTTAATGATCAACATTGTAAATAATATATTTGCCAATAAAAAGTGATAAACACAGCACGGTAAATATTTGAAATTTGAGTTTATTGAAATTTCTACAATTCAATAAAAAAATTATCTAAAACATTGTGTGGCGGTGTAAAATATCTAAATTGATTTGCTGATTAAAAAACCCCAGCAATGTTGATCAGGGCTAAGCAAAAACAGGAAGCCAGACAATTTTATTGTACACTCTGTACAATAAAATTGTTCTTAAAGTCAGAGAGCGCTTTAAATAATTTATAACTTTAAAGTGCATACGGACTTTGTGGACACCCTGTATAGTTTATTGATTTAATCTAGGCATCATTTATAACGAACACAAAGTACTTCATTAACCCTGCATCATAAAAAAGTAAGAATAAAACTGGTTAGATTTGTCGATATTAGACGTAAAAGTAAATTATGAAATTGCTGTGAGCAAGTGATGTCCTGGAAAATGTTTTAAATGTCCTGGAAACATCCTGGAAAATGATTTCCTTTAAATGAATGGGAACCCTGCTTTTCTATGTAAAGGTCTGGCCCGAACTACACCCCAAGCATTTTAATCAGAGCATCCTTCTAGTTGAAGGGACCCGGCAGATCAACACTATATCTCTGGGCTCCCAATCGCAGCCCTTCGCTCTTTTCACAATTGATTTTTGCCCCAGTCACTTGCTCATACTGCAACTATGTCCATGAAGCTGGACATGAACACACAGTGATGTCATAGGTGTACACAGATACCTTGGTGTATACGGGACCAGGAACAACAATTCAACACATGATAGGACTAGCCGCCTTACCCCTATACCTACGGAGCAGGGGTTCCTAAATGAGGACATAGAGAAGATGATACAGGGGAAAAACCTGTTGAACTGACCATTCAATCCTGAAGGCTTTTGAGTGCTTTCCATTCAATTGTACCACTACTGTCGGGGACTGGTACATGTTGCTGATCCATCTGCGAAAATTTCGTTCGAATCCGGCAGTCTAACTTGAACTGACCCAAATTGATCAGGGCGGCTTTTAACCTCACTAGGATTGTGCGAACCAAGTGCAGGTTGTTTTGGCTTGACCATCCCTTCAAAAGATGTTCTGCTCAGTTCTGATCAGATTCATGATAACAAGCTGCAAAAGGTTTGTTAGGACTTGGGCCAAAGTCTTTAACCTTGTGTTAAGCAGAGGTATTAGACCATAATCGCCTAATACTCCCTTTCTCTCTCTTCTCTCCTTCCTTCCTTTCCTCTCTTCTTTCCTTCTTCCTTCTTCCTTCTCTCTCTCCTTCCTTCCTTTCTCTCTCTTTCTCTCTTTCCTTCCTTTCTCTCTCTTCTCTCCTTCCTTCCTTTCACTCTCTTCTTTCCTTCCTTCCTTTCTCTCTCTTCTTTCTTTCCTTCTTTCACTCTCTTCTTTCCTTCCTTCCTTTCTCTCTCTTCTCTCCTTCCTTCCTTTCACTCTCTTCTTTCCTTCCTTCCTTTCTCTCTCTTCTTTCTTTCCTTCCTTTCTCTCTCTTCTTTCTTTCCTTCCTTTCTCTCTCTTTTCTCCTTCCTTCCTTTCACTCTCTTCTTTCCTTCCTTCCTTCTCTCTCTTCTTTCTTTCCTTCCTTTCTCTCTCTTCTTTCTTTCCTTCCTTTCACTCTCTTCTTTACTTCCTTCCTTTCTCTCTCTTCTTTCTTTCCTTCCTTTCTCTCTCTTCTTTACTTCCTTCCTTTCACTCTCTTCTTTCCTTCCTTCCTTTCTCTCTCTCTTTTCCTTCCTTTCTTCTCTTCTTCTTTCTTTCTTCTTTCTTCTTCTCTCTCTTCTTTCTTCTTCTTTCTCTCTCTTCTTTCTTTCCTTCCTTTCTCTCTCTTCTTTCTTCCTTCCTTTCTTCCTTCCTTTCTCCTTCCTTCCTTCCTTTTCTCTCTTCTTTCTTTCCTTCCTTTCTCTCTCTTCTTTCTTTCCTTCCTTTCACTCTCTTCTTTCCTTCCTTCCTTTCTCTCCTTCTTTCTTTCCTTCCTTTCTCTCTCTTCCTTCCTTCCTTCCTTTCTCTCTCTTCTTTCCTTCCTTCCTTTCACTCTCTTCTTTCCTTCCTTCCTTTCTCTCTCTTCCTTCCTTTCTCTCTCTTCTTTCTTTCCTTCCTTTCTCTCTCTTCTTTACTTCCTTCCTTTCTCTCTCTTCTTTCTTTCCTTCCTTTCACTCTCTTCTTTCCTTCCTTCCTTTCACTCTCTTCTTTCCTTCCTTCCTTTCACTCTCTCCTTCCTTCCTTTCTCTCTTCTTTACTTCTCTCTCTTCTTTCTTTCCTTGCTTTCTCTCTCTTCTTTACTTCCTTCCTTTCTCTCTCTTCTTTCCTTCCTTCCTTTCTCTCTCTTCTTTACTTCCTTCCTTTCTCTCTCTTCTTTACTTCCTTCCTTTCTCTCTCTTCTTCCTTCCTTCCTTCACTCTCTTCCTCTTCTCTCTTCTCCCTTCCTTCCTTTCTCTCTCTTCTTTCCTTCCTTCCTTTCTCTTCTTTCTTTCCTTCCTTCCTTTCTCTCTTTTCTTTCCTTCCTTCCTTTCACTCTCTTCTTTACTTCCTTCCTTTCACTCTCTTCTTTCCTTTCTCTCTCTTCTTTCCTTCCTTCCTTTCTCTCTCTTCTTTACTTCCTTCCTTTCTTTCTCTTCTTTCCTTCCTTCCATTCTCTCTCTTCTTTCCTTCCTTCCTTTCACTCTCTTCTTCCCTTCCTTCCATTCTCTCTCTTCTTTCCTTCCTTCCTTCTCTCTCTTCTTTCCTTCCTTCCTTTCTCTCTCTTCTTTCCTTCCTTCCTTTCACTCTCTTCTTTCCTTCCTTCCTTTCACTCTCTTCTTTCCTTCCTTCCTTCCTTTCTCTCTCTCTTTCCTTCCTTCCTTTCACTCTCTTCCTTCCTTCCTTTCACTCTCTTCTTTACTTCCTTCCTTTCACTCTCTTCCTTCCTTTCACTTCTTCTTTCCTTTCTCTCTCTTCTTTCCTTCCTTCCATTCTCTCTCTTCTTTCCTTCCTTCCTTTCACTCTCTTCTTCCTTTCTCTCTCTTCTTTCCTTCCTTCCTTTCACTCTCTTCTTTCCTTTCTCTCTCTTCTTTCCTTCCTTCCTTTCACTCTCTTCTTTCCTTTCTCTCTCTTCTTTCCTTCCTTCCTTTCACTCTCTTCTTTCCTTTCTCTCTCTTCTTTCCTTCCTTACTTTCACTCTCTTCTTTCTTTCTCTCTCTTCTTTCCTCCTTCCTTTCTCTCTCTTCTTTACTTCCTTCCTTTCTCTCTCTTCTTTCCTTCCTTCCTTTCACTCTCTTCTTACCTTCCTTCCTTCTCTCTCTTCTTTCTTTCTTCCTTTCTCTCTCTTCTTTCTTTCCTTCCTTTCTCTCTCTTCTTTCCTTTCTCTCTCTTCTTTCCTTCCTTCCTTTCACTCTCTTCTTTCCTTTCTCTCTCTTCTTTCCTTCCTTCCTTTCACTCTCTTCTTTCCTTTCTCTCTCTTCTTTCTTCTTCCTTTCACTCTCTTCTTTCCTTTCTCTCTTCTTTCCTTCCTCCTTTCACTCTCTTCTTCCCTTCCTTCCTTTCTCTCTCTTCTTTCCTTCCTTCCTTTCTCTCTCTTCTTTCCTTCCTTCCTTTCACTCTCTTCTTTCCTTCCTTCCTTTCCTCTCTTCTTTCCTTCCTTCCTTTCTCTCTCTTCTTTCTTCTTCCTTTCTCTCTTCTTTCTTCCTTCCTTTCACTCTCTTCTTTCCTTCCTTCCTTTCTCTCTCTTCTTTCTTCCTTCCTTTCACTCTCTTCTTTCCTTTCTCTCTCTCTTTCCTTCCTTCCTTTCACTCTCTTCTTACCTTCCTTCCTTTCTCTCTCTTCTCTCCTTCCTTCCTTTCTCTCTCTTCTTTCCTTCCTTCCTTTCTCTCTCTTCTTTCCTTCCTTCTTTTCTCTCTTTTCTTTACTTCCTTCCTTTCACTCTCTTCTTTACTTCCTTCCTTTCACTCTCTTCTTCCTTCCTTTCTCTCTCTTCTTTCCTTCCTTCCTTTCACTCTCTTCTTTCCTTCTTCCTTTCTCTCTCTTCTTTCTTCCTTCCTTCCTTTCATTCTCTTCTTTCCTTCCTTCCTTTCACTCTCTTCTTTCCTTTTCTCTCTCTTCTTTCCTTCCTTCCTTTCACTCTCTTCTTTCCTTTCTCTCTCTTCTTTCCTTCCTTCCTTTCACTCTCTTTCTTCCTTTCTCTCTCTTCTTTCCTTCCTTCCTTTCTCTCTCTCTCTTCACTCTCTTCTTCCTTCCTTCCTTTCTCTTCTTTCCTTCCTTCCTTTCTCTCTCTTCTTTACTTCCTTCCTTTCTCTCTCTTCTTTCCTTCTTCCTTCTTCTCTTCTTCTTCCTTCCTTTCACTCTCTTCTTTCCTTCCTTCCTTTCTCTCTCTTCTTTCTTCCTTCTTTCACTTCTTCTTTCATTTCTCTTCTTCTTCCTTCCTTCCTTTCACTCTCTTCTTACCTTCCTTCCTTTCTCTTCTCTCCTTCCTTCCTTTCTCTTCTTCTTTACTTCCTTCCTTTCTCTCTCTTCTTTCCTTCCTTCCTTTCTCTCTTTCTTTACTTCCTTCCTTTCACTCTTCTTTACTTCCTTCCTTTCACTCTCTTATTTCCTTTCTCTCTCTTCTTTCCTTCCTTCCTTTTCTCTCTCTTCTTTCCTTCCTTCCTTTCACTCTCTTCTTTCCTTCCTTCCTTCCTTTCTCTCTCTTCTTTCCTTCCTTCCTTTCACTCTCTTCTTTCCTTCCTTCCTTTCACTCTCTTCTTTACTTCCTTCCTTTCACTCTCTTCCTTCCTTTCACTCTCTTCTTTCCTTTCTCTCTCTTCTTTCCTTCCTTCCATTCTCTCTCTTCTTTCCTTCCTTCCTTTCTCTCTCTTCTTTCCTTCCTTCCTTTCTCTCTCTTCTTTCCTTCCTTCCTTTCTCTCTCTTCTTTCCTTCCTTCCTTTCACTCTCTTCTTTCCTCCTTCCTTTCACTCTCTTCTTCCTTCCTTCTTTTCTTTCTCTTCTTCCTTCCTTCCTTTCTCTCTCTTCTTTCCTTCCTTCTTCCTTTCTCTCTCTTCTTTCCTTCCTTCCTTTCTCTTCTTCTTTCCTTCCTTCCTTCTCTCTTCTTCCTTTTCTTTCTCTTTTCTTTACTTCCTTCCTTTCACTCTCTTCTTTACTTCCTTCCTTTCACTCTCTTATTTCCTTTCTCTCTCTTCTTTCCTTCCTTCCTTTCTCTCTCTTCTTTCCTTCCTTCCTTTCACTCTCTTCTTTCCTTCCTTCTTTTCTTTCTCTTCTTTCCTTCCTTCCTTTCTCTCTCTTCTTTCCTTCCTTCCTTCCTTTCTCTCTCTTCTTTCATTCCTTCCTTTCTCTCTCTTCTTTCCTTCCTTCCTTTCACTCTCTTCTTTCCTTCCTTCCTTTCACTCTCTTCTTTACTTCCTTCCTTTCACTCTCTTCCTTCCTTTCACTCTCTTCTTTCCTTTCTCTCTCTTCTTTCCTTCTTCCATTCTCTCTCTTCTTTACTTCCTTCCTTTCTCTCTCTTCTTTCCTTCCTTCCTTCTCTCTCTTCTTTACTTCCTTCCTTTCTCTCTCTCTTCTTCCTTCCTTTCACTCTTCTTTCCTTTCTCTTCTCTCTCTTCTTTCTTCCTTTCTTTTCTCTCTCTTCTTTCCTTCCTTCTTTCACTCTCTTCTTTCCTTCCTTCCTTTCTCTCTCTTCTTTACTTCCTTCCCTTTCACTCTCTTCTTTACTTCCTTCCTTTTCTCTCTCTTCTTTCCTTCCTTCCTTTCACTCTCTTCTTTCCTTTCTCTCTCTTCTTTCCTTCCTTCCTTTCACTCTCTTCTTCCTTCCTTCTTTTCTCTCTCTTCTTCCTTCCTCTCTTCTTTCCTTCTTCTTTCTCTCTCTCTTCTTCTTCCTTCCTTTCTCTCTCTTCTTTCCTTCCTTCCTTTCACTCTCTTCTTTACTTCCTTCCTTTCTCTCTTCTTTCCTTCCTTCCTTTCTCTCTCTTCTTTACTTCTTTTCACTCTCTTCCTTCCTTCTTTCACTCTCTTCTTCCTTTCTTCTCTCTTCTTTCCTTCTTCCTTTCTCTCTCTTCTTTCCTTCCTTCTTTCTCTCTCTTCTTTCCTTCCTTCCTTTCACTCTCTTCTTTCCTTCCTTCCTTTCTTTCTCTTCTTTACTTCCTTCCTTTCTTTCTCTTCTTTCCTTCCTTCCTTTCTCTCTCTTCTTTACTTCCTTCCTTTCACTCTCTTCTTTACTTCCTTCCTTTCACTCTCTCTTTCCTTTCTCTCTCTTCTTTCCTTCCTTCCTTTCTCTCTCTTCTTTCCTTCCTTCCTTTCACTCTCTTCTTTCCTTCCTTCCTTTCTCTCTCTTCTTTCTTTCCTTCCTTTTTCTCTCTTCTTTCCTTCCTTCCTTTCACTCTCTTCTTTCCTTTCTCTCTCTTCTTTCCTTCCTTCCTTTCTCTCTCTTCTTTCCTTCCTTCCTTTCACTCTCTTCTTTCCTTCCTTCCTTTCACTCTCTTCCTTCCTACCTTCTTTTCTTTCTCTTCTTTCCTTCCTTCCTTTCTCTCTCTTCTTTCCTTCCTTCTTTTCTCTCTCTTCTTTCCTTCCTTCCTTTCTCTCTCTTCTTTACTTCCTTCCTTTCACTCTCTTCTTTCCTTCCTTCCTTTCAATCTTTTCTTTCCTTCCTTCCTTTCAATCTCTTCTTTCCTTCCTTCCTTTCTCTCTTCTTTCTTTCTCTCTCTTCTTTCCTTCCTTCCTTTCACTCTCTTCTTTCCTTCCTTCCTTTCTCTCTCTTCTTTCCTTCCTTCCTTTCTCTCTCTTCTCTTCTTCCTTCCTTTCACTCTCTTCTCTCCTTGTAGATGGTAGATATGATTTTCTGTCAGCAGGCTCAGCAGAAGACTCAAGAGCAAAACAAACACACTTGTTTATGGTTTTCGTTGATATCCCAAAAGCCTTTGACACAGTGTCTCAAACTAGTCTGTAGATAGTGTTGTTGAAATTAGGTGTTCCAGACAAAATGCTTTGTATTATCATCTCTTTCCATAAAGAAATGAGGGTTTCTGTGAGATGAAGTAGTGAGCAATCCAGTACAGAGCAAGGCTGTGTTATTGCCTCCAAAAGTTGCTTAACATTGCTAACTCATTTCGTAAAATTATTGGACATAGACAATTTTTCACTTTAATAGGTTCAAATCGCAATTTCTTGGGGATTTCTGATCCAATCTTAAAAATATTTATATGGTTGGAAAAAAAGTAAAATAATCTTTCTAAATATGTCATTGTTATGTGTTTTTACCTATTGAATTACTTTTTACAGCGAGTTAAAATGATATTTTGCTTCAAAAAGCTGAAAATATTAATTTTTTTTAGACTAATTTTTACACACTACTTTGGCTAATCTTTATCAATATTCTTGAAATTTTACACTCAATTAGAAGACACATGGAAGTACAAACAAAAAAAGGGTCTTTTTTTGTTTCTAGGCCCCGTAGAAGCGAAAATACAATAGAGCAAATTTGAAGCAACTGTTGCTTCTTAACAGCATCAATAACTTTCTCCATTACTGAAGCTTCCATCTTTTCTATCCCAAATTATTCACCCTCTCATTTTATATCCTTTAATGCCTTGAGAACAATCAATTTGGGTTCAAATAAAACTTTCACCCTAGTCCAGTTTATGTCAAGTGGTATGTCACCTGTTAAGCTATGATCCCAAACCCCAAAAATTCTCTAATTTTTTTATTTTATGTCATCTGGCTGAAATCTGTAGGTGGCATATGGAAGCCTATACACTCAGGAATAATATACTGTTTTCCCAAATGTAAATGTTGTTCACTAGCAAGAACAGCAGCCATATTTAAAGATAGCCAACAATTTAAAAACAACAACATGACAGCTTACAACATGACCTCATTAGAATTAATATCAAGAGGTATATGGATTAGCTCATATTATTCCTAGAAGAATTTGTTTGTTTTTCCTCAGTAGACAGCAAGCACCTTGATATGGACTGGGTGTTAGCTTTTCTTCACTATCGGTACATCTTGTGGGAACAGAATAAGCCAATTGTTGTTCTGTGAGTTCACTATTTGATCCTGACCAAATTTTTTCTTATATAAGAAAAACCAAGGCTGGCTGGATAGGATACTCGAGTTTGTTCTAGAGCTTTGAAGTGCAGACTTTCCACTTGTCCTTCATGGTCTATGATAAAAATTGCCCCTTTTTCATCTTCTATAAGAAATAATGAATGTCTTCATGCACTACCAGCCTGATAAGAAACTCAGACACTGGGTATGGACCAGTTTGACTTGCAAGAATTTTTTTCAATCTTGGCCTGGATCTCAGCAACAAATTCAGGAATTCTTTTCTCATCAGAGGAAGGTTTCTGAGCTGCTGAATAATTTATCATTGGACTCATCCAACTCTTTTTTAATCCAGTGCATTGTCCTCTGATTGACACCCAAACACTCTGAAATCTTTGTATTGAAGCTTCTGGTGTGAATACCAAATACTATATAGCAATCTGTTTCTAAATTTCTGGAGGAGTGAATTGTGTCATGGTGCTGCTTTCTTCACAGACAGTGCACAACTGTCTTTAGTTTGCTGCAGAGTAGACAAAACCTGAAACAAACAAAGTGCATACATGAAATTAATAATCTATAGTGGTAACAATTTACCCATCACACCCTATAAGTTGCGATTTTATATTCATCTGTTTCTTTGGAGGAGGGGGTTAAATATATCTTTTTTTTAAAACTATAAAATAGGGGCAGAAGAATGGATCAAGACATTTTAGCAACATCAAATTTAGAAGAGATTCAATTTTATGAACAATATTTGTTAACCGTATTTGCTGAGAAAATACCCTTTTGTTAATTTCTGCAATTTTGTACATATTCTCACACTCAAATTAGGACAACCATTTTTGTGAATTTTTAAATTCTTCAAAAATAATATCACAAAAATGATTTTTGATAATTGCATGCTTTTATATACTGGAATTTAAACTTCTTTTGGTCCCTTTGTGCAACTGATTATTTGAACTATGCATACAATTAAAACAAGCATCTTATTACAAATGGATTTTTTGATTTTACTAGAAAAAGAAGCAAGAGTAAGAAATATTTTTTTATTCATATTAATGATGAATATCATCCCAATTTTTAAAATCTTTCAATAGACTTTGGAAGAATATTCAAGAAGGAAATTTCAAATGATAGACATTAACTGTAAAAACACACAGAACATTTTAAACAGGAACATTGATTAATATAAAGAATTTTTATAAATTTATTTTTGTTTAACTGACCTGATTAAAAATTTTGAACTACAATGAAGAAAATTTAACTTTCTATTCATGAAAGTTATTTAGTAGTTTTCTTGTTTCAAAGTTGTCAGCTGTTTCAATTGATCAATATTCTATTCAACATCCTAAGATTTAAAAAAAATTTTCATTTTGTAGTTGTGTCACTTACATGTCATAAATATTTACCTCTCAGTTTTTTTTCTGTTTAATCAAAATTGAATAAACTCCTGTAGAGTACAAAGCATATGTATTTTACTGTCAGTTATTTTCCAATTATGGGCTTTAGGTATTAATTAACTATTTCTTCATCCAAATTGAATAAAGATTTTACAAGAGCTTGTATCACAGCTGCAAGCCTGTCATAGGAGATCTTTAAAATAACACTCTACAAAATGGACAAAATTAGATACTAGACTTGAAAAAGGCAATCTATTTTTGTCCCCGGATCTTCTGAAATGTTCCATGCACCATGACTGGCTGATATTTGTTCATTGAGCAAGTGCATTCTTCAAGCATATTTGTTGTGTAGTGGAGATCTTGATGTTTTATATTTAAAAGTTGTATTGCATTGTATTAAGTTTTAAAAAATCACATTGGTCAGTATATTTAAAAACTGTATTGGTAGTATTGAGTTAGAAAAAAACATTAGTTAGTATTGAGTTACATGTGCATGAGTAAACATGTAAATTGCTTATAAGTATTCTCACCATGTTAAACTCTGACATATCTTGAAGTGCTGCTTAATCATTCAAATGATAAGGAAAGCTGTCTGAAAAATATCATAACAGATGCTATAACGTTGAAACAAAAATCCACTTAACTGATTGGATTAGAATATCATTATCATGACAAACAAGTATATTTGAAACTCCTTAAATGTTTTTTTTTTTGTTTTTTTTTTTTTTGAAAGCGCATCATTCATCATGAGTTTGTTTCATGTAATCAGATGTTGGTCAATAAAGAGTTTACTTAAGTTTCTTACATGCTTGAGTAATTGAGTGGGAAGGAAGGAATTTTGAGGTAAACCAAACCTGGATTCTGTACCATGACAATGCACATGCTCATTTATCAAATCTTATCCACAAATCTTTGGTGAATCACAACTCTTGTCCCTCAGCAGAAAAAGCAAACAGGCAGAAAGCAAAAAGAAAACTGTGAAAGAGCTGAAAATGTCAGTAACATTATTCAAAAGTATTTTGAAAGAGGATTTAAGGCTGATTATATATATATATATATATATATATATATATATATAAAACACTTTATTTCAGCAGTGTCAAAGGACAAACACTTTGTTTGATAAATGGAAGGAAATGTTGGAAGAAATTTAATGTGCTATGTTGTTTTCATCTGGTTGAATGAGATTTGCAGTATACAAATTGAGCTGAACTTCCCAAAGGATTGAGGTAGCTGATACTAAAGACCATCCTATATGCAGCAGTACCTTTTTTAATTGCCAGAATCCTCCTGAATTGATAGTGTGGGCTGCAGCTGTACCAGATGGTCCAAAGTCTGCTTCTTATTTTAATATTCTAGAAGTTACACTCTTAGAACTATCAAGTTCCTTTGCAACAGAAATCATCATCCTATGAGTTTTAAATTTTTATTTTTTTAACCTTAGTAATTCATCAACTTTACAATGGCTTTACACCATCATAACTTAGTAAACATTGCTGGAGACAAATAAGCAATATGTGTTTACATTGCAATCTTTGATTGGAAACTATTACATATTTTTCAGAAATCAACTATGAATATAAACAACAGTGTATGTTCTCTAATTTTGGACACTTCACATTTGTAATAAACAGTTTTTGTTCAATAATTTTCTTCACCCTTGTTTCTTATACCAATATACCACAGTGTAGAAAAAGGGTTTAAGAACATATATAGCAATTTTTATTAGGATCAAATTGGATGCTTCTGTATAATAATGTACTGTAAGTATCTTTGTTAGAAAGTTTGCAATCATCTCACCTTTATGAACTAAACTAGAAGCAGCTACCCAGCGTCACTTGTGTAGAGGGGGGTATTTTTTTAAAGCTTAGTCTTGCAAATTCATTAATACTGAATCATGAGTTGGTTCCCCACAGGATGTCTCATTAAAATCCCCACATAAAAAAGATCTTGCGCTGATCCAGCCACTCAGAAAATAAAAATTAATGTCTACTATTTACAATATCAAATGCAAAAAAGAATTCCATGCTGTTATCATTTAAATTTTATTTTTTAATTATCTTCACAAATATAAATCAAATCTTCATTAATTTTGCTCAAAAATCAAGATCTGGTGAAAGTCAATGTGTAACTATATTTACTTTGCCATTAATTGTTTTATTTTCGTAGTTTCCTCTGGACATACATACACACAACTGTCCTTTATATATATGTATAGATGTATAGATGGTGGAGTCCCTGTAGCCCAGTGGCAAATGTGCTCAACCGGGACATTGTAGAGAATGTGTTAGAACTCCAGTTGCACTATTACAGTCACTTTCAGGCTAATACACTTGGTAAAGGTATGAACCTTAACTATGGGTTAAATAGTACCACCACTGTTCATTTAAAAGAATAGCTTTGACATTAACTAATCCATGAATATAGATATGCCATTAAAACAAAGAAACCAAACTAAATAAATGTCACTGTTAATCTTATTATATTTAGGAGACAGTGACAACACTTTATTATCAGTTCCAGGGGTTTTGCTATATTAGAGTGTTTTTCTTTACTCAGCATGTGTCCACATTTTATTGAACTCTATTCTGTCCTGTCCTAGATCAGACCCATATAAGCATCAGTTTGAAAGAATATTGATACCACCTTAAAAATGTTCTGAGATCAAGAATAATCTATAAAAGAGACCTCCCCTAACTGGATGAATTACATACCTGAAAATGGCCAAATAATGCAGATAAAACATAATGGTAAAACTCAAAAGTATTAGGATATTAGTCTAAACAAATTGTAAAATAATACAACTGATAATGTTTGTATAAAAATATTTTATTCTTTCTTTCTTTTTGATTTATCAATAATATTTAATACAGTTTTACAAGAATATTATTGTTTGCAACAATGGCTATTTTTAAAATCTGAAAAGTAAAAACATTCAGCTCCAATTTCAATCATGTTATAATGCTTATTTGAATTTTTATAAATGTTAGGGCATTTTTTCCACCATCCTTTACTTTTGATTTTTTAAAAACAAAATTGAATTTTGGGTAAAACATTGAAGAAATGTTTTTTTTTTATGATAAAATGAATATTTTTCTTTGTTTTTATTTTACTCTCATTTTTCTGTTTTTTGGAATGTTTTTTTTTTTGTTTCAGGTACAGGGAAAACTTGCAAACCAGTTGTATTAATGGGATATTCTTGACCAATGGGTAATAAAACAGTTTCTCATTAACACTAATATTTTCCTTTTATCCAATTAAAATTTCAGAGCTTTATATATTTATATTTTCTCATAGAATTATCTATATATATATATATATATATATATATATATATATATAGATAGATAATTCTATGAGAAAATATAAGGGAAGGTTGGCGAGAGATTGTAATGGATATCCATGCTAATTGGATATATATATATATATATATATATATATATAATCATGTCGCGCAATTAGCATGGATATCCATTACAATCTCTCGCCAACCTTCCCTATCATTCATTGCACCCAGGAGGTCCTCTGCGGAGCAACCAGAATCCTTGCATATTTGGTCAATGTAGGTCCTTGCCAGGCGGCCCACACTTGCATGTCCATGTGTTGGCTTCCAGAGGAAAACGTCGCTTATGAGCTCGTCCTTGCTTCTCCAGCAGTGTCCTGCATACCTTGTCCGTCTCACATGACTTGTTCAAGACTGCACGCAGCATTCTTGTGCAGCTTCCATCTAGCTTATTCTCAAGACGCTTTGTTAGGGTCCAAGTGGTGCAGCCATATAGCAGCACTGATACAACCACAGCCTGGAAGCTTGTCAGGGAGATTGGACCTCCTTATGACTGATAATTTGTTTGTGGCCGACCATGCCTTTGCTATTCGTGTATTAACATCGCTCTCTGTGGATGAGATATAACTACCTAGGTGTGTGAATTGTTCTACTGGCTTGAGAGGCATGCCGTTGAGTGTGGAGATGTTTTCTTTCTTTTTGAAACTCATGTACTCCATTTTACTGGAGTTCACATATTTTCTGCTGCCTCCTCCAAGCTATGTAGCAGTGACTCAGGCTGTGCCGGTGTATCTGCAATAAGTGCAATAAGTGCAAGGTCATTAGCATAGTCTGCATCTGTGACTTTTGTGCAGGATATTGCATGCTTCTTTTTAGTGTGAGACCTTTTTCTTTTATGGTATCTAATGATGTTCTGAGTACATAGTCTTGGCATATTATAAATATATATGGTGCCAATCTCCTTGTAGAACTCCAGCGGCAATGTGTTGCCATCAGGTGAGCGTACCATCGCTTAGTGTCTTTGTATAGCATCATTATAGCTGCAACCGTTTCTTTGGGGAGACCATATGCTAGTAGTATTTGTTCCATTTTTCCTCTATGTATGGAATCAAATGCCTTGGAGAAATCTACGAATAGTAGCGTTGCCTCTAGATTCTTTGCTCGTACCCCTTCTATGATCCGTCGAATAGTCAGGATCTGAGAGGTTGTGGATCGATTTCTGCGGAATCCGTTTTGGTTTCTCTTAAGGATTTTCTCTATTTCGGGTCGGATGTGATTAAGAAGAAGGGCATTATATATCTTGGCTGCAATAGCAGTAAGAGTAGTTTTTAGTGATTCCGAGATCTCCCTTATATATATATATATATATATATATATATATTATTATTATTAGAAATTTAAATATAAGCTCTCACTGTTTGTTTCTGTTTTCTATTATCATAAAACTTATAGTTAAATTATCTTCCCTTGGCACTAGGGGCAAATTGCCAATATACGATATATATGTATATGATATATTGGCACCTAGATTAAATTCCATGACAAAAGTCACTTATAGTGCTGAGCAGTCAACCAGTGAGTTGTGTTTTCCAGTGCTCCCTTAACCTTCCAAGACCCTCAGAAAGATAAGTCTGGCCGCAAGCGCCATTAAGTTTGCAACTTGTTTGTACCTCTTTGAATATAGGTTTTTTTATCTTCAATTGTTGTTGTCGTCGTCTTCATCTGAATTTACTTGCTTATAACCTAGGAATTTTATGAGTCTCGTGAAACATCATATTTTGCAAACTTAAGTTGGCTATTCAGATGTTAGAAGTTAAATTTAAACATTTACCGAAATTTCCATATATTCAACACACAGAAACTTTACCAAATTTTACCTAAAAATTTCTCTAAAAGAATTTACACGTGATTTATGCATAGCAAGAAAATATTTCTTTGAAAGAAAAACTTTGTATTCACAACTCAAAAAAAAAAATTTGCTATGTTATTTCTCAAAAAAAAAAAAAGAAAAAAAAGAAATATCCCACTAGTGTTACAGAACTTAACTACTACTACAGGAATACATCACCTAGAAAAAAATTAAAGAAAAGGGGGAAAAGAAAAAGTATTAAGTCCCCCCCCCAAAAAAAAAAAAAAAAAAAATTTTCAGCCCCTTGGAATACAAGTAGGGGTGGGCAAATGGAGGTTGAATTTTTGGGACAAGTATATTCTATGACCATTTTTGCTGCTGATTACAAATTCAATGATTTTTTTGGGATATGACATCATTTTAGGTTGGTTCCATAACGATTTTAAAAATGGCGTCTGGAAACCACTATTTTTTCAAAGAAAATTAACAATTTTAGGAGTTACAGTCAAATTATGTTTTCTGAAATTATGTTTTCTGAAATATATGTTTCTGAAATTATGTTTTCTGAAATTATGTTTTCTGAAATTATGTTTTCTGAAAATATATTCATTTTAGTGATTTAATCAACTCATTTATTTTTATTAGGTATTCTAAATGAAAATTATTCAATTATGTTCAGTTTTTTTATGCTATTTTGTCCTGGAGGATCGTAAATTTCAAATATTTATTTTCATATGTCATTTATATCTGTTCATGTATGAGAAAGCCAGATATGACATAGCCAGAGTCATACAATGAATGTGATCCAGTTCCCTAAAGTAGTAACCAAATCTAAAATGGCAGAAAGAAAATCAAGAAGTGAAAGCATAAAAGAACGTTTTTGCTCTACATACACAGATTTAGCAATTCAAACTTACATGAAAATTATCTCCTGGATCTGTGGTGTATGCTGTATTTGTGGAAATGACATAAAGGGGAAACACTCATTGAGCAGGGATCAAGCCAGTAATATTGTTGCAAATGAACTATGGCCTGACTGGATAGACAAAAATGTGTACCCACTAAATGAAAAAGCAGTTGCCACTAGAGTGAAAGATGATTATGAATGGTTCAATGTTTTACAAAAAGCAGTACTAAATCCAAAAGTTAGGTTTGGTATGCAAAAGCATTGGAATTCAATGCAGCTCATATGCCTACAATATTTGTTATAAGGATCCATCCTATCAAATCCAAAGGAAGAAGAATTTAGTGTGAAAATGACACCTGACGGTTGGACATTTATGAAGAGAATTGTTTCAGAGTTTACAAGGCAGTTTGCACCAATACAGTTCCTAAAGATTAGATAAGGATGAAGACTGAAAAAGGGTGTGTGGGTAGGTTAAAGTGACCTCCCTTGATTAAAAGTAGCTTTGAGTGATCGTTCTTAATATTATGCAGATTTTTATGGCAGGCCGTCAATAGGGGCTACTTGTAGACAGATGGAGGCCGCCATTTGCATTCTAGACCAGGCACATCGTATATTACACTTCTTATATGGCGCTGCAAACGCAGGAATTTTTGAACAAGGAATTATCAACTTCACGTCGAGTACCTTCTAAGGATTCGTAAACCAAACATGACTACTCCACCAGTTACAATGGACCAACAACATTTGGAGCTGATGAAGCAAATGATTGAGTTGCAGCAAGAAAATATCTCACTCAGAAAACAAATGCTTAGTGGGCAATCAAACATGTCCCGTGTTAGAAAACCAGACTGTCCCTCGATAGCACTGGACACAACAGACGGCGACTGGGCATTGTTTATTGACGAGTGGACCTGGTATAAAGATATGTGCAGACTTAAGGATTTGGCAGTAATAAGGAATGAATTGAGAGCGGCGTGTACTCTGGAAACAAACAGGCTACTGTTCGAGCTAATTGGACCCGAGGCTCTCAAAACTGCCACGGAAGAACACTTGCTGCAACAAATTCGACTCGTGTCAGTCAAAGGGTTTCACAAAGAAGTTCATAGGCAGAAATTTCACTCTATGAGGCAGAAAGAGGGTGAATCAATTACACATTTCCTTGCTCAATTGCGTTCCCAGGCAAAGTTTTGTGAATTTACGGTTACCTGCCCAAACGAAGTGAATGGTGGTCGCCAAGTAAACTATTCTGGCGACATGGTAGCCGGGCAAATGATAGCAGGACTTGTAAATATGGAACACCAGAATAGAGTATTGGCGGAGGCCACTACTCTCACCACTCTAGAGCAGAAGTTCCACAGATTGGTTAGCCTGGAGACGACGGACATGTTGACTCCTTACCTCCACAAAATGATGCACCCCCTTGCACTATCCAAAGTGCAAAGGTCAGACCATAAACAATGGTCTCCGGAAACCAAGACCACTTCGACCCCATGATACGCCAAACATTGCAGCGGATGTGGAAAGAGTTCACATCCCGGTGGGTCAATGGACCGCAAAAGCTGTCCAGCGGTCGGGCTGGTATGCCATTATTGTGGGGTGAAGGGACACATAAAAAAGGTATGCTGGAAGCGCATGACGTCCAGAACGAACACCACGAGCAAAGCATCGAGAAGTGAGGAGTCATTCATGTTTGCCAACAAGAGTTATACAGTCCGTAAGCACAACAGAATGCAGTTGAGGGCTATGCCCCACCTCGCGTTGAACGGGGAACAATTTGAGAGAAGCCCTCCAGATCCACCCCCATTGGCAACAGTGGAAGTAGCCATGATGCCGAGAACCCACGCTAAGTTCGGTTTTGTACCAACGGGTCCAGCTAGCCATCGCAGTCACAAGATAATCACCTTTGCGGATACAGGAGCTCAAACGTGCTCGAGTGGACTGGAGATTCAAGAACTATTTGGCTACTCAGATGAGTATCTCATGCCGACTACCCACCAAATACATGGCATAACTGACAAACAGCTACATATCAAGGGCATCTTATTCCTGCACATAAGAGTTGGTTCAAGGGAAACCCGACAGGCTGTATATATGGCGGACAACACATCTGGCTTTTACCTATCTCAAGCCGCATTGAAGGATCTGGGCTTGTTACCCCTCGATTTCCCATCGTCGCTATCACAGATTAACTCATTGATGAATGCTATTAAAAGGGCACCATGCGGATGTCCTGTTAGAACATCCGTTCCGTCGAGACCGGATACTATCCCATTCCCACCAACGGACACCAACAGGCACCAACTAGAACAGTGGATAAAAGAACATTTTGAGTCAAGTGCATTCAACACATGCCCGCACCAACCATTACAAACCATGACAGGTAAACCGTTAGATATTACTTTTATACCTGGCGTAACACCGACAGCTGTCCACACACCGATACCAGTCCCTCACCATTGAAAGAAGCGAGTGAAACAAGACTCGGACAGAGATGTTGCCCTGGGCATAATAGAACCAGTACCGATCGGCACGCCAACAACCTGGTGCTCAAGGACGGTGGTTGCACCGAAAAAGGATGGCTCCCCCAGACGCACGATGGACCTGCAAAAATTGAATGCTGCTACCAGGAGGGAGACTCATCACACCCCGTCCCATTTAATCAAGCCTCTGTTATACCGGCCAACACCAGGAAAACAGTTCTGGATGCATGGAATGGGTATCACAGCCTACTGCTTTCCCCAGCTGCACGGGACGCCACAACATTCATTACCGAGTGGGGCCGGTATAAATATTGTCGAGCCCCTCAAGGATTCCACGGGTCTGGGGACGGGTACACCTGTCGGTTTGACGACATTACTGTGGATATGGTTCACAAAACCCAATGCATAGACGACAGCCTCTTATGGGACGGTTCTATGGAGTTCGCATTCTGGCACACAGTTAACTACATCAGCCATTGTGCAGATAATGGGATTGTGTTTAACCCCGACAAGTTCCATTTTGCCGAAATGCAAGTGTAATTTGCTGGGTTCCTTATCACCACCAATGGTGTTAAACCCACAAAGAGGATGACTGAAGCCATCCTTCACTTTCCCACACCCACAAGCATCACGGGCATTAGGTCCTGGTTTGGACTCGTAAATCAGGTGTCATATGCTTTTTCACAAGTGGAAGTACTGCAGACCGTAAGTTTTATTGGGATGAGACACATGAACACCAGTTTAAGGAGTCAAAGCGTGTGATCGTGGACAAAATTGAGAAGGGTGTCAAGACATTCAAAATAAACAGAATGACGGGATTGGCAACAGACTACAGCAAGACCGGGATCAGCTACTTTTTGTTTCAGAAGCATTGCACCTGCCCTGGTGAAGTAGACATGAGTTGCAGTGAGGATCACTGGAAGCTCATTCTGGCCGGATCCCGATTTACAAATGATGCGGAATCGCGCTACGCACCAGTTGAGGGAGAAGCCTTGGCCCTCGTCTACGGACTGGAGTCCTGCCGAATGTTTGTACTGGGGTGCCCTGATTTGCTAGTGACAGTCGACCACCAACCATTAATGAGAATATCCTCTGATCAGGCCCTGGAAAACATTAAAAAAACCTGTATCTTCAACTTCAAGGAACAGGCACTAATGAATAAATTTTGATTTAAACATCGCCCCGGAAGACTCAATGCAGCACCAGATTGTGCTTTCCTATACCCAGCAGGTACCCCTTCAGAGGATTCAAGGGAACATGTCCATGCACCATTAACACAGGCGCAACAAGAAGGGATGCAAATGACCCTGGAGACAGGCACGGTTTACCCTGCGAAAATGATCGATAGTGCGGTCAAAGCAGCCTTTACGAAAGCGACCCCAAGCTGAAGGCTATAACATGGGAGAGAATCGTCGCCGCAGCAGCCACAGACGAAGAATGTCTGGCCTTAGCAGACCTAGTGCGAAATGGCTTCCCCAGGTCACGCAACGACCTCCCACCCATAGCTTGTGTTTTCTGGCCCATGCGCGAAGAAATATACTGCCTTGAAGGGGTGATAATCAAAGGCAAAATATACCCTATTGTTGACGGTCCACGGTGGTACACACCTAAAATAATAAACCCAGCCGTGGATCTTGAGCCCTTAGAGCAACACCCTCCTGATGATATCATGGATACTGACGGGGACTTCAATGTCACACCGCCCAGCGGATGCAACAGAAGACAACACAGAGCATCTAGTTGAACCCCTACCGTCAAGGCAACTCTCGCGTCGCAAGGTGCGACCACCAAGAAACCTGTCCCCACAAATGCATGGACAATCGCACAGGTACTCAGACATATAAGATGACCACTTTAAATCATCCCGTGGTCATGGGAGGGGGGGGCATGTGTGGGTAGGTTAAAGTGACCTCCTTTGATTAAAAGTAGCTTTGAGTGATCGTTCTTAGTATTATGCCAGGCCGTCAATAGGGGCTACTTATAGACAGATGGAGGCCGCCATTTACATTCTAGACCAGGCACGTCGCATATTACACCTCTTATAAAGGGGAGTTGAGAATGTTCTGCAAAGAAGAAGTGTGTTGTAACAGCAGAAAAGAAAAAAGAACAGTAAGAACTAGATCAATTGATGATGAAAGACGCATTGGTATCTGTTTTTGATGAAAACTGTGAAAGTAGATGTAATTAGCAGTACAGTGAGCAATCTACATAAAAAAGAATTCTGTTTATGGATAGAAAACTTTGTTTTCCACAGGTTGGCGAAAATGACATCACTACCAGTTGTGCTCTTGCATTCCCTGGATGTGAACATTAGAAATAGACA
This sequence comes from Doryteuthis pealeii, assembly GCA_023376005.1. NCBI lineage: Eukaryota > Metazoa > Mollusca > Cephalopoda > Myopsida > Loliginidae > Doryteuthis > Doryteuthis pealeii. The sequence goes on along the minus strand of CM042158.1, from coordinate 81,272,174 downwards.
CAGACCATTCAATGAGCCTGTAATTTGTTGTTTGGTCCAATGTTTGTCAGAATTCACAGCTTCCCCAAATGAAGTTTGCAGAATATTTGCCAATGTAACTAATATGATATTTGGTTAATGGTGGACATTGATCCACGATGACATAAATGTAGTGCGACAGAGAACACGAAGTGAGTGGCGAACGTCAAGGCCTGCCGTATTCTTGAAGGAAGTGGGCTAGGCTTTGCCTGGCATGTAGGACTGTAGAATTGAACCCGCATCCTACAGAAGTCGAGATGCTACAATCCCGTATGTAACATCCCGTGGTCATGGGAGGGGGGGGCATGTGTGGGTAGGTTAAAGTGACCTCCTTTGATTAAAAGTAGCTTTGAGTGATCGTTCTTAGTATTATGCCAGGCCGTCAATAGGGGCTACTTATAGACAGATGGAGGCCGCCATTTACATTCTAGACCAGGCACGTCGCATATTACACCTCTTATAAAGGGGAGTTGAGAATGTTCTGCAAAGAAGAAGTGTGTTGTAACAGCAGAAGAAAAAAGAACAGTAAGAACTAGATCAATTGATGATGAAAGACGCATTGGTATCTGTTTTTGATGAAAACTGTGAAAGTAGATGTAATTAGCAGTACAGTGAGCAATCTACATAAAAAAGAATTCTGTTTATGGATAGAAAACTTTGTTTTCCACAGGTTGGCGAAAATGACATCACTACCAGTTGTGCTCTTGCATTCCCTGGATGTGAACATTAGAAATAGACACAGACCATTCAATGAGCCTGTAATTTGTTGTTTGGTCCAATGTTTGTCAGAATTCACAGCTTCCCCAAATGAAGTTTGCAGAATATTTGCCAATGTAACTAATATGATATTTGGTTAATGGTGGACATTGATCCACGATGACATAAATGTAGTGCGACAGAGAACACGAAGTGAGTGGCGAACGTCAAGGCCTGCCGTATTCTTGAAGGAAGTGGGCTAGGCTTTGCCTGGCATGTAGGACTGTAGAATTGAACCCGCATCCTACAGAAGTCGAGATGCTACAATCCCGTATGTAAGTGCCAGGTGCCCGGATGATAGCTGTGAGGATTCCAGCAGCCAGGATTGGCTTGACAATCTTGTGTGTAGGGCGCAGACACCCGGATGTTAAGGGGAAACTAGTATAAGTAGAAGTGGGGTGACGGCAGGAGTTGAGTTGTGATTTAGAGTTGCTGAAGATTTTGCGACGACGGATTTTTCAGCTGCTGAAGATTTTTGAGTTGATAAAGATTTTACAATGACGACGGATTTTCAGCTGCTAAAGATTTTTTGACGGCAACAACATTATTGGGAAGGTGTTTGACTCACTTCTTTTTGCCCCCCCCCTCAACAATTATTTACTTTTTTCCCTCCATTTTTTTTTTTTTTCATTCTAGAAGCTATTTCGTCCTTTTTAGATGTAGGCAGTGAATCTGATCACAAACTGTGTAGTAGTGACAGCAGGGATGAAGAATTTGAGATTTATGGCCTTGATATTCATAGAGGTCTGGTCTATATGCTCCCCAGTTGTCGAAAGATCATGTGTTATCTGGAAGATGCATCTTACCTGAATCTTGAACATTTTGTACAACAATTGTGCAACAAGCTGGTCAAAGTCATTACAACAGGGCTTGATGACACCACAAAGGCGGCTGTCCATGGTCACTATGATGTCAAAATGGACCATATAGAAATAATACAAAATTCTGGTGCAAGAACGTCACTCACTATTTGCTAATTGTTCTGTTGATGACCTTAAAAGTCAAATTGAATCTTGGATTTCTGATCAAGCAGCTGGTTGCAAAGTCTTTCCTAATAACCTGGGAGTAGATCATGATAAGCAAGTAAAATGTTGTGCTTATATTGTGTGTGGACCATGCCATGGGCAAAATCTATAAAACGCTGAGCAGAAGATTAAGATTCAAAAATTGTTATTGGTCACTGCTGGTGAGAAAGCCTTCAATTCCCCCTGCATATAGCTAAATTACTTTGCCCGAGTTATGCAGCATACTCTGTTTCATTATACAATGATTATAGGCAGTAGATGGAAAGAAACAATGTTCGACATGAGGGATTCAAAAGCATTGTATCAAACAGAGTTAGGTGTATTGTAGACTTGACAAAGTTATTTGTGTCACATCAGAAACATATACAAGTTTTCTTTGACATAATTTGTATCAATAGCAACAAGTTAGTGCTTGCCATATCTCCATACATTCAGAATGTGTGATTTGTCTTGTGCCCAGAAATCTAGAGGATGATGAGAGACATTGTCATATTCCCTCTGATTCACTTTCTGGGGATTGATGAAATAATCACCACTGATGTTCCATTTGACAGAAATTGGACTGGAATGAAAGTTTGAACCTAAATTGATTTTTCTCAAGGAATTAAAGGATGTAAAACAAGAGGGTGAACCAAATGGGATTGAAAAGTAATGGAGAAAGTTATTGATGCTGTTAAGAAAAACTTTTGGAAGTAGAACATTTCGAGCAAGATTATAATGGTGACAAAGAGGCACAACAGAATGCATCACACAAACTTAAGATGTGAATCCCAGTTTGCTAGATTTGATAACCGAATCAGGACAAATCTCTGTTTCAAGTGACTAACTTATATGGGAAATTCTTATGCGTTGAAGTTAGCTATTGTGAAATTCACGTGTAACTGAGCAAAAACGTCACTAATCTTATTATAATTTTCATTTTTTTACATGATAAAGAAATTAGAACTGGTTAAACCAATAAAATACATGATGTATTTTCATATTCTGTGACTAAGAAAACCTATGATTACACATATTATACCATTATTAATCCATATATTGTCCTTTTTTTTAAATGAAAACAAGCATTTCCAGCTGCCATTTTGAAAATCCTCACGGAACCAACCTAAAATAACATCCTAGGTCAATAATCTCATCAGAATCGTAATCAGCAGCAAAAATAACCATAGAAGACACCTGTCTTATTCAATTTTTGGGGAAAAGTATTCATTTGCCCACCCCTAATACAAGAGACATTCCTATTTTTCAACAAAACCTGTGTTAAAATGAAAAAAAAGAAAAAAAAAAAGAAACTAAACTGCTGAATTGAACCAAAACTAATTCATTTTGCAACACCACAAAGTTTTCCTGTTAACAAGTCAAGAAAAAATTCTTCAGACCTACGAAATTAAAAAAAAAAATTCAGCAACACCCGTGATAAAATTTAAAAGGAAAAGCAACTGAATATAACTAAAAAGTCAAACACATTTTTTGACTCCTACACGCACAAAAAAAAAGAAGAAAACGCAAATTTGTTTTTGTAACTGACAGAAAAATCTGCTCTACTCTTAGAATGAAAAAAAAAAATGTATTTGTTCATTGTTCTATTCCCTTTTATTAATGATATTTGCATGCATATCTACTCATTGTTTTTCTGTTGTTATGCGAAAATATATTATAACGCGCTTATTGCCATAAGAAAAACAATTAAAACGCTCCAGGATTCCTTTCAAGGAAATTTCAATAAGGGGACTACTCTAAATGAAAGTTTAAATTTAAATAATTTAGAATTAGAACAAAAATATGCTAATTCTATTACTGAAAATGAAAATTTAAATAATTTAGAATTAGAACAAAATTCTATTACTGAAAATGAAAATTTAAATGATTTAGAATTAGAACAAAATTCTATTACTGAAAATGAAAATTTAAATAATTTAGAATTAGAACAAAATTCTATTACTGAAAATGAAAATTTAAATGATTTAGAATTAGAACAAAATTCTATTACTGAAAATGAAAATTTAAATGATTTAGAATTAGAACAAAATTCTATTACTGAAAATGAAATTTTAAATGATTTAGAATTAGAACAAAATTCTATTACTGAAAATGAAAATTTAAATGATTTAGAATTAGAACAAAATTCTATTACTGAAAATGAAAATTTAAATAATTTAGAATTAGAACAAAAAGATACTTTTTCTATTACTCTAAATGAACAATTGAATTTACCTTATTTAGAATAAGAAAAAATGACACTAATTCTATTGTTGAAAATGAAAACTTAGAATTAGGAAAAAAAAGAGACAAAACAGAATAAACAATTTGAACAGAAAGAGATAAATTCTCTAAAGCAAAAAGAACTGAATTGGAAAAGAAGAAAAGTCAAAAACCTTCCAGAATGGACAATCAAAAAACTAAAGGGCTGCATAAAATGAACAAAATCCATGTGGCTGAAGTACAAATCAAGAACCCAGCTAAGCCTAGGCCATTCTGACAGCTAGGCCGTGTCCTTGAATTTCATTCAGGAGAAGACTAACAAATTCATTTAGTTGGCATGGAACTACATAGCTTCAAACATCCATACCCACTGGAGTTATCCATGACCCACAGTGACCTTCAGCTGATGCATCACAACATCAAGAAAGGCCCATGTAATGCCTAAAAGAAAAATAATGAAGAAGACTGTATTGTAGTGAGAGAGGAGACCTGCCTCGTGCAACACGGTGTGACGGAGAGGGTGGCGGGCGTGAAGACTTGCCGTATTATCGAAGGAAGCTGGCTAGGCTTTGCCTGGTGTGTAGAACTGACCTAGAGTCGAACCCGCTTCCTTCAGAATGTGAGAGCTGTGGACGAGCGGTGTAGTAGGAAATGGCATAGTGGCCCGGATGTGGGTGGTCGCGCCGTGCTGGCGAGTGTCGCACGTGCTGCATGGACTGAAGGAGGCATTTACGGATGGTTCCTTTTTAGCTTATAGGAAGCTAACCCTTGTTAAGTGGGAAGTTGAATGCGTTGACGTGTATGCAAATAAAATAAGGCAGTTGGTCGGATTGGCTGGATTCGAGGGAGTGGGGCTTGATAGGCTTGCAAGATTGGCTTTTGTCATGGGGTTCCTAGATAATATCTCAGTCGAGCTCCAACAGGCACTAACTACTGTCGGGCATGGAGTAAGCACGACAAGGACATTACCACAATTGACGGCACATCCAAAGCATGTTGCGGGGTTGGTGCTGTGACAATTCACACTGAAAAAGGGGATAGTGCTAAAATAGATGTTTTGGTAACGCGTGGAAAGCCGCTTGGTTACGACTTACTGCTTGGAATTGACGCGATATGAGCACTGGGTGGTGCTGAGATCACTTCCAATAGACGGGTTAAGCTCGGCGAAGGGGAAGAATTCTGTGTAGCTCTCTCAGTTGAAGAACCAGACTTCTGTGCTTTGTTTGACCATAAACAAAGGGTATGGACTGCACGATGGAAGTGGGCCATGAATGAAGCACCAGAACAGCTGCACAATGTAATACCAGAGTATTCGGTGCCTGATACCATCAAGACTGCCTACGAGGAGGAGTTAGAGATTTGGATGGAGAATGGGTGGTTAATACCGTATCCAGAGGAGTGGCTTGGACCCCCAAAGGGTTTGATTCCACTGATGGCTATTGTACAACCCAGCAAAAACAAGGTACGACCAGTAATGGATTACAGGGAACTAAACCAACATGTGGATGCCTTCACTGCAAACGCCGACGTGTGTGCTGCTAAACTGCGCGAGTGGCGTCAGCAAGGGTCTAATGTAGCCTTGCTTGACCTAAGGAGAGCCTACCTGCAGATACATGTTCATGAGTCATTGTGGGCATTTCAAACTGTGATTGTCAAGGGAAAATGATATTGCTTGACACGGTTAGGATTTGGTTTTAATGTGGCACCGCTTATTATGAAAGCCATCGTAAATGCAGTGTTGATGCAAGAGGAGCCGATGGGGAAAGCCACGTCAGTTTACGTCGACGATATTTACGTAAACGAGGATGTAATGTCAGCAGATGAAGTCAGGAGGAAACTGGAAACCTTCGGTTTGACAAGCAAGGACCCAAGCGTTTAAAGAATGGGGCTATAGTGTTAGGACTTGAGGTTTGGGGGGAGCACAGCACCCTGCGTTGGAAACGAGGGGGCCCTGTCCCAGATATGTTAACGCGGCATATCATATTTTCTGTCTGCGTGAAGCTGGTGGGATACTTTCCGGTTTGCAAGTGGCTCCGTGCAGCAACCGGAGTAATTAAGAGACGGGCTAGCGCATTCACGAGAGGATGGGACGATACAGTGGATGACGTTCCTCTTAAGCAGATGATGGCTGAAGTAGTTACCAAAGTATGCCAAGATGATCCCACCCGAGGTGATTGGTGCGTGGCCGGACGAGAGTTGAATGCATGGGTAGATGCAAGCTCTCTAGCAACAGGCGTGGTATTAGAAAGAGATGGTGCTATTATAGAGTATGCATGCTGGCTTCGTCCGACAAACGACGCTCAGCACATAAATTTGGCGGAACTCGATGCCACACTGAAAGGACTTAATCTTGCGCTGCAGTGGCACGCTGAGGTAGTGCATCTCCACACAGATTCTCTGTGCATGTACCACTGGTTGACCGATACCCTGACGGGTAAAGCCAGAGTGAAGACCAAAGCTGCAACTGAGATGCTGGTGTGAAGGAGATTGACGATCATACAACGGCTGGTTGAGGAATATAGTTTGAATGTTGATGTCACCCTAATTCCATCAGAGCAAAATCTAGCCGATGAATTAACAAGAGTACCGAAGAGGTGGTTTGACATAATGAAGCAAGGATTTGATTCGTCTCCAACGTTGTGTGCGGTCGTAACTGAGCAACTGTCACCTGATCGTATCCGAGCCATACATTGCCAGAGTGGGCATCCTGGAATTCGTCGGACAACATATTTCGTTCGGAAAGTATGTCCATCAATTACTAGAGTGGCCATTAAATCGGCCATACACGCTTGCGAGGAGTGTCAGACAGTAGATCCCGCCCCAGTTCATTGGAAACTGTAATATGAATGTTCTCTGGGGGGCACAGTTAAGTCCGACGATTTTACTCTCCCAGCAATGCTGCACTCTTCTCACCAATACTATCACAAGGTCTTGTCTCTCGTCCACTCGTCACCACAGCCAAAATGCTACTGCAAGCCTTCTTCCAGGTTTCTCAGAGCTGGTCAAATAAATACCCAATTACAGTGTTCATCCGGGCTCCTTCCTCTGACCAGCACGTGCGACCCTAATCAGCACGCGTCAATCCTTCACATCCTGGCCACTCTGGATAGTTTAGCCATTCCCATGCGTCGGGCCACGACTCACGATCAGGAGAATGCGAGTTCAATCTCCCCACTCGCCTCTGATCTTCAGTCTGCATGCCAAACACAGTCGTGCACGCTTCGAACTACTACATTCGTGGTTTCTCTCGCCACAGAAACAAGGGAAGCTCAAAGTGGAGGGTAATTGGTACAGGTTGGGTATGGACATAACCTATTATAATGACAATCATTTTGTGACACTGACGGATTGCGGCCCAACACAGTTCATTATTGTTAAAATTGAAATTGTAAAAAAGTATAATGAAAATGAAGATAAAATTTGATGTATAAAAATAAAAATTGACATAAGTAAAATGGCTAGAATAATACCTTGGGCAGTCTTCCTATAAGGTTCCCCAATCTCTTTTGTTGTTACTCACCTTTATTATTGCTGAGAATTTAAATAAATTGACCTTATGTGAATTCATATCAAAGTAGAATTTAACCAGCTAACATGCACTGATGCTCTTTGCATGTTTCTTTGTTGGGAGAATATCGGAAAAATTATAGTTAGATTAGAAACATCATATTTTGCAAACTTAAATTTGATATTCGCATACTATTCAAGGTGAATTCTCATGCACCTATAGACATTGTTCTTTGCATAAATATTGGAAAGATTATGCATTTTAAGAACATTTTTAAAAATTCTGTTTTAATCTTCTTAAGTAAAAATTACTGTTTTAATCTTCTAAAGTTATAATTGTGTATATGGCTTATGATATACCAAAAAATTATATATATACAGCCATATTTGTGTGTGTTTATAGTGTATGTTTTTGTATTTACTTTTGCAAATACCTATATATCTGTATATTTGTATCTTTTTTCTCACAGTCTCTTATCACATTGTTATTTGATTTTTGATGTAGTATTTCTTAGTTTTCTATCAGCTTGGACCACATTTAAATTGCAGTTTTGATTTAATATTTCTGAAGAAGAGTTTGAAACAGATGACTGATAATGGTATGTTTCATAGAACATATGTTAATCTGACTTTGTGGGCAATAAAAACTTTCCCACATTACAATAATTCATAGCAAAGAGCTAATGTTTAATCCTATCAAACACAAAGAAAATATTTTTCCTAGTAGATTCCATTAAGAATTTTCTGGAATTATATGTGATTTTCTTTACTTTCTATCTTGTATATATTTTCTAAATACTAGAGTACTCATCAAAGACACTTGTAAAATATTGTGCAACAGATAAGGCTATGAAGTTTTACATCAACCTTTTAAATGTATGTGTTTGTATATTTGTCTATGCACAAACTTATTTGGCATACTTTGTTTCTTACTCGTTTAATACTGTCTAATTTCATTTGGAAATCCACTTTCACTTGATTGTGTTTTTAGAGTATGGCATATACACTAATTTGTTCAATTGCTTTATTGTTCTTTATTAATTGAAATTCATTCATTCAATATTGTCTATGTATATAATCCATCATTCTTGATATTCATAGTATCTCTATATATTACTGTTCAATATGTACTTTGTCATATTTTCTTGTCAGTGTCTAAATGCTGAGATTACTGTATAGAGAATTACTAATATAAGTATATAGAGAATATTCTGCTGATGTTGTATATCACATGTACCTTATAATGATTTGGTCAAAGCCAGGTTACATCTATAACGGCACTTTTCTGAGAGTTATTTCCTGAGGAAAACAGTTATACAAAGTTTAATTATTGTAATAAAAGCAACATTGTTGAGGGTGTTAGTTTGAAAGAATCATTGTTTAAATTCCTTATAATCCAAATATGTAATAATTATTACAATTAATATTAATGTATTTATTAATTATAATCAAAATATATTTGTAAATGAAAATGTAAATAAATAATATCAGCAACTTTTAAAAGAATCATGTTGCTGATTCTAAATTTTGCATATTGCATATCATTGTTATTAAGCTAAGTAAATTATTATTACAATTTCAGAGTTGACTTGCCACCATGAGCCACTGGTGCTTAGTGAGCACTCCTTTCAAGTTTCACGACCCCCCTCCCCTCTCCAAACCTCACTTTCTCCATCCCAATCTTCTTTATCTTCTCTTAATTGCAATTCCACACCAACCAAATCAGTTAGTTCACAACCAAACATGGATTCATCTACCTCGAGCTCAAACATTCCAGCCCCCACCATACCTGCAACCTGTGATGAAGTTCTAACATTACCCTCAGCTCAGTTAATGGCTTGCCAAGAAGATGCAGTAGAATCTACAGAACAGAACTCAAGCTCTGTCCCTCTTTCTGATTATCTGGAAGAAGAAAAACCACTGCTCCCAGGAATTACAGTTAGAGCTGCCACGTTTGACCAACTTATTCACCTGTGTGTCCAAAGTTTTTGTGAGTATCCATTCTCATTTTGATACTTTGCAATAGTTATTATTTTATTTAAACATCTCATCTTAAAATTTTTATTTTGAAATGTATTAAGATTTTGATGCATATAACAAATTGAAATTTAAAAAATTGATTATGTACAGATCCATTGTGAAATTGTTAGAATTTTCATTTGACAAAATTTAACAGAGAACTGTATAGAAAAATGAGAGTAGAAATTCTGTTGTAAATTCATAAGTTTGTTATAATCATAAGTAAAATTAATTATGGCTTATTGTTTTCTCATTACAAATAATTTCTCGTACATGCACAGAGAGAAAAGAAAAAGGAACTTACTACTAATATGGCAAGATATAAGGATTTATTACATTGTAATTGATTATGTATAGTCAACACAATAGTTTGATTATAATGTCTGAAACTGAGCTTCTATCTAATAAACATGGCTTAAGTTTGGTTTAGTCTGTCAGGGCTTCTGCTTATGATGCTTTTAGAACAGGGATCAAACTTAAACTCTCAAACTTACAGATAAACATTTGCAATCTATGTTGCAGCGAGATAATTTACATGATTTGAAGTGTGTGTATATATATATATATATATATATATATATATATATATATATAATTGAATATACCAAACTTGTTGGTAAACCCTTGTGGTAAGAAAAAACCCGGCAAATAGTTTGATTGTATAAAATATACTACCAAACATTACCTGGGGAGAAAAAATTTTTTGAAAAAAGGGAAAAGACCAAGATAGTCGTACCAATCGAAACTAATCGGTTGATACTATAATACTTGAAAGAATGAAAAAACACAGGTTTAAATGAGTTAAGTGGTGAGTTTATTGGCCAACGCTGCAGTGTTTCGATCTATTAATTAGATCATCTTCAGGGCATTTGTTGGTATATGGAAGGTAATAAGAAATTTTTATCACAGAATAATGAGAAAAGCGAGTGGTATTCTTTGTTATTTAGTCTGTTTAAAATTTGAGGTTTGAAAAAAGGAGACGGTTTGAAATATTCTCTTTTACGGTGTGAGTATGGGACTGTGTAAGTGTGTGTATCGAAAAAAAAGCATTGTGCATTTTTTAGGTGTGTGGTTGCGCGTGTGTGTATAAATCTTTTGCGATAAATGACAGCAAAACAATCCTCAAGGTTGTGTGTGTGTGTGTGTGTGTGTGTATGTGTGTGTGTGAGCATGTGTGTAATGAACAAGCTTACTTACCTCCGGCGAAACACATCTGCTTAGCTTGTCAGGTTCTGCCTGAATTAAGCTGAAGAAGCATGGTCGCCGTTGACGAGCGAATTTGTAAGGTGTGGTCTCGTTCTGTCTCGTTCGTGGCGTGAGCGTGGTGTCGCCCATGCAAATTATGTTGACGATATAAAAGAAGCTCATTTATTTGCCAGGGCGGCAGCAATCTAGTCATGAAGAACGAGGTGTGAGAGTGAAGTTACTGCTATGAGAAGACACAGTTACCATTGAGAAACGATACCTGAGGTAGCAAGAGAATATTCTTTAAACTTTTTGAGTTGCTGTGTGCATTTGATATGTAAGAGGTAGGGGGAGAGATGTCATTTACGCGTTAAATGAAATTTTTATTTTTTTATAGTAAGAGAATATAAGGAAGCCGGATGTGTGTGGGTGATAAAAAAAATTTTATAATAAGAGTTGTGTATTTAAAGTCATAAATATTGTTGTTTTATTGTTGGAACTGACTATATGACGATTAATATTTATTAATATTACAATTATGTATAAGTAATTGATTTATTATTATTATTATTATTATTATTATTATTATAATTTTTATATTTATTTTTATATTATTATTATTGTTATAATTTTTGTATTTATTTTTATATTATTATTATTGTTATAATTTGTATATTATTATTATTATTATAATTTTTATCATTATTGTTGTATTATTATATTTATTATTATTTTTTATTATTATTATTATAATTATTATTTTTATTGTAATTTTTATTATTATTGTTATCATAATTTTTATTATTATTGTTATTATCATTTACTCCTTTTGAGTTTTCACATCAGCATTAGCTAATGGTCTTTCAGTGGAGTCTGAGTGACAGCAAGTCTCCTCAGGTCTCCAGGACTCTTCTGAGTATTCTGGCAGATTGCAGCAGTGCAGTGTTCTGAATGGTTTCAATCCTTCCTCTGATATCCAAACTTTCCAAACCCTTTTCTAATTCTTTTGGGACTGTTCCAAGTGCACCAACCACAATTGGTATCACCTTCACTTTCATATTCCATAACTTTTTCAGTTCTCTGGCAAGGTCCAGATATTTGTCCATTTTTTTTCATTTTCCTTTAGCTTCACCCTGTGATCTGCTGGCACTGCAAAATACACCAGTTGACAAGTTTTTTCTTTTTTGTTTATCAACACTAGGTCTGGTCTTCTTGCTGGGATAAGCTGATCCGTTTTTTTATTTCAAAGTCCCAGAGAATTTTATGCATTTCGTTCTCAAGAACAGATTCTGATTTATGCATATACCATTTTGTTGTGTGGTCAAAATTTAATTTTTTGCATAATTCCCAGTGGATCACCTTCCCAACCCAGTCGTGTCTAGTTTTGTATTCTCATTGTGCTAGTTTGCTACATTCGCAGAGTATATGGTTTACAGTCTCATCTCTATTACCACAAAGTCTACATTTACTATTTTGTTGGGTCTTATCAATTTTCACTTTTATATAGTTTGTCCTTATGGCATTATTTTGTGCAGCAATTATAAGTGATTCTGTTTCTCTTTTGAGGTTTCCCTTTCTTAACCATGTCCAAGTCTTTTCATGTGCAACCTCTTCTATTTGTCATTTGAAGCATCCATATAATTGTTTTTCTTCACATTTTTGTTTTCTAGGCTTTGTCATTTTTCTATGATGGCAATTGTGTACTAGTGATTATTTATGCAAATAATGTCAGTGTGGTTATAATTATGTGAAAATAATTATTGGTTAATAAAGATGTATATTTTTGATTACTATTTTTATTTGTAGTTATATTACAATTGTGCATATATTAATTGTCTGGTATGCAAAAAAAGCCACATACACGGGTATGTACATGTGCATATATGATAGATATGGGGTGAGATTTGTTATGGAGGTTTTTTCTTGGAAAAATATGAAAGTATGAGGGTGATGAAAAAAGTGAATGGTGTCATTAGGGAGTATATGTGTGTGGGGGGATTTTTTGAGGGGAAATATTGTTATATATTATTATTATTAAAAATATATTATTATTGTTGAAAATGTTGGTTAAATAGGTAAAGTGTGATAATTTGTTGTGTGTTGAGAGATCAAATAGAAAATATCATGTTACTAAATAAGTGTGTGATCTGAGAAAAATTGTTGGTGGTCATGCAGTAATAAATGAAGGAGAGTTAATATGTAGAAGATAAAATGAGATATTGTTAGATGTAGGGAATTAATAATAATGATAAATGACATCTCTCCCCCTACCACTTACATATCAAATGCACACAGCAACTCAAAATGTTTAAAGAATATTCTCTTGCTACCTGAAACATACATCGTTTCTCAATGGTAACAATGCTCACACACACACATACACACACACACACACACACACAACCTTGAGGTTTGTTTTTCTGTCGTTTATCGCAAAAGATTTATACACACACGCGCAACCACACACCTAAAAAATGCACAATGCTTTCTTTTCGATACACACACTTACACTGTCCCATACTCACACTGTAAAAGAGAATATTTGATGTCATTTTCCAAACCGTCTCCTTTTTTCAAACCTCATATTTTAAACAGACTGAATAACAAGGACTACCACTCGCTTTTCTCATTATTCTGTGATAAAAATTTCTCATTACCTTCCATATACCAACAAATGCCCTGAAGATGATCTAATTAATAGATCAAAACACTGCAGCATTGGCCAATAAACTCACCACTTAACTCATTTAAACCTGTGTTTTTTCATTCTTTCTTAATATACTACATATATATGTATATATATATATATATGTATATATATATATATAGAGATAGAGATAGATAGATAGATAGATAGATAGTCAAAGAATATCTACCTAGGTTACTCTTAATGGATCATCTGGATAATTCTGAGTCAGAATTATACTGAGGACCTATTAAGAGAAACCTAGGTAGATATTCTCTGACTCATTAGGCTTACTTTATTATTTACTAGAAGTGGCTACCCAGCAAAGCCTGGGTAGAGGAGAAAAAAACAAAACAAATGTGGTGTAATGGTTAGCAAGTTAGTCTTGCAGATCCATTACTACTGAATAAACAAGTTTGATCCTCACAGGATGCATCTTAAAAATCACCACATAAAAAAAAAATCTGTTGATCCGTCTTAGTGTGTGTGTGTGGGGGGGGGGGGGTTGTCAGCGTAGAGGAAATGACATCCCATATAACAATATAGTAAGAAATTTAAATTCAATAATTAACTATACTTTTAGATAAATAATATATATATATGAGGCGATTTGTTAAACTGATATTTTTTAAAAAAAAGAAAAACATACAAAAAATTAAATAAATACAGTATTTAAATTTTAAAAAATAACATTATTAATTCAAAGCGTAGCCGATCGAATATGAAATTATTATGGTAAAAAATTGAAACATACTTTTAAAAAAAAAAGAATATTGAATGTATTGATTTAGGTACAAATGCAGATTTGCACACAAGAGATATCATTAGAATCGCATTTTATGTATAAATACCATTAGATTACGAAAACTTACTGCACACCTACGTAAAATTAAATTTAAGTCACCCCTACCCATCAGTTCCATAATCGAAATATCCAAACACATAACAAACCTAACATACTTTAAATTCAACAATAAATACTACCGATAAAAAGCTGGACTCCCAATGGGCAACCCATTCTTCTAGCCTGCCTATTCCTACAATTTTTAGAATAAGACACCTTCAAATATAGAATACCCAACAACTGCACATACTTTAGATACTTAGATGACATACTGATCTTCCTACCCCAAGAAACCAAAATAGAATACATTACCAACAAACTAAACTCAGTAGAACCTACCATAAAATTCACTTTTGAAGAAAAATTTAATAACACCTTACTGTTCCTAGACAATCCCAAAACAAACTAACCTACTAAGTCTACTGCAAACCTACCAACAAAAATGACTACACTTCTATCCCCAACACAACAACAAAATCAAAACAAGCCTTATAATAGGCTACTACCTATGGGCACTGCATATATGCAGCCCTCAATACTTAGAAGAATACAAATACGTAGAAAACTCCCTCACAACTTTAAAATACCCTAGACATTTCATTTTAAACACCAAGAAAAAAGCCCTCAAAATATACTCAAACACAAAACCAAAAAACACCACCACTACCACCACACCTTCCATTTCCCCCCACAGACCTTTAACCTGACTGTTATGTATTAGAAATACATTAACTAGAAGATTGCGAGTGGTTGTAATAATAGTTTATTATTACAATGAATACAAATAACAAAAATGGCTCTCGGCCGGCAAGGTAAAAAGTTTCTGAGCGTAAAAGAGGATTGGTAAAGATTACTTATCTTCTGAAGAGTTGTAGCACGTGGTTTTACATCCGAGAATACGAAAACAACCTTCATGGGTGCAGATCACCTCACATCACACTGAGCT
Organism: Doryteuthis pealeii; assembly: GCA_023376005.1. Lineage (NCBI taxonomy): Eukaryota > Metazoa > Mollusca > Cephalopoda > Myopsida > Loliginidae > Doryteuthis > Doryteuthis pealeii. Next base: position 81,256,986 of record CM042158.1, on the reverse strand, counting down.
AATCTTCGTGTTGTTCTTTTATACGTACTCATTTGCATATGTGAGGGATTATCCGGTTACTTCCCTTTACAACACTGACCAACCAACATACACAAAAAACCACTCTATGACAAACTAATCATTCTAGGTATAAAAGTCATACAAACCACCTCCCAAACAATTAGGGACCTCACCAGCTCCTCCACACATACAAACACTTTTAACACCTCCAATGCCGGCATTTACATCATTCCATGCAACGATTGCAACAAAAGCTATACCAGAGAAACCCAATGCAGTCTTGACAAACATATCTACGAGCATAAAAGATCAATAAAGACAAATGACAACTAAAATGCCCTATTCACACACACAGCAGACTTCAACTGTACGTTCAATTTCAGCCACGCATCTCTGCTCAAACCCATACACAATAAGAACCTATGCTGTCTATGTGAATCAGCACTCATAGCAAATAGCAAAATAATAAAACAAAGACGGGTTCTTCAACCTCGACACAGCCATTGCAATAATCATAATCCACGAGAACAAAATCAAATTTGAAAACGGATTAAACAAAAAGATCCAAACAGAAATATTCCGCCCCAAAATCTCCCCAAAACTTCTGCTAACAGATCCTGCTGACCTACCTACCTCACTACCAAATGACCTACTTCCCCTTACATTGATCCGTCCCGACTATCAAATTTCCTCTGATACACATCAATATATTTGACCCACACTCCAAATATCAAATTTTTCTTCTAAGAACAATTTTTTTGAAATTCTCAGTTCCATGAGATTTTTTTAACTGTTTTTTTACTATTTTTGATCTGCTGATTTCAAATATGTAAACAATTTGGTTCTGTATACTCTAGTTTTCATGCAATTTGAGGTATTACATTTTATCCTTTTGTGGCTAAATAAATTAAACATTTCTGATATCAATAGGGATATCTAATTTTGTTTGTTTTTTCTGACAAATTTGATGATGGCTACAAGGAGACATCAATGTGTGAACAACCCAAGTGTTTTCTGCTATATTTGTGAATACTTCACACTTATTTGTCAGCAGAAATTTCAGCTTCGAGATTGCAAAACCACAAAAGTTTCATACTTTCGAAATTGGGAAGAGGTTTTTGTGGAATTTTTAAAAAGGGGAATAAGTTTGTTTATTATCATAATATCTTGGATCTTCTCCAGGAATTAGGAATTCTGTTGTATAATCCAAATGATTGGAGATTATTCTTTGATAGTTCTAAGCACTGCCCGATGCCTGTTCTACTACATAATGGTGATGTCTATGCAGCTGTTCTAGTAGGTCATTCTGTGTGTTTACAAGAAGAGAATAATGACATTTAAACTGTGATAGACCTCTTAAAATACCATAACAACTAGACAATTTGCGCGGATTTCAAAATGGTGAACTTCCTTTTTGGTCAACTGAAAGGACTTACAAAGTATCCCTGGTTTATTTGCATTTGGAACAGCTGAGAAAGAGACAAGCATTGGAACCAGAAAGAGTGGAAGTTGGTATGCCAAATATTTGCAATGATCCAATCATCAGTCAAGAAAAGATCATATTACCTCGTCTGCACATCAAGCTGCGTCTGATGAAACAATTTGTCAGAGCATTAAATACTGATTGTGAGCTTTCTATCTTCATAGCAACCAATTTCCTACCTAACAATAAGTTTCATATAAATTCTATCCTTTGTATTGATGAACATGTTTCAAATTGTTTGTTTATATTTTATGGCATATCAACCCTTTCAGGTCATTTAATGCTGAATCAAGTCATTTTGATATGTGGTTGCTTACAGTACCTGCTGTTGCTTAAATGGTCACCCATCTAAGTATTGAACAGGCTCATCACTGCTTAACTTTGGTGATCTAGATGGAACGGTGCTTTCAGCATGACTTGATCATAAGCCTATTTCAAATTGTGTTGTAAATAAAGTTAGACTATGTAACATTTTCTTTTTTATTCACCAGTGAATTTAATAAGAGTTCAATCACATGGTTCTTCTGATTGATGACGATGACAGTGAGACAAAGATTAAATTTTGATATTTTGAAATACCTCGATAGCAAAAAAAATGAGAGTATTCAGGGAAAAAAAACTTCATATTTGAAATTAGTACATTAAAAAATATAATAACAGTGGTTGATATCAATCCAACAAAAATTTTGTTGACCAGTGTAATTTTTCTAAACAGTCCGTGCCTTTCCTATGCATACATTAACGTTGTTTTCTATAGATGAAATATTACTCACAGCCCAAAAATATATACGACCACACATGACACTTTAGCTGGCAAATTTCTAAGAGGCCGATCTAATGTAAACAAAAAATAACCTATTCATGGCCACATCGGAATGGAGGTTACTTTAGAAATTGAACAAAGAAAATGTTGGTAGAATTTATAGGATGTTATTTTAATTCCTTTCTGCATTAAAATGCATATTTACACTTTGTATTTTACTTATCCATGATTTATAAACAGCTGTGAGTTACTTTGGTTTTATGATTTTCAATCACATATACAGTCAGTTTTGTTTATAGATGCTATTTGGTAAATTTGCTAACTTATTTGCATTTAAATACTGAATTTCAAAGATTTTTGTAATATTTTTTTCCTCAAAACAATGATGAATTATTCCTCAATTAGATAAATTACAAGATTTTATTTCAACTGACACGATAAAGGATTTAAATCAATTGGAAAAGAAAACGGTTTTGAATTTTAAAAAATTATAGAATAGTCTTTGACTCTGAAACACATTTTCTGTTTATAAAAGAATGTATTTGCATTGATTGGAATCTTCACATTCTGTTCTAGTGTGATGGAAACCCTATACCATTACTACAGTGGTTTGTTCATGGATCTAATGCTAAACTTGCATGTTAGAAAAATTTCTAAACTGCATAGAAAATGTGGTGCAAGAACACCCATATTCAATTCTAAAAGGTCATCCTTCATTTTCTGCAGAGCTAATAAGTTATGCCGTACTACTGTGCTATACATCTAAATAATCCTACAAATTAATTCTGAAGAAGTTTCCATCACTGTTATTGTTTTCAGAGGAAAGACAATTTCTTCCCTGAATATTATTTACACATTTTTCACTAGCACCATCTTGCTTCGAAGTCAGACTACTATCCCTGTCTCAGGCGACTACTTTTATATTGTTGTGATTCGTTTCTGATTAGTTGGTCAGACCAATTAGCATGAGCAACTAATCATATAAATGGACTGGTCTTCTCTTGATTTTATTAGGCACCAAGTCCTCTGGAATTGTATTGCGCAGCTGATCTGGTGCCACTGCTAGTTATTCTATAAATTAAAAAAATATATACATCAATATTTCTTCCATTTAAAAAGGAGGGAGCTAAATTTCAAATACAGTTTTTGACCAAAAATATGGGTGATTGATACTAAAGCAAAGTAGTTATTAAAAAAAATAATTTTTTAGAATCTAATAATATGACATTTTAAACTTAGAATTTTGCTGCTCATATTTTAAATGAATTTTATATATTAATTTATCATAGCAGAAATACTTAAAGTTTTGAAATAAAATAACTGATGCATTATAAAATTCATTAATTGATAAATCAATACTGAAAATTTCATTAAAATCGGATAATTCCCTGATCTTTGGTAAATTATTTTGCAATCATGAATGTTACAATTAATTTTCTAAACAAGCCATTTTTAAACAGCATCTCAGGCCGAACGCAATCAAAATTGATGGAAAAATCATTTTAAATGTATCAAAAATAAATTACATGTGTAATATTATTTTACTTTTTTTTTATTGATGCTCATTATATTACTACTTTTCGACTTGGATAAAAATTTGGCCTTATATAATTGATTTAATTAATTTTAATTTGTTTTAAAAATTTGTAGCAGCCAAATTTTTGGTTATAGCTAGGTCAACTGTTTCTTTGAAATTTTACAAAATGATTTTAATGTTTTGTTTTGTTTATGTTTTTTTGGGTTTTTTTTTTTTAAGATGTGAATAGAAGAAACAAACAAAAATTTAAGGGAGATATTATGATAGAAAATAAGTACCAAAAATCAGAAAATAAACTTAAAATAAACACTAAAAAGATAATTTTTGGAGAAGTTTTTAACTCTTTTCGATAATTATTTAATTCGCTATTATCTTATAAAAGAAATTATACATCGATATTTGTTCTGTTTAAAAGGGGTTGGGCTAAATTTTCAATAGAGTTTTTCTACAAAAAATATAAGATAACGATAATAAACTAAAGTAGTTATTAAATAAAATATGTTTTTAGAATCTAAAAATATGAAAATTGAAACTTAACGCTTCATATTTTAAATGAATTTTATATATTAATTTACCATAGCAGAAATACCTAATTAAATCAGAAAGTTTTGAAATAGAATAAAATTCATTCAGTGGTAAATCAACACTGAAAATTTCATTAAAATCGGATACTTCCTTGATTTTAGGTAATTTATTTTCAAATGAGGGGGGATCAAATTTATTTTATAGAATACAGATTTTACGTCATCTTTGGTGGTCATGTTTAAGCAAAATTAAAAATAGTTTAAAATGTATTAAAAATAAATTACATGTACAATATGATTTCCCTTATTTTATTGATGCTCATTATGTTACAACTTTTAGATTAGACAAAAATTTTACCTTAAATAGTCAATTTAATTAATTTTAATTCGTTTTTGAATGAATACCAGACAACATTTTGGCAGACCCTACTCTTTTCCCTAATCCCAATTATCTAGTGAGAGCTTAATGGGTGACCCAATAGGTCACGTTTTGTTTAGTATATATATATATATATATATATATTAACCCAATGATATCCACTACTTCAGATACATTGATGATGTTCTAATCATTTACCCAAACAAATATAACATACCCTTCATTACTAATAGACTAAACAAAATTGAACTGATCATAAACTTCACATATGAACTCAAAAAGAAAAAAAAAGAAAGAAAAGAATTCCTTACCTTTTTTAGATATCCTACTACTAATAATAATAGTAATAATTTAAAATTCAAAGTCCACCATGATTACATACATTTTTATTTGAACCATAGTGACAAAATAAAAAGTATCATTCTTATAGGTTTTTTCCTCAGGGCCATAAGAATCTGCTATCCTCGTTTCCTAAATGATGAATTTGAACACATTAAAAACTCTTTTTCTCAATTACAATATCCCAATTTTTTCATTCATCTTGCAAAATCAAAATCCATCAAAATCCATAAACATAAATCCAATACAACCAACCAACCTAACCTAAATATTAACTCTATAAAAATACATATAACATTATGTTGATATGAAAGAGATTAAGTGATTTATAGTGTAAGGATGAGAATACAATATGTATTTTAGGAGATAATATACATACATGCTTACATGTTCATTTACTGCAATGAACTGAATGTACAAGAAAGAAGGCAAAGAGAAAAAAAATGAACTGTGTGCTAATATTTGGTGGTGCCGAAAGTAGTTGTGTAGTAATTTACTATATAGTAATGTTTACATATATTCACTTTTGCACCTAGACTGTTTTCCTGTTTTCCACAAAATTAGTGCACCTTCATCTGAGATCAGAAACCCGTATCCAGTGATACTTTTCCTATCCTGTGAGTTTGCCTAATCCATGTCACAAAAAACTGTAAGGTTTAGAGGGCTTTTTGTGGGCTTAAATATTAATTGTTGGTTTATTTATAAACCTTAAGACATGTTTTGCTAACATTATATGCATCTTGTTTGGTTCACTCATAAATTGTGACAATTTCATTACTATAAAACATAAATCTGGCCTAGTTGTTGTCATTGCAAAAATTAAGCTTCTAACAATTTTCTAATACTATCTTTTGTAAGTTAATTTATTTGGTTTGCTACATATCTTGTTAATATTGCTATCACTAAGGGTATATTTAGGTTTACAGTCTTTCATTCCAAATCTTTCCAGTACCCTTTGGATATAGCGTTTTTGGTGCATATATATAATATTATATAGGTAAATTCTATTCTTAAAAATATTCAATTTTACCTTCGTCCATCATTTAAAATTTTCATTTTAAGATATTTTTAGTATATATCATATTTTCATTAAATTTTGTCGCCATCAAGATATTATCCACCCATACAATATATATATATATATATATATATATATATATATATCCTTATACTTCCTGTATACATAAACATAAGATAGCGATTGACAAAACCTTATTCAATCAAATACTTGTGTAGAAAGCTATTCAAGTTTCGTCCACTTTGTTTCAGGCTGTATGAGATTTCTTTAGTTTATAAACTAGTCTTTCTTTACTAATTTTACTTTCTATCTTGAAACCTTTTGCTTGCTTCATGTATAACTCCCAATTAATTTGTGTGCTGAGATAGACTGACTTAACTTTATAAATTCCCTTGTAGTTTTAATCTGTTTTGATAGAATATAACCAACATGTAGGCATTAGAGTCTTATACGGAGGTATTTGTGTTGATTTAAATTTTTCATTTTCTTTTAATATATCCATTTCTTCTTGCATTGCTACCTTCCATTTTAAAGAGGGTTTAGAATTTATTGCTTCCTCAAATGTTCTTGACAATTTCTTAATATGGTAACAGTAATCTATCACATAATTCAATATATCATTTACTTCATCATTAACATAATAATTACTTAAATTCTTTCATTATTTTCATTTACTTCTATTGGCTTTTTAGGTAATTGCATATTCAAATGATATAATTTTTCTTTCTTATGTATTTTGAATTTTGTCTTGTAGAGTTAGGCTTAAATTCTATGTTGATGCCATTTTCGGTCACCGCTTGTACCGAGAAAATATTTTTATCAGATATTGAAATTTAGTAAGGGACTTGCTTCCAGCTACACCAGCTAGCAGCCCTTAGGGGACAAATTTCCGGTTTCACCGGTCAACACCAGCAGCTGCTAGCTGTCCACCTTATGATCACATGATGATGTCTATAAAAGCGAGCATTGGCTTCCATCAAGCTTTCTTTCACTCCTAACCCCTTAGCGGGACACAAAGGTAGGTGGTAGCATTCTTGCTTCTCTATTTTCTGCTTGCCACATTTAAGGATAAATTTTGGACATGAAATATTAACCCTAGAAGCTAATTCTTGTTCACCAACCCCATGAGGTTTCAGATATAGAGACTTTCTCAACACCCAAGACAGATGATAAAACTGCCTGCCACACCTGCATAGGAGAATCAGAAAGACTTTGGTAATTTCCTACAACACCTTTGGATATAGCTTTACCACGAAATAACTCTGATACTCAGAAGTCTACTACAAAGACTCCTTGCAGGACTTTAACTTTTGCAATATAACTAAATAACTAACCTTCTAAAACTACCAGGGTCTTTGGAGACCCCTAAACAACCAAATTACCAATAGCTATATCCAACCTAACCTCAACAAACATTGTATTGAGCATTCACTAACCCTGTTTGAACATAATTATATGTATTGTTGTATATTTAACGTGTATTAAATTCTAGTTGTAGCCTTAAACATTGCCGTCGTAATCTTGTCTTTGAATTTCCCGCCTTTCTTGTCACTCTGTGCCATTGTTCCCCATAAATTATCTCCTTTACACCATTAGGACCATTTTATTTCCATTTAAATTTCTTTATTTTGCAAGAATTAAAGTCCTGTTCCCGCTAAGGGGTTAGGAGTGAAAGATAGGGAGAGGGGAGCCAATGCCCGCTTTTATAGACATCATCACGTGATCATAAGGGGGGTAGCTAGCTGCTGCTGCTGGTGTTAACCGGTGAAACCGGAACTTTGTCCCCTAAGGGCTGCTAGCCAGTGTAGCTGGAAGCAAGACCCTTACTAAATTTCAACTCAAAAGAAGAAATACATAATACATCTTTTAAAATGTTTCTATAGACCTTTCCATATTATTTTTCAAACCAGGCAACGGTTTTTAGTTCTTAAAAAAAGATTCCATTTTTCATCATAATCAATTTTGAATATTTCTCCTGCATTACCGATTTTTCTTTTAAAAATCAAAACATTCTGCTCTGAAGAAGACAAATTGTTTGCATATGTTTTTCTGTTATTATTTTATTTTATATTCAAAATAATTTTAAATAGAATACTGTATATGTAAACAAATTCCTGTTGAAACACATGTCAGCATATAATAAATTTCATCTATACCAATACATATTTTTTTCATTTATATCTATCGGACTCATTTCCATTTTCCTCACTTACATATGTATATGTATATATATGCCAATATATATATATATATATATATATATATATATATATATATATTAATAATTTGAAAGCAATTACAATGCAAATAAAAAATAAAAACAAAAAGATGTTATTTTTTGTCTTATCGATTTCAAAGTAAAACTTTATCTCCAGAGATGATTTTCGGAAATGGACACTTTTTTTTTTGTCGTTATTTTTTTTTATGTTATAAACACGCGTCTCGTGGTGTTCTTTTTTTTTAAACGCCACATGCAAAGTTGTGATAGTCATTTAGCCGTTCATTCAATTTCAGTTTTATTATTTTCATCTATTTATATATTTATGTATTATTCATTTGATATATGTATAAGGAAATGTACATACTATGTACTATATACTGTGAGGAACGTGTATTTTAATTAATTATGTATTCAGTGTTTAGCTCTAATCTATTGTTTATACTAGGACCTAATTTGGCTATTAATAAACTTTCTCTAATTCTGAGATTACCAATGTTTCGTATTACTGTCTCTATCTTAATGGAAAAACTATTGTCTTTATTTTTGCATTTGATTAAATGTTTATGGAATGAGGATGCACGTGTGTGGATATGTTCTTTGATTCTAATGTGGAGGGGTCTAATTGTACTTCTTATATAGAAATTAAGGCATTTAGAGCAAGTTAAACTGTAAACTGTATAGGTTTTGTGACATATGTTAGGGTCTTTTATTGGGCAGTTGGCTAGTGTGCATGTTGTAATATCATTCTTATGTTTTTTTGTTAGATGCTGGCGTAGTGAGGGTCCAGAGTATGCTAATTGGATATCTAGTCCCTCTTTATGAATAGCCTTGCGTATTTCATTTGTGATTGTTTCGCTGAAATGTGATAGTTTCAGGAAACAGGTGTTAGAGTGTGTGTGTAGTGTCCGTGTTTTTCTATTATTTAAATGGCGTATGAATGAAGTTGGGTAGCCATTGTTTTTTAGGGTGTTCATAAATTGTGCTGTGTGTGTGATTTTGTCTGTCTCTTCACTACATCTATTGTGTATTCTATTAATTTCATTTGTAATGTAACTTCTCTTGGAACTGAGTGGAAGTGCTGACTTGAAGTGTACAAAGAGATCCTTAGTGGTTTTTTTTTTATAGAAGCTAGTGTAAATTTTGCCTGCAGGTGATATTTTTATTCTAAAGTCTAGGAGTGCTAGGGAACTAGTGTTATCTGGATGTTCTATTTGGAATTGAATGTGGTTATCTATACTATGGAATTTCTCGGCTATGTCATTGGCTTCTTCTTTGGATGTTGTCAACATAAGTATATCGTCAATATACCTGGTGAAGAAAATGCATGATGGGCAGATGGTTAGTGCTCGTTGTTCTAATTTATCCATGTACGAAATCGCCAGTATGGCTGAGATACTGGATCCCATGGGTAATCCTGACATCTGTTTGTATGTATGTCCATTATACGTGAAGTAAGTATTGTCTACTATGATGGATAGTAGCTGGTGTATATCTGCTGCAGTTAAATTGTGACAGTAGAAGTTTTGAGAGATGATATGTTCTGATATTAGATCAACCGCCGGGTGTGCAGGTACTGTGGTGTACAGGGAGACCACATCTAAACTGAACGCATAATTATTTTGTTTAAGTACTCCAGTATTTAATTGCTGTAGTCTATGGATGACTTCATCGGAGTTTTGAACATGTCCTGGAAAGGTGGAAAGTAGAGGTTTCAGTATTTGTGAGAGAAGCCATGATATCTTGTAAAGAGGTCCTTCCAAGCTGGAAATGATTGGTCTGATCTTAAGTGTTGTGCCGGTTTTGTGAGTTTTGATGAGGTGATAGAAAATGGGTAGTTTACTGTTTCTAGTGATGAAGTTATTCTTGTATTTACTATATATATTTCTATGTCTACATATGTTAATCCATGCACTGTTGATTAAATTCTCGATTTTAGTTGATTGAATGTTTGTTACCTCTGAATAAATGTTGTTATTATTAAGGTGTTCTAGAGCTAATTGGTTATAGGTATTCTGGGAGATGACGCAGAATTCCTTACCTTTATCAGAGGGTAGGTATATCAGTTCCTTATTTTTCAAGGTTGATAGAGTGTGTCGTTGAGTATTAGACAAATTTTTTTGTGGTGTCCTTGTATGTTTTTTCAGTATGTCGAATATTGATCTCTTGAATCTAGATAATTTAGAGTCCAATTCCTTGTTGGCTGAAGGTGGATGTAAAGGGAGATCTAGTGTGTAGGTAGGAAATGTGTTAACAGTGGTTGTCGTTGTTGTTTTAGATTCTTCTTGGATTTTGGATAACCATTTGAGTTGGTAGGCCATTCTTTATAGATTATTTATAGATTATAATATTTCAATTTTTATAAATATTTAAATCTTAAAACTGTTACTATCACAATAATTACCCAAATTATAAAATTCATTTAACTATCAATACAGAATTATTAAGTACTTTATTAAAAATTGACATCATATATTCTATTATTAGCCTCAAATATCCTTTTATTGGAAGATAATGTATTGATTCTAATATTGATGGCATTTGGAATCTGATTTATTATGGATCTGGGGTGGTTGGAGTTGACATTGATATAACTCGGTGTTAGTTTGTCTTTACAAAAAGGTTTGAAATTATCAATGGACAAATTGAAGGTAATGTCCAGAAAATTTGCTATTTTGAGGTTAGATGCTATTTCAATTTTAAATCCAAGAAAATTAAAAACTCTTATATTTTTTTTCTGTATACTTGAAGTTATAGGGCCATTACTATCGGAGATATATATGAAACGGTGATCCCTGTATAATCCAACATGCTTAAGATCAATTATTCTGCCAAGGGTGTCTTAATATGGTCTAATATGTAAATCCTTATTAAATCTGTGATTTGTGCTGAATCATAGGCCCCCATAGGAACATCAAAATTATCTATGCAATTCTCAATCCGGGTTGAATTATTAACGTCAAGGATAGATTTCTTACATGTCAAGATTATTTCTATTTGTTCATCAGTAATGTTAGAGAAAGTTCTTTTTAATAATAGTTCTAGAGATAGAAGGGTAGAAATCAACAATATCAAATTGAATAAAGGTGTTTTTTCCTTTATTCTTAATATCTTTAAACTACTCTATGGCATCAAAGAAGTTTTTCCAAAGATTATAGCGAGATTTATCTAGTATGCTAGATACAATATTTTAATCAATTTTTTTTAAACTAAACCCAGTTCAGTTTTAGAAGGATTAATCAGTTTAGATTGTTGTTTGTCTTGGAAATTTGATTTATGATCCTTAACAGAGATGAAAGCACTTTTTTCTTCTAATCTACATATTCTATCATTAATATGAAGTTTACTAGCAAATTTAGCTGTGTCTTGGTTGATTTGCAAAATTGTATCTTCATGATCTAATGTATCAGTAACTTTGTAATGTAGGATTTTATTATAATTAGAAGGATAAATTTTAAAATATTACTAGATTTGTCTGCCCTAAACCAAATCTTTTTAGAATCCCTAATATTTATAATGTCTTTATTAATTTTATGTTGAAAACAATTGAATTGTTTTCTAAATTTGACAATTGTAAATTTGACAATTCTAATTAGTTTCAAAAGGTCTTCTTCAAAAGGTTTTGTTTGGTTTAATGGCATATCAACCCTGTAGGTTATTTAATGCCAACCCTATAAAATTTATAAAATCAATATAATATTTATAACAATAATATAACGAGTAATATAACAGCAAATAATAAATAAATAATATTTAGCATAACACAATATATATATATATATATATATATACATATGTATATTTTGTAAGGGATTATCTTGTGGTAATTTCTTTTTCCTTCCTAAAAACAAATTGTTAGTGTGTGAGATTAAAGTAATCTATTTTACCTTAAAGTTGCATTCCTGTAAGTGGTTTTGTAGACGTATTTCATATCAGATTCATAATTTTCGATATATTTTTATTTCTCGCAAGAAGGACAATATATCTATGTTAACAAACAAATCTTTCATGTTATTTGCGTTGAAAAATCTTTTTTCTGGTAGGAGCATAAACTTCACATTCTATAAGGAAATGTTTGACAGTGCACAGTGTTTGACATGTTACACATTGTGGTTGTTCCTCTTGTTAAAGTATAAAAGAATGCGTAAGCCTTGTATGGCCAAAGCACAGCCGTCTCAATACTACCTCCTCCCCTTGGGATTTTCTATGTCCTGGTTTCCATTTTCTTAGTTTGGATTAATTGTTAGAAATTTGTTCAGTATGCTACTATTCCAATATTGTTGCCATTTTTGCTTGATAAATATTTTTATTTGGTTCCCCTGGTCTCTATGGCATCTTACAGTTTGGGTCAATTTCTTTGTTCAGGACATATTTTGCTGTTGAATCTGCTTTATCATTTCCAGTTATTCCTACATGACTTGGGATCCAACAAATCACAACTTTTTTGCCTCCAGTAGTGAATTAAGTTTATGTAATAATTTGACTTAATTGGTTGACCTGTGTCCTCAGCATGATTAGTACAGACAATGAATCAGTAAAAATGATAAATTTTTTGTTTGTATTAATTGCAATAATACCAAGTGCTAAATCTATAGCACTAGCTTCAGCACTAAAGATGAACACCTTATTTGGGAAGTGTTTCTTGCTTATTATTTTCTGACTTATTGCTGCACTTCCTGTTGCTTTTTCATGTTTAGAGCTATCTGTATAAATGGGTGTGTGATCAGGATATTTTTATTTCATTTTGTACAGCTTCTCCTGAAAATTGTTAGGATGTGTGTTTACTTTTTGGTGACTTTATTTTCCAGGGTTGGATGCTAGATATGATAGTATCATGTACTTTTGGTGACTTTATTTTCCAGGTTGGATGCTAGATATGATATTATCATGTACTTTTGGTGATTTTATTTTCCAGGGTTGGATGCTAGATATGATAGTATCATGTACTTTTGGTGACTTTATTTTCCAGGGTTGGATGCTAGATATGATAGTATCATGTACTTTTTGGTGACTTTATTTTCCAGGGTTGGATGCTAGATATGATAGTATCATGTACTTTTTGTGACTTTATTTTCCAGGTTGGATGCTAGATATGATAGTATCATGTACTTTTTGGTGACTTTATTTTCCAGGGTTGGATGCTAGATATGATAGTATCATGTACTTTTTGGTGACTTTATTTTCCAGGGTTGGATGCTAGATATGATAGTATCATGTACTTTTTGGTGACTTTATTTTCCAGGGTTGGATGCTAGATATGATAGTATCATGTACTTTTTGGTGATTTTATTTTCCAGGGTTGGATGCTAGATATGATAGTATCATGTACTTTTTGGTGACTTTATTTCCAGGGTTGGATGCTAGATATGATAGTATCATGTATTTTTGACTTTATTTTCCAGGTTGGATGCTAGATATGATAGTATCATGTACTTTTTGGTGACTTTATTTTCCAGGGTTGGATGCTAGATATGATATTATCATGTACTTTTTGGTGATTTTATTTTCCAGGGTTGGATGCTAGATATGATAGTATCATGTACTTTTTGGTGACTTTATTTTCCAGGGTTGGATGCTAGATATGATAGTATCATGTACTTTTTGGTGACTTTATTTTCCAGGGTTGGATGCTAGATATGATAGTATCATGTACTTTTTGGTGACTTTATTTTCCAGGGTTGGATGCTAGATATGATAGTATCATGTACTTTTTTGGTGACTTTATTTTCCAGTTGGATGCTAGATATGATAGTATCATGTACTTTTTGGTGACTTTATTTTCCAGGGTTGGATGCTAGATATGATAGTATCATGTACTTTTTGGTGACTTTATTTTCCAGGGTTGGATGCTAGATATGATAGTATCATGTACTTTTGGTGACTTTATTTTCCAGGGTTGGATGCTAGATATGATAGTATCATGTACTTTTTGGTGACTTTATTTTCCAGGTTGGATGCTAGATATGATATCATGTACTTTTTGGTGACTTTATTTTCCAGGTTGGATGCTAGATATGATAGTATCATGTACTTTTTGGTGACTTTATTTTCCAGGGTTGGATGCTAGATATGATAGTATCATGTACTTTTTGGTGACTTTATTTTCCAGGGTTGGATGCTAGATATGATAGTATCATGTACTTTTTGGTGACTTTATTTTCCAGGGTTGGATGCTAGATATGATAGTATCATGTACTTTTGGTGATTTATTTTCCAGGGTTGGATGCTAGATATGATAGTATCATGTACTTTTTGGTGACTTTATTTTCCAGGGTTGGATGCTAGATATGATAGTATCATGTACTTTTTGGTGACTTTATTTTCCAGGGTTGGATGCTAGATATGATAGTATCATGTACTTTTTGGTGACTTTATTTTCCAGGGTTGGATGCTAGATATGATAGTATCATGTACTTTTTGGTGACTTTATTTTCCAGGGTTGGATGCTAGATATGATAGTATCATGTACTTTTGGTGACTTTATTTTCCAGGGTTGGATGCTAGATATGATAGTATCATGTACTTTTTGGTGACTTTATTTTCCAGGGTTGGATGCTAGATATGATAGTATCATGTACTTTTTGGTGACTTTATTTTCCAGGGTTGGATGCTAGATATGATAGTATCATGTACTTTTTTGGTGACTTTATTTTCCAGGGTTGGATGCTAGATATGATAGTATCATGTACTTTTTGGTGACTTTATTTTCCAGGTTGGATGCTAGATATGATAGTATCATGTACTTTTTGGTGACTTTATTTTCCAGGGTTGGATGCTAGATATGATAGTATCATGTACTTTTGGTGACTTTATTTTCCAGGGTTGGATGCTAGATATGATAGTATCATGTACTTTTTGGTGACTTTATTTTCCAGGGTTGGATGCTAGATATGATAGTATCTTGTACTTTCTTAAGTGGAAAGTTTGACTCTTTGATGATGGATTCCATGTGGAGTCCAAAAGATTTATGGCCTTCTCGTTTCTCTGATACACATCTTTGTATTGAGGTTTAAGAATGATGTTGTGAGCTGGATTTAGTATGCACAATTTTAATTTTATAGAAGATTGTAGAGCGAGTTTCTTCCTTCTTAAAGACAGCAGAGTTTTGTGTGCTTCTGCATACAAACTTTCCACTGGGGACATTCTGAATGCTCCCAGAGCTAACTTCAGACCCTGAAGGTGTACAGTTTCTAACACTTTTTTGTATGATTTTTGAACTGACCCATAGATGAAGCAGGCATAATTGAGTTTGGAGCGTATTAGCGTTCAATACAATTTCAATAAAGTGCTTTTATCTGCACCTCAATTAGTGTGTGCCACCACTTTCATTAGCTGAATGGATTTATTGCATTTGACTCTTAGATGCTTTATGTGAGGGATAAATGATAATTTTGAGTAAAAAATGAGACCAAGGAATTTATGTTGCTGTACCATGAGTATTTCCATTTCATCTAGCTTTAGAACTGGATCACAGTACATTTTTCATAGTTGACAGAAGTGCATACATTTAGTTCTTGATTTGGAAATTTGAAATCCATTTTCAATTGACCACCGATTAATTCTATTCAGACACTGTTGCAATTGGCGTTCAATTGTGTGGATGTTTTTTGATCTATAACAAATCAAGAAGTCATCCACATATAATGATCCTTCGACACCAGGATTAAGGCATTTTACAATGTTGTTTATTTTTATATCAAAGAGTGTTACTGATAAAATACATCCCTTTGGGACTCCCATCTCCTGTAATCTCATGTCAGACAGCATATAACTAACCCGTGTTTTAAAACTTTTGTCCTTGAGTAAGTTATCTATAAATATTGGCAATCTGCCTTTCAGGCCGAGTTCTTTCAGATCGCTCATAATTCCATACCTCCAGGTTATGTCATATGCTTTTTCTAAGTTAAAGAAAGTGACTGACAAGTGTTCTTTGTTTTTATAAAAGCATCTCAGATGAAAGTTTCCAGTCAGACTAGTTGATCTATGGTGCTTCTTTTCTTTCCTGAATCCAGATTGGAGTTATGTAATCAGTTGATTTTTTTTCCAAGTACTATGTTAGTCTGACATTTATCATCCTTTCTAGGGTTTTACAAATGCAATTTGTCAAGGTAATGGGCTGATAGTTTGTTGGATTTGAAGAGGAGTTTTGTTTTCTAGCTATGGGGATTACAATGGCCTGTTTCCATACTGCAAGGACATTACCTGTTGTCCATATATTGTCCAATTGACAGCAAATACTCTCTTGATTTTCCAGGGAGGTTCTTCAGGAACTCATAGAGTATCTCAAATAGGTCAACAAATGTGTTGTGGGCTTTTTACTAAGGAATCCTCTAGCTCATTTATTGTGAAGTGCTAAGAGAGATTTTCGTTTGAAAATTGATGAATTTTTTTCTCTTCTTTTCTTTGATGTTTTTAAATTGGCTGTTGACATTTTTTGAGGATGAGTTGAGCTCAAAAGTTTCTGCTAGGAGGTTTGCAATTTCTGTTTCACTAGTAGCTTCTATATTATGACTGATATATTCCAATGTGGTACTATTTTTCCCAGATATTTTCTTCATCATCTCCCATATGTTTTCACTTTTTGTATTGATATTGATTTTTTATATATACTTTCTCTAGATTGTCCTTTTGGATTTTTTACATGTTCAATATGCTTTGGCTCTATAATTTTGGAACTTATTAAGGTTTTCTCGGGTTGGGTTGGTTTTGAATTTTCTCAGGGCTGCACGGCTTTTTGCTCTCTACATCAAACAATGGCTTACTCTTTTTTGAATTTTCTTAGGGCTGCATGGCTTTTTGCTCTCTACATCAAACCATGGCTTACTCTTTTTTGAATTTTCTCAGGGCTGCACGGCTTTGTGCTCTCTACATCAAAACATGGATTACTCTTTTTTGAATTTTCTCAGTGCTGCACGGCTTTGTGCTCTCTACATCAAAACATGGCTTACTCTTTTTTGAATTTTCTCAGGGCTGCACAGCTTTGTGCTCGCTACATCAAACCATGGCTTACTCTTTTTTGAATTTTCTCATGGCTGCACGGCTTTGTGTTCTCTACATCAGACCATGGCTTACTCTTTTTTGAATTTTCTCAGTGCTGCACGGCTTTGTGCTCTCTACATCAAAACATGGCTTACTCTTTTTTGAATTTTCTAAGGGCTGCATGGCTTGTTGCTCTCTACATCAAACCATGGCTTACTCTTTTTTGAAATTTCTCAGGGCTGCACGGCTTGTTGCTCTCTACATCAAACCATGGCTTACTCTTTTTTGAAATTTCTCAGGGCTGCACTGCTTTGTGCTCTCTACATCAAACCGTGGCTCACTCTTTTTTGAATTTTCTCAGGGCTGCACGGCTTTGTGTTCTCTACATCAAACCATGGCTCACTCTTTTTTGAATTTTCTCAGGGCTGCACGGCTTTGTGCTCTCTACATCAAACCATGGCTTACTCTTTTTGAATTTTCTCAGGGCTGCACGGCTTTGTGTTCTCTGCATCAAAACATGGCTTACTCTTTTTTTGAATTTTCTCAGTGCTGCACGGCTTTGTGCTCTCTACATCAAAACATGGCTTACTCTTTTTTGAATTTCTCAGTGCTGCACGGCTTTGTGCTCTCTACATCAAAACATGGCTTACTCTTTTTTGAATTTTCTCAGTGCTGCACGGCTTTGTGCTCTCTACAACAAAACATGGCTTACTCTTTTTTGAATTTTCTCAGGGCTGCACGGCTTTGTGTTCTCTACATCAGACCATGGCTTACTCTTTTTTGAATTTTCTCAGGGCTGCATGGCTTTGTGCTCTCTACATCAAAACATGGCTTACTCTTTTTCGAATTTTCTCAGGGCTGCACGGCTTTGTGTTCTCTACATCAAAACATGGCTTACTCTTTTTTGAATTTTCTCAGTGCTGCACGTCTTTGTGCTCTCTACATCAAACCATGGCTTACTCTTTTTGAATTTTCTCAGGGCTGCACGGCTTTGTGTTCTCTACATCAAAACATGGCTTACTCTTTTTGGAATTTTCTCAGGGCTGCACGGCTTGTGTTCTCTACATCAAAACATGGCTTACTCTTTTTTGAATTTTCTCAGTGCTGCTCGGCTTTGTGCTCTCTACATCAAAACATGGCTTACTCTTTTTGAATTTTCTCAGGGCTGCACGGCTTTGTGTTCTCTACATCAAAACAGGGCTTACTCTTTTTTGAATTTTCTCAGGGCTGCACGGCTTTGTGCTCTCTACATCAAAACATGACTTACTCTTTTTTGAATTTTCTCAGTGCTGCTCGGCTTTGTGCTCTCTACATCAAAACATGGCTTACTCTTTTTTGAATTTTCTCAGGGCTGCACGGCTTTGTGTTCTCTACATCAGACCATGGCTTACTCTTTTTTGAATTTTCTCAGGGCTGTACGGCTTTGTGCTCTCTACATCAAAACATGGCTTACTCTTTTTTGAATTTTCTCAGGGCTGCACGGCTTTGTGTTCTCTACATCAAAACATGGCTTACTCTTTTTTGAATTTTCTCAGGGCTGCACGGCTTTGTGCTCTCTACATCAAACCATGGCTTACTCTTTTTTGAATTTTCTCAGGGCTGCACGGCTTGTTGCTCTCTACATCAAACCATGGCTTACTCTTTTTTGAAATTTCTCAGGGCTGTACGGCTTTGTGCTCTCTACATCAAACCATGGCTTACTCTTTTTTGAATTTTCTCAGGGCTGCACGGCTTTGTGTTCTCTACATCAAAACATGGCTTACTCTTTTTTGAATTTTCTCAGGGCTGCACGGCTTTGTGCTCTCTACATCAAACCATGGCTTACTCTTTTTTGAATTTTCTCAGGGCTGCACGGCTTTGTGCTCTCTACATCAAAACATCGCTTAGGTAGTGATGGTGGATGTAAAGTGGTATGTGAAGAACACATCTTCGATGTGCTATTGGCAGTAGATGCCTTGTGGGGTGTGAGTCTTGGGAATAAGTTATAGGCCACTGATCTCACCCTGCAACCATGACGGGATGCAATTGTGAAGATCAAATCCTTTTCCTTTGAATGCCCTCCTTGCTGGAGTAGGGTCGGCCGGTGTTTTCATCTTTTCTCTGTCCATGGCTTCTACTGAGCATGTCGGACCAAACATTTGATTCTCCATTGATGATTCCCAGGATGAATTTGTAACAGGAAATTTCTTCTTGACAACATCATATCTTGTGCGAGTAGGTATTCTTTGAACATTTTAGCATGGAATATGTTGTCGTCAATATGGGATGATATGTTTGAGTGAGACGAGATAATCACTAGGGCTTCAGCTATGCATCGAGAGAAGATTTATCCAGAAAACGTGAGGCTGAAAGCTAGCTGCATGTATTAGTAACATTTGTCCTTCCATATGAATGCTGTTTTGTGGCAACTGCGTTCATCGATTACTACTGTGGAGGCCAAGAGTGGCAAAGTATTTATTGCTTTCTCCGATCTTGTGGAATATTCGGTCGATCCTTGAAGAGTCAAGATCATTCATCCATCAATTGGCAACGATTCAAATTGTTTCTTCTAGTGTACAGTGAATACTGGACTGGTGAAACCCTTAGAGTTGTGGCAAGGTTCGATGATTCCTTCAATGGTCATACAGTTGGTCTCACCATCGACACAGGCTTTGATTCCTTCAATGTTTAAGCGGTTGATCTCTTCATTGACACCGGATTTGATTCCTTCAATGGTCATGCGGTTGATTTCTTCATTGACACTGGCTTTGATTCCTTCAATGGTCATGTGGTTGATCTCATCAATGATACCAGCTTTGATTCCTTCAATGTTTAAGCGGTTGATCTCTTCATCGACACTGGTTTCCCAAGCCTGAGCAATTGAGTGTTCTCTTTGGCTGTGTGAATGGCTATTGGTTGGTATCGAATGGGCTTGATCAAAGTAGCCTTATTCCTGTTTTGAGTGTGGATCTACCATTGAGTGACGTATTTTGTCTGGGGCAGCTACTTGTTTGCTATTATTACTCGTTGCTCTGGCTCGTCCCTGGGCTATTTTGAGCATTGTGGCTTATTGTAGTATGCAGTGATGTTGTGGTCGGTTGTGTTATCAGTTTTCATGCCACAGTTGAGATACCAACCATTGGGCCTCACTTGCTATGCCACCTGCTGTTTAGGGGTTATCCATTGTCAAGTTCCAATAATATGATGGTCAATGCCATTAGTTATGTTGGTAGAATGTGTGATAGTTCAAGTCCGGACGATGTGGTGGCATGTCCTTGAAAGGAGAAGGTAAGGAAAGAAAACCAGAGTCAACAGCGAGTCAGTATGGAGGAGGGTAAGGAGGTGATGAATGATGTCTGCTGTCTTGGTGCAGTGAGTGGGGTATTCAAACGCTTTCCTCTCCTATCTTCTCGGGTGCTGCTTTTCTACTTTTTTAATCGTCGAAGGTTGCTGGAATTTGGATCAGGTTTATGGCTTACTTCATTTTGCTGTGAAGCTCATGGATTGGCCGAAAAATGTTAATTTAGATTTTATATATATACCAACACCTCCATATGAGCAGGAGGTGACTCAAGGTCAATTTCTTAAACGGAGTATGAATTCAGAGTTTCCCTTCAAGACTGGTTACCTAGCCAAGGTTAAAGAGCCCAGTCTGCCCTACTATTTACCCATAGCTGGAGAGAGGATGCATACCTTTCCCAATGTTATTAGTGCTATGAGATGCAAACAGCCTCATCCAGAATTCCAGAATTTGAACTCGGGTTAACAAATCCATTTCCTACGACTATAACTGTTACACTGATTTTATCTTTATAATTCCTTCTCAACATTTCAGCATGCGTGAAGCCTCATGTGCAAAGACGAGTTTTTTTCATTTTGCCAAAAGTTATAGTTCACGCAACGTCCGGTAAATATTCTCTTGTTGGAAATGTTAGCATTTTGTTTTATTTGCAGTCATGTAACAGTAGTAAAGAATCTGAATTGAAACTGAAGGTAGAATATGACAAACTATATTCACCTGGAGGGGGGGGTAGGTCATCCCATAGTAGGTCTTTTTGTACTTGCTTATGGAGAACTAAATTTTGTACTTTTCCTTGTTATAAACATATTCAAGTGTATGCGAGATTTTACTCCTCAGCAACATCTCTTTTGTGAGTTATAAGACAACACTTATATACCACAACATTTTATATATATATATATATATATATATATATATATATATGATTTATATTTATTTATATGATTATATTTGTGTGTGAAATATAAAAACAGAATATAATTGATTGTGAATTAAACTTTTTGAATAAATTCTTATTTCAGCTACAAATGGTTGCCTGATTGATGATACTTATTATCCCTGTGTTTTACTTCTGATGCATAAATGGATTGTTCCGTCTCAACAACTAGCAGAACATTTGGTTGAATTGTATCCTTTTAACTAAATAAAATTATCTATTGAACAATTTCATCTTGAATATTAATTTCATATATTACATATATTTTACTATGGGTGAATTGCTGTTAACCTGTTCACTCTAGCTGTATTCTTTTTAATTGTTTTGTTAATCTAGATTTTATTTCATTTTAGCGCTGATAGGTAACTATCATTATCCCAGACTGGCCATCTTTAGAAATTCATGAGATTATAAAGTTCACTTATTTTATTTTTAATTTGTACAAAGTGAAAATAAATTTGTGGGTGATAAAATCAAGTCTTTTGAATTACAGCCTTTATTTAGTTGTTGTGAAATGTAATAATCTAAAGTCATCATGTTGGGAGACTTGCAGCACATATATATATATGTGCTCTTTCCACTGTGCTCTTTCCACTGTGCTCTTTCCACTGTGTGTTTAAGCAGCAGTCACAGGTCGAGACAGATATTTCTCCAGGCCAAGATGAAAAATAGAACTACTATGTTTGTTTATGCACAGCTTATATAAGTTGTTGCTGATTGTTAAGATTAAAGAATTATCTGGTTTAAGCAATTAATTTTATCTCTCACACCAACTTTATTTATTCAGATCCAGATGGTCTTTG
The DNA here is from genome assembly GCA_023376005.1 of Doryteuthis pealeii. NCBI lineage: Eukaryota > Metazoa > Mollusca > Cephalopoda > Myopsida > Loliginidae > Doryteuthis > Doryteuthis pealeii. The sequence goes on along the minus strand of CM042158.1, from coordinate 81,234,726 downwards.
TCTTAAGATTTATACTTAAAAAATTCTAAAATAAATATAATTTAATTTTGCATGGTATTAGAAAAGAATAACTTTAGCTTTAAACTTCATATTCATCAAACATTAATCATGTTAACTCCAGATCAATGAGGCAAGCATATAAACAGATGAAATCCAATTATACTGGTTTTAACTATGTTTTTCCAATGGTACAATTTGAAATTTCTCTTTATGGTTTCTAATTATTATTTTAAAACTTTTCTTCTTTCATTAAATTCTGATCAAATCAGCCTTCCTAGGTTTTTCTATCAATAAATTCAAGCCATTTAATGACTCAAACCAACCAGATATGTTTTTTTCATGCATTAACAGGGTATTACCCTGTTATAATATAGTTTACTTTGTATTTTTATTTCTAAATATTGAATATATTGTTCTTTGCACAATGTTGTGTTGTATATCCTTCATCCTGAATGTTTAGATATTTAGGAGCTGAGGACCAGATAGAGTGTGACCTTGCTCTCTGTAGTCATACACCTTGTGAGACTGATTGTTTATTACAAGCTTTTAAGTCAAAGATCTGCCATGTATTCAGGTTTGTAATTTAGTATGTCATCAAAACAAAGATAAATTCATAGCATGTCATTGATTTGCTTTTAATCCAAGTTTATCTTATGGAACAAAAACATTCAATACTTTTTCATGCAGAAAGAATTCTGAAATGATTTCATACATGTTGTACTATGTAATAATAAGATTTTGAAAAACAAATTTTGTATCACTATTAGTAAATCTTGTGCATGTGCATATTGAATTTTAGAATTAACAGAAATTTGCTAAAAATTAACTAATCCTCTTATCACTTATCCATAGAATTTTCAATTGAACAAGTTAAAATATTGAAAGATAACAATAATACTTTGTTAGCAAATGCTTGCCACTGTCAACGAATGTCTGCCACTAGCTCTGTTAAGTGTTATTTTTGCAATTCCTTGTGCCCAAAATCCAACCGTTTTTTTTTTCCAGTTCTCAAAGCTCCCGTGTAAATTCCAGCGCAGGAGAGTCCCGCGGTTAAGGATGAGCACAGGCGATCTTATTTCATTTTCTTCGGGGATTGGGGAGACAAACTGTGTCCACTACTCCCCACCCCTGATTTCATCAAATATATAGCAGCCATCGGGTGGCCTCCTTATGCCTGCCGCTTCTTCAAAGACATGCTAGAGCAGGTTTGAGGTAGTCCCATTACAATCTGCTGATTTTGGTTGTCACTGTCACTTGAATATTAAATTCATCATTGACTTAGTGATCATTTCCATCATTCGTTACCAGCATACACATCTCATCACGATGTGGCAGTCCCATTCTCAACAGTTCTGCTCACCACATTGGGGAAAAGGGCGGAGATCTTGGGGCACTCCATACACACAAACCATTTGTGGACTCACCAATTCTGTCTCTATCCATGTCTATTTGTGCACCTGTTCAGCTGATCACCAAATAACACAATGTTTTTTTCTCATAGATCTCATGCTCCTATTAAACCTGGCAGTGGAAAAATCTCATTGACATCTTTCCCCTGGACTTCATGCCTGTACAGAGCATTAGTCGAAGCAGTTGCACCGTGAACACCATCCTTCGGCATAACATTATACCTCTTCCTGGATAGTGCTTTCACTTTATAGATTTGTGGGATCTCTCAACAATGCCATTCACAGATGATGTGTATTCTATAGGATAAACTCCTATATTTGATAACCAATAAAGAGAAAACGTAAAAGATGGGCCAACCATAACTCCTATCCAAATTCAAAAACTTCTACAATTTTGGACAAACGAGATTCAAAAAAATTAAGCAATCTCTAGAATCTGATTGGATAAGACAAGTCATGTGGGGTGCTTACAAATACGTCCACATGTTGAATTTCCAGGAGGGTCATAAATCATTACTGCCAAAAAGAAAAATACCAAATCAGAGCTGGTTAACACTTATATAAGCTGACTACAAATTAACAAGTTAGTTTGTCTTTACCCGTGCGACGTCCCTACTGCCTACATGCCAAATGGTCGGTCAAGTCCCTACTACTCGTATGGTTAAAGACAAACTGACTTGTTAATTTGTAGTCAGCTTATATAAGTGTTAACTGGCTCTGATTTGGTATTTTTCTTTTTGGCATTAATGATTTACGACCCTTCTGGAAATTCAACATGCAGATGTATGACTTGCCTTATCCAATCAGATTCTAGAGATTGCTTAATTATTTTTTTTAATCTCGTTTGTCCATAATTGTAGAAGGTTTTGAATTTGGATAGGAGTTATGAACCAGTGCCCAAGACAGCTGGTATTCATGGAAATCAAGAATAGTCCATTTATGTATTTGGGTCCTGATTGGCTGCTTGGTTTCTATGATGTTATGAGGCTTCATAAATACCCTGACATTTTGCAGTAGTATTTCAACAAGATTAGATTCATATTCACTTACAACTACTTGTTGCCTTGTCTTACCAATTCGACAGTAATTGGAACTTTGTATGATTATTCTACATCTCCCTTCCTTTCCCCCCATTGCACGGGTGTAGTGGCCTTTGAGGGGAAATTAGTTCCTTTCAACCTGGCCGATTATAGGGGAGCAACCTGGACAATGCACGGGGTATTTTCGACGACATTGGCTAAGGGGGTGTTATCATTCCTTTGGTTTGTGGGGCATCCTCTAACGTTTGTTTAGAGGGTTCAGGCAAAGAACTAGGAATAGTGGGTAGGGACTGCTGGTGTTTCGAGCTTCCTGAGGAATCGGCAATTCCGCAATGTAATCCTACTTGATCCATCAATCCTGATTCGGTATTGATGATTAGGGAGGGTTTCAACAACTGTTATGTCCTACCAATGGTTGTTCAAACGTTGTACAGAGACTATATCACCATTGTGAAGTGTATAGTATATGTGCTGTGCAATTGTATCTCTCTATTATCAATGCATTGTACTGATTAAATGCTTCAGCATGACGTATTCTGCTCGAGGGACTTCAGTACCCTGGCGGCCTTGCTGAAATAAAGGCACTGGATGTTCTCGCATATGTAGAGGGCTGATGATCATTTCCAGAATGACTAGAGGTTCATTCTCATGATTCCGATATAGGTTATTGTCTCCTCTCGAGACAGCCATACCAAGTATCTATGCTCCATCCTTTGGTTGCTCTGGAGCTTTGCACATCAGTCCAAAGCACAACAAGTGTTCAGCTAGTCATGGACGTGACATCATTTATGTACATGTTGTCGATGTATGCTGAAGTCACCTTTCTGAGTCGGTCATTCTGCGATATGTCTGTATCGACAACAGATTTCATTATTTGTGGAGCTATGTTTAAATCAAGCCCCAGTCTCGTTACAGTACTTTCTACCTTGGATGACTATGTTCTGATAGGGCCAATATGATTCATTGATGTGCACTTGGAGATAGGCGGATCCTTGCAGTTTTCATTCTATCAGCTTGCTGGAGCAAATATCATAACTGCTTTTTTACTTCCCAGCCAGAGGCTGACTGACCCAATTCTGCACGTTTATGTCCCACTGCTGATGTTAGTCATGTGCATGTTTTGTTTCTTCTACGTTCGATATACCCTTTTCTTTACTATGGAATGAGAGCACCCATAACACTGGTTTACAAAGAAATTGAGGCAAGCACAAAAATAGCTAATTTGGGGGTGCTGACTTCAGATTTGAAATCCGTTTTTACTCATCACCTCTAGTTCTTTAGATGTGCATACTGTACATTTTGTACACATACTGTACATAAAGGCGTATATGCGTTCAGGGTTAATTTTTAATATTGTGTGACTTATGTCTTCTTTTTTAGTTATTATGCAATAAATGTAAGTGATAGCATTACATTATATATATATATAGCTATATATCAAGACGGATTTTGGCAGTTAAGCATAGCTAACACGTCTCAATCAACAGCGAACACAGCGTCAAGGAGAATCCTCTGGTTGACATGAATAAGGTGCTTCTTCCTCCTCTTCACATCAAGCTTGGTTTGATGAAGAATTTCATGAAGGCCATGGACAAAAATAGTGCTGCCTTCCAACACTTGTGTACTGTGTTCCCAGGTCTCAGTGCTGCTAAGCTCAAAGAGGGCATCTTTGTCGGACCTCAGATCCGAGAAGTGCTGAAGGATACTGATTTTAAGGAACTTCTTACCTTAAATAAACTGAGAGCATGGGAAGCATTTAAGTCAGTTTGTAGTGGCTTCCTTGGTAACACATGCGTACCAAATTACCAAGCCTGTATTGAGAAGTTGCTAAAGACTTATGAGGATATGGGATGCCGAATGTCACTCAAAATTCATTTTCTCCATTCCCACCTCAACTTCTTCCTTCCAAACCTTGGAGCAATGAGTGATGAGCATGGAGAAAGATTCCACCAAGACATTATAAAGATGGAGAGCAACTACCAAGGCAAGTGGAATGCCGGCATAATGGGAGACTTCTGCTGGATGTTCTTGCGTGATATCCCGGAGACAAAATACAGCAGATTTCTAAGAAAACACACTTTTCTAACTGTCCTATGAATTGTGTACATTGTGTCATCCAAGTATATTTATTCTGTCAATGTTCTTTATCTATCCTGTTTTATTTGTAATAAGCTGCTGCAACTATTGAAATAAGCATGTATATACTCAGTATATACTAAAATGAGACTATTTAAAAGACAGAAAACTAGAGGTGATAGAGCAAAACTGTTTATAAATTTGAATTCAGCACACCCAAATTAGTAAAAAACATCTATTCACATTCTTGCCTCAGACAAAAAATATTTTTTTGTAAACCAGTGTAATCGACCAGTGTGATGCACAATTTCCCTCACACATCAATTTTCACTTTTTTGTTCAGGGAAAAAGTTTCTTTTCCTTTAATATCCCAAAATTGAGAGCAGTATGGTCCACACTTTCAAAGTTTAGGGTCTCAATATTTAAGTTTGTTCCATCGAATGAGATAATCCTTAGCTAGGTGGTTAAGTCATCTCATCCTGGCGGTTTTCATTTGGCATCCTTCATTGTGCGTTGGCTCTATTGTCGCTGTAATTAATGCCAGCTCGGACTGGTTGTCTTTCCATATTGCTCCCACTCGAGCTAGAAACTGGGAAATATCCATCTCTTCTATTTGGGAAGATGCACACAGGTGCCGCCAAACATGGTTGGGCAACCTATGGACAAAGGTAGCTTTAAGACCATCAAATAGCACAGAAAGCTTCTGCAGTTCCGCTAGGAAGTTATCAACAGTTTAATTCGGACGCAGGTGACATACCACAAATTGAGTGTAAGCCGTACAGAAGTCCATGGCAAATACTATTAAAAGTACATCTTTTATGGAACCATAATCCACATTTTTGTCGTCACTTAATTATTGGTAAACTGTGAACACACCGCCCGTCAAACGCATTGGCGCTATGCATTCTATTCTCTTCACCTACACACCAGCTGAGTATTCTCAATCCATTCAACGATGCATTGACCAGGTTCTGCATCTATAAACTCCAGTATCAGCTTTAGGTCAAATTTGTCTGTCCTTATACGTCGAAATAGCTTGAAAGATAACAACATACTTTGTTAGCAAATGCCTGCTACTAAAAGGTAATTGCTAATGGCTCCATCAAATGCTACTTTTATGATTCTCATGTAAACTTTCTCATTTTTTTTCAGGTCACTTAATTTTGACCCCCCCCCTAACTTTTTGGGGTGCAAAATATTGAAACTAATTACTGTATAAATAAAAAGACAAAAAAACCGAAAGTGTGAATAGAAAAAATATTTTCAAAGGAATGATTTGGGTAGAAAATAAATTCCAAAAATCTGAAAATTAGATGTAAAAAAAAAAAAAGAATTTTTTTAGAGATTTTTTTAGTCTGTTGATTATGAAATATAATTTTCTTTTAGGTTATCAGTGAAAAAAATATACATGAATATTTGTTCTGTTTGAAAGGGTGGGGCCTAAATTTTAAACTGAGATAACTTAATTAATTATTACATCACCATACTTAAGTAAGTTTGTTATTAAATGAATATTTGTTTTTAGAATAAAAAAATATTTAATTTAAAACTTAAAATAAGGCAATTCATATTTCAAATGAATTGTATCTATTGATTAGGTATATAAATTGTTGCTCTAAAGGCTGATAGGGATGGAGCAAAACATAATATTTATCTTAAATAATTTTTATTTATTTCTATTGAATCAGCTTCATTGAAACGATTCAGAAATTGAAAAAAAAGATTTCATTGATTAATAACATTTATTAAAATCAAAGAATTTGTAAAATTTTGGGCTAATTCAATGTTTAAATTACCTTAAATAATCGATTTGATTAATTTTAATTAATTTTTCAAGTGAAAAACGGTGCTCATTTTGTTGGTGCTTATATAATACATAAAAAGAATTTTAAGTATAGTAAAAAAAAACAACAATAAAATAAGTTTATTTTGATTTTCATGTAAAATTCTTATTATAAACATTTCAATAATTTTGTATCTCAAAACTCTTATATTCCTGGATTCAATAAATTTTTAGTTTGTTAATGTATTTGCATAATAAAATCATGTTTTTAATGTGTATACTTCAATTAATTGAAGTATACACATTAAAAACATGATTATATAATATTTATGCTTTTTCATTTGTAATATTCTGCTACTCTCCTCTATTCATCCAATGACTCTATCTTAAACTTTTGCTTGTTATTCTCTCTTTTCTCGACATCTAAATGTAAAAATAGTTTAAAGTGTTTTATATAGTTCTATATATCTATTTTGTGTATTTACTTCACTCCTAGAGAGTTTTACACATCAGTCTGAGCTGGTTGTCTTTCACTGGAAGCTGAGTGATAGCAAGTCTCCTCAAGTCTCCAGGACTCTTCTGAGTTTTCTAGGCAATCTTAATAATGCTGTTTGGATAGTCTTGATTCTTCCTCTGATTTTCAATTCATCCAGACTCTTTTCCAAACACTTGGGGACCATCCCAAAGGTCATACCAATTTACAATTGGTATGACCTTTACCTTAGAAATTGGTATGACCTTTACCTTCACGTTCCATAATGTTTTAGTTCTTTGACCAGGTTCAAGTGTTTGTCTGTTCATTTTCTTCCATTTTCACTCCAAGATCCACCAAGATGGCAAAATCCACAAGATAACAAGTTCTCATTTCCTTTTTTAATTAATTGTCTGGTCCTCTAGCCGGGATAAAGTGATCTGTCTGTATCTCAATGTCCCAGAGAATTTTATGCATCTCATTCTCCTGGACAGATTCCATTTTGTGCATATACCATTTAGTAGCATAGTGAAAATGTAATTTCTTGCACAATTTCCAGTGGATCACCTATCCCACCCAGTCTTGTCTAGTCTTGTACTCTCTTTGTGCTTGTTTGCTGTATTTGCTTATCATATGATTAACCATTTTGTCTTTGTCTCCACACATTTTACACTTGCTATTTTGTTGTATTTTATTTATTTTGCTTTGATGTTGTTTTGTTCTTATGACATTTGTCTTGTGTTGCAATTATAAGATATTAATTTTCTCTCTTGAAGTTTCCCCTTCTTAGCTATGTCTATATCTTCTCATGTGCAATCTCTGCAGTTTGTCATTTGAAGTATCCATACGTTGTACATCTGCTTGTCCATATGTTACAATTGCTTTGTCTGACTGTTGCAATTAGCCTTTCCTTGCTCTTTTTTGTGTATTCTTTGAGTGCTTGCATCTACACAGTCTTTTCTTGTCACGTATAGTCTCACAGGTGTAATGGCTTTTCATGGTCATCAGGGTCCTTGTCCATCTGTCAGAATTCCTCCCTTGTCCATTTTAAGAACGGTCCTGAATATCTTAGAAAATGTTTATTCCTTTGACAATATTTCTGCTGCAGAGCTTGGTTTCTAGAAATTTTTTGTTCTTCTCAGGTATTATTTTCACAATTCTTCTTTCATCTCTGGGTAATTCCATGTCAAATGAAAAAAGTAAAATTGTCACCCCCCTCCCCTTTCAATTCTTCTAAATTTTTTTCCAGGTGTGGACTATGTTAAAGTTAGACATTCCCCAAAATTTGAGCATCCAATTCTAAAATGTAGTGGAGTTATGTCAAATTTTAACTCTCCAAATTTGGTAGGGTTCGCGAAAAATGGCGACTTTTTAATCTATTTTTGTCTGTAAAATGAGTTCTAGAGCTTCCCTAGTGGGTAATTCCATGTCAAATCATCCAGGCCATGTCATCCACCCATGTCATTTTTTCTAAAATTTTGTCCAAATATGGATTATAATAAAGTTTTTTGGTACAAATAATGTTTAATATATGGGAAGTAATAATAGAATAAATTGTTGTTGTAGACACAGTGCCATATCGGGATATTGATCTTGTTATGAAAAAATCAGAAATCATCAATAACTTAAAATTGGTTGACTTTAAGACTTTTTTGATGGCATTTTTTGATTCCTTGGGCAAAAATTCTTTCATAAACCAATTTTTAGGAGTAGTGAAGCTCTAGACCTCATTTTACAGACAAAAATAGATTACAAAAAGTCGCCATTTTTCTTAAAGTTAACCAATTTTAAGTTATTGATGATTTTTGATTTTTTCATAGCAAGATCAATATCCCGATGTGGCACTGGATCTATGACTATAATATTTGTAATTCACTTTTTCTTCAAGTGTCCTTATTTATTCCTTATTTGGTAGTTCTATTCCCTCTGCTGTTTCTTTTTTCTTCTTTTCATCATGAGCATGGCACACTTTTTAATGCCAAATTCTATTTCTATATCCTGGTTGTATATTCTTATGGCTTGTATAAAGTTTTCCTGTTCTTTTTCATTTTAGCAAAAATCTTAATATCATCCATGTACATAATGTGATTTATTTTTTTCCCTTGATTTTGTAAATTTATAGCCTACTGTACAAGTATATAACTCTGTGGCATCATTGCTATAACAAATAATAGTAGTGATAGGGAGTCTACTTACAAGATGCCTCTTTTAATTTACACCTCTGCTAAGGACTCCAGCTGTTAATTCCACTTTCCAATTTTAAACTTTGTCAGATATTTTGTACATCTTCAAACATTCAAAAATCCAAGTTTGTGGAACCATGCCATATATGCAATTAATTCATGCCATGGCTATATTTTTCTGCCTTGTTTTAGCTTTTTTAAGGATGTGTTGATTTATATTGAGTAGGTAATTTGTTCCTCTTATTCCCTTACGGCATCCTTTCTATTCTTCCGGAAATAGTCTGCAGCAATGAAGCTAGTAGTAGGTTTCTTCTTTTATCTATGTAGTTAAGATTTTGCACATCATAGATAGACACATTATCAACAACAACAATAATAATAATAATAATAATAATCTGGGATGTTGCTCTTAATCACTAAGAGCAACACTAAAGAAATTACTAAACTGGAAAACACTGGGGCATGATGGAATACATAGGTACTTGTTTAAAAAATTCACATCCATCCATGACAGAATGGCCCGACAGTTGAACAAATACCTAGAAGAAGCAAACATACTGGAATGGATGACAAAAGGTAAAACTACCCTGATCCAGAAAGGCCCCCCCCCCAACAACTATAGGCCAATAACGTGCCTACCTATAATGTGGAAAATCGTAACTGCACAAATAAAAGAAGAAATTTACTACTCAATTCATTGCCGTGAATTATTGACCTGTTCTTTATAATTCAGCACATTCTTAAAGAGGCTAAAGAGAGGAAAAAAAATCTAGCGATGGCATGGATTGATTACAGAAAGGCATGTGACATGGTTCCACAAACATGGATCCTTGAATACTTGAAGATGTACAAAATATTGGACAAAGTAATAAAATTTATCACTAATGCCATGAAAAATTGGAAAGTTGAATTAACAGCAGGAGGACAGACCTTAGCAGAGGTGAAAATACAAAGAGACATCTTCCAGGGTGACTCCCTCTCCCCATTACTATTTGTTATAGCAATGATGCCTCTTAACTTTATACTTAGAAAATGTACAGGCGGCTCCAAATTTACCAAATCAGAGGAGAAAATAAATCACCTTTTGTACATGGATGACATCATAATTTTTGCCAAAAATGAAAAAGAACTAGAAACACTTGTACAAGTAATTAGAATTTACAGTGAGGACATAGGGATGGAAAAATGTGCAATGATAGTTATAAAAAGAGGGAAAAAGAAATAACGGAGGGAATAGAACTACAGAATAGGGAAGAAATAAGGGAGAAAAGGAAAATTATAAATACTTGAGAGTACTGGAGGCGGACACAATCAAACAAGAAGAGATGAAAGAAAGAGTAAGGAAAGAATACCTCAGGAGAACGAAAAAACTCCTAGAAACTAAACTCTGCAGCAGAAATCTCATCAATGGCATAAACATCTGGGCTCTTGTAAGATACACTAGACCATTCTTAAAATGGACAAGAGAGGAGCTCTGACAGATGGACCAAAGGACAAGGAAGCTTATGACAATGCACAAGGCATTACACTGAAGAGACAACACAGACAGACTCTATATGTATCAAGAAAAGAAGGAGGAAGAGGTCTCACCAGCATTGAAGATTGTGTAGATTCAACAATTGGAGCACTTGATGAATATACAAAAAAGAGCAAAGAAAGACTAATAGCAGCAACCAGAAAAAAACAATTGCAACATAAGGATGAGCACAAATATAACAAAGACAAGAAAGCAGAAATGGGAAGAAAAACAGCTGCATTGACACTTCAAGCGAAACACAGTGAGATCGCACATCAGAAGACATGGACATGGCTAAGAAGGGGAAACCTCAAGAGAGAAACAGAATCTCTTATAATTGCAGCACAAGACAATGCCATAAGACAAATTATATAAAAGCAAAAATAGATCAGATACAACAGAATAGCAAGTGTAGAATGTGTGGGGAAAAAGACAAAACTATCAATCACATAATAAGCAAATGCAGTAAACTCGCACAAAGAGAGTACAAGACAAGACACGACTGTATGGGAAAGGTGATCCACTGGGAACTGTGCAAACAATTCAATTTTCACCATTCAACTAAATGGTATATGCACAAGCCTGAATCTTGTCCTGGAAAATGAGATGCACAAAATTCTCTGGGACTTTGAGGTACAGATGGATCACCTAATCCCGGCCAGGAGACCAGACTTAGTTTTGATTGACAAGAAGAGGAAGACTTGTCATCTCATGTATTTTGCTATCCCAGCCGATCACAGAGTGAAAATGAAATGAAGAAAAAAGATAGACAAATACTTGCCAGAGAACTGAGAAAACTGTGGAACATGAGGGTGAAGGTCGTACCAATTGTAATTGGTGCCCTTGTAACAATCCCCAGGGGTCTGGAAAAGAGTCTGGATGAATTGGCAATCAGAGGAAGAATCGAGACCATCCAGACCACAGCATTGTTGAGATTGCCTGGAATACTCAGAAGAGTCCTGGAGATCTGAGGAGGCTTGCTGTCACTCAGCCACCAGTGAACCACCGGCTATGGCGGGTATGAAAAACTCAAATGGAGTGAAATAATAATAATAATAGTAACAATAGTAATAATGATAACAATAATAATAATAATAATAGTGATAATAATAATAGTAATAATATCACTGTATTGAAAATTGTATCAATTTTTTTCCTAAATTTTAAATTTATTTTTATCATCTTTTTATTAGGTATTGGATTCGGACGTTTCCATTCCATTTTGACCTTGACAAACGATTAAAGAGTATTGTTGAAAAATTTGGTCAAATACTTGAAGCTGAAGGAAATACCAATTTTTCAGAACTTATTGATCTCTCAAAAGTGTAAGTATCATGATTTTGCTTCTTTATCTCTATCTTTATTGTTAATATTACATAATATGACACAAGAAACAAATGATTAATATTTCATTAAAAATAATCTAGATAATCCTAATAGGAAAACTTTTGGAGATTAACTTAATAATTTGAATTGAAAAATGTTAAAAAGAGTAAGACTAAACTAATCAGGTTTATTCAGTATTATTTACTTATCTCTTTATGTGTGTTAATTAAGTATAATGTATCAATATCCATGATTAAAATAGATATAAATAGAAACTGAGAAATATTATCTAATCATGAAATAAGACTGTGCCAATATGTAATTATGTCATGATTTGTTTTATTCTTAAATAATATTTAATTATTGAAACCTTTATAACTCTTCAAATTTTGATTTCCTACTGTTTGTCATTTTTTAAATCCTATTTAATAGTAATAAGATTACATGAGACATCAACAAACTCAAGAGAAATGATTATTGTTCATTTTTCTCTCATCAAATGCACAAGAAACTGATAAGTTTCAATGTGTATTTGATATTTATTTCAGGAATTGTACATGTACTGGTCTCCATTAAATAGTATCATTGACAGAACGAATATTTCTTGCTATTGACATGTATGCAATTATTCTATTTATTGAGAAAAACTTTTTAAAAACTAAGAAAAGATAGAAAATTACATAATAATGATATTATAATGAAGAAAAAAAGAACAAACAAATAAGGCAGTTTATGAATAAAGAAAACACATATAAGCAATAATGCTCATAATTTAAAGAGCAGTGAATGTCTGTTGGAAAGAGTAGCTTACATACGGATGAAATTGATGCGGCAAAAGAGTCTCATAGAAAAAGAAAACCAGACATTTGAGAAATGAAATACTTCTAATATAGAATTAATCTAACACTTATCAGTATATAATCTAGTAATAGTGCACCTTTCACCTGGAACCAAGTTTAGTTGATGAATAAGCCTGAATCTATAACAAAATTTCAATTTTCAATAACTTGTAATGCTAGTTTTATTGACAAGCATTTTTTTCTTTCTGATTATGTTTGTACCTCTTGTTATAATTCATAAACTGTTCATAAAAAAAACTGACAGAGCAATCGTGTGAGAAGGAATTAAGCCCCATGAAGCTGTTGATGTTCTCTTTAAACTTTAGACAAAAGCATATAAATAACATTCCATGTTCCACAAAAGGGCAGTTCTCATTTTGCAGCTCTGTGTAATTTCAACAGACAGGCTAGCTTTTTGCTTGCCTGTTTCAACTGCCCAAAACATATAACACTCAGAACATATCCTTTTGGGACCAAGCAACCTTACCTCACATACACACCAAAGGATGGCCCAAAGCAAGTCATCAATGAATTTATTGAGAACTCAATATCATAGAATGGCCATTCAACAACTTAGCTTTTCTGTAAGCCATTTGAACTAATATAAGGAAAGAGAAATTTGTTGCACATTTCTGTATGTAAATTCAGCAATCTCTCCATGACATAAGGAGAGGCATAAAGAAGCTCAAATCAAGTAAAGATGTTAATAGATTCATCACTAACTGGAACAAAACATGTACTATCCAAGTCAGGCAACTCACCAATTACCCAACAATGGAAGGTGAATTTATCAAGTCTGCTAAATGGCTACTAAATGAAAGAATATTCCAACAAATGAAAGATTCACAGCGAGATGCCTTCACATACAAACAGCTTAAAGATTATTTCATCTTTGCTCACGGCAGTCAAATTTTTGACATCTCAGCCAGGCATGGGATCTCCAATAGCAAGATGGTGAAAAACTGATGGATTTTATAGCTTGAAAATACTAAACAGGAATCCACCATTGCTATTAACACCAAATTCAAGGCAGACAACAGAAACACCAAAAGGACTGTTTTTTTCCATGATGGGGACAATGCCCATTAGTGAAAAAGTTTTAACTTGAACTCCTACTGTCTCTTCACACCTGGTAAAAATAGACAATATTCAGATGCTGGTATAGCTAGTGATGCCCAAAGCTACATCAACCAAGACATGAAAACCAATCACGCAACCACCTCCAATGTTACCATGCTATATACACATAAACCACACCAGCCCAACCAGTCAAACTATTGTGTGAGATAAACAGAGAATAGGCCCAATCAAATGCATATAACAAATCAGTTGTCACCAATAGAAAGAGATCAAACCATACCAATCACAACTGCAACCAAAACTAGAATTGAAATTACAGACGTGTTAGCCAAAACTGCATCACCCCTATCAACCAGAACTACATACAAGGTTGCTCATTTTTCATGGACCAAAACTGTCTCTCAACACGCCCCCACCACCAACCTATGACCAGGTGCACATTGCTACACCCAGTGATGCCTTCATCAATATATTCAATCAACTAGTTTTTCAGTAAGATTGGACAAGACATGGAGGTTTGGCCCATGCTCCATAGTAGATGTTCAACTTTCATCACCGTTGACTTCTCCTTCACTATAATTGGTTATGCTGGACTTAGGTTGTATCATGTGTATTGTCCTCATTTCCTGATTATCACAAGAGGCAAAGGAATAAATGGTAAAATACAAAATATGCATCTAGGGTATCAGTGTAAATGCCTCTATTCTCAGTGAACTAACCTACAATGTCACCCTCAGCAAGTACAACTCACCTGTTTTCAAAAGAACACAAATACTAGTTATAGCCTTGAATGTTCCAATTCTCACTGATCATCCATAACCATGATACACTAACCAAATATTCAATCAAAAACTGGAATGCAAATTTCATATACAACTGCACACTTTCAACAGGAAACATATCACACACAGCTCCACTGGTTTCAAAGACTTTTCTCAATAGTAAATATGGGGTCCAAACCGTCACCACTAGTGGAACATGCCATACAACAAATTCTATTTCCCAAATCAACGACTGGAAGGAAAAATAGACTGACTGAAACAAAATGTTACTCCTCAATCATACCAACCATAATGAAAAGGAATTAGGCTATGATTAACTTGCTTATCAGCCAAAATCCTCAGTACCAAAAACATAGTTAAAAGTGTACATTTATTGAGTCAATTTGCATACCAACCAATATTCAGTCAGGCAACCAAAAACAAAATCCGATCACCCAAGGAGTGGAAACTGATGTTGATGCTGTACAGTGACCAGGCCATTTAGAACATCAAATTTTGTTACCCCCACCACTATAAATGTCACCGCCACTCCCAAATTCACCACCTCTGCTTCCATATAAGGAACAATCAAATACCAGAGAGTCCAGGTCCAAATATAATATGAATAGAATTGTTAGTGCGACAAATGGTTTCTCTTCTACAGTCTGGTCCTGTTTCTATTAAATGCTTCAAAGCAATATCAAAACGAATATGACAGAAATATCCAGCATTATCTGCATTGTTAGTCTTGACAATTCTGATATATCTTTTTTATTGTCGACATCTGTTGATGTAGGTGTTATTTTAGTTGAGGTGTTTTTGTAATTTTTCAGATATGATTGCCCAGTATCTTTTTTATAGCAATTTAGTCCAAGTTGCATTTTTGGTTGGAGAATTTTGTGCTAGAGATTGCTTTGTTTTCTTTCTTTTTATAGCTGATGAGTTAAGCTTTTGCTTTTTTCATTCCAGCCCATCATATGACTGGATGCGTTGTATGTCTGTTCGCAATCCCTCCATTCGACATTCCAGAAAAGTCTCACTTGTATTTGATCATCTTAAGCCAGAAGAACTTGCTGAACAACTCACCTGTCTGGAGTATAAAGTATTTCGAAGAATAAATGTGAGTTTATAATTTTTAAATTGTCGGTTACATGCTTACTGCATTTTTTAAATTATCTCTATCACCAATTCAATACTAGGTACAACGAAAATTTGCAACAAATTTATTGAATAAAAAAGAGATTCAATTGCATTATATTTCAGTATTTATATGATATGTACCATTATCTTTTTTAAGTATTGTCCAATTGTCATAAAAAAAACTTTTGATTTAATACTGGAATTCTATTAATAATATATATGTGATGTAACTACATAAACAATCTCTATTAAAAACCGACACACATTTGATTAAATCAGAAAAAAAACATGGTCCACTGACTTATAGCAAATGATGAATTATTTAACAATTATTTTAACTTTTTAAAAAATATTTGGAATACATCATGTAAGATTGCCAGTTATGCAGAATCCAGCTGATTTTTTACTTGTGTAATAGTGCGTAATTAGACTGACAGACTGCAGATTAATTTTTTATGATCGTCTTTTATTTCATTTACACATTGCTGCTGTGAAACTGCAATTAAAAACAAACATTTGGATAAGTGACAAATTACCAAAAAGGAACAATAAATTTTACATTTAAAAGAACAATATAACAGAGAACAAGACAAAAGAAATTTCAAATAAAAGGTGCTATCATAAAGTCAACAGGAAATGTTTATGTCTCATAAGAATTACAAATTCTAACATGTAAAACATTTAAACATAACTTTCACTTACAAAAAGTAGTAATACATTCATTTACAAGTGTTTCTACAGGTACTCAAGTTATTTGCCATAAATACACAAGAGACTTGGTAAGAAATAATTCAAAGTTCAGTTATATTTATAATTTACAGAAAACTAACTCGAATATATACAGTTTTAAGAAGAGTGAAAACGTAGTTTATCTTGTTGCAAGATAAACTACGTTTTATCTTATCAGATTCGGTTCAAAATTTTTTTTGCAATTTTTACTGCACTTTCAGCCGCTCCGTTTGCTTGTGGAAAATGAGGACTCACTGTTTTACATGTAAATCCATAATTTTTTGAAAATTCTCTGAAATCCGCACTTGTGAATTGTCCCGCACAGTCGCTTACAAGTTCATCCGGGACCCCCCAACATGCGAACATATTCTTTAATTTTCCAATTACAGTTCTACTTGTTAATGGATTTAATTTTACTATTTCCTGGTAATGGGAGAAGTAGTCTGTCACAACTAAGTAGTACTCCCCATTCAATTTTAAAATGTCTGTTCCTACCTTTTGCCAAGGTCTCTCTGGTAAGGGGGTTGGTTTTAAAGTTTCATTGGGGTTTGCAGCTCGATGATAATTACAGAAACCACACCGTTTGATGAAATCATCTATTTTGTGTGATATTTTCGGCCACCATACCAACATTTTCGCTCGCTCTCGGCATTTATTCAATCCCAAATGTCCTGTGTGTATTGCTCTAAGCATTTCCTCTCTAAGATTTTGTGGAATTACCAACCTATCCTGGTAATACAAAATTTTCTGATGTACAGAAAAATCATTCCTGTGGGCAAAATAGGGTTTTACATCTTCCTTTAAACTATCTTTCATAGGCCAACCCTTCAATGTGAACTGGATAACCTCTTGTAGTTTTGGGTCCTTGATGTAGCATTGCTGATTTCTTTGATAGTAGCAGGAATGATAATGACAAGCAAGCAAAAGAGGAGAAAAGACCAACCACGTGTTGACAGGTTTACAACTTTTATTCAACTAATACATGACACCAAGTCACATAGACAAAACAAGGGACATAACCCTTTATTTGGTTGTTATCAGTAATTGCTTACGGATTTAACAATTACAGCAGCCACACTCCCATCCCGAAAGCACCTTTGTGATTTTATATCAAGGTTAGGTTCCTTAACATTGCTGAGTCATTACAGCAGCCACACTCCCATCCCAGAAGGACCTTTGTGATTTTATATCAAGGTTAGGTTCCTTAACATTGCTGAGTCATGACAGCAGCCACACTCCTATCCCAAAAGCACCTTTCTGATTTTATATGAAGGTTAGGTTCCTTAACATTGCTGAGTCATTACAGCAGCCACACTCCCATCCCAAAAGCACCTTTGTGATTTTATATCAAGGTTAGGTTCCTTAACATTGCTGAGTAATTACAGCAGCCACACTCCCATCCCAGAAGCACCTTTGTGATTTTATATCAAGGTTAGGTTCCTTAACATTGCTGAGTCATTACAGAAGCCACAATCACATCCCAAAAGCACCTTTGTGATTTTATATCAAGGTTAGGTTCCTTAACATTGCTGAGTCATTACAGCAGCCACACTCCCATCCCAAAAGCACCTTCTGATTTTATATCAAGGTTAGGTTCCTTAACATTGCTGAGTCATTACAGCAGCCACACTCCATCCCAGAAGCACCTTTGTGATTTTATATCAAGGTTAGGTTCCTTAACATTGCTGATCATTACAGCAGCCACACTCCCATCCCAAAAGCACCTTTCTGATTTTATATCAAGGTTAGTTTCCTTAACATTGCTGAGTCATTACAGCAGCCACACTCCCATCCCAAAAGCACCTTTGTGATTTTATATCAAGGTTAGGTTCCTTAACATTGCTGAGTAATTACAGCGGCCACAATCACATCCCAAAAGCACCTTTGTGATTTTATATCAAGGTTAGGTTCCTTAACATTGCTGAGTCATTACAGCAGCCACACTCCCATCCCCAAAGCACCTTTGTGATTTTATATCAAGGTTAGGTTCCTTAACATTGCTGAGTCATTACAGCAGCCACACTCCCATCCCAAAAGCACCTTTCTGATTTTATATCAAGGTTAGGTTCCTTAATATTGCTGAGTCATTACAGCAGCCACACTCCCATCCCAGAAGCACCTTTGTGATTTTATATCAAGGTTAGGTTCCTTAACATTGCTGAGTCATTACAGCAGCCACACTCCCATCCCAAAAGCACCTTTGTGATTTTATATCAGGGTTAGGTTCCTTAACATTGCTGAGTCATGACAGCAGCCACACTCCTATCCCAAAAGCACCTTTCTGATTTTTATATCAAGGTTAGGTTCCTTAACATTGCTGAGTCATTACAGCAGCCACACTCCCATCCCAAAACACCATTCTGATTTTATATCAAGGTTAGGTTCCTTAACATTGCTGAGTAATTACAGCAGCCACACTCCCATCCCAAAAGCACCTTTGTGATTTATATCAAGGTTAGGTTCCTTAACATTGCTGAGTCATTACAGCAGCCACACTCCCATCCCAGAAGCACCTTTGTGATTATATCAAGGTTAGGTTCCTTAACATTGCTGAGTAATTACAGCAGCCACACTCCCATCCCCAAAAGCACCTTTGTGATTTTATATCAAGGTTAGGTTCCTTAACATTGCTGAGTCATTACAGCAGCCACACTCCCATCCCAAAAGCACCTTTGTGTTTTATATCAAGGTTAGGTTCCTTAACATTGCTGAGTCATTACAGCAGCCACACTCCCATCCCAAAAGCACCTTTCTGATTTCATATCAAGGTTAGGTTCCTTAACATTGCTGAGTCATTACAGCAGCCACACTCCCATCCCAGAAGCACCTTTGTGATTTTATATCAAGGTTAGGTTCCTTAACATTGCTGAGTCATTACAGAAGCCACACTCCCATCCCAAAAGCACCTTTGTGATTTTATATCAAGGTTAGGTTCCTTAACATTGCTGAGTCATTACAGCAGCCACACTCCCATCCCAGAAGCACCTTTGTGATTTATATCAAGGTTAGGTTCCTTAACATTGCTGAGTCATTACAGAAGCCACACTCCCATCCCAAAAGCACCTTTGTGATTTTATATCAAGGTTAGGTTCCTTAACATTGCTAAGTCATTACAGCAGCCACAATCACATCCAAAAGCACCTTTGTGATTTTATATCAAGGTTAGGTTCATTAACATTGCTGAGTCATTACAGCAACCACACTCCCATCCCAAAAGCACCTTTCTGATTTATATCAAGGTTAGGTTCCTTAATATTGCTGAGTCATTACAGCAGCCACACTCCCATCCCAGAAGCACCTTTGTGATTTTATATCAAGGTTAGGTTCCTTAACATTGCTGAGTCATTACAGCAGCCACAATCACATCCCAAAAGCACCTTTGTGATTTTATATCAAGGTTAGGTTCCTTAACATTGCTGAGTCATTACAGCAGCCACACTCCCATCCCAAAAGCACCTTTGTGATTTTATATCAAGGTTAGGTTCCTTAACATTGCTGAGTAATTACAGCAGCCACACTCCCATCCCAAAAGCACCTTTCTGATTTTATATCAAGGTTAGGTTCCTTAACATGCTGAGTAATTACAGCAGCCACACTCCCATCCCAAAAGCACCTTTGTGATTTTATATCAAGTTAGGTTCCTTAACATTGCTGAGTCATTACAGCAGCCACACTCCCATCCCAGAAGCACCTTTGTGATTTTATATCAAGGTTAGGTTCCTTAACATTGCTGAGTCATTACAGCAGCCACACTCCCATCCCAAAGCACCTTTCTGATTTTATATCAAGGTTAGGTTCCTTAACATTGCTGAGTCATTACAACAGCCACACTCCCATCCCAGAAGCACCTTTGTGATTTTTATATCAAGGTTAGGTTCCTTAACATTGCTGAGTCATTACAGAAGCCACACTCCCATCCCAAAAGCACCTTTCTGATTCATATCAAGGTTAGGTTCCTTAACATTGCTGAGTCATTTACAGCAGCCACACTCCATCCAGAAGCACCTTTGTGATGTTATATCAAGGTTAGGTTCCTTAACATTGCTGAGTCATACAGCAGCCACACTCCCATCCCAGAAGCACCTTTGTGATTTTATATCAAGGTTAGGTTCCTTAACATTGCTGAGTCATTACAGCAGCCACACTCCCATCCAAAAGCACCTTTGTGATTTTATATCAAGGTTAGGTTCCTTAACATTGCTGAGTCATTACAGCAGCCACAATCACATCCCAAAAGCACCTTTGTGATTTTATATCAAGGTTAGGTTCCTTAACATGCTGAGTCATTACAGCAGCCACACTCCCATCCCAGAAGCACCTTTGTGATTTTATATCAAGGTTAGGTTCCTTAACATTGCTGAGTCATTACAGCAGCCACAATCACATCCAAAAGCACCTTTGTGATTTTATATCAAGGTTAGGTTCCTTAACATTGCTGAGTCATTACAGCAGCCACAATCACATCCCAAAAGCACCTTTGTGATTTTATATCAAGGTTAGGTTCCTTAACATTGCTGAGTCATTACAGCACCACAATCACATCCCAAAAGCACCTTTGTGATTTTATATCAAGGTTAGGTTCCTTAACATTGCTGAGTCATTACAGCAGCCACACTCCCATCCCAAAGCACCTTTGTGATTTTATATCAAGGTTAGGTTCCTTAACATTGCTGAGTCATTACAGCAGCCACACTCCATCCCAAAAGCACCTTTGTGATTTTATATCAAGGTTAGGTTCCTTAACATTGCTGAGTCATTACAGCAGCCACACTCCCATCCCAAAAGCACCTTTGTGATTTTTATCAAGGTTAGGTTCCTTAACATTGCTGAGTCATTACAGCAGCCACACTCCCATCCCAAAAGCACCTTTGTGATTTATATCAAGGTTAGGTTCCTTAACATTGCTGAGTCATTACAGCAGCCACACTCCCATCCCAAAAAGCACCTTTCTGATTTTATATCAAGGTTAGGTTCCTTAACATTGCTGAGTCATTAAGCAGCCACACTCCCATCCCAAAAGCACCTTTCTGATTTTATATCAAGGTTAGGTTCCTTAACATTGCTGAGTCATTACAGCAGCCACACTCCATCCCAAAGCACCTTTGTGATTTTATATCAAGGTTAGGTTCCTTAACATTGCTGAGTCATACAGCAGCCACACTCCCATCCCAAAAGCACCTTCTGGATTTTATATCAAGGTTAGGTTCCTTAACATTGCTGAGTCATTACAAGCCACACTCCCATCCCAGAAGCACCTTTGTGATTTTATATCAAGGTTAGGTTCCTTAACATTGCTGAGTCATTACAGCAGCCACACTCCCATCCCAAAAGCACCTTTCTGATTTATATCAAGGTTAGGTTCCTTAACATTGCTGAGTCATTACAGCAGCCACACTCCATCCCAAAGCACCTTTGTGATTTATATCAAGGTTAGGTTCCTTAACATTGCTGAGTCATACAGCAGCCACACTCCCATCCCAGAAGCACCTTTGTGATTTTATATCAAGGTTAGGTTCCTTAACATTGCTGAGTCATTACAGCAGCCACACTCCCATCCCAAAAGCACCTTTGTGATTTATATCAAGGTTAGGTTCCTTAAACATTGCTGAGTCATTACAGCAGCCACAATCACATCCAAAAGCACCTTTGTGATTTTATATCAAGGTTAGGTTCCTTAACATTGCTGAGTCATTACAGCAGCCACACTCCCATCCCAGAAGCACCTTTGTGATTTTATATCAAGGTTAGGTTCCTTAACATTGCTGAGTCATTACAGCAGCCACAATCACATCCCAAAAGCACCTTTTGTGATTTTATATCAAGGTTAGGTTCCTTAACATTGCTGAGTCATTACAGCAGCCACAATCACATCCCAAAAGCACCTTTGTGATTTTATATCAAGGTTAGGTTCCTTAACATTGCTGAGTCATTACAGCAGCCACAATCACATCCCAAAAGCACCTTTGTGATTTTATATCAAGGTTAGGTTCCTTAACATTGCTGAGTCATTACAGCAGCCACAATCACATCCCAAAAGCACCTTTGTGATTTTATATCAAGGTTAGGTTCATTAACATTGCTGAGTCATTACAGCAGCCACACTCCCATCCTAGAAGCACCTTTGTGATTTTATATCAAGGTTAGGTTCCTTAACATTGCTGAGTCATTACAGCAGCCACACTCCCATCCCAAAAGCACCTTTGTGATTTTATATCAAGGTTAGGTTCCTTAACATTGCTGAGTCATTACAGCAGCCACACTCCCATCCCAGAAGCACCTTTGTGATTTTATATCAAGGTTAGGTTCCTTAACATTGCTGAGTCATTACAGCAGCCACACTCCCATCCCAAAAGCACCTTTTGATTTTATATCAAGGTTAGGTTCCTTAACATTGCTGAGTCATTACAGCAGCCACACTCCCATCCCAGAAGCACCTTTGTGATGTTATATCAAGGTTAGGTTCCTTAACATTGCTGAGTCATAACAGCAGCCACACTCCCATCCCAGAAGCACCTTTGTGATTTATATCAAGGTTAGGTTCCTTAACATTGCTGAGTCATTACAGCAGCCACACTCCCATCCCAAAAGCACCTTTCTGATTTTATATCAAGGTTAGGTTCCTTAACATTGCTGAGTCATTACAGCAGCCACACTCCCATCCCAAAAGCACCTTTCTGATTTTATATCAAGGTTAGGTTCGTTAACATTGCTGAGTCATTACAACAGCCACACTCCCATCCCAAAAGCACCATTGTGATTTTATATCAAGGTTAGGTTCCTTAACATTCCTGAGTCATGACAGCAGCCACACTCCTATCCCAAAAGCACCTTTGTGATTTTATATCAAGGTTAGGTTCCTTAGCATTGCTGAGTCATGACAGCAGCCGCACTCCCATCCCAAAAGCACCTTTGTGATTTTATATCAAGGTTAGGTTCCTGAACATTGCTGAGTCATTACAGCAGTCACACTCCCATCCCAGATGCACCTTTGTGATTTTATATGAAGGTTAGGTTCCTTAACATTGCTGAGTCATGACAGCAGTCACACTCCAATCCCAAAAGCACCTTTGTGATTTTATATCAAGCCTAGGTTCCTTAACATTGCTGAGTCTTTACAGCAGCCACACTCCCCTCCCAAAAGCCATTTTGTGATTTTATATGAAGGTTAGGTTCCTTAACATTGCTGAGTCATGACAGCAGCCACACTCCCATCCCAAAAGCACCTTTGAGATTTTATATCAAGGTTAGGTTCCTTAACATTTCTGAGTCATTACAGCAGCCACACTCCCATCCCAAAAGCACCTTTGAGATTTTATATCAAGGTTAGGTTCCTTAACATTTCTGATTCATTACAGCAGCCACACTCCCATCTTAAAAGCCATTTTGTGATATTATATCAAGGTTAGGTTCCTTAACATTGTAGAGTCATGACAGCAGCCGCACTCCCATCCCAAAAGCACCTTTGGGATTTTATATCAATCCTAGGTTCCTTAACATTGCTGAGTCATTACAACAGCCACACTCCCATCCCAAAAGCACCATTGTGATTTTATATCAAGGTTAGGTTCCTTAACATTCCTGAGTCATGACAGCAGCCACACTCCTATCCCAAAAGCACCTTTGTGATTTTATATCAAGGTTAGGTTCCTTAGCATTGCTGAGTCATGACAGCAGCCGCACTCCCATCCCAAAAGCACCTTTGTGATTTTATATCAAGGTTAGGTTCCTGAACATTGCTGAGTCATTACAGCAGTCACACTCCCATCCCAGATGCACCTTTGTGATTTTATATCAAGGTTAGGTTCCTTAACATTGCTGAGTCATGACAGCAGTCACACTCCAATCCCAAAAGCACCTTTGTGATTTTATATCAAGCCTAGGTTCCTTAACATTGCTGAGTCTTTACAGCAGCCACACTCCCCTCCCAAAAGCCATTTTGTGATTTTATATGAAGGTTAGGTTCCTTAACATTGCTGAGTCATGACAGCAGCCACACTCCCATCCCAAAAGCACCTTTGAGATTTTATATCAAGGTTAGTTTCCTTAACATTTCTGAGTCATTACAGCAGCCACACTCCCATCCCAAAAGCACCTTTGAGATTTTATATCAAGGTTAGGTTCCTTAACATTTCTGATTCATTACAGCAGCCACACTCCCATCTTAAAAGCCATTTTGTGATATTATATCAAGGTTAGGTTCCTTAACATTGTAGAGTCATGACAGCAGCCGCACTCCCATCCCAAAAGCACCTTTGGGATTTTATATCAATCCTAGGTTCCTTAACATTGCTGAGTCATTACAGCAGTCACACGCACATCCCAAAAGCCATTTTGTGATTTTATATCAAGGTTAGATTCCCTAACATTGTTGAGTCATGACAGCAGCCTCACTCCCATCCCAAAAGCACCTTTGAGATTTTATATCAAGGTTAGGTTCCTTAACATTTCTGAGTCATTACAGCAGCCACACTCCCATCTCAAAAGCCATTTTGTGATATTATATCAAGGTTAGGTTCCTTAACATTGTAGAGTCATTACAGCAGCCACACTCCCATCTCAAAAGCCACTTTGTGATATTATATCAAGGTTAGGTTCCTTAACATTGTAGAGTCATTACAGTAGTCACACTCCCATCTCAAAAGCCACTTTGTGATATTATATCAAGGTTAGGTTCCTTAACATTGTAGAGTCATTACAGCAGACATACTTCCATCCCGAAAGCACCTTTGTGATTTTATATCAAGGTTTGGTTCCTTAACATTGCTGAGTCATTACAGCAGCCACACTCCCATTTTAAAAGCCACTTTCTGTTCTTATATCAAGGTAAGGTTCCTTACCAATGCCGAGTCATTACAGCAGCCACACTCCCCTCATAAAAGCCATTTTGTGATTTTATATCAAGGTTAGGTTCCTTAACATTGTTGAGTCATTACAGCAGCCACACTCCC
The DNA here is from genome assembly GCA_023376005.1 of Doryteuthis pealeii. Lineage (NCBI taxonomy): Eukaryota > Metazoa > Mollusca > Cephalopoda > Myopsida > Loliginidae > Doryteuthis > Doryteuthis pealeii. The sequence continues at coordinate 81,209,424 of CM042158.1, read as the reverse complement.
ATCTCAAAAGCCACTCTGTGTTCTTATATCAAGTTCAGGTTCCTTACCATTGCTGATTCATTACAGCAGCCGCATTCCCATCCCAAAAGCACCTTTGTGATTTTATATCAAGGTTAGGTTTCTTAACATTAGTGAGACGGAAGGGCAAAATTCACGAACCTGTAATGAGCCAAGAACGGTCCATCGATCGAAGAGACAGCGGGTGGCATGTTGCACGTCTGGGCGGAAGAACAAAACATGTGACGAGTCCAACTAGTTGTGCCGGTAAAACTCAGGAGTGTCCTTGAGGCAACAATTTATTGTGGCAAGTCTCGTAGCTGGCGAGACGAGAGTTGTGACGTTTCGGCCGGACCGAGTATAAAAGAACAGTGGCGAGGGAGCAAAAGACGACGACCTTATTTCTAGTAAGACCTTCGTGTGTTACGGTAGAGGTGAATTTCGTTAGATAAGAAGAAGAAGCTATTTCGGCTTTTTTGGGTTATTATTTGTCATAATGACGGACAAGGCCTTCGACATTAGACTGATCCCGGAGTTCAGCGGAGCTGCAACCGATATGCCGATTGTAGAATGGATAGAGAATGTCGAACTGGTCTGCGAACTCTGTGGCATGAACAAAGTGGAGCGTGTCTTGCCGCTACGCCTGCGAGGTGGTGCTCTCGCCATGTATCGCCAACTGAGCAAGGAGCGAAAGGCAGACCCAGAAGAAATCAAACGAGCCCTAATAACGGCCTACGGTACTGACGCATTTGATGCATTCGACCAATTTGTGGCCCAACGACTACGGCAAAACGAAACTGTGGATGAGTTTCTGGCCGATTTACGTCACTTGGTTCAGCTGGTTGTGGATTTGCTGCCCGAACGTTGGCTGGCGTGTGCGTTCGTGTCTGGGTTACCACAACACGTTAGACAGCTTCTTCGGGCAACATCCAGGATGGAGGCTATGACCACAGACCAGCTGTTGGATCGAGCTCGAGCGATCATGAAAGACAACACAATGAAGGAGGACCTGGCGATTGCTGCCGTGCGAGTGTCACGGGATGAAACCAAGACGGATGAGACCAAGAAGCTTCCCACCGGGACTCCGCGCAGCACTATAACATGCTATCGTTGCAACGGGCCCAATCATTTAGCAAGAGATTGCAAAGAACCACGCACCGGAGGGCGACCACACCAAATTCGGTGTTACAAGTGCAATGGAGTGGTCATAGAGGACGCAAGTTGGATGCGATCCGAACACGACAGTCAACATATAAATTTGGCCGAATTAGATGCAGTCGTGCGAGGCATTAATCTAGCCCTCCAGTGGAACGCGAGGGTGTTGCATGTTTTCACAGACTCGGCGTGTGTACATCGGTGGCTCTCTGACATGTTAACCAGAAAGGCGCGAATTACTACGAAAGCCGCCAGCGAGATGCTAATTCGACGACGGCTAGACACGTTTCTGAGTCTTGTGCGAGAATACAGCTTAACGGTGGATGTGTCGCTGGTTAAATCGGATGCCAACAAAGCCGACCAGTTAACGAGAGTGCCCCAGAAATGGCTGCATAGCATACAACAGAACGTTGAACCAGTGAACCAAACCTGTGGCGTTACAGTGAGTTCAGAACAGTTGGTTGCCATTCACGCCCAAAGTGGTCATCCGGGCATTAGGCGCACGCTGTACTTCGCACGACAGACTCACCCTGCTGTCACCAAGGCGGATGTGCGAAAGGTAGTGAAAGACTGCAAGACGTGTCAGTCGATCGACCCACCGCCGGTGCGCTGGAACAAGGGGCGTCTGAGTGTGACAAACAATTGGGAAAGAGTGGGTATGGATATCACACACTATAATGGTATTCATTACCTTACCTTGATTGACTGCGGGCCATCACGGTATGCAATTTGGCGACCTATACGTCGGCAGGACTCTACCAGTGTCACTCGCGAATTGGAGGCTGTCTTTCGCGAACGAGGTCCCCCCTTGGAGCTTCTCACGGATAACGATACGGCATTTACTAGCCACCGCTTTCAGGAATTCCTACAGTTTTGGGGCGTCCGTGTCCACTATCGGTGTGCATACGTGCCCTCTGGGAATGGTATAGTGGAACGAAGCCACCGTAGCATAAAGACCATTGCGGCATGAAAACAGTGCTCAGCCCTCGAAGCTGTGTATTGGTACAACGTGACCCCCAAGGACGGAGTTTCCCGCCACACCGCGCCTGCCAACGCAATTTATAACCACTCTGTGCGGATACGTGGCATAGATCCCACACCCCCACCTGTGCAACCCCGACACAGTCGATTTAATGTTGGAGACAAGGTGTGGATTAAGATACCAGGCGGAAAATGCACGAGCGTACGCAGGCGGGGAAAAGTGACCAAGGTACGCAATGCACAGTCAGTGTGGGTCGACGGGACGCCGCGCCATGTGAAGGATCTGCGTCCGGTTATGGGCTCTAGTTCGTCAGACACAGGGGATGGTGGCGAAGAATCTACACGGAGCATGAGGCTGATCACCGTCAGCGATGTGCACGATGATCCCCCGGAGACAAGCAACTACGGGTCTGATGTAAATGCACCAGATGACACCGATACAGCCGAGTCATCCGACTAGGTAGAAGTACTGCCGCGAAGAAGCACTAGGCGTAAAAGACCTGCCCCGGGTTGTCACATCTGTGATTTGCAGATCATGGGGGAGTGTAGTGAGACGGAAGGGCAAAATTCACGAACCTGTAATGAGCCAACAACGGTCCGTCGATCGAAGAGACAGCGGGTGGCATGTTGCACGTGTGGGCGGAAGAACAAAACATGTGACGAGTCCGACTAGTTGTGGCGGTAAAACTCAGGAGTGTCCTTGAGGCAACAATTTATAGTGGCAAGTCTCGTAGCTGGCGAGACGAGAGTTGTGACGTTTCGGCCGGACCGAGTATAAAAGAACAGTGGCGAGGGAGCAAAAGACGACGACCTTATTTCTAGTAAGATCTTCGCGTGTTACGGTAGAGGTGAATTTCGTTAGATAAGAAGAAGAATCAAGGTTAGGTTCCTTAACATTTCTGAGTCATTACAGCAGCCACACACCCATCTCAAAAGCCACTTTGTGATATTATATCAAGGTTAGGTTCCTTAACATTGTAGAGTCATTACAGCAGCCACACTCCCATCTCAAAAGCCACTTTGTAATATCATATCAAGGTTAGGTTCCTTAACATTGTAGAGTCATTACAGCAGCCACACTCCCATCTCAAAAGCCACTTTGTGATATTATATCGTTAGGTTCCTTAACATTGTAGAGTCATTACAGCAGCCACACTCCCATCTCAAAAGCCACTTTGTGATATTATATCAAGGTTAGGTTCCTTAACATTGTAGAGTCATTACAGCAGCCACATTCCCATCTCAAAAGCCACTCTGTGATATTATATCAAGGTTAGGTTCCTTAACATTGTAGAGACATTACAGCAGCCACACTCCCATCTCAAAAGCCACTTTGTGATATTATATCAAGGTTAGGTTCCTTAATATTGTAGAGTCATTAAAGCAGCCACACTCCCATCTCAAAAGCCACTTTGTGATATTATATCAAGGTTAGGTTCCTTAACATTTCTGAGTCATGACAGCACACTCCCCTCCCAAAAGCACTTTGTGATTTTATATCAAGGTCAGGTTTCTTACCATTTCTGAGTCATTACAGCAGCCACACTCCCATCCCAGAAGCCACTTTGTGATTTTATATCAAGGTTAGGTTCCTTAACATTGTTGAGACATGACAGCAGCCACAATCACATCCCAAAAGCCACTTTGTGATTTTATATCAAGGTTAGGTTCCTTAACATTGCTGAGTCATTACAGCAGCCACAATCACATCCCAAAAGCACCTTTGTGATTTTATATCAAGGTTAGGTTCCTTAACATTGCTGAGTCATTACAGCAGCCACAATCACATCCCAAAAGCACCTTTGTGATTTTATATCAAGGTTAGGTTCATTAACATTGCTGAGTCATTACAGCAGCCACACTCCCATCCCAAAAGCCACTTTGTGATTTTATATCAAGGTTAGGTTCCTTAACATTGTTGAGACATGACAGCAGCCACAATCACATCCCAAAAGCACCTTTGTGATTTTATATCAAGGTTAGGTTCCTTAACATTGCTGAGTCATGACACCAGCCACACTCCCATCCCAAAAGCCACTTTGTGATTTTATATCAAGGTTAGGTTCCTTAACATTGTTGAGACATGACAGCAGCCACAATCACATCCCAAAAGCACCTTTGTGATTTTATATAGAGGTTAGGGTCCTTAACATTGCTGAGTCATTACAGCAGCCACACTCCCATCCCAGAAGCACCTTTGTGATTTTATATCAAGGTTAGGTTCCTTAACATTGTTGAGTCATGACAGCAGCCTCACTCCCATCCCAAAAGCCACTTTGTGATTTTATATCAAGGTTATTTTCCTTAATATTACTGAATCATGGCAGCAGCCACAAGTTACACTGTATTTTGTTTCCATTTAGGTTGTTTCTCCAAAGAATAAAATTTCTGAAATATATTGTGTGTGGATCGTAGAACATATTACTCCCAAATTTATATAGTAGTAACCCTTGCAGACCTCTGCAGTTTTAAATATGAATATTTAAAAAAATTTAATTGTAAACTTATAAATGCAATTGATCCTTTACTTTTTATACCTGATGATTTATTTCTTTTTTCCTTATTTTTAGTTCACAGACTTTAAAAATTATGCTTTGACTGCTACCCTTAAAGACAATCCAAAACTGGAAAGATCCATAGCTCTTTTTAATGGACTTTCACAGTGGGTTCAGTGTATGGTGTTAAACAGAACAACACCTGCACAAAGAGCAGAAGTCATTGTGAAATTCATCAATGTTGCTCAGGTAAATGAGATTCATTTATGTTTCTATAATATTCAATCTTCAGTTTGGATAACAGCTTGTGGAGGTTGATAATTTGATAGTAGATTCAATTAGATTCATGAGTAACTCTTATATTGTCTATTTGTTTGCTATGCCTCCTTGGGCATCTCCCCTTTTTTTTAATTCAATTTTCTTTAATCTTTAACAAAAAAAAAAAGAACCTTTGCACAGAACGTATACACTGTTAATGATATATATCTGCAGATCAAATTTTATTGAGTAATTCATCCAATAGGTCCCAAAAATGTCTTCTTAAATTTTTCTTCATTTTTCATCAAAATTATTCATTTTCTGCATTTTTCATTGAAATTATTCTTAAAATTGTGTACACTATTGCTGTTTTTGATATAATTCGATAATCTGTTCCAAAAGTATATTTCTCTGTTAGCAAAAGAATCCGATTGGTTATTAGAATTAGTTTTTGAAATCCACCTTGACAGTAAGTTTTTCGTTCGAGAAAAAAAATATTTAAAAAGTGTCTACCATAATTAGTTATTCCATTTATTATTTTTAAAGTTTCAATTAGATCACTTTTCATTCTTCTTTCTAGTAAAGTAGTTCATCCTAATTTCTCTAATACCTCCTTGTAACTATTATCTTTTACTCTTTTTACTATTTTTGTCACTCTTTGTATACCCTCCAATCTCAATATTACATGCCAATTTCCATGTCTTAGATACTGGAGCCCAGGCCTGGGTACAATATTCTGTATAAGGTCTTATTAGGGTTTTGTATATATTTAAAACAACATTTGCTTCCCTTAAGATAAAATTTCTAACCATCCAGCTAATCATTCTATTTTCCTTTGATATGATAAACAAAATATGATTGTCAGCTTTAAAAGTAACATCAAAGCCAACCCTTCCTCAGTTCATTTGTTTTTTCCTGTTGCTTAAATTATATTCAGCTTAAATGTTTTTGTATCCAATATGTAATGCTTTACATTTTTCTATGTTAAATTTTGATTTCCAAATATCTTCACAATATGACTATTTAGATCCATCTATATTATTCCTTTTGATAATTATCTAACATGTAGTTTAACATTATCAGCAAATAGTTTCTGATTTTATATCATTAGGTAAATCATTTATGAATATTAAAAACAGCAAAGGTCCCAGTACTGATCTCTAAGGAACACTGGATTGTATATACTGTGTTTTGGAATAATTGTTACCAGTTTTTACTTTCACACTTCTATCTGTCGAAAAATATCTTACAATGTTTACTATTTTCTTTTAATGAAATACCCAAATTTTTCGATTTTCAGGAGTAATTGATATGGTATCAAATGTTTGCTAAAATCCAAATATATATATCCACATTAACTCCTTCTATCAAATATTAATTTATGAAATCAATACTTTCCAAAATTTTAGATTTAGCATTTGTCTACCAATCTATATGAGAAAAAAATTGTTTTTAAATAACTATATTTCTATTCTATTAATAACACTAGACAGTAAGCGTCTGAAATTAGTAGACCAGTTCATATACCTAGTTAGCAATATCTCATCTATAGAAAGTGATGTCAATATACACATAGGAAAGGCATGGACTGCTATAGACAGATTAACGATCATATGGAAATCTGATCTGATAAAGCTTGAATTCTTCCAAGTTGTAGCTGTGTCAGTGCTAATATATGACTGCACCACTTGGACTCTAACAAAACATTTTGAGAAAATGCTAGATGGGAACAACAAAAGGATGCTGCATGATGTCTTGAACAAATCTTGGAAGCAGTACCCCACAAAAACAGCTGTATGGCCACTTGCGTCCTATCTCACAAACCAACCAAATAAGTAAAATAAGACATGCTAAACACTGCAGAAGAAGCAAGGATGACCTCATAAGTGCCGTTCTGCTGAGGACACTTACACATGGACACACCAGTGTAGGCTGACCAGCAAAAACCTGTATCAATCAGTTCTGTATAGATTCTGGATGCTGTGTAGAAGACCAGCCAGGGGTAATGACTGATAGGAATGGGTATCCATGCTCTTAGCATGACCTGATAATGAATAATAAGAGGAAATTTTATCTTTGAATATATCAAGAGGAATTAAGCCAGATTTATACAAATTAAATTTATTCATATTTGTTTTCACAGTTTTAGTATTGATGAATGAACAAAAATTGTTATTCAATAAATTTTTGTGATAATTATGAACTTATAAGTTAAAATTTTTTTCTTTATCTAATTCTTTTCTTTATTTCATTATTAACAAATACAAAATTCTAGATATGAATTATTGCCATGATTTATTAGAACAGATTATGATCATTTTATTTCAGAAACTTCGCAGTCTTCAAAATTTCAATACACTGATGGCTGTGGTTGGTGGGCTCACCCACAGTGCTCTAGCTAGACTTAATAAGACAAATAGTTGTCTTTCATCAGATACACAAAAACTTCTCATGGAATTTACAGAATTATTATCAACTAACAATAATTTCAGTAATTATCGACGGGAATACCAACAATGTACTGGCTTCAGGGTACCTATTTTGTAAGTATCTTTTAAATTACCCAAAAGATATTTTTAATACTAACCATTTATTATTCAGTGACTTTTGATTGTGAGATATTTTGAGCTATACATATGTTGAACTGAATCAACTCCACTTTATATTTTTACATTTCCAAGTAAACAAAATAATGTTTGTTAATAGCATGAAATGTGCATAAAATTTTCTTGTTTTTTTTTATGCTACCCAATATAAAATCTTTTTAAGATTTTATATTTTAAAAATTTTTAAATATTTTTTTATAAAAAGTTTGTTCTATTTTTTTCTGTCCTTTGGAGCATTTAGTTTTAACCAACTTCATTCAAAATAATCACTTTTGATTGTGTTGTTAATAGCTTTCATAGTGTACATTTTTTTAAAAATTTGTCAAAGTTGGTATATTTTTGTTTGATTTTAAAAATGAAAATGTAAAGAAATAAACATCATTTTTGCATAATACACATCATTTTTATTTTAAGAAAGGTAAAAATATAATTGAAATAAAAAATAAAAAACGATGCAGGGATACTATGAAAAGTGGTTTGCAAAGATTTGTACTAAGTATTTCTAATCAATGTTCATGTTTGGCTTGACTAATTAAGGTGATAGCAATCAAATTAAGACATGAGAATAATCAATAATACTAGTGATAGCAAACTTACTCAAAATTTTCCAAATCAACCATTGGTTAATCTTGGTTATATTAATTGTCATGATGTGTCACTGAATTTCCATGAACAATCTGATGGAAATTTTACAAGTAATGAAATTTACAATATGAAATAGAAAAGATTTTAGGACAAACAAATCATATCAAATGTTTTCATTTGAAGTAAGTAATTATGGGATTGGAAAATATGGAAAGATGTCCTCAACTATGAGCTTCTTCCAGTAAAGCAAACAATTGATTTGAACAAGGTCTGCTTTCAGTGTGACCAATTGAAGGCAGTAATGGAGGAAAACACACATAAAATTAGTTAAAAGAAAGGGAATAATATTCTATCAGACAGAATGTTTCTTTAGTGCCCAAACAAATTTTTCTGGCTGGTATGTTTTCACTCATCTGCCATGTTAACTAAATATTACATCTTTGGATTATCCTTTATTGCGGTCTTTACAATATTCTTTTAATGAAAAGACAACTCACTTCCTTGCAAAAATACAAAAGGCACCTAGAAAAATTCTTTGTAGAGAAAGATAAACAGTTCTGGGAGGAGGGAATTATGAGGTTGCTTGAAATTTGGCAAAAGATAGTAAAACAAAACAGTAAATATATTGTTCAATAAAGTTACTGTAATCAGTGTGTGTGTGTGGGGGGGAGTTACAGTCAAGTCTGACTCAAGGTTCCAATCAACAGTCTAAGCACTCCCAACTGTATCTCACTCCAAAATCCAATATCCAAAATTATTTCTTTGTCCCGCTCGTCTCGACAACAAAATACTACTGCAGTCGTTCTCCCTGGTCTGTGAGAATAAGTCCTTTAAATACACCTCAATTTCACCACATCCAGGCTCCTCACTCATAATTGTCCGTGCACCACGTGCGACACTCGTCAGCACGGCGTGACCACCTACATACGGGCCACTATGCTATTTCTTATTTCACTGATCGTCCACAGCTCTCACATTCTGAAGGAAGCGGGTTCGACTCTAGGTCAGTCCTACACGCCAGGCAAAGCCTAGCCCGCTTCCTTCGAGAATACGGCAAATCTTCACGCCCGCCACTCTCTCTGTCACAACGTGTTGCACGAGGTAGGTCTCCTCTCTCACTACAGTTACTATCAAAACTATATGGATTATTTTTATCTAATAAGCTGAATAACCTTTTTGACCATGCATCTGAACATATAATTTATGCTAAGTAGTATCCTTGCAAATCTAATAATTTTTGTTAAATACATCCTCCCTTGTTTTTAGTGACATGTTTACATCTTTTTTTTACATGAATGAAATACTCTTTTAATTTAGTAAACTAAAAATACTAATCAAATAATACTTTGATTCTATCAAAAACAAAAATACTTGAAAAATTTATTGCTGAGGAATTCAGAAATTCTAAAAGACAAAGATGAATCTGGGCAATTGTAATGCAAGTTATAAAGAGGCTGGAAAAGGTTAAACAATTCCAAATCATGGCAGAATATTTCAGTTCAGTAAATATGTGAAATCTTATTTTGTGATATTTAAAACTTTAGCTACACATTACTTTAAAAAATTATGAAGTTACATTAATATTTTAATTTGCAATAAACTCAAAGAAGACAATTTCATTTAGATACTTACAGGTTTGATTATATTGTCACTAATAAGAACATTCTCATGACATCTCTTCGTGATGAGGTTTGATTCTCGGTATGATCTTCATATGGTCTTACTTTGTTTGGCACTTGATCTCTCTCTTTCCTTGTTGTGGATGGGTCCGTACGTAGGTGGCGCCAGTTTCTCCTTATGGTGTTGCCATTTTCTGAGGTGACATTATAGGATCTGGGCTCTTTGTTTGTTCCCGTAACTATTGCCCTTTCCCATGTAGCTGACTGGAGGTTTATCACTGTTACATTCTGACCTTCATGGAGTGTTGGCAAATCTTTTGCTCCCTGGTTGTAATATTTTTCTTGTTCCTGTTGGTGTTTGTGTAACTCCTATAAGATTTTGTCCTTTTCAGGTTGTGTTTTCCTGATCCTTACTGGGAGGTGTCCTCTGATTATTTTTTTGTAAAGGAGCTGTGCCAGACTTGGTAGGCTGTGATTGATTGGTGTTGTTCTCAAATACAACTGTTACATATTAATTGGATCCCTATTACTTTTTAAGGTAGTATAGAAATCCTTATGGCAATCAGTACAGCTGATGGCCTTGAGAGTGAGTGACAATGCTTGACCTCACTCTCACCTTGCTTTCTGGAGATAGAATCGTGAGAACGGAACCCCGATAGAAAGCCCTTTCCGGTTTAAGGTGGGCAACTCAGTAAGTCAGTTGCAGTTAGTCAGTTGCAGAGTTAGAAGCTAGCAAGATGTGACACTCCGCGCGCATTTGTCTGGCCTGGGGTTCTGGAATAAACTAACATCCAAAGTAAATCGAAGTCTTGTTGTTATTACTAAAAGCTAACAATGACACAAGGCTTCTGATAAGGAACGCTCCCCAGCAGAACCAGACCCGGAATCCCCATCTAAGAAAGACCAAGATAGATGATAGAAGTACCAAGCCGGCCAGAAGAGTAAGATATAACGTTACACAACAACGCTGTGTCTACATCTGTGTTTGCTGTCTTTAGCCTTTTTTATTGTATTTTTAACCGTTTGGATGGTTTGTTCTATAAAACTATTTGACTGGGCATATTTTGGCGAAGAGGTAACATGGTCAAATCCCCAGTTTTTGGCAAATTGTTTGAAAGCATAGCAGTCATACTCATATTGGGGGCCATTATCACTTATGATATGTTCTGGAATATGAATTTTAAAGCACGTATAATCTCTTGGCTTGTGCATGTGTTATGCATTTTCCTAATAAATAAAAACTTGGAATGGTAGTCGGCCACAAGCAGGTACATTTCCCCTGCTACATGGAAAATATCTGAGGCAATTACTTTCCATGATCTGGAAGGAATTTCTTGTGGCATCATGGTTTCCTTCTTTTTTTCATTTTGAAATTTTTGGCATTTAAGGTATCCTTTAACGATTCTTTTGATGTCCTCATTTATTCTTGGCCAGTACACACATATTTTGGCTCTTAGAATACTTTTTTCAATGCCTTGATGGGATGCATGGATCTTTGTTTAGGATTTCATTTCTCATGGTGTTAGGAATTAGTATTCTCCCTCCTTTCAGTACTAAGGAGTCCTTCACAGATAGCTCATCTCTGAATGGCCAATATGGTGTGAGTGGTGCTCGGGTGTCTTTGGCTTTGTCTGGCCATCCAACATATATTTTTTCTCTTAGTGCTGAAACTACCTGGTCATTTCTCGACTCCTCCTGCAGCTCTTTGAGTTTGTTTGTACTGAATTGCCCAAACTCAATTCTTATATCCAAGTTTACTGGGCTGCAGTTGTTTTTGTTCGGTAGGCCCATCGACCAACAGTATCTCTTTTCCTGGACGGTTTGTTATGGTGAGATCATATCCCTGTGTTTCCATTAACATCCATTGTAGTCTTGGGGGTGACAGATATTTTTGGCTGGTCATTTCCAACGGTTTATGGTCAGTCTCAACTGTGAATGGCCTCCCATACACATATGTATGGAATCTCTGGCATCGAAACACCATTGCTAACATCTCACGCTCTATGTTTACATATCTTTGCTCGGTAGAAGTAAGTGATTTGGATGCGAATGCAACTGGCCTATCATTTTGTAGTAGAGCTGCTCCTAGTCCTCTGCTCAAAGCATCAACGTGGATGGTCGTTGGCTTGGTAGGGTCAAAATATGCTAGGGTTATTTTTTTTACTGATTATAGCCTTGATTCATTGGAAGGCCATCTCATGGTTGTTCGTCCATGTATAGTCATTTTCCTTTTTCAGGAGGTCATGAAGATTGGTAGTTTGTTACTAGGATTTGACTTGTTGCTTGGATTGGACGCAATCAAGCAGCTGGGCGGAGTGTATTGAGGTATAAAAAGGGCCATGTAAGTCACCATTCCTAGAACATTCTGTTGCTCTGCTTCATTGGTAGGAGATTCTAGGAGTTTGTTGTCTTCTACTTTTTATGGATCTGGGGGTATTCCATTCTCATTGTAAATTCCACTAAAGAATTTTATGGATTTGGTCTTGATGTTGCATTTTGTGCTGTTGAATACAAGACCATTTTTCTTTGCAGCTTCCATCAGGCTGAGCAAGTTGCTTATCATGCTCTTTTTCATCTTTTCCAAATACCACAACATCATCAGAGATACCGATGGTTCCTGGGCATTTTTCAAGTATTTGGTTCATCTTTTGTTGGAATATATCCTGGCTCATCACCAACCCGAATGGCATCCTCATGAAACAGTACCTGCCGAATGGACTATTGAAGCATGTTAGGTTTTGGCTCTCTTCATCAAGCTCGATAAACCAGTTGCCATTTTTTGCGTCACGCTTACTGAACCATTTTGATTTTGCCATTTTGTGGGTCATTTTTTCCAGGGTTGGGACTTTGTGATGACATCTTTTGATTGCCTTATTCAAATCTTTTGGGTCATTTGTCCGTTGCTTTTTCGGCTATATACTAGGCTGCTGACCCAGTCGGTTGGTTTTTCAACCTTCTTTATGACCATCTTGTCTAATTCTTTTTTTATTTCATCTTTTAGGTGGATGGGGTATTTTCGTGGTGCATGTATGACTGGGGTTATTGTGGGGTCAAGAACAATGTGGCATTTACCTGGGAAGTGGCCGATGCGGTCGAATTGTTTTGGGTAATCCCGTAGTAGGTCGTTGATGGACTGTATTTGGTAATTTTCTTTTATTTCACAATGTACGGTTAGCATTTTTAGGTTGCGGCAGCTTGGTAATCCTAGTATTGCTGGTCCGTTTGTATCTGTAATGTAGAATTTTTCTGCTGCTGACCATGTGTCTTGGTTGTATTTGCATTGGAGTTTGATGGTGCCAATTTGTGGTATGATGGTCTTATTGTATGCTGTTAGAATGGTGTCTGAGTGCTTCACTAATTTTGCTGGTAGATCTGGACACATTTCTTTGTAGATCCGTAATGGTAATATATTTCCTTCTGCACCAATGTCTACTTTTACTAGTAGTTTCGCTGGGATCTTTTCTCTTCCTGGTACTTGAATTTTTATTTTTGTTGTGACCTCAGTACAGTTATACAAACTGTTTCTGTTGTGGAATTGTAGATCATCATAATCACTATTGTCAGTGTCATTGTCTACAGCATCAATATTTGTATTATGTCTCTGGTCATATTTCGACTTGTATCGTTCCCTTGGTAGAGTGTTGTATTTTGTTTTGCAAACACTCGCCCAGTGGTTCCATTTCCCACATTTTAGACATTTTGTACCCTTGGCTGGGCATTTGTCATATTGTTTGTGGTTTTCTCCACATTTTGGACAGCATCTGTTTTTGTGTTTATTCTGTATGCTATCGACTGTGGCATTCTGTTGTGAGTTTTGATTTCTTGTTGCTTGTAACTGCTTCATGCTTCATGTGGTTGATTAAAGCTTCAGGGTTTTTTCCCATTTGTATCGCTTTCTCTACGGTCATTTTCTTATCTTCTGCAAGTAATTGTTTTTGCACTTCAAAATACCTTTTTCTCCCATACGGAGTAAGATTTTATCAATTTGGTCATGTAGGTCTGTTATTTTTTTTTTTTTCTGAATAACATTTCACATTGTTGACATTGATATGACTTCAGCTCTGTTTGGGTTGTCCCATTTCATCGTAATGTTGTCTAGGGCAGCCATTTTGTCTCTGACTCTGCAGTTTACGAGGGGCTCTCTCGGTTCCTTCTTTTTGTTAGTATGGAGGTGAATAAGTGTTTTTCGTAGCGTGTGTGTATGTATCAAGTGTGCAAGGTAATAAGGAACACCGCTGCTACCATTAAATAAGTGTATTCACACAGATATATGTTTTCCTAGATATATTTGTTCACATGAATAACAAACAACCTTCAATAGTCTTAGGGCCCGTTCAGAGTGAGGCTGGGCAGATGTAAACAAACCCTACTAGAATGTTTCGGGCTTAATGTGGTTAACTGTAGCTAGTGGTCAAAATTGTTACAGTAGGGTGGCATTTTATACAAGACTCATCCAATACACTTTAGACACAAACACAAACTTTCATCTCAAAATTCTGGCATGTTATCTGAGACTAAAGTTTTAAGGACCCCATTTCTTGAAAATATTTTTTTTAAATGTTTTTTTTTTAAATATTGTAACAAAGAACATGAAAGGGACATAAACAAATGGCCAGCCTGATGAAAATTATGTTTGAATTGTAAAAGAAAAAAACATTTCCTGTCATCATGCAGATACAGAGACAGAATCAAAAGGGTAGAACATATAAACCCAAATCTTGAAGTATATTTGATAAGAACACCAGAAAAGTCTTGAGAGACAGTAAAATTGAGTGGCATAAAGTTTTCCAAGATTGACAGAGAGAGTAATGTTACCTTGATTACAAAGAATTTTTTGGAAAAATTGGGTAAACCCAGATTTTAAAAAAGTAATCTTAATTTAAAACAATTTGACAGATCTGTAATCAAAATTCTAGGTTCTTTTGAAGGAACTTTTGGGACTAAAAACCTATCACTGTTGTAGAATGTACAAAAAATCCTGGAATCCTGGGAATAGACATTTAAAAAGTGGATACTATAAAGAAAATAGGCACAAACGGCAATACTCCGAGGTTTGAAGTATGGAGTTAACCGCGAATGTGGCAGACAGGTTGAGAGTTAAAGAAATAAAACGAACAACTAGAAATATGAATAAAAGACTGTATTACAGAATAACAATAAAGTTGCAAACTTTAATTTGTTTGCGCAAATAATAATTTGTAATAACTTATCTGGTGTATCCTGAGATATGGGGTATTAACGGAGACCTTGCTATGGCCCTCTGTTCCGTTCGGATATGATGGACTTTCTGTTTGATGTCCGACTTCGATTCTGGTTGTCTGTTGAAGAATAGGAGCGACCCTTATTTAGGTCTGTCCCCAGTGCTAGCTGGATCAGAAGAGGCGGCATGAGTTTGCTTATTCGGCTTTGCTGCCAAAGTATGCTGGCTCATGATTGGTTGGTTTGAAACAGAGGCTCGCAGACAAAGGACGATAACCCCCATACCCCAGAATTCTCAATAATACCACAAAATTAATAAACTGTATAAAGTCTGGAGAACCTGACATAGGACTATTAAAAGAAAGCGAATATTTGTCTAAAAGAAAATAATCACCTGGTCTATTTTGAATCTCAAAACATACCTATTCCAATTTTACCCATGGTAGTGGTGAAACTAATATTGGAAAGATTTCCCCAAGGTGGTAGCAGTCAGAGCCAGATCATTCATTCATTTAAATGACTTGTATGTTTTGAATGTATTGTATGTGAACAATGCATCTCTAGTGGCCATCACACCCAATAAAGTATTCAGAAAACATCTGGATCATTTTGCTATCATGAATGATGCATATATTCATGTATTCACAAAAGTAAACATTTTTAAATAATCATATTTTAAACAAAGTATTTTATAAAAACTATTGAAAAAAAAGTCCTTCGGGTGGTGTAAAAATGGATTTTTGAAAGATATTGCTAGAGAGGGGAGTGTTAAAAATTCAATGTCAATAATCTAAATTTTATTCAGTTAATTCTGTAGGAAAATAACTTCTTTGAAAATTATTTTCAATTGATGAAATTTATATAAAAAATGTTTGTACAATTAATGAATCAATGTAATATATGTTGTTTTACACTCTTAATTAATTTTCTTAGAGATTTGATAAATTTCATATTTATTAAAGTAAGCATTTATTTATCAAAGTATGCATTAAATTAATTGAATAACTTCATTTTTTTATTTTAAAAAAACAAAACAAAGTTTATAGAAATTAAAATTAAAAACCTATTTTAATAATTTAATATCAAATAAGATTAAACTTATTGATGAATGTGTATTTGAACAATAAACAAAATACTATTAACTATCAATTACTTCGCTCTTTGGCCGGGGTCCAGTGAGCTTCAGCCGCTGGACCTGCCAGAGGTTAAATTAATAGCGTCGATCCCAGGGGGCTATATCGTCCCAGGCAATACCTGCCCCCTTGATTTAAAGGGGCAGGGCTGGGTTTATTGCCCAGCACCTGAGGCACCCCCTTGAGGGGAAATGCCGACGGGATCGATGCAATTTTTTCAACTTGCCACCCATGAGTCTCGGCTTGTGGGTGGTCCCATGTTAATAGGGCCTTACAAGTGGGGTATGAGGTGAATATACTTTGCTATAATCAAAAAAGGTAATAAAAAAATAAATGTTCTCCTTATATATAAAAATAGTTGGTAAAGCCATTGATTGTACCATTTGTTTTTATTTTTATTTCTTCTCTTAAACAGAGGGACTTAAGACCCCTCCCCTCACTAATAGAAAAACATTGTTCCTTTTATTTTAATAAATAAAACATTTTTCCTTTTGTTTTAATAAATAAAACATCCTTCCTTTTATCTTAACATATAAAACACTGAATAATAAAAAATATAGTTTTTAAACAAAATTTACTCTTTCCAGCTTACAAAATATAAACAAAACACTATGTAGAAAGAAAAATAAACTCTCTTAGAACATTTTCAGCTTTTACAAAGTTAAATATTAAAATTTTATATTTCAATTTTAGTGTAAAAAAATATATACTTTTTAAGATATCTTATTTTGATTTTAAATTACATTCAAAATTACATAAAAGTGTTTTTCAGACATGCTCAAAACTAAACTGGATATATGATTGGATACTAAAAATATATCAAAATTTAAGGTATGCCAAGGTTAATGTGACGATTTCTTCTTTATAAATAATTTTCTTGTAAAACTCTATTATATTAGATAACTTTAAATATAAATTAAGATAAAATATATATATATATATATATATATATATATATATATATATATATATATCAGAAGTACAGTACACAACCTTCGATGGTCTACCATGTTTTCTAAAACAAGTTTTAATAAATATATGTCTGGTATTATTGATTTATATATATATATATATATATATATATATATATATATATATATATAAATCAATAATACCAGATGGTCTACCATGTTTTCTAAAACAAGTTTTAATAAATATATGTCTGGTATTATTGATTATATATATATATATATATATATATATATAAATCAATAATACCAGACATATATTTATTAAAACTTGTTTTAGAAAACATGGTAGACCATGATTTATATATATATATATATATATATATATATATATATATATATCAATAATACCAGACATATATTTATTAAAACTTGTTTTAGAAAACATGGTAGACCATCGAAGGTTGTGTACTGACTTTCTGAGTATATATATAATAGTGGTGTACTCTATTTTGTGTAGTAATGGTATTGACTATAAATTAAATGCTCAATGTTAAATTTACTTAATTCCTGAAATTACTAATATAAGCAGTGAGATAGTTTTGGTTACAGATGCATAGAGACCAAATCTCCATTATATATGGATCCTGAGTTCTAAAATATCCCTTTTTATAATAGGTTGGGCTGTTTTTAGAAAAAAAAGATTATTTAAAAATGAGAATAAAAATATAGATTTTAAAAAGAAAGAAAAATAATGAAAAGTATAAATTAAAGTACAATGCCTGGAATTTTAATTCTTAGCCATAGCAACAGATTTTTAATGAATAATTTAAATTATTATAAATGAAAACCCTGTTCTGACCAAAGAAATCCGAATCTAAATCAGTTTCCATATGGCCAAGTATTTGTTGGTGTGAGTTTTATATGATTCAATATTCCATTTATAATGACTTTTCTGTATTTTGTAAAAAAAAAAATAATCTAGAAAATGAAAAAACAAAAAAGTCAACCTCTCTCCTCATCTTAAACCTTTATCATTCTACTAGTGAAACATTATGGAAACACAACTGCAATATTTCCATGACAAGTCTGTCTCAAACTTATATTGTTTTTACAGTTAAATAATTAGTTTTATCTATAATGATTAAGCTTTAGATTTAAACATTCTATAATTATCACTGCTTCTTTACAAATGCCTTAAATTTCCACTCTTTATTTACCAACACATTTGTTGCATCACACATGCAAAATTGATTCTTTTTTTTTTCTATAAACAGATATGCAGTAAACATTCAGTAAACATATCTTGAATCTTGCTTTTTATTCCATAGCAGACTCAAGCATTATCTCATTGTAATTGTGAACAATTTTTACGATTTTTCTTTCTTACATTTCTCATACAATATATGCCATATTTGTTGACATATAAAATGCATATTAAAGTGAAATAAGAATAAAATCCTATGTGCTGGTATTATTAATGAGGGGAAAGAAAGTCTATCAAAGCTATGAACAGACACCTGTGGATGTGAGCTTGAATGAATTTCAGTGAGCAGTAAGGGCCCCCAAATACCAAGGCAGGTAAATATATGTGACAGAAAACACGAGGTGAGTGGCCTGCCGTATTCTCGAAGGAAGTGGGCTAGGCTTTGCCTGGCATGTGGAATCGAACCCGCGTCCTTCGGAATGCGAACGGGCAACACATTGGCACTGAATTCAAGATACTACTGTCCCGGATGTAAACACCAGGTACCCGGATGATGGCTATGAGGATTCCGGCGGCCAGGATTGGCTCGGGAATCTTGTGCGTGGGGTGCAGAAACCCGGATGTTGAAGGAAAAACTTGTAGAAGTAGAAGTGGGGTGACGACAGCAGGCAGTTGCGATTTTTCAGCTGCTGAAGATATTTGAGTTGGTGATTTTAAGACGATGACGGATTTTTTGTGCTATAGATTTTGTGACGGTGATGACATTGTTCAACAAGTCGAATTTATTTTTTCCTTCTAGAAGCTATCTCGGCTTTACAGTTGTATAATATCATTACATAATGGCGGACGCCAAGTTCGACCTCAAACTCATTCCTGAATTCGACGGCTCCACGTCTGTGGTGGACTGGGTTGAGAGAGTGGAGCTGACGTGTCGCTTATGTGGGGTCAAGCAGGTCAATCTAGTCATCCCACTGCGACTGACGGGAGGCGCTCTGGACGTTTACCAGCAACTAAAAGACGACGAAAAAGCAGATGTTGTGCCGATTAAGGCTGCGCTATACAAAGCCTTTGCAATGGACCCCTGCACTGCGTATGAACGTTTCACAACCCGGATGTTGATGGCAGGCAAGAGGGTGGATGTCTTCTTTGCGGCACTGAAGAAGCTGGCGGTCCTGTTTGGGGGATTGCCTGAACGGACTTTGGTATACGCATTTGTGGCAGGACTCCCGGCTCGAGTAAAACAACTATTGAGGGCGTCCACAAGTATAGAGGCAACGCCGGTGGAGCATTTGCTCGAGCGCGCACGGGCTATCGTCAGGGATGAGGCAGGGCAGGGGCAGCCAATTGCAATGGCTGCGCAGACGGCCCAATGTGGTCATACAACTCCCCCCAGGCTGGACATTCGAACCAGAGTGAATTGCTTCCATTGTGGAAGGCTTGGTCACATGGCGAAGGAGTGCAAAAGCAGCATGGATGAAAGACGTGGATGCATACGCTGCTTTAAATGTGGTGGGATCAGACACATGGCATCAAACTGTCAGGGAAACGAGCCAGGGGACAAGATGTCACCACCGCTCTGCTCCCCGGACAAGAAGTGAACAAGGCGCAACCAATCATCCGAGTCCTCGTCGACCAAAGGCCTAGTTCGGCACTTCTCGATTCAGGCTGCTCTCGCACCATTGTGAGCGCAAGACTATGCCGCACCTGGAGGAAGAGAAGCATTAAAGTAACGACCATAAATGGTGACACCCGGGCGTGCTGTGGAGTAGGGTCAGTGAGGATTTGTACTGACTCTGGTGCATCTGCTAAGGTCGATGTGTTGGTGACGAGAAAAGATTTACTGGGCTTCAACCTACTGCTCAGATATGACGCCATCAAAGCACTGGGCGGTGTCCTCATCACACAAGGTGGAGCTGTGCAATTCCCGGAGGCCCCGGTGTGTGCCGTGCTTCACATCGATCAGCCCGACTTCAGGGTAGAGTTTGATTGATGCCTGTAGATCTGGACTGCCTCGTGGAAATGGACGGATAAGGAGGCGCCAAATAAGCTACGGAATATCGTCGCAGAGTACTCTGTATCCGCGAACGTTAGGATCGCATACGAAACAGGAGCTTGACGCCTGGATCATAGACGGCTGGTTGATCCCATACTCCGACCAAAAGCTTGGGCCTCCTAAAGGTCTGATCCCTTTAATGGCAATGGTACAGCATAACAAGTCAAAGGTGCAACCAGTTCTGGATTACCGCGAGCTCAACAAATACATTGAGGCTTACACCGCTGATGCCGATGTGTGTGCAAGCAAGTTGCAAAAGTGGCGCCAGAAAGGATCAAATGTGTCGTTGCAGGATCTGAGAAAAGCCTATCTGCAGATGCGGGTCGACGAGACTTTGTGGCCATTTCAGATGGTGGTGTTTCGTGGCCAACGGTACTGCCTGACCAGGCTGGGCTTTGGCTTGAATGTGGCACCACAAATCATGAAGACCATCATTATTGCTGTGCTGTCCCAAGATGAAACTGTCAAAAAGGCAACGTCGGTGTACCTCGATGACATTTACATCAACGAAGATGTGAAGCAAGCGTCACACGTCCGAGTGAAATTGGCACAATTTGGCTTGAAGACAAAGCGCGCGTACTAGGCCTGGATGTCAGGGGGGAGGGAGGCATCCTGCGATGGAGACGGGGAAGTGTGGTTCCAGGCATTCCTGAAGTTCTCACAAGGCAAACTGTTTTTTCCCTGTGCGGAAAACTTGTGGGACACCTGCCAGTGTGTGGTTGGCTTCGTGCAGCTGTGGGTGTAATAAAACGCCGGGCGAATGCGGTGACCTCAGAATGGGATGATGAAACAAGTGATTCCCTCCTCACCCAAATGATTGCAGAAAGTGTTGGGAGAGCAACACACGAGGACCCTGCCAGAGGAGAATGGTGCGTCAACGGGGAAGAAATTAATGTATGGGTCGATGCCAGTTCATTGGCGTTGGGAATCCTGTTGGAGAGGGACGGGGCTGTGTTGGAGGATGCGTGTTGGTTACAGCCCATGAATGATGCCCAGCACATCAACTTAGCTGAGTTGGACGCCATGCTGAAAGGCGTCAACCTAGTGGCAGGCAAAGAGGCTGCACCTGCACATTGATTCTCTCTGTGTCTACCATTGGGTGTCCAACACGCTGACTGGCAAAGCAAGGATATACGCACCAAGGCAGCAAGCGAGATGCTGATAAGGCGGAGGCTAGACATCCTAAAGAGCCTAGTTTCGGAGTATGCCCTGACAGTCAGCATAACACTGGTTGCATCGTACTGCAATCTTGCAGACCAGTTGACACGAGTGCCGCACAAATGGTACGTTGCTGTAAAGACGAGTACCGAGCCCGTTGGTCAAACCTGCGCTGCCATAGGGAGTTCGATGGACCGGCAGCAGATTAAAGACATCCACCTCCAGAGCGGGCACCCAGGCATCAAGTGCACACTGTATTTCGTGAGACGCATCTACCCAGCGGTGGCCAAGGCAGAGATTAAGCGAATCATAAAAGACTGCGAGGTGTGCCAGTCGATTGACCCAGCACCAGTACGATGGCGAAAAGGACTGGACACAAATGATGTGTGGCAAAAGGGTGGGAATGGATATCACCCATTATGGTGGCAACCACTTTCTTACTCTCATCGACTGTGGACCCACCCGTTTTGCAATTTGGAGACCACTGGCATGGCAAGACTCAGCAAGCATTCTTAAACAGTTATCGTCCGTCTTTTGCGAACGAGGTGCACCAGAGGAAATATTGGCTGATAATGATACAGCCTTTTGCAGCCAGCAAGTAAGGCAGTTTCTGAGTGAATGGGGGGTCCGACTACAGCTGCGATGCGTGTATGTGCCATCAGGCAACGGTATCATGGAAAGAAGTCACCACAGTATCAAAAGAATTGCCGCTAGGAAGCAGTGCACCGTTGAGGAGGCAACATACTGATACAATGTGATGCTGAAGGACGGGGTGTCCCCGGAAACCGCACCCGCGAATGCCATCCACACGTACCGGGTGTGGGTAAAAGGAATAGACGTTGCACAGTCACATGTCAACGAAGTGGTTTGCGAGCCATATGCTGTGGGGGATTCCGTTTGGGTGAAACCCTCAGGCAGTCGATGCACCACCCGATTCAAGCAGTGTGGTCAGTCAGCAATCTGTCCTGGTCGACCGAATCCCGCGTCACGTACGCGATCTCCGCCCTGCTGTAGATGTGGATTATTCATCTACTGATGAAGATGATGAGCTATCCGGAGTCCCGCGTCACATACGCGATCTCCGCCCTGCTGTAGACGTGTCTACCGATGAAGATGATGGGCCATCCAGTGACGTGTTGTTATTGAATGTCACCAATGATCCCCCTGAAGATACAACCGCTAGCCCGTCGGACGATTTAGAGGCAGAAACTGTGGTGCACGTACCGCTTCGAAGGAGCGCGAGAACAAAAAGGCCCCCCCCACCCTGCACAGTGTGTGATCATGAGATCAGGGGGGAGTGTGACAGAAAACACGAGGTGAGTGGCCTGCTGTATTTTTCGAAGGAAGTGGGCTAGGCTTTGCCTGGCATGTGGAATCGAACCCACGTCCTTCGGAATGCGAACGGGCGACACATTGGCACTGAATTCAAGATACTACTGTCCCGGATGTAAGTGCCAGGTTCCTGGATGATGGCTATGAGGATTCCGGCGGCCGGGATTGGCTCGGGAATCTAGAGCGGGGGGTGCAGACACCCGGATGTTGAAGGAAAAACTTGTAGAAGTAGAAGTGGGGTGACGACAGCAGGCAGTTGCGATTTTTCAGCTGCTGAAGATATTTGAGTTGGTGATTTTACGACGATGACGGATTTTTGGTGCTATAGATTTTGTGACAGCGACAACATTGTTGACCCCCCCCCCTCTCTTCAACAAGTCGAATTTATTTTTTCATTCTAGAATATAATAATACAAATTTGGTTTTGTCAATAAGAGGATTAGTTCTTATTTCATAATAACTGGATCTGAATATGGAAGTCAGAATATCAAATATTTTGTTTTGCTTTTGAGGAGAGACTTAAATACTTTAAAAACTAAGTTAAAGGATTAAATACTAGAGAGCACATAGCATTACTAAAAATTGAACAATGAAGTTACAGATATCAGACAATACCATAAAAACCTTCATCAGACAGATATTCATATGGAATACATAACCTCTGTCTAACTTTGTTAGCAATGGTAAATTAATAGATATTTTCAAGCCTTAAATATTACAGTATAAACCAGTTCGTAGAATGTAGGGGAGATAATTTAGTTTTGATTTGAGTTTATATTTTTAATTCTGATTTTAGTATATGCAATATCTCTCAATTGAAAAAGAAATTCTGAATCTGCCTCAATATTTAATCAGTTGTTCCTTAGCCACCCTTTGCATTGGTCCATTTCAGTCAGCCTGAGATTCCCTTTCTCTCTCACTCTCTCTTCCACAAATTCTAATTAGATTTAATTAAATACTTATGAGATATTCAAACAAACATAAGATATTGGCAGAGGTTAATTAACTTTTTACTAAATTATTTTCATATAGAAATTTAGATTAAATGTGATCAGAATCATTTTACAATAAATTGTAGTTAATAAATTTCCAAGTTTATAATTCTTTATTCTTTACAGAGGAGTCCACCTCAAAGATTTAATATCATTACATACAGCACTTACAGACAAGATGGATGGTGCAACTACTAGTTTAATTCATTTCCGTAAAATGGTTCAGTTATACCAAATCTTCAAAGAACTCACATGTTTACAGAATGAAAATCTTCCCCTTGATGCAAACATGGATCTTATCAATACTCTTCGGGTGAGTAATACCAACATATTAGAAACAAACATTTCAATTTCATTATTTTTATACATTTCTTACCAATTCATAATATAGGAAATCATTTTTGTGTATAATATATACATTTTTACTGAATTAATCAAAACAAGTAAACTGTCTTCTTAATAAGAAAGGATATTTTCAATGGAACACCAGAAAAATATATTTTAAATTTTTAAAACTTTTTATTTTGACCTTCTAACTGAAAATATTAAGATACTTTTAAGATTATTCAAAAATGTTATTCAACTTGGAATTTCTTCAATTAGTTGTTATTTAAAAAAGAGATTGAAAAACAATTTCTTTGTATTTGATAAGTATCTTCATTTTCATTTGTAAAAAATTAAAATAAAGTTAACTGCTTCACACCTAATGTATACTTACTTCAGTCAATGTTTTTAATTATTGTATATTTTTCTATTACCATTTACCAATATTTTTCCATCTAACAGGAAGTTAAATATTTTCCTAAATCTATTCAATTGATCAGAATTAAAATTAAATAATTATACTAAATAGGATTAACTGTTCAATTGTTGCTGTTGAAATGGGTTGGAAAAATAACATAAAATCTTTTATTACTGATCAATACATAAGATTTACTTTCTATAAAAACACATTAAAAGTTTCTTACAATATATTTTTTTTCAGTTATCACTTGACATGCACTATACTGAAGACAATATTTATGAGTTATCATTGGCACGAGAACCAAGATCTTCATTAAGCGCTGTAAGTTTTTAATATGTTAACATTTTATTATATATTTTCTAATTTTCATTTTTTACCAACATTTTGAAAAACTTTGACAAAGATAATTTTGATAATAGATAACATTTAAGTTTTATTTGTAGTCATCAGAAATTTAAAGATCAATCCCAATTTCACTGTGAGTATTGACCAAAGGTTTTTTGTTATCATAGATATTCATATATCTTTTTATATTTTAGCCAGCTACTCCTACCAAACCTGTAGTTTTTGCTGACTGGGTTGCAGGAGTCAGTCCACCAGATGCTGAAACTATAAACAAACATGTGCATAATATGGTAGAGGTAAGGTGGTTTTCAAATGATATGCCTACATTTATCTGTGATTGAAAAAATGGAATGTTGTTCAAAGGGTGGAGAAAGAAAGGGAGTTTCGAGTTTACTGAAACAGATTAATGCAAAGTGATTGAAGTGTTGGAGCCCTTGATTTTGGTCAAAGCTGAATGCATGTTATATTCATGAAGTAATTTGAGAATTTTCTGAGATTATAGGATGATGCCAAAAACCACTTCTTAACATCATAGTATGAAATTTGGTGGATCATTAACTTTCAGTTATGTTTTCCTTTATTCTGTACACATACAATATATTCCTATTTCCAATTCCCATGTACAGATGAGAATTTGTTAAGTGTAGGTATAATGTTTGTATTCGTCCTAAGCAAGAGTTTTTGGGTGTGTATATGCCTTGCTTTAAATACAAGTGTTATGCTTGCTAGTTATAACAGCTGAAAGGTAATGTGAATAACTGAGTTGATCACACTGTTGAATCATTCATTGCAAGTTTTATAAGAGAATTACTTCATTTGCATTAATAGAAACAAGTGAAAAGAAGTGGCAAATATGAACTAACAACATGGGTTTTTTATAGTGATTTGTGTACTAAGCATTGTCATAATAAAACTCAAGAAAATTAGATATTTCTTATTGAATTGTTCTCTACAATCAAATTCTAGGTGGGCCAGTAAGTTAAAAGGGGAAAATTTTATTTTTGAAATTATACATTTTGTCTGAATTTCTGAGATAAGGAAGTATCATTGTTGTTCGCACCCAATGAAGTGCATGAAAGTACTAACAAACTGTAGATTATGTTTTTTTAGAATGGTCTTCTATTTACATTCAGACATATGCAACTACAAAAACTGCAAATAAAAAACAAACATTTGCATAATCGATACAAATTACAAAATTTTACATACATTTAAAATAACATTATAACTAAAAACAAAAGACAAATTTCAAATAAAGGTTCTGTTAACAGGAAATATTTACACCTCATATGAATTAAAAATTCTAACATATAAAACATTTAAACTTATTCTTCATTTACAAAAGATAGTAAACATACATTTAAAAGGGTCTCTAGGGTTTGATAGCATTGATTTACAAATCAATGCTATCAAACCCTAGAGACCCTATCTAAGATTCCTATCTTGTATCACACTATGCTTTTAAAAAATAGGTACATTATTCAATAGTATCTTCAAGTTCAAGGCAGAAAATAAGCTATATAAACAGTTAACTATTCCAAAGAATGTAACTGAAGCCACTGATGACTGTCAGACACAACCAAATTAAAAATAAATATTATTAAATAAAGTTTTTTTCATTTATGTTAGCTAATGTTGACTTCACACTTTTGTATTTGCTTTGTTGAATAAAAATCAATTTCTTTGTTGGGTCGTTCACACAGCACTTCATCGTGTCGGTCAACTGCTTCTGCTCACTGCCCAGCACTCCACTCACTTGGTTTTTATGGGCACAGTCCCCCAACATCCAGGGACATCAGTCAATCCTTGTGTCTGTGCAACGCACAATTCACATGCATTCGGATGGACGCGTGTAGGCGCCAACATCCATCCACCTGAATTGCACCTCGCGTCCATCCAGTGCCTAAATCGCATTTGTTTTTGCATGCGGGAGGACGCAGGTTCGATCCCGGCAGGCAAGACAATATCTTGCCCTTTTTCCAAATGAATACGGTACTCGTTCTCCATCTTCTATATTGGCACCATTGTTGTAACTTTGGCTATGATGGTTCAATATCAAACTTTAAGAAACTCATCTAAAACATTTCAAAAAGTCCCTTTCCAGTTGTATCATCATGGAAGAAAGATTCACAGATCTTTATACTTTCATCGAGCTTACAATAGATATATGTGAAAATTATTTTTTTTAGAATGCAAGATATCAGAAGTGCAGTCTAATATGACTGGATAATATTTAGAATATTTCAAATCTGAAATATTGTTTAACAATATCATTTCGAGATCAGATTTATCAGCTCATTTTGACTATCTGTACTCAAATAATGACTGTTCATTTTCCCACACTCAATACAAATTAAGAGGACAGGGTCTTATTTAGCTAATAATTTGATCAAGCCAAGAAAATTTCCATTAGACTGAAAGCCCAAATTTTTCATCTGTTCCCTGAAAAGAAACATACTGAAACATTACCAAATCACAACATTTCTTCAAAATTCCTTTAGCCATCGCAGTAAAAGTAGTGTTGATGTGTTAGACTCTGTTCATGTGTTTTTAACTTGTTGGAAAGACCTTCCTATACATTTGTTCCTTTTACAAGAGGTACCAGAGACTAGGAATCACACAAATATTTGCAACAAAAGCAATAAATTTGTTCACTTTTTGGAGAATATACTAACCACGACCATTTAACTTTTTCCTTATTTGACATTTTTCTATAACATTTTGAGAAACATCAAGTTGTTGTTAGGATATTCATCCTGCTCTACTTAGGTAGGATTACATTCGATATCACATCGTTCTTTATCTGAAATGACTGAAGACCACTCAAAAATGTCATCAGATAAAAGGGAAAACTGTTGGTAATTCATCCAAACGTGTTTCTTTCTCATTAAAGGTTTCTTCTATTGTCAGTATCCATGTCTCATCTTTCTAGGGAGCTTAATTACTGATGATGTTAGCTGATCTCTTTTCATTTCTGAGATCATAGTCTCATGCCTACCTATAAAATAAGATTAAATCCATATGTAGTGACCCAACAAAAAAAAACTGGATAAAAAATAAATTAATTTTTAAAATTATTTTTTAAAAATGCCATAGATAATGAATGTAATGACAAGGCAAACCTACCTGACTCAAAACGGTTCCGGTGCATGGCCTGCAGGGAGAAAATGTAGCGAAGAAGAAAGGAATGTGGTCGGAGTGAGAAATGTTGAAAAGTTGGAAGGGAGGCAGAGAAGACATTTTTATTGATATTGAAAGGCACTATGGGTAATGGCCCATGGTGCATTGCGACTCCTGCTTTCACCATAAAAGTGGCGATTTTTTGCGTGCTTTAGTGACACGGCGTTTTTGTATAAAGAAAGAAAGAAAGAAAGAAAGAAAGAAAGGAAGAAGAAGAAAGAAAGGAAGAAGAAGAAGGAAAGAAGACATAATGAAATAATAAAAAAAGTTACCGTTCATAAAAACAATTCATAAGATTTTAAAATTTGATGTTTTTAGTTGTTTTATTTTTTACAATACATTTATTCAAAGCAATAGAATTCCTACTTACTTCATCATTTTAATTGACAATTGAAAGAAAAAAGATTTAAAGAAAAAACAAAATGTTTCTTTACTTCTTCAGTAGTTAGTCTGTAACAAAATAATCAATAAAGTTTGTTTAAGATTGAATAATAATAATTGAATTTTCTGGTATCCGCATTTTCCTGGGGGCCCATTTTCTTAGTTTCCATGACATTTCTTAAAAATGTTGTTCAGATAGAGGTAAGATACTAATCTTCCATTATAGAATGCACATTTTTTATTCTATTTTTACTATTTTCATAAATTTAAATGCTGATAGGGTGGTAGCAGTGGAAAATATTTCTATAAAGTTAAAATATCAAAACTTTTCATTTCGTTCCATTGTGGCTTTGTCCAAAACCCATTTTGGTGCCTTGAAAAGTCAGAGTAAATTAAAAGTAGTATCCTCAAAATTAAACTA
The DNA here is from genome assembly GCA_023376005.1 of Doryteuthis pealeii. Classification (NCBI taxonomy): domain Eukaryota; kingdom Metazoa; phylum Mollusca; class Cephalopoda; order Myopsida; family Loliginidae; genus Doryteuthis; species Doryteuthis pealeii. The sequence goes on along the minus strand of CM042158.1, from coordinate 81,180,674 downwards.
CAGAACAAAAATTGTTAAACTTTACATTTCTTGATGGTTAAACAAAGATATATTTATCCATGCATTTAGTATCAGGACTTCTATCAGCATTTAATCTTTCTGGAAATGTAACGATTTGGAACTTGAATGTTTTTTTTTTTTTGTTAAAATTTAGTCATATGAATTATTATAGTCGATGATTCACAATATAACTTAGGTAGAAAAAGAAGTAGAAATGAAAGCCAACAGTTGCAGCATGCTAATGTATACTATGTTAGCAGCATGCTAATGTATACTATGTTTTCATAGACAAAGTGCCACATTGGGATATTGATCTTGCTATAAAAATATCAGAAATCATCAATAACTTAAAATTGGTTGACTTTAAGAGGTTTTTTTATAGCATTTTTGGATTCTTTGGGTGAAAATGCTTTTATAAACCAATTTTTAGGAGTAGGGAAGCTCCAGAACCCATTTTACAGACAAAAATAGGTTACATAAAGTTGCCATTTTTGTGACCCCTCTCAAATTTGAAGAGCTATAAATCAACATAACTCCGCCAATTTTTGAATTGGAAGCTCAAATTTTGGCGATTGTCTAACTTTAACATAATCCGCACTTGGACAAAATTTCAGAAAAATTGAAGTGGGTGGGTGACATGGCCTGGATGATTTGACATGGAATTACCCACACACTTACTGAACAAATAGTAAAATCCCAAAAATGCTCACAATCATGTTTTCTCATTCAAAGTTGTGAATAAAATAATTATCCCTTTCATACTAAGTCCTGATCATCTAATTACTTTTTTTTTTCTTTCATTGTTATAATTAAATTCTGTTAAACTAATGCCCATCTTACCTTATTGATATTGATTATTCAGTTGCATTTATTTTTATCTTCCCGTAATATCTTGAACCCGGATGTAGAAGGCTTTCTACACCACTTAATTTTCTTTTTAAAATACTTTTTTTATGTGCCTTGCCTTGATGAAGATAGTCAAAGGTAGATAACTCTGACCAATCCTCTCGCTGGTCATGACAATATTAATCACTTTTTTCTTTTTCTTGAAAACAACATTTTGATATTTTGGTTCTGTTATATATTTACAGGCTGTATTCAAAAATTATGACCATGACAAAGATGGTTTCATCTCTAATGCTGAATTTGAGGCAATTGCTGGCAATTTCCCATTTATTGATTCATTCTGTGTTCTTGATGCAGACAAGTAAGTTAAATTTGAGAATTAAAGACCAGCTTTAATAAGTTGAATCTGATGAGATTAAAAGTATGAGAAATATTTAATTACATCACATTTGAATTAACTATAATAAGTCCAATGCTCATTGGAACACATACTTCTAACTTGTTAACTTTCACAAATTACAACAAATACTCTTTACTATTTTTAGTACTACCTAATCTTGTTTGAAATTATGCAAACTAAATATGTTCATATTTATATACTTAAATATAGTATCTCCTATTATAAATGCTAACTTTATTTCCTTATATATCTTATTTTTTAGATAAATATTATATGTATAATGAATATATTGAAATAATAAATAATCTGTAGAATCTGTTTTCTAGGGATGGCATGATAAGTAAGACAGAAATGAAAACTTATTTTATCCGGGCAAACTGCCATTCACTTCGAAGCAGCTTCAAGCATGATTTTCATGAAAAGACATACTTCCAGCCCACTTTCTGTATTCACTGTACAGGCTTGGTAAGTATACATACAGAATGTATGCTCCATTATATTCAAGTAAATCATCAAGTATCTCCTATTTTTAAAGCACCCTTGAAACTCCTCTGGAGTTATATGATAAGCTATGACTAATCCATTTGGTTTCAAATTCATAATATATCCTGGAAAATTATGCAATATTTATATTTTGTAAGACTAATTCTTCTTTTAATTGCAACTTCATTTTATATCTTTTGTCTTAATCTAACAAAGTCCTTTTTTTTTCTCAGCTTTGGGGACTTATTAAACAAGGTTGGAAATGTAAAGGTAAAGAACCTATTTAGCTGTTGTTTTTTTTTCTTGTAATAGCCAGTGCCATTTCCATTGTGACTTCAAGATTTAATATTTCATGGTCAAATTATTTCAAACTCAATATTATAAAGTTTAAATTGATAAATAAAATATGATTAAAAATGCATTGTTTCAATTATTTGGCTCTTAAATCATTTGCAAAAACAAAGCAGATATATAATACAAATGTCTGTATTCTCTGTTCTGCCAAAGGTTTTTAAATCTATTTTTATCTTTGTAAGAATTTCAATTACACAAATTTAAGAAAACAATTCAAATGATAATATAAATTCATAAAACCCCAAAAAATAATTATCATTTTAAAAATTAAATTAAGAAATATGTTTTAGAGAAAAATTCTTAAATTGAAAAAAAATGGATAAAATTTTAGTATTATTTTTACTTTTTACTTTTTCTAGATTGTGCTATTAATGTTCACAAACATTGTAAAGATATGGTTGTCATGGAATGTCGCCCCAAACTCAACAGTCCACGAAGACATGATTCTGTCTTTAATGGTAAGATAATTTATGCAATATAAACCCTTTCTTACTTTTTTGAATTATTATTTGCAAATGAAATTTCAAGCATTTCAGAAAAATAATATATATAAAGCTTTCTTTTATTGTATGTGTTCTATTCTAAATAAAAGTCAAATCTCCTTACAATTCATGACTCTTTTTGATAATAATCAAAAATGAAATTTTGGTGCCACTGGAATTTGATTAAGATGATTCAAAGCAACTCATTTTTTGCATGTACACAGAGCAATTCTTCATGTGCCTCACTAGGATCAATGCAACACAATTTTCATGCACACACACACACACACACACATGCACACACACGCGCATAAACACAACCTACACAAAGTAAAGATATGTAAGTCTATTCCTTGAATTGTTTGATGAGAAACCTTAGCTTCATTTCATTCAATGAGTGTAAAGATTTTCATTGAACGCTGTGATAGTGATACCAAAATCATCAACTTAGCTGCACATGAGAAATATGGAAAAATTTGAATAGTCAGAAACTTATTTATGAACCAAATTCTGACCCATAATTCCATATTCAATAGAAGAATAAAGAAGGCAACAAATATTTTGTCTCATATGACCTCTGAAATGGTTATCATAAAATCACCTTCACCTGGAAGCACCAACATTACCAATACACTTGCCTCACTTTTGGTCAGATTTTTTCTCAGTGCATATCCAGTTCTGGACTGCACATTTCTCATAAAAACTCTAACACTAGGATGCCCACTGTGCAAGTGTATCAAGTATATTTCTGGAATTCAATCGCAACCAGTAGATGCAGCACAAACCTTTAGAATAGGCTCGGTCTTAACCTTTTAGTGACTCTAGCAACTTTTGTGGAACACTGGTAAGCCCCATCTGCTTTCATTCTGGTTTGACCTTACAAGAGAAACAATGACACACAAGAAGTATTTCTTCACCTCATGGGTTGAGTGCTTCTCTGAACTGGGAGCATTGGAGAATCTTCGCCTGTGTTATCACTGTCACCACTCATGCAGTCACCACAATCACTTTTTCTTTTGATCTCTTTGTTACATTTTTTTGTGGCCATCCTCAGGCTTCAAGCAAGAGCAATTTCCAGCAGAGATCCCTTGTGTTAAGCAGAGCGCGATCCTTAGTGAAGAGACCTTTGGTTGCTTCTTGGTGCCCCTTAATGTTGGGTATGGCCCTTTGGTTGTTCCTTGGTGTTCTTTAATGTTAGGTATGATCCTTTGATTGTTCCTTGGTGTTCTTTAATGTTAGGTATGATCCTTTGATTGTTCCTTGGTGTTCTTTAATGTTGGGTATGATCCTTTGGTTGTTCCAGGTCCATTCTTCAATGTTGAATAAAATGCAAATGAACAGCTGTCAATATCAGCAATTAAATAGTTAACTAACCATGTATTCAGGCTGTTGATTGACTGGGGTTTAAACCATGTGACCTGGCTTAGTCTATAAATTTAAGTGGTGGATTGCAGCACACCTTATATCACAGAAAATAATTCAACACTTTTTATCACCACTATTACTCGTATTGCCAGAGCATAGCGTGGATTCTAAGTTTTGAATTTTTTAAATGCTGTTTTCATTTGTAAGACTCTATGATTAGACTCTTTTGAACACATCTTTTCAGTCTCTTCATAGTTTCTTTAACTCATTTTAAACTCAGTAAATGTTAGATTTTTGTCTTTTTGAGTTAGCACTGTGGTAAAAGGTTTAAAATTCTAAGGCAATCCTTTCAACACCACGGCAATTAATAAGCCATCACTAATCACTTCACCTGCCTTTTTTAGTGAATTTGCTATGTTTTCAGTCCTTATTATGTAATCCCTGATAGTCATAGTCCAATCTGTTCAAAGATCCCAATTCTGAATAGAGACTGGCTTGCTTGTCGACAAATAATTGGACCTTAATATCCCAAATGCCTTTCACTCATTGTCCTTGGTGTCACGCATTACCAATGATAAACTTTGATCATCTAAACATTGGATCAACTCAGCATATATTGTTGCATTCTTTTCTGCAAAATCTGGGTCCTTGCTTTGGTCAAATATTGCATGTATTATATTGTATATTTGAAGGATCCTTAAATACCCAAGAAATTTCACATCCAAAAGTTCATATTTGGCTTCATTGCCATCAAAGAAAATCCTTGCGTTTCTAGGCACATAACCTGTTACAATTTTTGTGGCCATCTTTGGCTTCAAGCAAGAGCACTGTTCAGCAAATATCCCTTGTGTTAAGCAGAGCGCGGTCATTAGTGAAGAAATCTTTGGTTGCTCCTTGGTGTACCTTAATGTTGGGTATGATCCTCTGGTAGTTCCTTGGTGCTCTTTAATGTTGGGTATGATCCTTTGGTTGTTCTTTGGTGTTGCAAGTCCGTTCGTCATTGTTGAATAAAGTGCAAATGAACAGCTGTCAATATCAGCGATTAAATAGTTAACTAACCACATATTCAGGCTGTTGATTAGCTGGGGTTTAAACCACGTGACCTGGCTTAGTCTATAGATTTAAGAGGTGGATTGCAGCATGCCTTATATCACAGAAAATAATTCAACACTTTTTATCACCAGAACAGTCATTTATCAATATGTACACTTCTTCATCTAGTGGGGCGAATTCATGCTCATCCATTGTTTTTTTTCTGCTTAAGGCAATGTAAGCAGGTCTCTGAAATGGTACGGCATACCATTGACCAGAACTGCTTGAAGACTCACAATCCCCATGACCTTTTCTGTTATGAGTTTGGAGGTTCTAGCAAACGAAATGTAATTCTGATTCTACCAAAGACACAGTAACACTTGAGACGAATTTTGACAAACTGAGTCCATCGTGTTTTTCCTCCTCGCCACAGTTCAACCGTCTCCTTTTATACTCAGTCTGGCCAAGACACGTCACAACTCTCGTCTTGCTAGCTATGAGACTTGCCACTACAAATCGCAGACTCAAGGACACTCACAATTTCACAACTAGTCGGACTCGTCACATTTCTGCTTCCGCCCACATGTACAACATGCCACTCACTGTCTCTTCGACCGACAGACCGTTGTTGGCTCATCACAGGTTTGTGAGTTTTGCCATTCGATCTCCCTACACTCCCCCATGATCTGCAGATCACACACGTGACAACCCAGGGGCGGGTCTTTTATGCCTGGTGCTTCTTCGCGGCAGTACTTCTGCCTCGTTGGATGACTCGGCTCTAGTGGTGTCATCTGGTGCATCTGCATCAGGCCCGTAGTTACTTGTCTCCCGGGGAATCACCATGCACATCGCTGAAGGTGATCAGTCTCATACTACATGTGGATTCTTCGCTGTGATCCCCCATGTCTGATGAACTCGAGCCCATAACCGGATGCAGATCCTTCATGTGCTGCAGCGTCCCGTCGATCCACACTGAATGTGCATAGCGTAAATCGGTCACTTTTCCCCACCTGCATACACTTGTGCATCTTCCGCCTGGTATCTTAATCCAAACCTTGTCTCCAATATTAAATCGGCTGTGCTGGGGTTGCACAGGTGGGGGCGTGGGATCTATGCTGCATATCTGCACTGAGTAGTTATGAATTACGTTCACTGGTGCGGTGGGGCGGGTAACTCCATCCTTGGGGGTCACATTATACCAATACACAGCTTTGAGGGCTGAGCACTGTTTTCGTGCTGCAATGGTCTTTATGCTACGGTGGCTTCGTTCCACTATACCATTCCCAGAGGGCACATATGCGCACCGATAGTGGAGACGGATGCCCCAAAACTGCATGAATTGCTGAAAGCGGTGGCTAGAGAATGCTATATCATTATCTGTGGGAAGCTTCAAGGGGGGACCTCGTTCGCGAAAAACAGCCTCCAATTCGCGAGTGACACTAGTAGAGTCCTGCCAACGTATCGGTCACCAAATTGCATACTGTGATGGCCCACAGTCAATCCAAGTAAGGTAATGAATACCATTGTAGTGTGTGATATCCATTCCCACTCTTTCCCAATTGTTTGTCACACTCAGATACCCCTTGTCCCAGCGCCCCGGTGGTGGGTCGATCGACTGACACATCTTGCATTCTTTCACCACCCTTCGCACATCCGCCTTGGTGACAGTAGGGTGAGTCTGCCGTGCGAAGTACAGCGTGTGCCTAATGCGCGGAAGAACACTTTGGGCGTGAATGGCCACCAACTGTTCAAAACTCACTGCAACATCACAGGTTTTGTTCACAGGCTCCATGTTCTGTTCTATACCATGCAGCCATTTCTGGAGCACCCTCGTCAACTGGTTGGCTTTTTTTGCATCAGATTTAACCAGCGATACATCCACAGTTAACCTGTATTCCTGCACAAGACTCAGAAATGTGTTTAGCCATCGTCAAATTAGCATCACGCTGGCAGCTTTCGTAGTAATTTGCGCTTTTCTGGTTAACATGTCAGAGAGCCACCGATGTACACATGCCGAGTCTGTGAAAAGATGCAGCACCCTCGCGTTCCACTGAAGGGCTAGATTAATGTCTCGTACGACCGCATCTAATTCAGCCAAATTTATATGTTGACTGTCGTGTTCTGATCGCATCCAACTTGCGTCCTCAACGACCGCTCCATTTACTTCCATGACAACACCAATTGCCAGCGAGCTCGTGTCTACCCACACGGCATATGCGGGTCTGTTCACACACCAAGTTGTCGTTCTGATGTAATCTACTTATGATGTCGGTCATTATCTGTTTTAAGGGGGGGGGGGCATCCGATGTTACTGCATTTGCTCGGCATTTAATAAACGAGGTCACTACTAGCAACCACCCACAGACTGGCAGGGTTCCCACGCATCCCGGAAAACCTGGAAAATGAAATGTATATTTTCCAGTACTTAAAAACCTGGAAAAATGGGGGGGGGTTTGACAAAAATCCGGGAAAATTTTCGTAATTTGTCCTGGAAAATTTGAATTGTCTGAGACAAAATTAATGTTATTATTACAGTAAACATTAAACAATATAACTAGTAAAATAACAAGGACAAATATAACTAGTAAAATAACAAGGACAGCATTTTTTTGTTTTTATTTTTAACGCTCGCCGAATCTACGCAAGATTTCCCAAATTATTCATGAATATTCATTAAACAATAAAAATGCTTCTGATTGGGTGGGTACTTGTTGATTTAATTCAATGTAGCGATATTTTGATTTATTTTTACGTGACACTAAACAAACATGAAACAAGACAAGAATTAGTCAGTCAGACTTCTTTAAAGATTGTTAAAGGTTTAAAAAATAAATTCCGTTTTACAAGACGTGAAATTTCGTAAAATTCAGAACATGTAACATATTCTTGATAATCATGTTCAGCAGTGTTTAATTGAATAAAATGATTTAATTTTTAGAAAAAAAGTAAATATTTTAGCAAGACTTAGAATTTGTTTAAAAAAATATTTTGTCTGTAAGTCAGTCAAATAATTTTCACAGAAATTCGACATAAAAACATCACCATTATTTAGAAGAAATTTCGAGTAAAATGATCAGATAAAGTTTATTTGAAGAAGTGAGCAGCTAAAATCATTTTTTTTTTTTTCGAGAATATCACTCGTGTAAAATAGTGACTGAAAATCAAAGAATGTTTTGTACTTGTATAGAATAGCGTGCACGCAAAATTTTTAATGAAAATTAAAAAGACAAAAACAATACGCAGTAACGTATAATATAAGAATTACATAAAATTAATGTTCATTAAAAAAAAAGTTTTTATTAAACATTTTTGAAAGCGCTGAAAAGTGAAAGTGTTTTAAAAACAAACATTGGTTCCCACCCCAGACCCCTAAGTGAACAAAATTTTTTTTTCATCAAATGTCAATTTCATCTCAGTTAAAAAGTAACTGTCTTTTTTACGACCTCCCCCACTCTCTCCTGGAAAATATTGACCTAATTTACTCTTGTTTTTACTTGCATAACTCTGACTGTTTTTACAGGCATAATTGATAAAAGATATTTTCTGAGTCGTGCAATTCATCGGTAAATTAATGTAGATATTTTCAATATCTCCCCATACCCCAGCCTTTTTTCAGCAAGTCAATTTAGATATTTTATCCCCCACCCAAAGATATTAAGAACTGCTAATTTTGGCCTCACAGATTACAAAATAAATTTAATCCTTTTAAAACCAAAAAAATCAAGGAAATATTTTTATGAAAATTTCAGTGTTGATTCAATGGATGAATTATTTAAAAACTTTCTGATTTTTTTCAGGTCACTTAATTTTGACCCCCCCCCTATTTTTGGGGCTCAAAATATCTTTTGAAACTAATTATAGTATGAATAAAAAAAAACAAAAGACCGAAGGTGTGAATCGAAGAAAAAAATTATTTTAAAGGAACACCTCTTGTAGAAAATAAGTATTGAAAATCTTTTAAAAAAACTAAAAAAAATTTTGTACTTTTTTGTTTATATATAATTGTCTTTTAAATTATCAGTGAAAAAAATTGTACATCGATATTTGTTTTGTTAAAAAGGAGGGTGCGGGCCTAACTTTTCAATTGAGTTTTTTTCCAAAAATTATTAGATAAATTGTTATCTAATAATTTTTGGAAAAAAACTCAAGTGGGCTTGTTATTAAAAAGATATTTGTTTTTAGAATCTAAAATTATGAAATTTAAAACTTAAATTTAAGCATTTCATATTTTAAATGAATTTTATCTATTAAGTTAGGTATATGGATTGTTGTTTTCAAGGTGCATATAGGTGGCATTTATTTTAAAGAATTTCAATCTATTTCCATTGAATCAGTTTGATTGAAATGATTCAGTAATTTAAAAGAATTTGTTGATTAATAAGTCAACACTGAAAATTTTATTAAAATCAGATAATTCTCTGATTTTTGGCAATTTTTTTTCTACATTTAACATATTTCTTGGTGACTTTTTGTAAACAAAAACGCCAGATTTTTGGGGAACTCTTTAGTTTTTCTATGTGTTTTGAACAAAAAAGATATTTCATTTAAATCAATATCAAAAGTTAATCATTTTTCTGTACATAGTATATTTAATTTTTTTCTATTATTAATTTCTAAGAAGAAACTATTATAAGTTTTAAAATCTTAAATGATGTGGGGATTTTTATCCGTAACTCTTTCACACAAAGGGCCCATTTTGATAACTTTTTTTAGCTGGATTAAGTTGTTTAAAATGTATTAAAAAAAATTTTCTGATGCTTTGATAAGCATCAGAAAAAAACTTAAATAATTGATTTAATTAATTTTAATTTGTTATTAAAATGAAAATGTACACATAAATTGGTGGTACCTATCAAATATGGACAGTGATGTTTTTTTTTGCTTTTTATTGACAAATATATGTAGATATTATTACACTACCCCCCTCCCCCTCTTTTTATTGGCACATCAATTTAGATATTTTACAACCCACCCCATTTAAAAAAAATGTTTTTTTTTATGAATTTGTTAAAATTTCAATTGAATTTCTACAAAACAAAATGTCCAACGCCCCCTACCCTCGAGGCGTAAAATCCTTCAGTCTTTTTCAATATTTTTGTTTTTAAAATAATCTACTTAAAAAAAAAAACAATTTGATTTAGCCTTGGTTCCCATATTGTAATCATCTCTGTATTTGGTCTACTCAGTAGGTCACTACAGCCCAACATATGAGCTGCATCTTTAAGACGTCTTGTTTTCCATGTCCTTCCCTATCTATTATTTCAACTAGAAAATATAATTCTAATATATGGGGATGTCCAAGGCCTGCCAAGGGAGATAATAATTTTTTTTTAATTTCTTAATTTTAAAACTGTTATATCCGAGATGTAGGGATAACAGAAATAATAATAAAAACAGGGAAATTGTTAACAATAACAATGCTTGTTTTATTTATGGTTCACTGACAGGGAATACAGTGGATGGGTTTAGATTAGAGTTCTAGCTTAATGAGGATGAGAGTGTATGACCTGCTCGGTTCTGATCTGCTGTGCAGTCTGTTTTTCCCTCCTCTTTTGGAGAGTCTGGTTCGAATCGTTAGGGGGAGATAACTCTCCCTAACACCTCCCCTATTTAGCTTTTAGCTCATATGTTTTGTTTCGGGAATCTATGTGTAGTTGATAGGGTTTTCTCCGAAATCTATATGATCTCCTAAGTACACATTTATTTGGTGTCTTAGGATTTTCCTTTGGTATGTCTTGGGGACGTTGTGGAGGCAGTTCAAAAGTGTCCAATAAAATATCCAGCGGTAAGGTAAAATTTGATATAGTCTCTGGAAGGTGAGAAGACCGTAATTGGTTTGCATGTCGAACCCAAACTGTAGATTCTATATCAACATCATATATGACGTTTCCAGAACGACGTATAATGCGACCTTGAATCCATTTTTCCTTGCCATTGCGGTAGTCCTTTGCAAGTACAGATTGTCCTGGTACGTATGTGCGTTTCACTGCGCCATGATGTTGGTTAAATTGTTCCTCCATCATCATATTCCTTGTTTGGGAATGTTTTGGAGTAGGATGAATGACATCTATATGTAGACGAACTTTGCGATTCATCAGTGCTTCTGCTGGTGAATTACCATTAGGTGTGTTGGGATTGGGTGTAGCTCTGTAACTACTGAGGAATATTTCCAATATTTCTTGCGTGGTTCCCTCCCCTTTGTTTTTGATGAGTGCCCTCTTAAAAGTGTCTACAAAACGCTCCACCTGTCCATTTGATTGTGGATGAAAGGGTGGTGTTTTAATGTGTTGTATACCATTAAGTGCACAGAAATTTGCAAAGGTACCTGAAGTGAAGGCAGTTCCGTTATCCGAAACTAATATCTGGGGAATTCCAAAGCGACTGAAGATCTGTTTCAACTTTTGGATTGTTTCGTCTGAAGTGATGCGATTCATTTGAAAAATTTCTGGCCATTTGCTGTAAGCATCGACAAGTATAAAATAACACTGTCCATTTATAGGTCCAGCGAAATCAATGTGAAGGCGTAACCAGGGGGATTCAGGGATAGGCCAAGAACTCAGTGTAGTTTTCCTGGGAGATTTTGCTGCCAGTTGACAGTTGGAACAGGTGTGTGCTAATTCCTCCAACTGCTTATCCATATTTGGCCAGTAAGCATAACTGCGTGCTAGGGCTTTCATACGACTAATACCTTGATGACCATAATGAAATTGCTTGAGCACTCTGTCCTGTAATGAGGATGGAACAATAACGCGCTCAGCAAAAAGAAGACATTCATCGACTTCTGACAATGAAGCTCGACGCTGAAAAAAGGTTGGATTCTTTTGTCTGTGCATACTTTTGGCCATTTTGTATGATGAAAGCGCTTCACTATTTGTAGCACTGGATCGGAAATTGTAGCTTCACGGATCATTGTAGAAGTAACCGGTAATGCTCTCACAGTGGATGCAAAAACTGAAGTGATTTCTGGCTCCAGAGATACAGCTGCAATGACTGAGTCCTCTGGTACTTTATTTTGTACAGTCATGAGCCTAGATAGTGCATCAGCATGACCAATTGTATCAGTCCTATTGTACTTTATAGTAAAGTTATAGTCCAACAATGTAGTAGCCCATCTTTGTAGACGGTTTGCTGTGTACACGGGAATCCCCTTTTTGGATCCAAAAATGCTGAGAAGAGGCTTGTGATCTGTAATCAGAGTAAAATGTCGTCCATACAGCATTTTATGGAATTTTTTTATAGCAAATACTATAGCCAGGGCTTCCTTTTCAATTTGGCTATAGTTGCGTTCTGCAGGTGTAAGTGATCTGGATGCATGAGCAATTGCTTTTTGACTGTTATCAGCAAAAACATGAGAAATAACAGCTCCAACACCGTAATTAGAGGCATCCGAGACCACGACAATATCCATGGATGGATCATAATGTGTCAGCAAAAGATTTGAGGAAAGTAAAGTTTTTACCTTTGTGAAGGCTGACTGACATGCATCAGACCAGTCCCATGTAGCATCTTTCTTGAGAAGACTGTTGAGAGGTGCACGAACTCTGTGAAGTTCGGGCAAAAATGCACTGTAGTGGCTAACCATGCCAAGGAAGGAACGTAAAGTTTTTATATTTACAGGTGCCTGCATATTTTTAATTGCTTTGGTATTTTCCGGGTCGGGTTGTCTACCGTTTTTATCTATTATAAACCCAAGGTATTTAATTTTGTTCCGGAAAAACTCACATTTTTCAGCCTTAACCCGAAATCCGTATTCACCGATTCGGCTGAAAACTGAAAACAATCGTTGCAAAAGTTCATCCTGAGATGCAGCTGTAACGATGATGTCGTCAATGAATGCTGCAACTCCTGTCAGTCCCGTTAACATGGCGTCCATAGTTTGCTGAAATATGGCTGGTGCAGGTTTAACCCCAAAACTAAGCCGGTTAAATCTAAATAAACCCTTGTGGGTGTTGATTGTAAGGAGCTCCTTGGACTCCTCTTCAACTTCGAGTTGGAGAAAGGCATCGGAAAAATCGATTTTTGCAAAGAAAATTCCGCCATTTAATTTTGTAAACAAATCCTCTGGAATTGGTAGAGGATATTGATGTGATTCCAGAGAATTATTCAGTCCAGTCGAATAATCCGCGCATATCCGGACCTTCCCATTTGCTTTCTTTACAACCACGATGGGAGCAGCCCATTTGGAGTAATTTGTAGGCTCTATTACTCCTTGTTTCTGAAGACGTAGCAGTTCTTTTTCGACAATATCCAGTGCGGCATAAGGTACTGGTCGTTTCGGCCTAAAAATAGGCTTAGCATCCTTGTTTAATTTTAAAGCTACTTTAATTTTTGTGCAACAACCAAGGCCCTCCTGAAAAACATTGCTGAACTTATTTTTAAGTTCACTAGTAAAATAACGTTCAATTTCCGTAACAGACGTTATGCTGAATGTGTTAAAAACAGACCTGAGAGGAATGTCGAAAAGTTTTAATTTTTCGATCCAGTCGAGACCGAGCAAATTTAGTTCTGAATTCTCAGCAAGATAACATAAACCCGAGAAAGCAATATTCCGAAATGTCACATTACAATGTAACTCACCGGTAAGCTGAAATAGGTCACCAGAAGCGCTTTTTGCCATGTGTTGTGATTCAGAATATCTAGGTTTTCCTAGGTATTTCCATGTCTCTTGAGATATCAGTGTAATATCTGACGCTGTGTCGAATTGAAAACGAACTTGTTTATCGTTTACTGAAACAACTAAATATTTCCGGCTGCTTTTGTAGTCCGTTTTGAAGGTAGCAAACACTGAGTTTGTTTGTGCCGTTTGTCTGTTCCACTGTTTTTTATTTACGGATTTTTTTCCTGGTTGGAATTTCGGCCCATTTTTTTGTCTGGGCTCACAAAAGTTTTCCTTGTGACCAATTTTTTTGCAAACATTACATTTATGTTTTTTAAACGGGCAAAACTTTGAATAATGCATTTCTCCGCAAAACCAGCATGCCTCGGAAGGTTTGTTTACCTTTTTAGCCTGAATGTTAAAAGTTGATGGTGTGGTACTTTGTTTTTGCACTAAAATGGTATCACTTTTAATCTTTACCATGTCGTTGCATATATTTGTGAGTGCATGAATTGTCACATCTTTATCGTTTTCTAATTTACTGAGTAACCTCGCCCGAATATCACTGTGTGCTTCGGAGGTAAGTCCCTTGATAAAGATTAGACATTTAAACTGTTCTTCTGTGAGAGAACTCAGTTTAAATTTTTCGCATTCACGATTTACAATACCAGTGAATGTTACAAAGTCTTCGTCACATTTTTTTTCCAACTTCAGGAAATTGAACCGGGTGTTGAATAGTGACTGCTTATTTCCGAATATTTCTTTAAGCAAGTTTACTGTTTCAGCGAAGGAAAAATCCGTAGCTTCCTTGGGAATGATATAATTTGTAAATCTTTCATGTTCCTGGGTACCCAGCTTCCGAATTAATAGACGAATTTTCCATTCTTCGTTTTTGTGTGAGAATTCGTTTTGGAAAAGGTCTATCCATCGCTTGTACCACGAAGCAAAAGTTTTTCCGTTCTTATAATCATAGGTGAATTCTGTGATAGTTTTTGCCATTTCCTCGGCTGAATTTGTGTTCAAATTCTGTTTTCCCTGTAGAATATCAACCTGGTGATTAAATTGCTGATTGAATTGTTGAGTCATCATAGCCATGAACTCTTGTTGCTGTTTTGCGAACATCTCTTGTTGCTGGCTTAAAATTTGTGTTAAGGCTTCCTGTGAAATCGCCATTTTTTTTTTTATTATATCCACGTGTGTAGAATCTTCAAAACAATCCTCGTCGCCACAAATCTGTTATATCCGAGATGTAGGGATAACAGAAATAATAATAAAAACAGGGAAATTGTTAACAATAACAATGCTTGTTTTATTTATGGTTCACTGACAGGGAATACAGTGGATGGGTTTAGATTAGAGTTCTAGCTTAATGAGGATGAGAGTGTATGACCTGCTCGGTTCTGATCTGCTGTGCAGTCTGTTTTTCCCTCCTCTTTTGGAGAGTCTGGTTCGAATCGTTAGGGGGAGATAACTCTCCCTAACAAAAACAATTACCAAAAATCAGGGAATTGTCCAATTTTAATGAAATTTTCACCAAATTATTTTCCAACGACTTAATTTTATAACGATTAGCTTATTTTATTGAAGCAACTTGAAAAAGATTTTCTTTTATCAATTCAGAATGGGGGGGGGGGGTGATATTTGAACATTTGAAAATTTTTTTATATTTTTTGAAAGATCATATCCAGAAGAAAATATAGAAAAATAGGAAAATATATATTCAATACCCCAAAAAAGTGATTTTAAAATTTAAGTTATCTTCTTAAAACTAAAAAAAAAAAAAGAATAATGTTGCATTTTTTTTTGTTTTTCTTTTTTGTTTTCATATTTAAAAAAATGTTTTTTTCGTTAAATTGATGCCTAAAAAATGTATTTTATCCAAGTTAAATTGAGTATTTTACTACCTTAGAAAAATGAAAAAAAATAAAAATTCAATAGCCTAAAAAATTGATTTTTAAATTCAAAATTTATTTTCTTAAAACTCAAAAAATAAATGTAGCATTTTTTTTTTGTTTTTTTTTTCCTAGTTTTGAAAAAAAAATTTTTCTTTAAAATTGATGCAAAAAAAATTATTTTATCCAAGTTAAATTGAGGTTTTTACTACCTTAAAAATTTCAAGGTCAATTTTACATGTCTGTCAATATTCATGACTAACTTGAAAATTGATAAGATAGCTCTAAATTTTATCTTTGAAAAAATTTAAGTTAAAAAATATGCGATGATATGCTGCATATTTTCTGAGATTTAAAAAAAAATTTAATCATCAATTTCAACTATTTTTTTTTTGTAGTTTTAAAAAAATATTTTTCTTTAAATTGATGCAAAAAACTCATTTTATCCAAGTTAAATTCAGTTTTTTACTACCTTAAAAATTTCAAGGTCAATTTTACATGTCTGTCAATATTCATGACTAACTTGAAAATTTAACAAAAGATAGCCCTAAATTTTATTTTTGAAAAAATCTAAGTTAAAAAATATGCGATGATATGCTGCATATTTTCTGAGATTTAAAAAAAAAAATTTAATTTCAACTATGGATGACAAAACAGGCTGAATTCTCTCCCAGTCTAGATAAATATCTCAACCTCAGAGAAAAGTCTACACTTCCAAGAAAAATTATTTTCTTGAGATATGCATTTATCTCCCTTATACCCCAAAAATTGAACATTGTTATTGATATACAATAGTATATAAAATATGATGCAGATATAAAACGAGGGGTGGTCATTGTAAAATATCTACATATATTTGCCGATAAAAAAGCGAGAAACACAGCACAGTAAATATCTGAAATTTGTACTAATTCAAAAAAAACAAACAAAAAACATTTATTTAAAATATTAGGTGAGGGTTTAAAATTGATTTGCTAATGAAAAAATAATCCATTAATATTGATCATGGCTAAGCAAAAACAGGAGGCCAGACAATTTTATGGTACAGGGTGTCTATAAAGTCAGTGCACTTAAAATAATTTATAACTTTAAAGCGCATATGGACTTTGTGGACACCCTGTGTCGTTAATTGATATATGTAGGCATCATCTATAATAAACCCAAGATAAATTTTTTTAAATACCCTGCAACATAAAAAAGTAACAATAAAAGTGTTTAAATGTGTCAATATTAGATTAATATTGATTAAATTATGAAATTGCCGTGAACAAGTGCTGTCCTGGAAAATTTTTAATGTCCTGAAGCTGTCCTGGAAAATGATTTCCTAAAATGAGTGGGAACCCTGACTGGGTAATGACTTGTTAATTTCCCACATACCGAGAATACGCGTCGTCGGCTAAGAGTGGAAGGAACATCAGGAACTTCACTGCCTTGCTCCCATTCTAACATACCCCCGTGTTCATGAACACGTAAGCCAAGGACTCGCACTTCATCACTAAGCCGTTTGGGAGACGTACAAGTCAGCCCATGATCCTCCAAGTGTTTCCTCACTCGTTCTGCCGACACCACTTTTTCATTAACATACACGTCGTCGACATATGCTGATGCTGCTCGATTAATTGTTGCGTCTTGGGACAATGTAGTAGTCATGATTGACCGCATGATCATGGGGGCCACGTTCAGGCCGAATCCCAGGCGTGTCAGGCAATATCGCTGTCCCTTCCAGATCACGGTCTGAAACGGCCATAACGACTTGTGAACCTTAACCTGCAGGTAGGCCCTTCTCAAATCAATCAGTGCCACTTCCACCCCTTGCTGCCTCCACTCACACAGCTTCTGGGCACATACATCAGCATTTCAAACTGTGATTGTCAAGGGAAAACGATATTGCTTGATGTGATATAAAGAAAAACAAATGAAACTCCTCTTACCTCGGGCTAGGAAAAGAAATGGCGCCTGAAGGTCTGTACTCTTTTATAAGAGTACAGACCGGAAGTGAGGTGGTTTGTGGGAGAGGAGTGGAGAAATAAATGAGCCAAATTTCTTGGCAGTCGGTGAATGAGGTGATTGCAAACAGACCGTTGAACGAGGTGATTGCGAGCAAACACAAAGATTGTTTTGAGTAGAGATTTCACAAGCTATTTGTGGTGATGATGTTTGTGGGGAGACCCTGCGAAGGTGGCGACAAAAGACTGGAGCATCCACAATTGTGGATTTGAAATCCGCTTACTTACAAATCCACGTTGCGCCACATTTGAGAAGATATCAGCTAGTAAGATACAAAGGAAATACATACTGTCTAACCAGATTGGGTTTTGGTCTGAGTGTTGCCCCCAAAATCATGACGGCAATATTAGAGGCAGTTCTGAAGGATGAGATGAGCGTCGGAGAAGCCACCGACGCGTAAATTGATGACATGTTGGTCAATGAGACAGTGGTGTCAGTGGAAAGAGTCGTGGGGCAGCTAAAAAAGTTTGGCCTAACAGCGAAAAACCCAGAAATGTTAGATGGTGGTACAGTACTGGGGCTCCGTTTGGAGCGAGATGGCACTGGCGAGTTGACATTCAGGAGAGGGAATACTGTGCCAGAAATTGACAACAAGATGACTAGGCGACAGCTATTTTCCGTTTGTGGGAAATTAGTCGGACATTACCCTGTCGCAGGATGGCTGCGTACGACCTGCAGCTACATAAAAAGAATGGCGGAAGGAGTGGCCTGGCAAGACAAGGTGGGTGAGAAGACAGTTGCTGTGATATGAGAGGTGGTTGAAGAAGTGAAAAAGGAGGATCCAGTTCGAGGAAAGTGGCATGTCCCAAGGACGACGACAGGGGTTGAGTGGTGTGATGCAAGTAGTATTGCCACAGGTGTGAAAGTGGAGATTGATGGGAACGTGGTCGAGGACGCAGCCTGGCTGAGGAAGAAAACAGACTTTTCTCACATCAACGTAGCTGAGCTGGATGCGGTGATAAAAGGGGTAAATCTGGCCCTGAAATGGGGATTAAAGAAAATAGAGTTGAAAAGGATTCGGCGACCGTGCTGAACTGGACACAGGCCGCCATTACGGAGCAGCGGCGGGTGAGGACAAAGGGTCCTGCGGAGATGATCGTCCTGAGGCGAATAGGAATCCTGAAGGAGTTGATAGCCGAGTTTGGGTTGATAATAAATGTGACGTTTGTGCCATCAGACAGGAACAAGGCTGATGTATTGACCAGAGTAAGACAAAAGTGGCTGACGATGATGGAGGAGCCAGTGAGAGTTGCAGGCTGTTGCCTATCATACGATGAAGTTAAGGATCTGCATTCTATGCATCACATGGGTGTGGATAAAACCTTGTACTTGGCCCGGAAGGTGTCGCATGAAGTGCCAAGAGGAATTGCGCAGCAAGTAGTCAGGCGTTGTGTACAGTGTCAGTACATTGATCCGTCACCAAGGGTGCACGAGCTGGGAGAATTACAGGTGAACGAGAATTTGAAGCGACTGGCCGTTGACGTCACCCATTATAGAGGAGTGGAATATCTGACTATGGTTGACTGTGGACCTGGGAGATTTGCTCTCTGGCGAAGAATGAAATCAGAGACCGCAGAAGAAATCGCAGGAATACTTAATGGGGTTTTCCTTGAATATGGTCCAGTTGAAGAGGTGTTGTCGGCCAATGGGACGGTGTTTCGTTCAGAAACATTGCGACGGACGATGGCTTGGTGGAATGTCAGGCAGTACTTCAGAGCAGCCTATAGACCCAGTGGCAACGGCATTGTTGAGCGAAACCACAGGACCATTAAAGCGGTGGCAGAGAGGGGAGAGATTTCGCCAGAAGAGGCTGTCTTTTGGTACAACATGTCACCCAGGTCAGGACAAATGAAGGAGTCAGTGCCGCAAGAATCTGTTTTCTGTTATGCGTGGCGACATCCAAGAGTTGCACCGGTTGAAAGTGAGGGTGGGACGTCGGGCACCATACATTTAGGGGATGAGGTCTGGGTGAAACCTCCTAATGTCCGTTGCACGATGCAGTGGGGGAGAGGAACGGTAACGGCTACACAGTCAAGAAACAAGGTGTCTGTTGACGGAGTGCCACGACACGTATTAGATGTGAGACCGGTGGAGAGCCTATCTTCTGAAGATGAAGAAGTAGATGATGGGCAGCAGGACGACAGCTCACAAGGAAGTTTGCAACCATGCACACAGAGGAGTAGACGGCCACCCCAGTGGTTGCAAGACTACGAGCTATGATCCTGAAGATCTGGGGGGCGTGTGATATAAAGAAAAACAAATGAAACTCCTCTTACCTCGGGCTAGGAAAAGAAATGGCGCCTGAAGGTCTGTACTCTTTTATAAAAGAGTACAGACCGGAAGTGAGGTGGTTTGTGGGAGAGGAGTGGAGAAATAAATGAGCCAAATTTCTTGGCAGTCGGTGAATGAGGTGATTGCAAACAGACCGTTGAATGAGGTGATTGCGAGCAAACACAAAGATTGTTTTGAGTAGAGATTTTACACTTGACATGGTTAGGATTTGGCCTTAATGTGGCACTGCTTATTATGAAAGCTATCGTAAAGGCAGTGTTGATGCAAGAGGAGCCGCTGAGGAAAGCCACATCAGCTTATGTTGATGATATTTATGTAAACGAGGATGTAATGTCAACAGATAAAGTCAGGAGGAAACTGGAAACCTTCGGTTTGACAAGCAAGGACCCCAAGCATCTACAGAATGGGGCTATAATGTTAGGACGAGGTTTGGGAGGAGCACGGCACCCTGCGTTGGAAATGATTGGGCGCAGTCCCAGAAATCCCTGATATGTTAACGCGGCATATCATATTTTCTGTCTGCGGGAAGCTGGTGGGACACTTTCCGTTCTGCAAGTGGCTCCGTGCAGCAACCAGAGTAATCAAGAGACAGGCTAGCGTAGTCACGAGAGGATGGGATGATACAGTGGATGACGTTTCTCTTAAGCGGATGGTGGCTGAAGTAGTAACCAAAGTGTGCCAAGATGATCCCACCCGAGGGGATTGGTGCATGGCTGGACGAGAATTGAACGCATGGGTTGATGCAAGCTCTCTAGCAACAGGCGTGGTATTAGAAAGAGATGGTGCTATTGTAGAGGACGCATGCTGGTTTCGTCCGACAAACGACGCTCAGTACATAAATTTGGCGGAACTTGACGCCACACTGAAAGGACTTAATTCTTGTGCTGCAGTGGCACGCTAAGGGGGTGCATCACCACACAGACTCTTTGTGTGTGAACCATTGGTTGACCGATACCCTGACAGGTAAAGCCAGAGTAAAGACCAAAGCTGCAACTGAGATGTTGGTGCAAAGGAGATTGGCGATCATAAAACAGCTGGTCGAAGAATATAGTTTGAAGGTTGATATCACCTTATTTTCATCAGAGCAAAATCTGGCAGATAAATTAACAAGAGTACCAAAGAGGTGATTTGACATGATGAAACAAGGATTGGACTCTTCTTCGATGTTATGTGCGGTCGTAACTGAGCAACTGACACCTGATCGTATCCGAGCCATACATTGCCAGAGTGGACATCCTGGAATTCGGCGGACAACATATTTCTTTTGGAAAGTATGTCCCTCAATTACTAGAGTGGCCGTAAAGTCGGCCATACACGCTTGCAAGGAGTGTCAGACAGTAGACCCAGTCCCAGTTCATTGGAAACAAGGGAAGCTTGAAGTGCAGGGTAATTGGTACAGGCTGGCTATGGACATAACCCATTACAATGGCAATCATTTTGTGACACTGACAGATTGCGTCCCAACATGGTTCACCATATGGTGCCCACTGGCTCGCCAAGATGCATCTACCGTCATACGACAGTTGAGATCAGTCTTCTGTGAACACGGTCCATCAGTGGAAATATTAACGGACAATGTCCCCGCCTTTTGTGGCCATGGGTTCCAAACCTTTGCAGGTGAATGGGGCATGTGAATGTGATATCAATGTGCTTATGTTCCAGAGGGTAATGGTATAGCGGAATACTGTCATCGCACCATTAAAAGAATTGCAACCAGAATGTAGTGTACTATTCAAGAGGCTGTGTACTGGTACAATGTAACACCAAAGGATGGCGTAACATCATCGACTGCGCCATCTAGCAGAATTTACCAGTATGAACAGCATATAAAAGGGCTAGATGAGATGACGCCATCCCCTGGAGTTGTAGACAATCCATATCAAGAGGGAGATCTAGTTTGGGTTAAAGCTCGAACAGTCATTGCACTACTAAATTCGGCAAAGACCGTTCTAGTCGATGGTGTGCCATGGCATATAAAGGATCTTTGCATCATAGACCAACTGCATTTGAGGAAGATGAAGACAGTAATACGTCATCCGAGAGTAATTCAGGGACTATGTCAGTAGTTAGAACAGGGCCTGTAACAGCAGAAGATACAATGGTGGAGTCTAACGATGACGATATGGCCGAGACTGATAGAAATCATAGAGAAACAGTGCAGATAGATGAACACCAGCCACCTCTGGGAAGGAGCACTCGTCAAAAGCGGGCACCATCTCCCTGCCATTTTTGTGATCAAGAGATCAGGGGGGAGTGTAGTGAGAGAAGAGACTTACCTCATGCAAAACGGGCAAGGACTTACTTTGCGTGCAAGACCACCTTGCCAGAGACATTAGAACTGAATGGGTGAATGAGGAGTGGGTGTAGGCAGGCATGCAACATCAAAAATTTAGAGAAGAGAAGGAAAGGCCTCTTTATAGAAGCACCTGAAGCATTATGGGTAGAGGTTGGAGATAAAACATCTGCTTCTCTGAGAGAGAGGGGAGAAAAAATGGTAATTCAGTCGATAGACTAGAGCGAGCTACGACGTAAATCAAACGAGGAATGAAGGTGAGGTGGAACAGAAAACAGAGAAGTGGAGGAACTGGGAGAGGAGGAGGACAGAGCTGTGAAGGTCACAAGAGAAGAGTCGCTGGTTCAATCATGAGCAAAGAGTGTTAGAGACAATCATGTTCATTCATGCCAATTAATGAAAGTGAAGGACTGTAGTAATATGTGCCAGGCCGAAAAGAGATTGGAATATAAGACTGGAGATGAAGAACCACCTATGAATACTTTTGATGTGGATGAGGAGGATAATACTCATGAATATTCTACACCAGATGAAACTGATTCCCAGAAGGAAGATATGTCTGATGGTGGATGCAAAAACTCACCTCATAATAGCATAAATGTCCTGGAGGTTGCAATCTATTGATATAACAGCGGCATTTCTGCAAGGGTGTCCTTTGTCAAGAGAGGTATTTCTGCATCCACCTCATGATCTCTGTCCAAAAACTGAGGTTTGGCATCTTAAAAGATGCATCTATGGATTGAATGATGCAACCAGATCTTGGTACTAAAGAGTTAAAGAAGTACTCGTACAACTGGGAGGTACAGTTAGTTCATATGACAATGCCTTATTCAAGTGGTATAAAAATGGATCACTTATAGGAATTTTGGTTAGTCATGTAGATGATTTTGCCTTCTGTGGTAATGTTCTTTTTCAAGAACAGATTATTGAAAAGCTAAAAAGAATATTCAAGGTCAGCACACATGAAACTGGATCCTTTAAATATTTAGGATTAGAAGTTGTGCAAACTACAGAAGGAGTGCAAATAAAACAAGAATCCTACATTTCCACAATAAAACCAATCATAATAGCTAATAGTTGGACGACAAGGAAGACCATTGAACTAACTGCCAAAAGCCAAAACATGTGGAATAAAATGTCCTAATTTAGGTAATCCTAAAAAAATTAAAGTCTTAGCATATTCAAATGCTACATATGCTAGTTTAGAAGATGAGTCATCTCAGGGTGGTATTGTTGTTTTTATTGAAGGTGAGAACAAGAAGGTAGCACCTATCAGCTGGCAATCTAAAAAGTTGGACAGAGTTACAAAAAGTCTATTAGCATCTGAAACTTTGGCATTAAGTGAGGCAGCAGATGCAGGATTCTTCATTTCTTCTTTGGTGCAAGAAACTTTTGGTATGGCTGTACTACCACCAGTACAATGCTATACAGACAATGTATCACTAACTAGTGCTTTAGGCACTACAAATATTGTTAGTGATGGCAAGATTGAGAGTGGACATGGCAAGATTGAGGGAAATGGTGTCTGAGGGGGAAATTGAATATTTTGGGTAGATGGGAAACTACAACTGGCAGATCCCTTGACCAAAAGAGGAGCATCTATGCTAAAATTGTTAGAGGTACTTGATACATCCCAACTTTTTTTTTAAATTGTAGATTATGAGTTATCTCCCTTGGACTGTTTGAGTTGAAGGAACTCTTTAGCAAAAGAGAAAGTTAGTTGGCAACAGACTACATATATGATGATCGTTCACCATTAGAGTGACTCCCATAGGCCAGATATGGCTCACTGCTACTATTTGGGCAAGGGGTAGTGAAGAATTTCATTCATACAGCTGGTCACTTGTTTACATCTGACTTGGTTTCATTCATGAGTTTTTTGTGACAAAATGAAACAGACACCGTAATTCCTTTTACTATTGATTTGTTGGTTTCAGGTATGAGAGAGAAAACGATATGCTCCACGAAATAAACATCCTTAAATTTTCAACTATCTTTGTTTATAAAAACACGGGTTTGATCATGTGATGTCAGTCCTTCTTCTAGCAGAACCTCTTCTTGGTATCTCTGACCCTTTCTCCCATGTGTTTGAACTCTCTTTCCATGGGTTCCAACCCTGCCTGTCATAGTTCTAGCCCTGTCTGCTTTTCTCCAAGAAAAATGTGTCTTTAAGTAATATTTCACTTCCAAGTTTCTAGAACATTCTCAAATTTGTTTTAATTTCCTTGGTTTCTTTCACACCCGCTAGCGTCATAATGTCGTTAACGTAAATTCTTTTCTAATCAACATATTGTAGTCATCCCCATCTTTTTAACCCAGGTCACTGAATACATTACAAACTGGGATTTGCCAATATCCATTTGCTGAATCTAGTTTGGAAAAATATTTTGCATTTTTCATGAAGATTTCTTCTGCAGTTGGGAGCTCTTAAATGTTCTCTTAAAATAGCTTTGTTTAGATCTCTTGGATGTAGACATAGTCTTAGTTTTCTATTTGGTTTCTCAACTATTACAAGTGAATCAACCAATTTTATTGGTTCAGTTGGAGATATTATTATTCCTTGATTTTGCATTTTGTCTAGTTCTGCTTTAAGTTTATTTATTTTATTGAAATACAAACTTTTCTTGGTTGGTGATATATTTTTGTCTACTGTGATGTGTTGTGTGTATGGTAGTTTCACCAAAGCAATCTTAATATTTTGTTAGCAGTTTGGCTATGTCTGTTTCTATATTTTTTATTCTTTTAATTATATTTAATTTCACTGCTATATTATGAAAAATTAATGCCAAAAGGGATATAATGGGGGCAAATTTCTAATTCCAATATATTTACCAACCCCTCTGCATGAGAAGGATATGACACAAGGTCAATTCATTAAGTGAAGTTTAACAGGTTTGAATTCAGAGTTTTCCTTCTCCTAGACTGGTTACCTAGCCACAGTTAAAGAGCCCAGTCTGCGCTGCTATTTACCCATAGCTGGAGGGAGAAATGGATTCATACCTTTCCCAAGGGTATTAGCAGTATGTGAAATGCAAACAGCTTCGCCCAGGAAATGAACTCGAGTCAACAAGTCCATTTCGTACAACTCTAACCATTAGTCCACGCGCCTTCAAATTCCAATATATGAGTGTTATGGCCTGGGTAGGGACCAGAATAAAGACACAAGACAGGAAATGAGTTAAACAAATATATTAACAAAGAACAGTAGTACAAACATATACAAATGATTAGGTTACACATGAGGCTGTCTTATCGGGTGTCTGCTGAAATACTAACTCTCACTTAAGTGCAGAACCTGCTGTTATTTATAATTGGAAGAGTTCATGAATTCGTGGTAAATTACCATAACAATGAGTAAAAAAATTTTAGAATCTATTGGGAAATATCTAAAGGGGGATAAGTGTTATGTATCACTATTTTCAAGTTCGGATTCTGAAGACAAGACAGAAGACACAAGTAACATTTAACAATTTTAATTTTTAACAAAAATGAAATATAGAAAAAGAAATAGATAAAATAAAGGTGATGGTGGAGGGGAGGGGATGCAAATTTGATGTTATTTGTGGGTAAAATTAACTTTAAGAGTCCAGGTAACAAAATTTCATAAATTGATGTAATAGTTGTTTTGAATTCTTGAAGTATTGATTTCTTTGTAGTTTAGAGTTGAATTTCTCATTGAACTGAAATCTTTGAGTTGAGATGATTTCTTTATATTTCTTTAAATTTGAAGAAGTTTTCAATTTGAATTTCAGGATTTCTTTAGAGAGCCCACTAACCTATTATTTATCGGTAGAGGCAGGTTGAGGAATTACTTTTAGTGCTGGCTATCTTTTTACTACCATTCCAAATTCTTTGAAGAGTTTTTTCTTTGGGTTTTTCTTTTTAGTTGGTGTAGTTGAATTTATTCAATTTCAAGGTTACCTCCTGGGAGCGAGTGTCGACTTATGTTAGTACTTTCCAATCCAGTCTGAGAGAGTTAACTCTCCTAAGTCCTCACTGGTCTAAGTTGAACCTACCACTGACCCCGAGGGAAGGGGGAGCGATGATATAGCAAAAAGGGTATAGAACTTCTCGGTACCTACTGTCTTACTGAGACTAAAATTTTTAATTGTTATGACATCTTCAGTCAACTTTTGCTTATTTTAAGGAAATTTTCACAGTATCTGTGTTGATTTGAGTTTGTTTTTATGACAATGAATGTTGCTATTATATTTGAACTTTATACGTTATATTTGCTGTACATTTACCTCACACTAATATGTGTATGTAAGCTGTTAGTGTAGTTGTCCTTTCGATTACCTTTGGCAGTAAGAATTTTTCTGGTAAGACATTTATTCCTGCTTCAGAATTAATTTTCAAATCCACTTTAGTTTTATTTATTTTCATATTTATTGCCCTTTTGTTGGTTTTATCACCATAAATATTTATGGAGCCTAAATACAGATTTTTTTTCTTTTTCTATTTGATCCTCTATTTTATTTATCTTCTTCATTCAATACATGTTTTTGTAGTGTCCTTTTTTAGAATATTTGGTGCAAATTATGTGGAATGATGGACATGATACTTTTTTGTGTGTATATCCACGATAGCTGCAGCTACTTATGTTTTTCTTTTGTTTATTCTGAATCCCATTATATTTCTTTGTTTATTCTGAATCCCATTCTATTTCTTTTGTTTATTCTGAATCCCATTATATTTCTTCTGAGTGGGGATTCTTCTAATTATATTTTTATGTTCTTTATTTATGGATGCTATGTCCGTGTTTTCTGGTCCCTTTGAACTTAATATTTTCAATTTTAAATTGACTGTTCTGCTGATTATCCTGCATATATAGTTTTTCCAGTGACAAGTCGGGTTATTTTTTATCCAATTCTGTTGCTTGGAGGTAAAATGTGAATTTGTCTTTCCAATTTTTCCGTGTGGTGGCTATGTTATCTCCTTCAAAGATAAATGCCTTTGAATGCAGTAAAACTTTCATTTTTGTGAGATAATTCTCTTATTTGTGAGATAATTCTCTTATTTGTGAGATAATTCTCTTATTTGTGAGATAATTCTCTTATTTGTGAGATAATTCTCTTATTTGTGAGATAATTCTCTTATTTGTGAGATAATTCTCTTATTTGTGAGATAATTCTCTTATTTGTGAGATAATTCTCTTATTTGTGAATCTTTGGCTTCAATTAGTCTTCTGACACCATCTTACATTTGGGTTTCTTGTGTAACCATTAAAAGTCATGGACTTGGATTAACCATATGAGTCAAACTTTATTAACTCAAGAGCGGCTCACAGAGGGAGACAATATAGTTGTATATGTAACATGCTTAACAAATTTGTTTTTACAATTTAAGGAGCATTCTTTTCCTTCTTTTTTTTTTCTAACAATTTTTCAACTTATTTTAAAAACAAATCTGGCTTTTTTTCTATTTGTTCTCTTATTCCTTTATGTTTGTGTGTGCATCTCTTTTTTTTTAGTAATAAAAATGTGAATGTTTATTTATCAATTGTCCTTTCTATTTATTTTCTCTTTCCTTCACGTGTGTGTGTGTGTGTGTGTGTGTGTGTGTGTGTGGTTTACTTACAATTTCTTTTCTTTTTTTTTCTTCTTTTTCATTTCAGCTATGGGCACCATGTCTATGTCTTCTTGTTCTTTTCAGTTTTTCTTTCCAGCATTAGGATTTCTTTTCTTCATCTGGTTTTCAGGACACCATGTTGCCTTGGATTTTTTTTTCTTTTTCCATTCCCAGATTCTGATCCCATATGCTTGTTTTGCCTATCTTGTTTATGGATACCAGGCCCTTCTTTTCAACTTGTACTTCTGCTACTAGACTGGCTCAGTTTGTCTCCTCTCTGTATGGGTCTTGGCTGATTCTCTGTTCCTCTCTTCGATTCCCTTGAGACCTTCTCATCTGGGTTTGTTGTTGCTTTTAGTAATGAAAAAGATTTGGGTATTTTCAGACATCTTTTATTCAGCCCAAGTTAACCATTAACACCTAGAAGAAATAGACATGATGGAAACACATTTGCATTGAAAACCTAAACTATAACTGCCCAAAATTTAAGTTCCTTTCCCGCTTCCATGACCAAACTGACCAATCAGAAGACAGTCACAAGGTCAGTGAAAGTTAAAAGCTCAGTGAACTCAGAATTTTCATTATTTTATAATTTCTACTCTACTGTGCTGTTAACACATATCCTCTGACTGTGGTATACATTTTACTGATGAAATTTACAGAAACTTCTGCAAACAAATGTCAGTGATAGATGACTTCACTTCCACAAAGATCTGGCTGAGCAACAACCACACAATGAAAATCACCCTGTGTAAAGATGCTGTGTAAAGATAAAAACTGTGAATGGACTCAAAATGGTTCTCAAATCTGTCACCTTATTGATAAATACCACTATTAACAGTGTGTTACTGGTGTATCACTTCACCAAAACCATCACTGATCACCACCTCAATATTGATTTGGCAAAACTACCCTGACCCACCTTGGAGTTCATGGTATGCAAATAAATGCCCTGCTAAAGTAATTCCACCATGTGGCTACAGCCAGAAACCACTTAAAAGTGTCAGCTAAGAAATCAACAGATTCATTTTCACCAACCCTGCCCCGTGACACCAAACAAAATAGTTACCATAGTTTTGAATACCCCTTAATAATTTAAAGTGTCTTAAGGAAAATAGAAAAATATTACCATGTCAAGATAAAAGCAGAATAGATACTGTAGAAACGGTACAGTGTAAGGTATTAGGTGTATAAACATTAATGAAAATACTGTGAGTACATTAAAAAATATTAGAGATATAAATGAAAAAATATTAGAGATATAAATGAAAGTTTGGAAGGCTCTGATTCTATGTTGTAAGAATTTGGCTCTTATGCAAATAGACTCATAGAGAATCATAAAAGGTCCTTTTCAAATAGACAGCCGGTGCTTATTATTCTCACCCTGTAAACAAGTTACAAAGCAATTCTTTGTAAACCAGATACTAAGAAAAAGATAAGTTTGAACCCCAGCCTTCAGGGTGCTAACAAGGTCAAATATATTTTGCTTTTCTTAATTTGTATACTTTAGTTTAAACCAGTTATTTCCAGTAAATTATAAATTATAAATCATATAAAAGATATAACTGAACTTTTAAGTTATTTCTTTCCCAAGTCTCACACAATGTATGTTTATTACTTTTTGTATATGAATGAGTTTTAAATCATTTAAATGTTTGAATTTGTAACCCGTATTAGGTGTAAACGTTTCCTATTTATTTTAAGATAGCCACATTGTGGCATAGAACTTTATTAGAAATTTATTTGTCTTTGTTCTTTTGAATGTATGTAAACTTTGTTTGTATTTTATTGTAAATGTCTTGCTTTGCACTTGTATGTATATTTTCCCCATGTGCTTATGCAAGTATTTGTTTCAATTTCAGTTTTCATAGCTGCATTTGTCAGAATATAATAACAGTTATTCAACACATAATTTGAAGTTTGTCAGTTCTTCATGCACACTAATAAAGTTCCAGGTTCAAGATTCACTCACCACTTGTCTGCTTGACAACAACAAACTTGACTTCAAACTTGAAGCCAGCTTAAACTTCCTTGCATACAAATTGGCAACAAAATTTTACTTCATTGACCACATATTACATTTATCTTAGATAGGCTACATTGAAGTCAATAAAACAAATAGTATGGTGCTTCATGTCAAAAACTAAAAAGGCAAGACCAATTAGATACATCATGTTTGCTATGTTGTACCAGTTGTACACTTGGAACATAAAATTTGAAAATGGGTTAAGAAGAATGTCCGATATTTGGTGATAGTCTGTTGTGGTGTGAGTAGCATGTCTGCAGTGCTTGGTGTTCAGTGGTCGAGTCAGTTGTAACGGAGGTGGTGATATATGCAGAAGTCCCAGTGATAGTGATCAGATGTTGGGCAGAAGATCCAATGTTTTTGTAGTCGTAGCCAATAGCAGGTTAGTAGTCAGGATTTCTGATGATAGTCGCTGTCAGTTTGGTAAATTGATGATATAGAGTTTTGTAGTCTTCCACCCCCTTAAGACTGCCGATCGGTCAGGGTCATGAGGTTAGGGGGTAGGTGAGAGATATAGGTCGGCTGACTTGCGGTGTAGCGTTTTGTGTCGTCGGCTTCCTTTGCGATGTGAACCCTTCTGTTGCCCCAGGTATCTCTGGCGTTGTCTCCAAAAGCCGGCCCTTAAGTAGTTTATGGTCTGTGGAATTTGGATCAACTCAAACATTTTTTATTTTGCAGGGAATGTTTTTGATTGGACGAAAATGCGAGTTTTATTTATAATTTTATTTTTTAATTCTAAGGTTGCCCCATGCGCAGGGCCTGGGTGCACAAAGATGAAATTTCATCATTTGATTTAACGCCTCGGCCTGTTTACATCCAGTCAGCATTCTCTTTATTGCGGTGTGTGGGTGAATTGAATTGTTGAATTAGTGAATCGGGAGATATCTATATTTGTATATATAACATATCTATATCTATATTTGTATATATAACAAAATCAAATAATCACACTAGAATCAATGCAATCAAATAAGCACATTTCATAAATGAAATATAACCCACAAAAAACTCCCATTATTGTAAAATGACTTCATCATACACTTTAACATTTGAAAGTGACCATGCAATACACTCAGTCAGCAATTTACTCATTCATATTTACTCATTCCTGAATCCTTATGTGATCAACAGGTTCTGTTATATTCAAAATAAAATTCTCATTTTGATTCCTTTTAACCATTTTTAATAATAATTAGAAATTAAATTTCAGAGATACTGAAAAAGCATTCCAAAATAAATAAAACAAAACTATGCTTAATCATGGCTAAAGATAGAACAGACAGTGATCATGGTCTAAGCTGTTTTAGACTGACACCGTGAATACTTTAAAATGTGAAACCCCAAAATTCAAAATGTAGACAATTCTTCACATGTTTCCTTGGCTCCCATTCACATTCACTTTGCATACTGTTGTGGGATTTTAAGGGTAAAAATAAGACAAACGACTGGTAACAATGTATACAAATGTATTGAACAAAAGGAGTAGAAAGTTACAGCAAAGAAAGTGGAGATTTCATCCGACCAATACAGTTATGAGCTGCTACTTTTAGTAATCGTCGGCGCATTCCATTTATGTCAATAGGTTATATCACCTATAACACCCCCCCTCCTAAGATTTCACTCCACAGGAGTCTTAATATTTTTTCCTCTTGGGATTTATGTTGATAAACTCAGTCGCTCTTCGTTTTCTTGAAGAATGGCATTGTTGAGGGGCTGCTTGTGGAGTACGTAAGCTAAATGGGTCATATATGACATCCATTACCTCCTCTTGTTCCGGGGGACCGCTGTTAACATCCTTCCGACAAGCGTTTTCTTAATTGGTTGAGGTGTCTCTTGTGGGAAAACTTGGGACCTTCGACAATATACACCATATTGCCGATCCTCTTCTTAGGTGAAGAAGGAGTGACTTGTTTTTTGGGGGGAGGTCTGAATTGGTTTTTATTATCACGCAATTTCCTAATGTGTCCTACAGCAGACTGCTCGATATTTTTTTGAGTCTTGTTTTAAACTGAGAAACCTTTGAGAGTCTTCTGCCGATTGTTGCAGGGTCAAGGTGGGCTCATTTTCCAATCAATAAATTAGACATTTAAAATTGTCAGAGCTTAATTCAGACAGCTTAAAATCATCACAGTGTTTATTAACTGTGGATGCGAAGGTAGTATAATCCTCGTTTTCCTTTCGAATTAAGTTCATGCACTTCCAACGTTTATGGAATAATGAAGTCTTAGGGCTAAACAATTCTGCTAAGAGTTTGATAGCTTCTGAAAACGTTAATTCGCTGATCTTTCAAGGCAAAATATAGTCAACAAATCTGGTGTGCTCAGTCGTCCCCAGTTTGCATAATAGAAGGCGGACCTTTTTTGAGTCCGTCCAAGTAGCACAGTCGGTTGCATATAAGTCCTCGTATCGTCTGTAATACGATTCAAAACTTATATCTTCATCTGGTGCGTAAGTAAAAGTTTCTATCGCTGTCCAGATAGCATTCTGTGTAAACGTGTTCTCGTTGTCTGCGTTTTGGCTCCTATTCTCTATTGCTTTAACAAGTA
The DNA here is from genome assembly GCA_023376005.1 of Doryteuthis pealeii. Lineage (NCBI taxonomy): Eukaryota > Metazoa > Mollusca > Cephalopoda > Myopsida > Loliginidae > Doryteuthis > Doryteuthis pealeii. The sequence goes on along the minus strand of CM042158.1, from coordinate 81,148,489 downwards.
AAGCCTGCTGTTCTAATTGAATTTTTTGTATTTCAATCAATTTTTGTTCAGTTTGTAATTGTCGTTCTTGAAATGATTGTTCAGTTTGTAATTGTCTTTCTTGGAAAGTTTTTTGTATCTCAATTTTCTGCTGTTCAGTTTGTAATTGTCTTTCCTAGAATGTTTTTTGTATCTGCTGTTCAGTTTGTAATTGTCTTCAATGTTTTCTGTATCTCAATTTTCTGCTGTTGTTGGAATTTAATTATTTCTAACATTTGTGCCTTAAAATCCTTCATGTCAAATAATATGTAGAACAAACCAAAAAGTTTTAGAGAGAGAAAACCGAATAAAAAAAAAGTCTCTTTTATGAATCCAGAAAAATTTTTTTTTTTTTGTATAATTTACTTTTTTTTTCTTTCAGCAAGTCTTATTTTCTCTGCTAAATAGATCCTTGAACAAAAACGGCTTTTTGCTTATTTGGGCTGACGAGTTCTTATAAAAAAGAATTTCTCTTTTGCAGAGCAGCTACGATTTTCACGGTTTTGAATTTCAGTGTAGCTTGGTTCACTTTTTTTTTTCTTTTTTTAGGTTCGATTGATTTTTAGAGTCTTTTGGGAGATCCTTAATCGTCTCTTCCAAATTTTGTGTCGTTAAAAACGATAGTTCTGAGTGAAGTCTTTTGAATCCTGCTTCGCTGGTGTTGTCGTTGTAAATGATAACCTGTGTGAGTTTCTTTGAATCCTCAGTCGCCAGTTGTTATGGGGTTTTAAGGGTAAAAAATAAGACAAATGACTGGTAACAATGTATACAAATGTATTGAACAAAAGGAGTAGAAAGTTACAGCAAAGAAAGTGGAGATTGCGTCTGACCAATACAGTTACGAGCTGATTCGCATTTGCTTCGTGTCAAGCCACAATTATTCCTGCTACTTATAGTAATCGTCGACGCATTCCATTTATGTCCATAGGTTATATCACCTATAACACATACAGCAGTTTTTCATGTGCTACACCAGAACTAATGCAATTAGATCTTATGCACAAACAAGCACACCTAACCTAAACCTAACCTATACAATATAGATCAATCTATTCCTTCAACATGAAATCTTAGTCTAATTGAAGTAAATATTTAACAAGTGTAAACATTCTCTTTAAAAAAATCTTACTCTCTGCATTTCTCTTTTGTTGATGCTACTATTTGTTTTATTACTATTCTCCCACTCACCTCGTCTCACTAATATCAGTGCAGCCATGTTTGTTTATGTCTGCTTGACCCCTTTTCATTTTTTGTGACCATACACAAATAGAAAAAGAATTTTACATTACTTGCTGTTTTGTATATTTCATCAGTTTCAGGTATATATTTGACATTAAAAAGAAAAACATATTGATGGTCTAAATATGTATTTTTTTTATTCCAGAATCAGAATATGGAGGTTATTCTAATAAACAGCGCATGTTCCATTCTCCACGTCATTCCAAGTCTCACCAAGGAACTCAGACTGACAGTGATTTGATGTTTTCAGACAATGCTAAAGATTTGAACCAATCAACAATGATTCAAGAAGAATTTTATGAAGAACAATCTTTGCTCTATGACCAACTCCTCAAGTCAGAAGAGGTTAGGAACGCTTACCTTTATTTCCATTTTTCTCTACATTGAGTAAAACAGAATATCAGTGTTATAAAAATCTTATTTGTAAAAATACAAAACATTTTGATTGGTAATTTGTATATTTTTTTGCAATTTATTTAACTAAAAAGGAACTTAAAGTTCATTGTTGGAAATGATGAAAAATTATATAATAAAAACTTTTTCCTTACAATAATGTGTTTATTTGTCATTTATATTTTAAAGGGATTTTATAACCAATGGAAGAAAATTTAAATTGTAATGGCTAAAGATATTTATACATTCCCTCTATAAAATGGTAGATATAGAAAACCTCATGCAAAATAGTTTACCATTCATGTTTTCAGCTTATAAATTTAGAGAAGTCTGTATTTTTATGCATTACCTTTATTTATATTACTATCTTTTTAATATTTCCACACATTCTTATATTCATACATTGAACATGCTTAGATGCAATAAGAACTTATATATATATATATATATATATATATATATATATATATATATATATATATATATATATATTGTCATTCATTAATCTGCTTATCTTATATTTCAATCTTTTTGCATAGTACCTATTCATGTTTATGTTGACTCCTAATCAAAAAATTCCAATGGAGTTGTATTATATACACATACATATTTGCATTGTATCTTTTTTCACTTGTATGTGAATTTCATCAATTGATATTTATTTGACAAAAATGATTGACTTGAGCTTACATTATTTTTTTATCTCTGTGAAGGAACCATGTATTGAAGAGGAAATTCAGTAAGTTGTTTTTGTTCTCTGCTTGATGTCACCTGTGTCAGACTTGATCCTTTGCAAAAAACTCTCTCCTCTATCAACTTCTTTTATTTATCAATTGTTGAATTGCACACTTGTTCTAAAACAAGAACATTAAATTAAATGCTTCATTTGTTTCTCAGCTCACTTATGAATCTTTGCTAAGGTAAATATGAAACTTTTAGTTTTCATCATACATTTCTCAGATAATCATTTTCAAAGTTGTCTTATGAATACTTTTGTTACTAAATAAGATTCACTTTAATATGAAATATGCACCCCATTATAATTAAGCTTTTTAGTACTTAGATGGATGACCACTTAGGAATAGCCGGTAACATAAGTAACCTGAAGTTTGTGTACCAAACTAAGCAAATTTTAGTAAATTCCATGATCAATCTTTTCAATACATATTTAATAAGGAATGATTAAAATAAATGTAAAATCAATTAGGTCCAATAATAATTATTTCATTGGACTCTAAATTTTCAAAATACACTTCATTTGGAGACACAAAGGTCAGTTATAACAATGTTACAGAATTTAAGCATCTAACATGTATTACCATGTAATAAGTCCCATATTCTTAAAAAAACTCTAATCATATTTATAATTACCTAAGATAATATTAAATATATGGTTGGTTCTATGTATTTTTAATGTTATATATGTATAAAATATATCTCATTTTTGCTTTCCTTATCAAATTTAAAAACTTTTTATCTAAATTTGGAAAATCGCTGATAAACAATTCTGTTATGCTGCTTTGATTGACTACTGTACATATTTGTAGATTGATCCTGTCTAGCCAATATTATTATCCTAACACCTTCTGCATTTGAGATTGACCTATTAGTTTTTAGGTGTGGATCGACTTTAAAAAAAATTACATTCTGTTAATCTCCTCCTTCTCCTCTGAGGTTGTAATCATTCTACTGTCTTCACCTGTTTTAATGAATATGAACTGGATAACAAATATGAGGTATCTAAATGGATAGCTATTATTGAAAATGTTTTCTTGAGGAATCTCTGAAGTTGTTTGCAGTATTGGATCAATATATACAGACTTATTTTATACATCACACAGCACTTTGATAAATCCTTGGATCTTCCCAATGACTTGTTGCAATATGAAATCTTGTCAAAGTCAAACTCAGCATTTTAGACTGTTTATGACTAGTTCTAATATTCTCACTTTTAAGCTATTGATAAAACAACAATGCATCAGCCTAGTCAAATAATTTTGTTCTGAAATGCTAAATCTTAAAATTTTAATTAAATTCCTCTTTCTTCATATATCAACAGTGATAACTAGCATTTTTAAGGTACATTTATAAAAAAAGGCATAAGATGAAAAATTTCATATAAATATATGGAGAATTGAGTGGTAACTGGTGCTAACAACATGATGCATCTTTATGCTTCTTCTTGTATTTTGCTTCTAAGTATTTTGCTTATTTTCTGTCTGGTTCATTGTTCTTTGAATTTCATCAGAAGTTGGATGGTCCAATGGAAAAATTACTATTTTTGCCAAGATTTACAATAATAGTTGTGAATGACACTTGTCTACATATTGGATAAGACCAATACTATTGATTTTCATAGATAATGCAGTAATTTGCTATTGAATATAAATTTTGCTAGGTAAATTACAATTACAATATTCTTAGTAGCTACTCCAACATTCAATAAGTTTTGTCATATTTGTCCTGAACACCTCAAATAAAAGATTTTGTCACTATTTGAAATATGTAATATATTTTGCTCCCTACCATCTTCATGAATGATGATGATGACCATCTTCCTCGGTTTCTTCAGTGCAGCAAATGGTTTTCCATACCAACAGATTCAACTAATAAAAATGACTTTCAGAATGAGTTTTGGATCAATAAAAGATTGTGTACTTAGGTAGTAAAAGTACTATTGATCTTTTACAACAAAGTACAATAATAACTACAGTAATCTCTCTCTCTCTCTCTCTCTCTCTCTCTCTCTCTCTCTCTCTCTCTCTCTCTACTCCTTTATTTTGCCGATTTTTATTTTTATATATGAATTTATCCAAAATAGTTTTTCATTTCCTGTTTTTTTTTTTTTCAATTCTCCAACTTTACATAAAATATCTTCAAAGTTTCAATTTTCAACAAAGCATAACCATTTTATCTGTTTCTGTAAATCTCTCTTAACCTATTACACTGGTCAACAAAGTTTTTGTTGCATTGATATCAACCACTATATTTTTAATGTGCTGATTTCAAATATGAAGTTGTTTTTTCTGAATGCTCTCATTTTTTTTTTTGCTATCGAGGTATTTAAAAATATCAAAATTTTATTTTCATCTCACTGTCATCATTGTCAATCTGAAGAACCATGTGATTGAACTCTTATTAAATTAGCTGGTGAATAAAAAAAGAAAATTTTACATTGTCAAACTTTATTTGCAACACAATTTGAGACATATTCATCAATACAAAGGATGAAATTTTTATGAAACTCATTGTTAGGTACGAAATTAGTTGCTATGAAGATACAATCAGTATTTCAATGCTCTGTCAAATTATTTCATCAGACCCAACTTAGTGTGCAGAGAAGGAAATATGATCTTTTCTTGATTGACAATTGGATCATTGATACTATTTGGCATACCAACTTCCAGATTCTCATGTAAGAGCCACTCTCTTTGGTTCCAATGCTTGACTCTTGCTCGGCTGTCCCACATGCAAATAAAGTAAGAATACTTTGTAAATCCTCTGTAGATGTATTGAAAGTAACGTACCTCGGAACACAAAACGTGCGCGGACGAGTCTGGCTTGCATCGCAGGAAAGAAACATGGCTGCTGTAAGCACTACCTTTAATAATGGGCGATCTCGAACCGGCGAGAATAATATTGCACGTATGCAAATTCTCACGAGATCGGGTGTGTATAAAAACATACGGCGACGGAGAGACAGGGGGTCAAACGATTACGTACGACAACTGAGAAACAGCTAGCAGTATTATTTTGACTATTGCGACAGGTAGAGGCCTTTCGAGGATATATTTGTGACATCATTGCTAGTGTCATTGAGGAGCGAGTTCGATTCGCACTAGAAGCTATTTCGGCATTATGGTCTTCGACCCCAAGTTGATACCCCTTTTTGACGGGACCGAGTCTGGGCAATCGGTAGTTGAATGGGTAGAGAAGGCGGAACTAGTGTGTCAGCTGAGCGACGTGAAGAGAATCGAGTGTGTGGTTCCGATGCGCCTTACAGGTGGTGCATATGCTGTTTACCAACAACTGAGCGACGAAAAGAGGGCCAACTTCGCCTGTATAAAAGAAGCCTTATACACAGCGTTTGCCCTTAACTCTGTGACAGCTTACAAGCAGTTTGCGGCACGCCGCTTGCGTCCGGGAGAAACGGTCGATGTTTTCTTGGCAGAGCTGCGCAAGCTTGCAGTTCTGTTCGGAGGTATGCCAGAGCGGGGTTTGATATGTGCGTTCATTGCCGGGTTGCCAGAACACGCAGAGGAACTTCTCCAGGCCACATCCCGGGTGGATGACCTGGGCATATCAGAAATATTGGCCCGCGCCCGAGCAATATTAAAAGACAGCTCTGCAGGTATAGGGCTGGCAGCCGCAGCAACACATCCACCATGTTGTCAGGCAAAGGAAACTGCTGCCCAAACAAAGTGTTACGCATGTAACGGACCCAATCACCTGGCTCGTGATTGTCTCATGCGACGTGAAAGTCCCAGACCGCGAACAACCCTCACCTGTTACCGGTGCAAGCGACAGGGTCACATTGCTCGAAATTGTCCGGGAAACGGAAAAGGGGACGATTCTTCAGCGCCAGTCTCCTCCCAAACCTCAACTGAGCGGCGCGCTGCCTGTGATCGTTGTACGGATCAATGGGAGGATGCGTACCGCCCTCGTGGACACTGGTTGTACGCAATCACTGATACGCATGGCATGCTGTCAGACGTGGCGAAAAGAGAAGGTGCAGGTACTAACAGTGGGTGGAAGGACACTCAGTTGCTGCGGAATTGGAATAGTCCAACTTGGCGTAAGCAACAGGAACCCCCTCGACATTAAAGTTCTCGTCGTGGATGGGGGTTACTAGGATTTGACTTGTTGCTAGGATTGGACGCAATCAAGCAGCTGGGCGGAGTGATCATTACTAGCACCGGCGACGTCAAATTTCCCCAGTCTAGCGAACCGTTCTGCGCTGCCATCCGGATCAGTGAGCCTGACTTCTGTGCAGAGTATGATGCACGTGAAAGAATTTGGACTGCATCGTGGAAGTGGTCCGACAACCAGCCACCAGCCGCGTTGAAAAAAGGCTAGCAGGATATACCATCCCTATCCATCTCCAAGAGGAGTACAATCGCGAACTGCAGAGTTGGATAGACAATGGCTGGCTGCTTCCGTACCCTGAAGACGAGCTTGGACCCCCCAAGGGTCTGATTCCGTTGATGGCTGTAGTACAGGAGAATAAACACAAAGTTCGACCAGTCATGGACTATCGCGAGCTGAATGCGTATGTGGATGCGTACACAGCCAATGCAGACGTTTGCGCCCAAAAGCTGAGGGAATGGCGACAGCAAGGGTCAAAGGTCGCAATAGTAGACCTGTGCCGTGCTTACCTGCAAATTCACGTTGACAAGTCTTTGTGGCCATTCCAAACGGTGAAGGTTAACGGGCAAAGGTATTGCCTTACCCGTTTGGGGTTCGGGCTGAACGTGGCTCCACAGATCATGCGATCCGTTGTCAAAGCTGTGATCGGGCAGGATGAAACAATCAACAGCGCTACCTCGTCATACATCGACGACATATTCGTCAACGAGAGTGTATGTCTGGCGGCTCATGTGAAGGCGCATCTTGAGCTGTTTGGGCTGACCTGTAAGGATCCGGAGCAACTGAGTAGTGGCGCTCGTGTGTTGGGCTTGCATGTCTGGGAGGAGCACGGCAGACTCCAATGGCGACGAGACGGCGAGTACCCGACAGCTCCTGACGTACTTACACGTCGAAGCATCTTTTCAGTGTGTGGGCGGCTGACCGGGCATTTTCCAGTGTGCGGCTGGCTCCGTGTTGCAACAGCGTTCTTGAAACGGAGAGCGAACGCCGTAACAACAGGATGGGATGACGAAGTTGAAGACCCTCCACTGCGTCGGATGATGGAGGAGATTATTGTGAGGACGGCACAAATTGATCCGGCACACGGTGACTGGTGCATGAACGGTCGGGATGTCACTGTGTGGGTAGACGCAAGTTCCTTGGCCACCGGAGCGGCTATTGAATATGGCGGAGCCATAGTTGAAGACGCAAGCTGGCTACGACCAATACACTCAGATCAGCACATAAATCTGGCAGAGCTTGATGCAGTGTTAAGGGGTGTTAACCTGGCATTACAATGGAAGGCGAGAGTGATTCACCTGCGGACGGACTCGGCCTGTGTGCAGAGATGGATTTTGGACACTCTGTCTGGGAAAACGAGGATACGGACTAAAGCAGCATCAGAGATGTTAATAAGACGCCGGCTGAGCACGCTCCATGAATTAGCTGCGGAGTATGGACTAACAATCGACGTGGTGCTCGTCAAATCTCACGCAAACCGAGCTGATCCACTTACCAGAGTGCCCCAGCGATGGTTGGATGCAATCCGTAAAGAAACGGAACCCACTGAGCCAGTATGCGCCGCGTCCATAGGAGAACTGGATCCCGGTCGCATTCGGACTATTCACCGATCTTGTGGACATCCCGGCGTAAAACGCACACTCTACTTCGCAAGGTTGGTTAGTCCCAAGGTCTCTAAGGCAGCTGTGCGGGAAGTAGTCAGGGACTGCGAGGAATGTCAATCCATAGATCCGGCTCCGGTAAGGTGGAGGACGGGTAGACTGGACGTATGTGAGAACTGGAGCAGGGTCGGGATGGACGTGACCCACCTTGAAGGTCGGCATTACCTAACGTTGATCGACTGCGGTCCAGTCGATTTGCCATTTGGAGACAGTTACTGCGCCAGGACTCTGCCAGCATCATCCGGCAGCTAGAGACTATATTCTACGAAAGGGGGGCGCCTGCCGAATTACTCACGGACAACGCCACGGCCTTTTGTGGAGAGACATTCACTAACTTTGCCGAGCGCTGGGGTGTCCGGATGAGATTCCGATGTGCACACGTGCCGTCGGGTAACGGGATTGCAGAGAGATCCCATCGTACGATCAAGCGCATTGTCACAAGAACCCGGTGTTCAGTGATGGAAGCAGTGTACTGGTATAATGTAACTCCCAAGGATGATACAACAATTTCAACTGCACCAGCTAATGCGATACATACATACACGGCCCGTATAAAGGGCATCGATGTCGCATTGATACCAGAAGACTCTGGTCCCAGCAATTATAAAGTGGGTGATATCGTCTGGGTCAAGATCCCGCATGGGCGATGTACAACTCAGTTTGGAAAGGGACGGATAACCAAGGTCTACAGCCCACATTCGGTCCTTGTCGACGGGACACCTCGCCACATAAAGGATGTTCGTCCTCTGCGTGGAGCATACGCCACTAGTTGTCGCACCACCTCCTCTGACGATGAAGCACCGAGGCTGTATGAGGATTTGACGCAGGAGGATTCAGCAGCATCTGAAAGCGATCACGAGTGTGGCCAGAATGGGCCCAGAAATATATCCGATGTTACAACTGAGGACGGAGATACCACAGAGAGAGACACATCCGATGATACAACTGAGGATGAAGATACCACCGAGCGTGTCCCGCTTAGACGAAGTAGCAGACTAAAGAGACCTGCTCCGCACTGCACTTTGTGTGATCCTCAGATCAGGGAGGAGTGTAGATGTATTGAAAGTAACGTACCTCGGAACACAAAACGTGCGCGGACGAGTCTGGCTTGCATCGCAGGAAAGAAACATGGCTGCTGTAAGCACTACCTTTAATAATGGGCGATCTCGAACCGGCGAGAATAATATTGCACGTATGCAAATTCTCACGAGATCGGGTGTGTATAAAAACATACGGCGACGGAGAGACAGGGGGTCAAACGATTACGTACGACAACTGAGAAACAGCTAGCAGTATTATTTTGACTATTGCGACAGGTAGAGGCCTTTCGAGGATATATTTGTGACATCATTGCTAGTGTCATTGAGGAGCGAGTTCGATTCGCACTAGATCCTCTTAGTTAACAAAGAAGGAAGTTCACCATTTTGAGGTCCATGCAAATTGTCCAATTGTGCTTGTGGTATATTAGTAGGTATATCATAGTTTTAATGTCATTATGCTCCTCTCATACACACAGAAGGACCTACTGGAACAGCTGCAGAGACATTGTCAATATGTTGTAGAACAGACATCAGGCTGCATTTAGAACTATCTAGGAATAATCTCCAATTATTTGGATTATACAACAGAATTCCTAAATCCTGGAGAAGATCCGAGATATTATGACAATAAACAAACTTATTCCCCTCTTTAAAAAATTCCACAAAAACCTCTTCCTGATTTTGGAAGTATGAAACTTTTGTGGTTTTGTTCAGTAGAGCCTTTTCTTGTAATCTAGAAGCTTAAATTTCTGCTACATTTTGTTGCATAATGGGTGCGTCTTACCCGGGAACACCATATTTGTGGCCTTGTGCCAGACACAGAAACCATAATGGAATGTAGCATGATTCTCAGACCTTACGGGTGTGGGCGAATAGGAAGAATATGAAATTCTCGTTATCACTTGTGAGTCTATTCGTAGCCAGTAAGTCTAGGATTTTGCTATTAAAATTTATTTTAATCGGTTTGTCAGAGAAAGGATGGTTGACCCGTTGACCTCCTAAGTGACACGTGTAATTTGGTAAAACAGTTAGAACGTTCAAAAGGTTCCAGAAGATTCTAGAAAGCTTGACATCGATTTCTATATAATGAGGGAACCTTAGATTTTTAAACAGTTGGTTTGGGGCTGTGGAGTTGGTTAGACAGTGGGGTTGACAGAACTTGCCGAGGACAGTTGGTGTGGGGCCCTGGAGTTGATTAGACGGCCGGGTTACGGATTTTGCGAGAGTTGGAGTTGGCAGTTTGGGCGAGTTAGTCATAGGTGAGTGACTGGAAAGGTGTGTGTTAAAGAAATCATCTCTCTCTCTCTCTCTCTCTCTCAAATTGTTTACATATTTGAAATCAGCAGATCAAAAATAGTAAAAAACAGAAAGAAAAAAAATCAATGCAACTGAGACTTTCAAAAAATTTGTTGTCCTGTTATTCATTAATTATATAATTGTATAACATAGTTTGTAGTAAAGAGTAGTGTGTAATCGATATTTGAATTTGATTGTAAATGCAATATTTTATGATTATTATGGTCCATATTTGTCTGCCTTTCCATAAGCATGCCTGAAGTTTGCAATTGCCTTTTATTAAATTTATGTGTCTAACCTTGGTTTCATTTTTGCTTCATGCTTGCACCATTTTCTTCATGGGATGTGTAGTTTATTTTTGTCATTTATAAGCACTATGTGATTTATTCCTTTTTACTGTGGAACTACATGACAAACCTTATTATAATTTGAAATATAATATGAATATATATCAGTTTTGCTTTGATATACTTTTCATCCTCTGAACCAAAAGTCATTTGATGCTATTAAGCTTCATTTTAGTTAGTACTCTTTTGTTTCTGGCTTATTTTTCTAGCTACTGATTTATTCCAGGGTTCCCAAGCGTCCTGGAAAACCTGGAAAAAAAATTTTGTTTTCCAGTACTGGAAAACCTTGAAACGATGGGGGTATTTTTTCAAAATCCTGGAAAATTTTCGGTTTTTTGTCCTGGAAAAATTGAATTATCTGAGACAAAATTAATGTTATTGTTACCGTTAACAAATATAACAAGTAAAATAACAAGGACGCTTTTTTATTTTTTTGTTTTGTTTTTGCTCAATGAACCTACCCAACATTTCCCAAACTGGTCATAAATATTCATTAAACAGTAAAAATGCTTCTGATTGGCTATTTTGAAGTTTCACTTTCATCATGTAGCAATATTTTGATTTATTTTTATACGACACTGAATAAGACAAGAATTTATCATCAGACTAAAGATAATAAGGTATTCGTTAAAGAAAGGTTAAAAAATAAATTACGTTTTACAAAACTCCCCCTCTACCTCGTAAAATTTAGAACATTTAAAAAGAATTTTCTGTACTTGTATAGAATAGCACACACGCAAAATTTTGACTGCAAATGAACAATTAAAAAAAAAATACATTTAAGAATTAAATAAAATTAATGTTCATTGAAAAAAAGTTTGTTAAACATTTTTGGAAACACTGGAAAGTAAAAAAAAAATTCCTAAGATAAAAGTTGATAACCATTTTAGTCTTAGTAGTTTGTCGAATGTGGGGTTTGGGATCAAGCGACTGTCAACAATGGCAGTGTTACTGTCTTTAGTCATGTTGACGGGGTGGGGTTGGAGAACCCACCTTCCTAGCAAGTCTTCAAGCAAGCGATGCTTGAACAAAATTTTCAAGGACATCAGATGTCAATTTCAACTCAGTTAAAGTAAGTGTTCTTTTTATGGTGATAATACTCCCCACCCAGGTAAAAAAGAACAATTTCCTCGTATATTCCTACCATAAAATAAACTGAACCCTCATTTTATATTCTTTATTTATTTTAATATTCACTTCAATGTGTATATTCTAAAAGTTTTTATTTTGTGAGAATGGTTAGTTTTAAAGTGGGGGTTCATTTTTACACTTCAACTTTTTACTCGTAAATTCCTACCATAAAATGCCCAAGCCTAATTTTATGGTAAGAATTTACGAGTAAAAAGTTGAAGTTTACCCTTTGTTGTTATTTCTTTTCTTTTTTTTGACTTTGGTACTCTAAAATAAAAACGTCAGATTTTAATCATCATCAACGAAAAAACAAAATTACGGTCATAAAAACAGGATCCAATTTATGCCTAAATTGTAAAACGAGCCTTTAAAACTAACCATTCTCACAAAATAAAAACTTTTAGAATATACACATTGAAGTGAATATTAAAATAAATAAATAAAATATATTTAGTATTGTAACATAACGGGTGCAAAATAAATAAAACATTTATTGCAAAAACACGGACATAAAATGAGTGTTCAGTTTATTTTAAAGGAATATACCAGGAAATTGTTCTTTTTTACCCCCACCCACTCCTGGAAATATTGGTCAGGTACTATTCGCAAAGTTCCATCCCGGTCTCCTGTGGTGATAGATCAAAAAACAAACCCACCTATGAATGAAGTCCCTTGCTGAAGTGGTGCCTGCTGTATATGAAAAAATAATTTGTTGATTAAAGGCGTTTTTATCGACAAATTATTATTTTTTTAGTGTTTTGAAGGTGTTAAAAGTAAGCCATATTTTTGAAAATATTTTTAAAAAACCACAAAAAACAGCGATATTTTATCACCTCCAGTCTTTTTTCGACAAGTAAATGTAAATATTTTAACCTTTTTAAAAATATGGCTTACTTTTAACGTCTTCAAACTAAAAAAAAAATTTTTTTTAAATCCATAAAAACGCCTTCAATTGACAAATTATCTTTTCATATACAGCAGGCACCACTTCAGCTAGGGACTTCATTCATAGGTTGGTTTGTTTTTTCAACTATCACCGCCTAGCATTTTTTTAAGGCAGGGGGCTGGGAAGGAACTCTGCGAATAGTACTATTGGTCATTTTAACATTTTGTCATCCCGGATTCCTGCCCTAATTCACGCTGTTTTTAATTGCTGGCATAAGACATAATTCTAGCCAAATATCTATATTTTCCAAGTCATGTTTTTCACATTTTATCAGCAAATTAATGGAGATATTTTACAATGCCCCACCCCAACCCCACTTTTCATCGCCAAATCAATTTAGATATTTTACCCCCTCCCCAGGTTTAATTTTTTTTTACCATGAATTTTTACAAAACAAATTCAAATTTCAAATATGTACGTGCTGTATTTTTCACTTTTTATCGGCAAATATATGTGGATATTCTACAATTATGCCCCCCGCCAGCTTTATATTGGCACATCAATTTAGATATTTTATAACCCGCTCTTAGCCCTGTCGTCTGGGTCTTTAGAATACACCGACTGCAATTGGGCCACCTGTTGGCCATAGTGTGGTGACCCATGATGCTTAAGGATGGAATCTTTGTGGATGAGCAGTCCATGACATGCAACACTCTGCTTAGACTAAGGATACCTATTTTTTTGTCTACTTTTCATTTTAAAAACTAATTAAAATTAAATTGATTATTTATGGTCAAATTTTTGTCTCAGTCGAAAAGTAGTAACATAATGAGCATCAGTACAAAAAGCAAAATAATATTACACATGTAATTCATTTTTAATACATTTAAAACTATTTTTTTGGTCAATTTTTATCAAATATGACTTAATAATGGCCACTGGAGTTGCCGTAAAATCCGTGTTTACAAAATGAATTTAACACTAGATTGAAAAAAAAAAATTACCAAAAATCTGGGAATTATCTGATTTTAATGAAATTTTCAGTATTGATTTATCAATGAATGGATTTTATAATGCATCAGTTATTTTATTTTAAAATTTTTTGATTTAATTAGGTATTTCTGCTATGATAAATTAATATATAAAATTCATTTAAGATATGAGTATCATGATGTTAAGTTTAAAATGTCATATTATTATATTCTAAAAACATATTTTTTTAATAACTATTTTACTTTAGTATCAATCTCTAATGATTTTTTGTCACAAACTCTATTGAAAATTAGCACCCCCACCCTTTAAACAGAGTAAATATTGATGTATACTTTTTTCTTTTATAAGATAAATAATTAAATAAAGATTAAATAATTATCGAAATGAGTAAAAAAAAAATTTTTTTAAATATCCCAAAATTATTTTTTAGTTTTTATTTTTATTTTATTTTCTGATTTTCGATACTTATTGTTTACCTGAGTAGCATCCTTATTTTTTGGAAACGGGGGCGGGTGGTATATTTGTATTGTAAAACCATGGACTTTTTAACAAATTGGGTATACCTAGCTTAGACCATTACTTAGTTTAGATGGGCGGTCGGAGAGAGAGCCCCTCCAATCAATCCACAATCAACCCTTCTTATGATATGTGCTAGGTGGTGGTGGTTGAAGGTCCCAGGAATGACATCTGATGGTGAGGTTCCAGTTCTGGGGGTCTGGGGAATGTGGAGCACCCCTTCATCACCATTGCTTCCTAGTCCACTCTTTACCTGTTATGGTCCCATCTATGGGTTGAATAGAAAAATGTATATATAAAAAAAATTACTTTATTTCAAAAGTTTGTCAACATTAAATGACCCACTGAGGTTGATATGCTGTAAAACAAAACAAACCAAACAAAATCAAACAACCCGTTCTGTTTAAAACATTTTGTTTTTATGAATTTGTACAAAACACAATCCCCTCCCCCATCTGCCTAATATGACAACATAATAAAACATGAGCTATATTTTGAGATGAGGTTTGATAGGAATAATTTTGATTTTTCGGATTGTTGTCCTCATCTTTATTGTATGTATATACATATAATGTTTCAGCTGTTATATCCTCCAGCCTTCCTCAGGTGTTCCCTTTGTATCCAAGTATAGTAATGATCCAACCTGGGAAATTATTTTTAACAGTTTGACAGTTGATCAAACAGGCGTTGAAGAACCTTCAAGATCTCATTCAAAAACAATGACCATTGTTTTTGCATGCCTATCATTCTGACATGTGTCACGAGAAGAATCATGATCATTTAGAAAAAGTTTATTGGTGTTTCCTGTACAACTTAAGGCATAAAATTTGCCATCAGTCTTTTTCGATATTTTTATTTTCAAAGTAATTAACTTTAAAAACAATTTGATTTAGTCTTTTTGATAATTGGTTCCCATATTGTGTTCATCTCTATACTAGGTCACTACAGTCAACATATGCTTCTTTGAGATGTTTTCTTTTCCAATGTGCTTCACTATCTAATATTTTAACTTTGAAATATAACTTTAATATATAATAGTATATAAAATATAATATAGATATAAAGTGAAGGAGCATTGGGAAATATCTCCATATATTTGTCGATAAAAAGTGAGAAACACAGTACGGTAAATATTTGAAATTTGAGTTTATTGAAATTTGTACAAATTTAATAAAAAAAAGATTATTTTAAACATGGAGGGAGAGGGGTAAAATATCTAAATTGATTTGCCAATTTAAAAACAGCAATGGTGATCATGGCTAAGCAAAAACAGGAGGCCTGACAATTTTATAGTACATTTTGTCCATAAAATCTATTTGCACTTTAATGAATTTATAACTTTAAAGTGCACACCGTCTATAATTAATGGATAGATGTAGTCATCATCTATAATGAACTCAAGATACTTCATTAACCCGGCATCATAGAAAAGTAAGAATAAAACTGGCTTAATGTGTCAATATTAGACATAATAGTAAATTATAAAATTGCTGCGAATAAGTGCTGTCCTGGAAAATTCTTAAAATGTCCTGGAAATGTCCTGGAAAATGGTTTCCTAAAATGAGTGGGAACCCTGTTATTCTCAATATAAACATTCTCAATATATATTTCTTATATTCTCAATATAATCAATTTTATACATATCTATGTTGGAATTGATAAATATCATCAAATTTCAACCTGATGATATTGATCAATTCTAACATTGTTATGTATTATATTGATGAATACCTTAGCAATGTGATATTTTAAGTCACCTAAAAACAAAACAGAACAGGATTCTAAAATTTCTCACGAGTTTATAAATCCATCTTAGGGTTCATACATGTCATAAATGGCATTTCTCTGTATAAAAGCTCATTTTAACCAAAATTACTCAATTCCATTGAATCAGAACAAACACTAAATAGACCATTGTATAAAATGTTCTACAATTATACAAATAAAGAAAATTGTATTACAGAAAGAAAAATCAAATAATAAAAGATAAATATTTCTTATTCTTTCCAAAGATGTAAAATGTTACAGGAAAATAAATTAAAGTATTTTTATGCTCAAAATAATTTTTCATCATTAAAAAGTCATAAAATTCATGACTTATGAAATGAATAAATAAAAAAATAAGCAAAAGTCTTAATGATAACAACAGACTTGTTATTACTATTATTATTATTTGCTGTCCATCATATCTGATGATGACACCATATGAATCTGCTTTCTCCATTTGATTCTCTGGTTGAATCTTGCCAACTGTCTATGGGGGATGTTCAAGTCCTCTAGGTTTCTCTTGATGTAATTCACAAACAGCACTCTTGCATCATAAAAAAAATAGAAGCTGCCACCTGGGGTGCAGACATTACTAACTTGACCTTCATGGGAGTTAAAGATATTTTATTCTTTTGTCTGTTCTTTCATCTTTGATTGGAAGTGATGCATTTAAGTCAATGATAATAAATCACAAGAGGAATCTCTTGAGATCAGTATAACAAAATAGCAAGATTATTCCTAAATCTGCTAAATCTGCTTCTGCTGCAATAAGCAGACAACTTGTTTATTTAAAGTTCAATTTAACATGTCCATATGTGACAATGAAATGCAGCAGATTCAGTTGTTCAAGATTTGCAGAGGATAGTGATTTGGCAAAAGATGGAATTGTCTCATTGTTGTATTGTCTCAAATCCAGGCTGTGACTATTAACCAGTACTGCTCCTCCTCTGCCAATCATTATAACAACATTATATCAAGTATTCCTATTGAATGCAAATAATATTTAAACAGATTTATTTGACTCATAGATGGTACTACCACTGGACCGGGGAGTAATAGCCATGAAGAAGTACCCCACACCTAACTAACAGATGTCATACAGAGGACATCACTTTTTGGGGGTGTCAGTATACCCCTCTACAGGGGATACAATCAACATATTCTAAGCCCAGAGAGGTAGATAAATCAATAATAGACTGACAGATAGAAATATATGGAGAGAGAGAGAGAGAGAGAGAGAGAGAGAGAGAGAGAAAATAACAGACTGCCACATAGAAAGATAAATAGATATGAACAGCCTGAGATAGAGAGATAGATAAGTAATAGATGGATATGAACAAATAGGGATTGACAGATAGATATGAACAGAATGGGATAGATAGTTCCCATACTACCATAGTCTAACTGGACTGAAGTGAGGGGACCCCTTGGCCGATAGACTGCTTAACTCCATTTGGCTTGCAGCCATGAACTTAACTGACCAACTCTTGCTGCTTGTTCAAATCTCACTCTCATATCTGACTTAAGTTTTTCACTTCTGAGAATTCCACATTTGGGAGTGTCCGTTTGACCACACATGGCCCATTTTTATGGGAAGAGTCAACTAAGACAATTTCTCCTCATATATTGATCACAACGTCTTGTCAGGCGACTCATTCATTGTCTGTTTGTGAGCTCGTTCATGACTTTTCAATCCTGCCAAAGTCTTACATATTTTAGAACGTATCTGGTACACATAACAATCAGTGTTGACTGAGTCGACAGGTGTTGTATACTCATCACTGTGAACTTTCATTAGAATCTTGAGGCCACCAGGTGTTCGGCACACTTTTGTGCAGCAGGAACATAAAAAGTCCTCATATTGTGGATCATGCTGGGAATCAGATCCACACATCACCAGAATTGTCTGGCAGAGTTTCATGTTTTCGGCACACTCTCCTGAGTTTTGCCCCGTTCCACTCTTTCAGCTTCAAACAGTTCTGCAGCCCTCCATTGCCCATGATCAGATGTCAGGGACTCCCAATTATTGACGGGGATACCAAAGCACACTAGACACTCCTTCACACTATCATGAAACCATTTTTTTGGCTTGTGCTGTGGTCTTTTGCCAAAAATGAACTCACCATAAAAAAGCTGTTTTGGTAGTCTAGAGTCATCAAGCTGAACAAGATGACCCACCCAACACATCTGATTCCTCATCACAATTGCGGTAATGCTAGTTGTTTTGGCTTTGGTCAAGAGCTATATCTGGAACATGGCTTTCCCACTTCAGACCAAGGATATATCTAAGACAGTGCTGATGGAATCTTTCAAGCTGTCTCATTGATACAATGTCCAGGTTTCAGAAGCATAGAGCAAGGATGACAACACACATGCTTGATACACAGACACGTTAGTTGCAAGAGTTAGATCACCATTGGACCACAGTCTGTCTTCTAGCTTACCAAAGGACCCAGATTCTCTGCTTATTCTCTGTTTGATTTCCACATCAAGAGAACCATTACTAGATAAAAAAAAACTACCAAGGTAGACAAACTCCTTGACACTTCAAGATGCTTCCCATAAAGATCGCTAACAACCGGATTGTACATGACTTTGCTTTTCTTAATTCTAACAATCAGACCAAAGCAAGTAGAAGCATTAGTAAAGCGTTCCATAACCGACTGCATTTCTTCCGGAAAGTGTGCAACCAGATGTGGCAAAATGTTTTCTTAACATTCCTGACCATAACCTGGACAGTTTCTTATAAGGAATAAGAAACTGTCATATGGTTTCTCTGACAATAAATGCAGTTATATTTTTTTATCTCCTGTTGCATTGATATCTTTATCATATGTGTCGTTGTCAACATTTAATTTGGCATGATTTTCAATTTTTTCCAAATGTATCTTACTTTGTTCTGCAGCTTTGCATCGGTCAATACACTGCTAGGGTTAAATTTGGTTTCCTCAGGAGAATTTCTCATATTTTTCTATCGTTTATTCCTTTCATTATCTGTAATTTAATCATGTCGTTTTCAGTGATGTTCCATTCAATCTTTAGAACTCGATTTCAAATTTAACAAGTAGTCTTCGAAGATCTCCTTTTCATTTTTTTCTTTTCATAGGAATTCTACTCTGTCTAGGGTCAATGTTTTCATAGGTTTGCAGTAATCTTTAAATGCATTAATGACCATGTCAAGGGTTCTTTCGTTGTCATTATCAACTGTTTCTCCTTCCTTGTTTCTAACTGTTAATGTCTTGAATATTTGTTGGCCTCTTTTTCCTAAGAGGTAAATAAATAGACTTTTTTTTCTTTTTTACAATACTCGCAGCTTTAGTGGCATTATCTCTGCCTTCACCTTTTCATTTTTGAAATTCAAAAAATAAGCTCACTTCTTCCAGCCACTCAAAAGCTATTGGAAACTTTGCAGTGGGTTAATTGACATCATTTTGTAACCCTTCTTTTTTTTTTTTAAAGAACAAGTGGTACTCACTCAGTTTATTTTCGAGTTCGCTTCTTTTCTGACACTATTTTAAGCAGAAATAAGAGTCACATGTGTATTGAAGTCAGTTAGTCTACTGTTGGTTTTAATAACAGCAGCTAAGTAGAACTCAAGCAGTGTCCAATACAGCTGGTATAAATAGGAATCAAGAATGATCCATTCATGAATCTGGGTGATTTGGGTCATTCCATTCCTTGAGTTCTGATTGGTTGCTTGACTGCCTGATTTGAATGACATTGTGGAGTCTTATATATACTTTGTCATTTTGCAGTGAGCTTTGTAGAACTCGAGTTTGTATTTCAGTTACAATCACTTGCTACTTTGTCTTCCCAGTTCGACGGTAATTGGAACTTATTCTTCATCTCCCCCTTCCCCCCCCTCATTGTGCGGGCATAGCGGGAATTAGTTCCTTCCGACCCGGACGATTACAGGGAAGTAATCTTGATAAAGTGTTGCATAGTGGTCTCGAATTCACGCCGCTAAATTCGTGTATGTTAGTAGCGGATATACAGCGGACTTCGTTCCTAACCCCTAGACGAGATATCTAGTAGTCAGCATTTGAACTTCAATAACAACAGATACGCGTATACAAAAGATGACTCTTCTTTATTTTCTTCGGTGTGTGGCAGGTGAGTGGCGGGCACGGAAAATGACACTACGACTACTTATGTGGTGGAAGTTGGTGGGTGAGCCTCCCTGCTCGCTAGGAGCGCCCGACCGTATCGACGGTCCGACCCTTCTCTGCTCGCCGTCTCTCTCGGGTCTCTCTTCGGGTCTGTCTGGGTCTGCTTAAATATCGATGACCGCCCACACATTCCTTTGTTCCCTGACCGGAAGTCCCCTCCTTTTGTTGTTGTTAGTCTTTGTCCAGATGAGTCCTTTGTCACACCTCTTTTGTTACACTAAGACTTCTGTCTCGCCTATCTATTGTCTTCTCCGTTCAATTTTCCTTTGTCCCCTCGACTTCCCGCGCAAAACAAACAGTCAATCTGCAACATCCCTCACCACCCCATTTTTCAAAAATTTTCACATGTGAATATTTAAAAAAAACTTTCTTCAATGTCCCGAATCACCGTCACTCACACCAACCACCGAGTACACAGCAAAATACAGGATTAACAAAAACAAAAGAGAAACAAAAAAAAATACATCGAATATAACATACATTCTACAAATCGGTTACCTTTAATTGGTAACTTAGAGAGTGTTCACGTTCATTTTTTTTCTTTCTCCTTCAAAATCCCGCCTTGTCACGGTTTCCTTTTTTTTTTTTACCGAAAAGTTCGTTAAAAAAGTTCGTCTTTATTCAAAAAGTTCGTTTTTTTTTTTTTTTTTTCATTCAACATAAAAACAAAAGTTTGCGATGATATCAAGCAAATGACCCTCGATAAAACCATGTGTATCTCCGCTCGAGTACGACACCTAATTTTATGTTTTTCATGCAACACGAACATTACCTATAGTTGTTACTAAAGAGTCTGGTGATAAAACGACACGAGGTATATTTTTCTTTCTATAAGGGCCCAATTCTAGCTATAGGTGAAGGTATGCTATTTTATTTGGCTAGCTTTATCGTTTCCAGTTCTAACTTCTAACTGCAGCGTTTCTATGCTGTGATGAGCCTTAATTTCCCATACGCTCTGTTCTACTCTTCCTTGAACTTGCTATCCACATTCGGATCCGAGACATCTCTCAACCAAAATTTCCTGGAGACCATTCCCGCAAATCATAAACCAAAATACTCATAATCCTCAAAATAGTACAGAGAATACTGGGGCACGGATCTTACCGTTTATCTATATTCCTTTTTGGAGCCCCAAACTCATTATCACAGGGGCAGGCCACTCGCCATTTCTCTTATTCTGATTTTTTTTCAGAACCCCAAGACTCATTCCGACATCGGAATCTTTAAACATGAGCGCAGAAAAACTTTAACCACATGGGACGCTCATCAAGGAATCGTAATCAGTGTAATGGTGAGCCTTCAGTACGACTACTTTTTTTAAAACCATATTTACACAGATTCCTTACACACGTGGGGAAAAAAAAAATCTCCATACAATCAAGCACGAGTTCCGAACTCGATCCAAAAATAATTACAGCAAGTCCACAAAATTCACAAATAAAATCTTCTAAAACCTTCACTAAAATTTAGGTACACAATAAAATTTCCCAGACCAACCATTAATTAATTATGTTAAACTTTCGGGGGAAAAAAAAAATTCCAAAACCGAACATACTGAAAAAAAGTTTAAAAAATTACTCTATCATACAATCATTTCTATTGGGCTCCACTCTTAAGTATTTTCCCTTTAATTTCGATCTAAAATTCGAATCTACCAATTTATAACTTACATGCATTCACCCTACTGCTATCGTTCGAACAAAAGGCATCAACCCGGGTCAAAATAATGAAGAGATCGCCATCTTGTAAATCACGGAAAAAAAATTATTACTAACATCACGTGCGAAGCAGGGCTTTTAACCTTTTCGCGTATCCCATTCGGGACTTACTGCACGACAAAATCTGATCAGGCGTAGTCGCCATTTTTCTTTTACTACTAAAATCACGTGCGAAGCAAGGACTTGAACCTTTTCGCGTATTCCATTCGGAGCTTACTGCACGACAAAAATCGGGAGAATGCAGTCTTCCAACGACTTTCGAAAATTATCGAAGTACCTAATTTCCATAGGACATTCACCAATATAATATCTCAAACCGGTGGGTTTCTCTATAAAAACCACTTTAATTACCGTTTCTCTAAAAAGATGCGACACAAATCAGGTGAAATTTCCAACCAAGTTGACCCAACATGAAACTCTCAAGTCCGAACGAAAAAAATATCGCATGGTGATTTAGCACAAAATAATTATTCCATTTCCAAAAAAAATTACAAAATAGAGATTTCCCCTTTATTCATGGATATACTATTTAAAATTATTAAATTAGCCCCTCTCAATATAAAATCATGAGTAAAAATGATTTACCTTAAGCCTCAAAATTCTAAAAATTCTAATCATACTGGTTAAACGGAAAAATATATATTTTTTTTTCACTGGGGGGTAACACGTGCGTTTAATGAAATTACTACTAGGATTTGTACTATACCAGTCTGTCACTCTCGGTATCTCACTCTTTGCTTTCGACCCCCTCCAAAACAAGCCTCTCTTGTCAACACAGCGGTCAGACTCCGAACGAAATTACGTTGATCCATTTCAGCTATCTATATATTTATCTTTATACTAGAATAACTTTTTTTTTTCTTACACGAGCAGAAACACACAGGTAAAATCACAGGTCACCTACCTTTCGATGTCTTATCATCGCCCAGTGTTTGTGGGCAGTGTCGTGTCCTCTCGTCCGCAACAGCAAAATTCTCGTGGTCTTTCCTGTAGCATCGTGATCGTCCTTCTTTCGTTGTTGTGAGAACCCTTCACTACAACGTCGTGTCTTCATTTCCTCTTCTCTCATACCAGCAACCAAAAATCTCGGCCTTCTCTTCTGATATCGCGATCGTCTAGTGTTTTGCTGTGAGCCGGTTCGTTCTCACTCTGTGTTGTGCTTTTGTGTGGTAACCTCAGGCTTTTCTGAATTCATGTGGAATTCTACTGGTCACTGCATCAATTAGACATATGTTGCATACTGGTCTCGAATTCACGCCGCTAAATTCGTGTATGTTAGTAGCGGATATACAGCGGACTTTGTTCCTAACCCCTAGACGAGATATCTAGTAGTCAGCATTTGAACTTCAATAACAACAGATACGCGTATACAAAAGATGACTCTTCTTTATTTTCTTCGGTGTGTGGCAGGTGAGTGGCGGGCACGGAAAATGACACTACGACTACTTATGTGGTGGAAGTTGGTGGGTGAGCCTCCCTGCTCGCTAGGAGCGCCCGACCGTATCGACGGTCCGACCCTTCTCTGCTCGCCATCTCTCTCGGGTCTCTCTTCGGGTCTGTCTGGGTCTGCTTAAATATCGATGACCGCCCACACATTCCTTTGTTCCCTGACCGGAAGTCCCCTCCTTTTGTTGTTGTTAGTCTTTGTCCAGATGAGTCCTTTGTCACACCTCTTTTGTTACACTAAGACTTCTGTCTCGCCTATCTATTGTCTTCTCCGTTCAATTTTCCTTTGTCCCCTCGACTTCCCGCGCAAAACAAACAGTCAATCTGCAACAAAAGCACGGGGTATTTTTGATGGCATTGGCTTAGGGGTTGGAGTGACACTTGGTGAGGCTTGGTCCCTAGTTGATGTCACCATTCTTTTGGTTTGTGGAACATCCTCAAATATTGGTTTAGGGGGCTCAGGCAAAGCACTAGGAATAGGGACGGGGGCCACTGGTGCTTGGAGCTTCCTGAGGAATCGGCGATTCCGCAATGTGATCCTACCTGATCCATCAATCCTGATTCGGTATTGGTAATTGGGGAGTGTTTCGACAACTCTGCCTGTTATGTCCCACCGACGGTTGTTTGGACGTTGTACAGACACTGTGTCTCCCTTTTGAAGTGGATAGAGTGTATGTGCTGTGCGATTGTATCTCTCTATTAGCAGTGCATTCCGCTGAGATAGGCTAATTTCACGGTTCTGAGCCGCTGTTATCCACTTAATATGCAGTTTATATAGTGCAGGTTGGGATGGTATGAAGTCACGGAGTCGTCGGTGGAGAAGGAGTTGTGCAGGGGATAGTCCGATCTTTTGAATGGGTGTGTTCCGATATTGAAGGATTGACCTCGAAGCCTGGTTATTATCCAGAGATCCCTGGGGTCCTATGTTGCCATTCACTATCCTTTTGGCTGTCTTGACAGCTAATTCCACCCGACCATTGGATTGTGGGTAGGCGACTGATGACAGTCTATGTTTTACCGCCTAGTCCTCTAGGAACTGCTTAAATGGTAGGGAAGTAAAGAGTGGTCCGCCATCACTGCTGAGTTCTTTCAGGGCACCATAAGTCTGGAATATCTCTCGACAAATTGAGATGATCCTGGGGGCGTTTGTTTGTCCGTGACTCAAGTGATATAGGATGAGCCAGCCAGTCAATCTGTCAGCACATACAAGGTATGCATGATTCCCAACATAGAATAGATCCATGACGATCTGCTGAAATGGCCAATCAGGGGATTTTGTCGAAGTAATCGGCTCACATGGTTGACTAGGGGCGATTTTTGAGCATACCATGCAATTGGCCCTAATATTGCGGATTGAGGCATCCATTCCAGGCCAGTACACCGACTCATTAGCACGTGCTTTCATGCCAACCACACCCTGGTGTGCAGAATGTAGACAGTGCAGAACTTTTTTCCGTTCAGTTCTGGGGATGACAATCCTTCGATCCAACAATACCAGGCCACTGTCAGTGCTGAGACGGTGCCTCACCTCCCAATATTCGCGGACCTCAGGTGCAGTAAGGTTCTGTGTCCTTGGGAAGCCTTGCTGGATGATACTGATCAATTTTTTATATTGTGGATCAGCATCACCTGCTGCACGAATTAGATCTAGTGACGTGATGGCCATATTATTGCTGCCTGCAAATGTTGCCATCAAGGCTGTTGATTCAACCATATCCCTTATGTCGTCAGACTCTAGAATGTCTGTCTGGGAGGGCTCGGATGGAAATACACCGAGGAGTGTCTGCAACATGGCCACTGGATGGCAGGAAACTGCGTCAGAGCCTCTGTGCCACTTTCCGGGGCAGTGTTGGATGGGGAATCGATATCTTAGGGTTTTTTCCTTCAGTCGAAATAACCGGGGATTTTGGATCTTGCTCAGATCTCGATCGCCAAACAACCCCTTCAGTGGTTCATGATCCGTGACCACTATGATACTTGGGCATCCCATAACAAACATCCGGCATTTCTCCAGTGCCCATGCTATTGCTGCTGCTTCACCCTCTATAGGGGCATATCTGCGCTCAGCATCTGTACAAAATCTGCTGCCGGCAAATATCAGGTGCCAACCCTCGGGACAGCAGAAATGGAACCTGAAGATTGGGAAAGCTACTTCATCAAAGCTGGTATCTCTGCTGACTCAGCCAAAAGCTATGCTGCAACATTTGCAAGTAAAAAGCTGACCAAAGAAAACCTCCAAATGATGGATCGGGCCATGCTAAAAGAGTTGGGAATCACAACTATGGAAGAAGCCCTGTCTATCCTTAAACAAGCTAAGGAGACCTCTACCCAGACGACCTATACTAAGGCACCATCAGCCAAGCCCCCCCAACTCCACTTTGAAATGACCCCCCAACAATTCAGAAAATTTCGAATCGATTGGGATGTTTTTACCAAAATGACAGATGACAACTTCTCAAACCAACATCCAATTATACAATTGCGCTGATGAATCTGTCCAAAACGCAATCATCAACACCCACCCTAAATTCTTCACCACTGACCCAGACAGGCTGTTACTAATGATAGAAAAATTAGTAACTCAAAGATCAAATCCCATGGTCCATCGGATTACATTTGCATCGATGTCACAGTATGAAGAGGAACCAATTCAACAATATCCTGTTCGCAGCGCCATATTGAAGTCAGTTAGTCGACTGTTGGTTTTAATAACAGCAGCTAAGTAGAACTCAAGCAGTGTCCAATACAGCTGGTATAAATAGGAATCAAGAATGATCCATTCATGAATCTGGGTGATTTGGGTCATTCCATTCCTTGAGTTCTGATTGGTTGCTTGACTGCCTGATTTGAATGACATTGTGGAGTCTTATATATACTTTGTCATTTTGCAGTGAGCTTTGTAGAACTCGAGTTTGTATTTCAGTTACAATCACTTGCTACTTTGTCTTCCCAGTTCGACGGTAATTGGAACTTATTCTTCAATGTGTATAAATATATGTGTTTTATTGTTCACCTATTGTCTAGGACTACCCCACAGTGAAAAGCCTCTTAAGGCATTAAAGATGTTGGGTCCGCTTATGTACATAAGTTGACCAATACATAAGGCTTTCTCTATTTTTGCACCTACATATACTATACATATATACATCAATTTACACAATATATTTCATTTTCTTCTTTTTTTTAGTTTGCATCTACACACACACAGCATTGTGTCACAGCAACACATTTGCCTTCCACTGCAGTGCCAGACTGATGCCCTTTGTGGTGTCAAATTCAGCTAGGTTGATATGTTGAGTACCAACAATACAGCCAACATGCATCCTCCACAATGTCTCCATTCACTTCAAATATTGGAGAGGGGAATACTTACATCAACCCTGTTATTTCCTGGCCACTGACACACCTGCCTCCTTTTGAAGGTTCCTTTTGAAGGTTCCTTTTGACTCTCTTGTCAGCCTTCTCTTCTGAGCTTTTGATTACAACGGTGGCCAGTCACTTCAAGAACAATACTGCTACTCTATACCTGACCACATACTGGAATCCATGAGCTTCCCATAGAGAGAGAACATATTCTGACACATGATAGCAGTTGGGAAACTTAATCATTTCCAGTAAAATATGTCATGCTCCCCAACCCCAGACCTTCAAGCCCAGTATTTTTGCCCCGTCTTCAAGTTTCTTGAATATCAGTCCAAAGTCAGACAAATGCTTTCTGACTTATGCTACTGAAACTGTAATTTATCGACATAGATTGATGCATGCTAAAGTTGCATTTGGGATTGGAGCACAGTCTAGAAAGGCGATTATGATGAGTATATGTGGACCTATATGTCGACCTTCCTAAGGTGCAACAACATGTTAAACCTCTCTAATTCATTACAGGGTGCACTTTTTTCTTACACTCTTTGATCATGACCATCAGTGGAACTAGACCTCTGGGATGTCCAAGCTTTTCCTCAGGATATGGTATGAGCCAGCCGTTATCCAACCATATCTTTAACTCCTGGTCATATTTTCTTTTTGTGCCAGCTAGGAAATAGGATCCTCTGCTATGTTGTTCCACTGACTCATTGGTGCCTGATATTTGGCTCACTTCCATGTCCCATCCACATTTTCTTTTTTACAATTCAACTCAATGCCAAAGTTATCTATGGTGAGAATCTGTTGAAGAACTCCACTGTGCCTGATGGAGTGATTTTAATTTCTCCCAGTTTCTTGATCATAATCATCCTGTTCAGCAGCTCAAAACACACTGACTTTTCTCAAGCCACTAGGATATTAATTTTGACAGGTCTCTCCACTTTGTAGAGATTGATGACTCCAATT
Organism: Doryteuthis pealeii; assembly: GCA_023376005.1. Taxonomy (NCBI): domain Eukaryota; kingdom Metazoa; phylum Mollusca; class Cephalopoda; order Myopsida; family Loliginidae; genus Doryteuthis; species Doryteuthis pealeii. The sequence continues at coordinate 81,120,674 of CM042158.1, read as the reverse complement.
TAATAACTTGGGCAAGCAGCTGGTCAATAGACAACATGTCCATCCTAGACGATGTATGAAGGATTCACTTTACATTGTCACCAGTTGTTTTCTTGCATTCCCAGATATGAAAATTAGGAATTGTGGTATACTAAGACCCGGAAGCACCGGTTATAACATTGTTGTATGAAACGGAAGTACTGTTTCAGCCATCTTGTATTATTGTAAATAAAAGGCGGAAGTGGGTTCTTCTCGCAGTTAACGTCAACTGGGCTACACGTCTTATTATTCGCTAAGCGCATTATAACAATTGGCAGACGAGGATTTGTTTCACTCAAGAAAATGCCATTACTCGGACATTTAGAAGAATTCTGTACGGAATCAGGAAATATATCAACCTATTTGGACCGAGTAGAACAGTTTTTTTATCGCAAACGATATTGGACATGAAAACCAAGTAAAATGCAAAGCCATATTACTAAGTACAATTGGAGAAAGGACCTACAGAGTCTTGGAGGATTTATGTACCCCCTCAAAAACCAAGCGAGAAGTCTCTGGGGGAAATTACCCAGTTGTTGTTGGAACATTTTAAGCCTAAAAAACTAATAGTGGCTGAAAGTTTTCATTTCCATAATGCAAAACAAGAGGGTGAGTCAATTTCAAAATTTCTTGTTCGCCTTAAACATTTGGCTTCTACATGCGAATTTGGGTCTTTTTTAAAAAGAGCATTGCGTGATAAATTTGTGTGTGGATTAAGGGACGATAAAATTCAAGAAAAATTATTGTCCCAAGATATGTCGTTAGAAGAAGCTGTTAAAATGGCCACAGCTATAGAATTAGCAATGAGTGACGTTGCACATATAAAGAAAAGAGAGACAGATGAAGTAAATAAAATGTGTTCCGAGTCTAACACAACTGAATTACAAAAGAAAGAAAAAAGTTGTCTTGGTTGTGGTGGGAAATGGCATGAGAAAAGATTTTTTTGTCCCGCATGGGGGAAAATTTGTTTTAAATGTAACAATAAACATCACTTTTCAAAATTTTGTAAAAATGAACAAAGGAGAAAGGTGTCGAATTACATACAAGAGACAGACGACATACCCTTATTTTTTATGAGATCGAATAGCCGTGAACCATATATGTGTAATATTTATTTAAATGGTATTCAATGTCAAATGGAAATTGACACCGGTTGTTCGTCTACTCTGATAAGTAAAAAGCAGTTTGACTTACTGCCGAACGCAAGACTTATAAAAACAGCAACATTACAGAGGTTGCGGACCTATTCGGGTGAGGTCATTGTACCTAAAGGGGTTGCTAACCTGAGTGTAAAATACCAGGGAAAAACACATTATTTAAGACTGTTAGTTGTACCAGGTTCTGGACCAAGTCTTCTTGGAAGAGACTGGCTGCAAAAATTGCCAATTAATATCTATGCTACCTGCAACAAAATGGAATGGACTGATTTTAATCAAGAATTTGCAGAACCTTTTAAACCAGGCTTGGGTACATTGAATATTGAAAAAGCTAAATTGTATGTTAAAGAAAATAGCAAACCTCGTTTTATGAAAGCTAGACCCGTACCCTTAACAATTAGAGAAAAAGTTGAAACTGAACTTCAACGAATGGTTGCTACCTCTGTTATCAAGCCAGTCCGTTTTGCAGAATGGGCTTCCCCTATTGTCCCCGTTTTAAAGAGAAATGGTCAAGTTCGGATTTGTAGGGATTTTAAACAGACCGTTAATCCTGTTTTGCAAATAGACAAATATCCCATTCCAAATATAGACGACCTGTATTCCAAAGTCTCGGGTGGACAGTATTTTACGAGACTGGATTTGAGTGACGCATATTTACAGGTTCCTTTGGATGAAGAGTCACAAAAACTAACTACGATAAACACACATAAAGGTCTTTTTATGTATACTCGTTTGTGTTTTGGTATTGCTTCATCACCAGGAGTTTTCCAAAGGATCATAGATCAACTTATTCAAGGAGTACCAAAGACAGTTGCTTATCTTGATGACATCCTAATCTCGGGACAAACTATGGAAGAGCATAATAGGAACCTGCGGGCAGTATTAAAGAGATTACGAGATGCTGGTCTCTGACTTAAAGGGGATAAATGTGAATTTAAAAAGTCGTCAATTTCATACCTGGGCCATAGGATTGATTCTGAAGGAATCCACCCAACGCAAGATAAAGTCAATGCAATTCATAAAGCACCCACCCCAAAGAATGTGTCTGAACTGCGTAGTTTTTTAGCTTTTGTTAATTACTATCGGCGGTACTTAAATAATATCAGCACAGTTTTAGCTCCTTTGTACAAATTACTACAAAAGGGAGTTCCCTGGAAATGGGGACCAGACGAAGCCTTTGCTTTCAAGCAATCAAAGGAGTTGCTAATGTCAACTAGTGTTTTGGTTCATTACAATGCTGAACTTAAACTTATCATGACGGTGGATGCATCTCCAATGGGTGTGGGGGCAGTGTTATCGCATATAATGAAAGACGGGAGTGAAAAACCGATTTATTTTGCCTCCAGAACATTATCAAAGGCAGAACGAAATTATGCCCAGATAGAACGTGAAGGACTGGCAGTCATTTTTGGAGTTTCTAAATTCCATAAATATATTTATGGTCGAGAATTTACCATCATCACGGATCATAAACCACTGCTTGGGCTTTTTAAAGAGGACCATGCAATATCACCAACAGGAAGTGCTAGAGTTCAACGTTGGGCCTTGATTCTAGCAAGTTATCATTATCAACTAGAATACAAACCAGGTTCAAAAATTTCTAATGCAGATGGACTGAGTCAGCTACCTATAGAGGACCATTTTACGCCATTACCTTGTCCGGAGGAAGTAGTACTCTCCATGTCAGCTTTAGACTTAACCCCAGTCATGTCAAAAACTGTTGCTTTTTACACATCAAGAGACCCCGTGTTATCACAAGTGCGTAGATGGATCTTACATGGATGGCCGGGAAAAGGATCTCTTGACTTTCAACCATATACAACCAGGAAGGATGAGTTGTCGGAACAACTGGGTTGTATTTTATGGGGATCACGGGTGATTATCCCAGCAAAGTATCGAGAGGCGTTACTGAAAGAATTGCATGAGAGTCATCCAGGAATTTCACGGATGAAGTCTCTTGCTCGTAGTCACATTTGGTGGCCTAAAATGGATGCAGATATTGAATTATGTGTGAGGAGTTGTGCCATGTGCCAAGATAGTGCAAATATGCCTCAGGCTAGTGCATTGCATCCCTGGGAATGGCCAGGAAGGCCTTGGTTCAGAGTGCACATGGATTATGCGGGCCCTATCCAGGGCAAGTGGATTCTAGTGATTGTCGACGCCCACAGTAAATATATAGATGCACATGTTGTGTCATCACCATCTTCTTCAGAAACAGAAAGGATGTTGAGACGCACGTTTGCCACACATGGGAGTCCACATGTGATTGTATCGGACAATGCTAGCAGTTTTACTAGTAAGGAATTTTCCAGGTTCTGTACCCTAAATGGCATTAAGCATGTTAGATGTGCGCCATACCACCCCTCCTCAAATGGACTGGCTGAGCGTGCAGTTCAAACCATTAAGAGTGGTCTTAAAAAAGTTACTGGAGATTTGGAAACACGATTATTGCGTGTATTAGCCCGATACCGGTTATTCCCACAATCAACAACAGGTCAATCACCAGCAATGCTACTAATGGGCCGTCAGCCTCGATCTCGTCTGGACCTTGTGTATCCAGATTTATCTACCCAAGTCACCACGAAAATAGACGATACTAAAAGAACAACGGATAGATATCGTAGTGAAAGGATGTTCCATATTGGAGATAGTGTTAGTGTGGTGAATTTTCAAGGGAGGCCAAAATGGTTGTTCGGAGTTTTAGAGGAGCAGCTTGGTCCACTGACTTTTAGAGTGCGATTGGAGGATGGTCGATCATGGAAAAGGCATGTGGATCATATTCGCGCGAATATTCCAACAGAACCTGTTGTGAGAGGTACCGAAGAATCAAGGCAGCCTCAGGGGAGTCAGGAACAAACAGTTACAGGACACTCAACATCTTGTGCACAGCTTCCTGCACCCTACAGAGATAGCAGTTTTTCAACAACTGGTGACAGTTTGGAAGATGTACACCCCAGAACTCGCATGAGAACACGGTTTCAGAAACGCAAAGAGGAGGAAAGAAGGAACAATGCTGAGAATAAACCCGAAAGACAGCGCACCAACATTAAACCAGATACAAAAGGGAAACGACCCAGTACTAGCCCCTTAACTGGGGAAATTGCTGTTCAGGAGTCTCCAGAGGCTACAAATGATGATGATGTGACTATGTCCGAGAGTCGGACAATTCCTCCTATAAGTAATGGGAGTTCCGGGGAGGGACCTATGGATGTTTCAAGCTAAGTGGGGAGGGATGTGGTATACTAAGACCCGGAAGCACCGGTTATAACATTGTTGTATGAAACGGAAGTACTGTTTCAGCCATCTTGTATTATTGTAAATAAAAGGCGGAAGTGGGTTCTTCTCGCAGTTAACATCAACTGGGCTACACGTCTTATTATTCGCTAAGCGCGTTATAACAGAATAGATACAGATCATTCAATTAATCTGTGATTTGTTGTTTGGTTCAATATTTGTCTGAATTCATAGCTTCCCCAATTGAAGTTTGCAGAACTATGTAGCCAATATGATATGTGGTTAACAGCGGATATTCATTCATGATGACATAAATGTAGGCAGTGAATCAGATCACAAACTGCGTAGCAGTGACAACAGTGATGAAAATTTGAGATCTTTGGCAATAATTTTCATAGATTAGGTTTACCCAATTTGTCGAAAAATCCGTGTTTTTACAATACAAATTTACCATTTGAAAAAATCTACCAAAAATCAGGGAATCATGCAATTTCAATGATTTAGCAATGAATGAATTTTATAATGCATCAGTTATTTTATTTCAAAACTTTTTGATTTTTTTCAGGTTACTTAACTTTGACCCCCCCCCCTTTATTTTTGGGGCACAATTTTTCTGCATAAATAAAAAGTTCAAAGGTGTGAATAGGAGAAAAAAATTTTTAATGAATATGCTGGGGTAGTAAATAAGTACCGAAAATTGAAAAATAAAATGAAAATAAAAACTAAAAAAATAATTTTTGGAGATTTGTTTTTTACTCATTTCGATAATTATCTAATTGGCTATTATCATATAAAAGAAAAAATATACATCAGATATCTATGAATCTGATGTATATGCTCCCCAGTTTTCGAACAATCATGTGTTATCTGGAAAATGAATCTTACCTGAATGTTGAACAACAGTTGTGCAACAAGCAGGTTGGGGTCATTACAACAGGGCTTGGTGACACCACAAAAGCGGCTGTCCATAGTCACTACGATGTGAAAATTGACCATATAATAATAATATGAATGTCTGGTGTGAGAACATCACTCATAACTGGGTATGTTGAGAATCTAAGCCATTCAAGGGAAGACAGGGCAAAAGCTTATGATTACAAACTGAAACGGTATTTGCTAATTGTTCTGTTGATGACCTTAAAAGTCAAATTGAATTTTGGATGTCTGATCAAGCAGCTGGTTGCAAAGTCTTCCTTGATAACCTTGGAGTAAACCATGATAAGCAAGTAAAATATTGTGTTCATATTGTGTGTGGACCATGCCATGGGCAAAATCTACAAAGACACAGAGCAGAAGATTAGGATTCAAAAATTGTTATTGGTCACTGCTGGTGAGAAAGCCTTCAATTCCCCTGGAACTTCTGTTTATTGGACTTATTGCTATAGCTCAATTACTTTCCCCTAGACATAGAATGTGGATGGAAAGAAACAATGTTCAACATAAGTGATTCAAAGGCTTTGTATCAAACAGATCTGGACATATTGCAGACTTGGCAAAGTTATTTGTGGCACATCAGGAGCATATACAAGATTTCTTTCATGAAATAGTTGATATTAACAGCAACAAGTTAGTGCGTGCTGTTTCTACATACATTCAGAATGAGTGTCTTATGCATATAAATCTACAGGATGATGATCATAATCCCTTTGATGTACTTTCTGAGGATTGATAAAACAGCCACCAGGGACATGACAGAAACTGGACTGGGATGAAAGTTTTCTTGGAACACAAATTGATTGTTCTCAAGGAATTAAAAGATGTGAAACGAGAAGGGGAGCCAAATAGCTGGAAGCTGCAATCATGGAAAAAGTTATTGATGCTGTTAAGAAGCAACATTTGGAGATACAACACTTCCAGCAAGATAATAATGGTGACAGAGAGGCACTACAGCATGCACCCTCCACAAACTTAGAATGTGAATCCCAGTTTGCTAAATTTGATAACAGAATCAGGGCACATCTATGAGTCAAGTGACTAACTTATTCTTATTCTTATATGTGTCAAAGTTAACTATTGCAAACTTCATGTGTAATTGGTGATATCTCTGGGCAAAAACATCACTAATTTTATTATAATTTTCATTCTTTTACTTGATAAAGAAATTAGAGCTGGTTAAATCAATAAAATGAATGTATTTTTATATTCTGTGACTAAGAAAACCTATGATTACACATATTACACTATTATTAATCCATATATTGTCCTTTTTTTAAAAATAAAAACAAGGATTTCCAGTTGCCATTTTGAAAATCCTCACGGAACCAACCTAAAATGATATCCTAAGTCAATGATCTCATCAGAATCGTAATCAGCAGCAAAAACACCTGTCTTATTCAATTTTTTAAGAAAACAGTATTCAATTGCCCAACCCTACTAACAATGTGATACATCCCTTGTTGTAGCTGGTGGTACACCAACTAGTGCTGGTTAGAGAAGGTTGTTTTATTTTCTCTCTCATACAGAATTCAGGATTTGTTATTTTTCAGTGAAAAAATAAAAAGACTAATTTTGATTATCAATAAAACACCATAAAACCTAGAAATTTCTTAATTGTAATGATAAAATAAACAAATATAGTTTGTTTATGAATATTGTCCCTGGAATTTTCTTGAAGGGATATTATTCCACTTAAGATCGCTTTAAAATGTTGGCTTATTTATGATATAAAATCCATTTATAACTGCAAAAATAATTAGTGATTTTGTATTTTTATTCAAGAGACTTAATTATTTGAAAAAAGAAAGTAAAAAAGTTTGTTTAATCTACATAATTTTGAATTTTAACTGACTAACAAATGATAAAACAAAATGGATTTTTTTTTCTAGTGTGAAATTACCATTTCCTTCTAAATAGAAGATATAGCCTCTTGGTCTTCCACTGAAGAACCATGTTGACTGTTTAACACAATGTTCAACTCCACTAAGTTAATGTGTGCTGCATAGTTCACACAACCTCTAGTATGATTATTGTTGTAAAGAGAAGTAACCCTTACGTATGCAAATGAGATACGTATATAAAAGCAACAGTGGATTAGCTCAGAGTAATGCGAGTTGATCTCCAACCACACGTGCGACAACTTTCCAAGTAATCTTACCAAGAGACTTTTTTACCTTGCCGGCCGAAAGCCGTTTTATTTTGTTATTTGTATTATTTGTAATAAATTATTATTACAACCACTCAACCTTCTCGTTTATGTATTTCCAAGACATAACAGTTGGCAAACGAGGATGAACGACCTTCTAAAAATGTCTAATGACGAACTCACGAAAAATATTTAATGCAATAACATAAAAGTGACGAAGTGAGAAATTTGATTCAAGGATTTCGTACGAAAAAAGTACCGTCAGGATTTTTTTTAAATCACAGCGGCAAAGAATTATGCGAACGACTACAGTATTACTTTCGTAAATACTGGATAAAAGTCTTCAAATTGAGTTTCGAGATATCTACAATATCTAGTGAAAAGTACGGATTTTCTTTTGGATAAAGACTCACGAAAGGAAATGAAAAAGTTTTGTTCTCTGAAATATTGTGCGACGTAAATAAATATCCCGGAAGATATTAGTGTACATTTGTTGACGTGTACAACGGAAAAATATTTGGGAAACGCGAGCTGGATTCGAACCTAAAACGTAAAGTTACGAATCATTGTGGAAAAAGCTCGTATGTACTTATTGTTTGGTAAATATTGAACAAGACATTTTGGAAGAAATTTTGTTTCGTATTTTTGGCACGTGTAAACGTATTTTTGTTGAAAAAGGTTTTTGTTCATAGTGTTTGTGTAAACTAAAAAACTTTTTGCAAATTTTGGAAAAGTACTGCTTTTTGCGAATTTTTGTAAAATTACAGTTGTTGAACTTTAAAAAAGACATTTTGAATTGAACTGTGTAAAATTATTACTGTGTTAAGCTAATATGGAGCAATTAGCTGAACTTACGAAGATGCTAACTATTAGCATTCAAGAACAACAGAGACAAACTCTGTTAATTCAACAAACACAAAAGGAACAAACCGAAATGTTACAACAACAAATGTTGACACAACAGAAAAATTTTGAAAAAATAATGCTAGCCTCGATAGGTGAGAAAAAAACCAATTTTTTCTCTGCAGAGGGAATTTCAAATTTATTATCTGAGTTTCATTATTCCCCAGACTCGGGAGATACATTCCCTGCATATTTCAGAAGATTTGAAACAATTTTTACGAAAAGGTGCAGTGACTGGACCGACGAAGAAAAAGTGACACTTTTACTTCAAAAACTTGGAACAGACAAAAACACCAAGTACGCAAATTTAATTTTGCCAAAGAAACCAGAAGAAATATCGTTTCAAGAAACAATTCATACGTTGTCTACAATTTTTGATAAGCGAAACAGTCTTTTCCATTCTAGGTATAAATGTTTAAATATACAAAAATCTGAGAATGAAGATTATTTAGAATATGCTTGTACTGTAAATTGTTTATGCGAGTCGTTCAAACTCGGTGAAATTTCGGCAGATCTTTTTAAATGTCTTATTTTTGTTCAAGGATTAACAGCACCTAGAGACAAAGACATTAGATCTAGGATCTTGACAATAATGGAGTCAGACCCAAATATAACTTTACAAAAAGTTACAGAAGAGTGCCAACGACTAATAAATGTGAAGCGAGACAACACCCGCATTGAAGAAAAAAATGTATGGAAAGTACAACGCGTTAAAGGACTTGAAAGCTGAATTCCCAAGAGTATTTTCTGAAGGTCTTGGACACTGCGTGAAGACAGAAGCCAATTTTGAGTTAAAAGAAAATGCCACACCAGTCTTTAAACCAAAGAGAAATGTACCTTTTTCTTCGATGGACGCGATCGAAAAGGAGTTAGAAAGACTTCAAAAAATGGACGTAATTAAGAAAGTTGACCATACAGATTGGGCCAGTCCGACAGTTTATGTCAAAAAGAAAAATAATACGATAAGAGTTTGTGCAGATTTCTCAACTGGTTTAAACGAGTGCTTGAAGGACCACAATTACCCACTGCCTTCAGCAGAAGATCTATTCTCGAAATTGAATGGTGGAAAAAATTTTTCCAAGATTGACCTCTCTGACGCATATTTGCAAATTAAAGTAAATGAAGAATGCTCTAAATTCCTGTGCATTAATACTCATAAAGGTATTTTCAAACTTAAAAGACTGCCTTTTGGTTTAAAGGTAGCCCCTGCCCTTTTTCAGCAGGTGATGGACACAATGCTCGCAGGACTAGAATTTGCAATGGCATATCTAGATGATATACTGATCAAAAGCAAAAATATGCAAGAAACATGTCAGAGAAGTATTCAAAAGAATAGAGGAATTTGGATTTCGGTTGAGTCCGGAAAAATGTGATTTTTTCATGGAAAAGATCAAGTACCTAGGCCAAATCATTGATAAGGATGGTCGGAAACCGGATCCGCAACGGACCGAAGCGATTGAGAAAATGCCTGCACCAAATTCAGTAACAAAATTGCAATCATTTTTGGGCTTGGTGCAATACTACGCCATATATATTGCTAATATACATAATTTAAGAGCGCCACTGAATGAGTTATTAAAAAAAAGGCGTTAAATGGGAGTGGACGAAAGAATGTGAATCTGCTTTTCAGAAAATTAAACGTTGTCTGTTATCAGATTTAGCCTTAGCGCATTTTGACCCAGATAAGCAAATCATTCTAGCAACGGACGCAAGTGACTATGGAGTTGGTGCTGCATTGCTCCATAAATATGAAGATGGAACTACGAAAGCCATCGCACATGCCTCCAGAACTCTCATCTCAGCTGAAAGAAATTACAGCCAAATTGAGAAGGAAGCGTTGTCGATAATTTTTGGAATCAAAAAATTTAATCGTTTCCTTCACGGACGAACATTTATCCTTCAGACGGATCATAAACCGTTATTAACGATTTTCGGATCAAAGAAAGGTATCCCTACCCATACGGTGAACAGATTACAGAGATGGGCCGTAACTCTGCTAAACTACCAATTTAAGATGGAACATGTGTCATCTAAAAAGCTTGGACATGCAGATGCATTATCCAGATTGATTCCACAGTATGGTGACTGTTTCGAAGAAACAGTAATAGCAGCACTCAAGGACGAAAATGAATGTTCTAATTCAGTTTGTAACACAATTCGAGAACTTCCAGTGACCCTAGAGGAAATTAAAAAAGAAGCTGTGAAGGATGATTTCATAAATAAGATGAAAAATCAAGTAAGATGGACTGAAAAGAATAAAAAGGTAATAAAAATTTCACCTTTTTCCATCTGTGAAGACATACTAATGTATGCAGAAAGAATTGTAATTCCACAAGTCTTACGAAGAAAAATTCTAAAAGAATTTCACACAGGCCATCCTGGCATTTCAAGGATGAAATCCCTAATCAGAGGATATGTTTATTGGCCTGGTATGGACAAAGAAGTGGAAAACTGGGTAAAAGTTTGTAAAGGATGTCAATTAGCGGCTAGAGATCCTCCAGTGAAGACTAACCCATGGCCAAAATCAGACATTCCCTGGTCACATCTACATATTGACTATGCTGGACCTTTAAATGGATTCTTTTACTTAATCGCAGTGGATTCATTTTCAAAATGGCCGGAAATATTCAAAACCAGACATCCTACATCAAAGAACACCATAAACGCTCTGGATGAAATATTCAGTCGCTTTGGTGTACCTAGAACAATAGTCAGTGATAATGGTACAGCATTCACGGGATATGAATTCAAAGAATTCTGTAATTCCCTGGACATACAACATATCACTACGCCAATTTACCATCCTAGATCAAATGGATTGGCAGAGAAGTTTGTGGACACGTTTAAGCGTGCATTACAAAAGAATAAAAATATTGACACAGATGATCAAACTATTCAGAAGTTTCTAGCCATCTACAGGGTAACACCAAATCCAAGCAATGATTTAAATTCGTCCCCTGCAGAACTTATGTTTGCTAGAAAGATAAGGTCAATATTTGATAGACTATTACCAGATAAAAAGAAAAAAGTTACCAGAAAAGAAAACTTTCTAGTACGGCACTATAGTACAGGAGATAAAATTTATTTTTAAAATTTTCAAAAAGGAAAAAATTATTGGATGGATGGATATATAAAAAAGAGAATTGGGAACATGGTATACACCATTCAAGGCCCAAAGTTTATCTGCAAAAGGCATATAAATCAAATCCGCCCAAGATCTTCTGAAAGTGAAGAAGAAATTCCGATGGAAATTTTGTGTGACACATTTGATATTCCCAAACCCTTGTGTGCACAGGAACCAATGAATGTCTCTCCTGAGCCTGCCATACAGGCTAGACAGAATTCTTTGCTGCAGGAAACGCTGCCCATAAGGAAAAGTGCCAGAAAAAGAAAAGTTGTCAGGCGTCTGAGCCCTGATCCCAAACGAAAGCGGTATTGTGAAGCTAAAATCAAGAAGATTTCAGCTTCAGGGGGAGGTGTTGTAAAGAGAAGTAACCCTTACGTATGCAAATGAGATACGTATATAAAAGCAACAGTGGATTAGCTCAGAGTAATGCGAGTTGATCTCCAACCACACGTGCGACAACTTTCCAAGTAATCTTACCAAGAGACTTTTTTACTTTGCCGGCCGAAAGCCGTTTTATTTTGTTATTTGTATTATTTGTAATAAATTATTATTACAACCACTCAACCTTCTCGTTTATGTATTTCCAAGACATAACAATTATGTACTTTTTTTAGAAGGATGTCGATTGCCAAAGAGCTTGCATTGACCTATATGTTTTGTTTTGTCAGAAAAATGGAAGCTTTTATTTACATTGTTTCCTGGCCACTAACTGTTTAACACTTTGATGGCAGCGCCCAACAATAGCATTACTTGAGTGCATCAAAAGTGTATTTGAACACGTCATTCCTCCAAGAACCTCTTGAATGATCTACTGCAAAATACAGTGTCATTGTCCATTAGCAATTCTGCTGGGAGTCCTTGTTCACAGCTTTGAACTGGTTCACCACACTTTCCATATCCTGCCACCAAATGTAGCACCAGATTGTGAATCAAATGGGGTTGCAGTCAATGAATGTCAAATAGTGTATGTTATCATAATGAGTGATGTTCATCCTCAGTTGCTGCTATACATCTTCCACCTCCAGTCTTTCTGTCAGCTACCACACCGGGTGCGGTTCAATGGACTGACATTCCCGACGTGTCCTGACCACCATTCATACATGAACCTTTGTCACTCAAGGATCGACTTGCTTAGCAAAGTACCATATCCTCTTGACTCCGGTCAGTAACCCTGTACTCAGATTTTTCCAGTATTACGTCGATTGACAGGCCATACTCGGTGACTATCTTGATGCTCTTCTGTCTTCTAATTAGCATCTCACTCACTGCTTTGGTCCGAATCCTAGATTTCCCTGTTAGAATGTTTGATATCCAATGGTACACACATAGCAAGCCCATCTGCAGATATAGCTTCTTGGTCTTCCACTGAAGAACCATGTTGACTGTTTAACACAATGTCCAACTCCACTAAGTTAATGTGTGCTGCATTGTTCACACATCCTCTAGTATGATTATGTACTTTTTTTAGAAGGATGTCGATTGCCAAAGAGCTTGCATTGACCTATATGTTCATATTTTCCCTGTCTGTATACCAGTCTCCTTTGTTAGAGTTGTTCTATCACAATCTCACCAGGGTCTCCTCTGCCATGTTTGTAAGGAGGGCCTCAGTTACCTCAGCATCCCATCCTTGGGTAAGCATACTAGTTCTGTGATTTAGGACACCAGTTGCCTCATGCAGCCATCCACACACTGGTAGGTGACCCAGAAACTTCCCACAGCGAAAAAATGATTCACCACATGATGATGATAGGAATTCCCAGAACTGCAGTTCTACGTTTCCATCATAATTTGCCTTGTTCCTTTTCATACCTTCAGACCCTTATTCTTGATCAGTTCTTGGTCCTTACAGACCAAGCCAAACTGGGCCAGTTTTGCTCGTACACTCATTGATGATATGATACCCTCATTGATGTAAATATCATCTATATATACCAAGGTTACTTTTTCAATTGCTTTGTTCAAGGACAGTATTATAATAGTCTTCATTATTTGAGGCACTACATTTAACTTGAAGCTTAGTCTGGTTGGGCAATATCTTCTGCTATTGAATATCACAGCCTGGAATGACCAGAATAATTCACTGGCCCTGATCTGTAGACAGGCTTTGTGTAGATCTAGAAGGGACATGTTTGATACCTGTTGACACCATTCTCACAGCTTGTTGGCACACACATCTGCATCAGCTGTGAAAGTGTTGACATGCTGGTTGAGTTCTCAGTAATCCATTACTGGCTACATCATTACCCTGTTGAACCATAGTCATCAATGGAATCAGTCTTTATGGGGACAAACATACGTTTGAGGTATGGAATTGACAGGAGGCAATCATAGTACTAAATGTCACTTACTGGATATTGGTTGGTTGTATTTTATGGCATGACAACCCATTGGGTAATTTTATGCCGAAGATATTTTGTTTTATTCATTCTTAATGGGTACTCAAGCACATATATGATAAAAAGGTTTGGTGGTTTGTCATCAGAGCAATAGGATTGGGACAATCATATAAGTGCTAGGGCTTGATGTAACCAACCAATTCATTATATTTTTATTTTTTGATTGTGTGTTTAGACTGAAAGTCATCAGTAGTGGATGCACATACACAGGAGCCTTCAGGAGTTCTGACTGCAAGTGATCTTGATCTTGATCTCTATCTGCTAAGGGCTTTTTATAATTCTTTAAATCACAGGGTCACACCTCTTTGAGCGTGACACCTACACAGTTTTCCTAAGACATACCCCCCTCACCCACGCAGCCTGTTTTCATTGGTTATGGGCCACACCTACACAGTGTCAATATACACCTGCATTTTCCGGGTGCCAAAGGTCAGTTCAATGTATTCCAGACCATATACTGTTTTTGTTTTCAGGCCCATGTTTGACACCCATACATTTCCTGTGTGCAGCACCCGGTTCCCAGTGTGAACTCATTGACCAGGCAATATATTACATAAGGGCCAAAGTTGAGTGTTGCCTGTAATAGACTGCTTAGAAACTAGGGTTCCATCCTTAAGTATCATGGCCGCTCTGTCGGCTGGGGCGTTAGAATGCACCGACTGCACCTCTGCAGAGGGGTAAGACTCCCCCAATGGGGCCACCTGTTGGCCGTAGGTGGCGACCCGTGATGTTTTAGGATAGAGCCCAGGTGGATGGGCAGTTCATGACATGCAATACTCCACTTTGGCCCTATCTTGGGCTAGACGGGCGGTCGGAGAGGCCCCCTCCGATCAATCGGCTGGTCACGTCAAGCCCTAGCACCTATATGATTTTCCCAACCCTATTGCCCTTATGGCAAGCCCCAATCCCTTTTTATCATATGGGTGCTAGAAGGCGGTGGCTGCGGGTCTACATGTCCTGGGAATGACGTTAAACTCTATCTGATGGTGAGGTTCCAGTTTTGGAGGTTTGGGGAATGTGGAGCACCCCTTCATCACCATTGCTCCCTGGTCCACTCTGACCCGGAGTGGTAGTACCTGTTAAATAGAAAAATGTATTTATAAAAAAATTGTATTATCCATTAAGAATTGATTTATTTCAAAACTTTATCGGCATTAAATGACCCACTGAGGTTGATATGCCTTAAACAAAACAAAACAAAACAAATTAAGTATCATGGGTTGCCACCTACAGCCAAACAGTCTTACCCTTCTACAGAGATGCAGTCAGTGTATTCTAAAGCCCCAGATGACAGGGCTGTTGCTTACTGGAAAACTTACTTCATGGACACAGAAATATACAGAAATTTCACAGAAATAATCGCTTCATTAAGGATTGCTTCTTAAAAAAATCTGCGAGCAGAATTCAAAGAAAAATAACTTTTTAAAAATTCTGTATAATTTTAAAATTACTCCTGTATTATAAATAGTACTTGTTTGTTTAAAATGCATTGACGTGGACAAATTGATTCAAGAATAATTTTAAAAAAAAAAAAAATTTTTTTTTACATAAACTCATCAGTAATCTTTTATCCACATAAAGTTTATTGTTGTTAGCTTTATGATTTAGTTAAAAAAAGAGTAAGAAATCTCAACGAAAACAACAACAAAAAGCATAAAACAAGTTTGGAAGACATCAAAAAAAAACATTGCATCCTAAAAATATTCATTTTTATCAAAAATGTATTTCGTTTTATTTTAGTTTCTCCTCAAGAAATTGAACAGGTCATGTATATTTAGAAAATCTCTTATATTCATGAGGTAAAATTTAGAAAATGAATGAATTTTTTTTTTTTACAATCATGACATAGAGTGCTTGAAGGATAATAAAATTGTTTTAATTCATATTTGTGGAGATTAATAAATAAAATAAAATAAATAAATAAAAAGTTATTGGCATCTAGACTCTAACGTCCAGAGTAACAGCCTTGTCGATAAAGTCTCTATCTATACAGCTAACCAGTTGTGTTTTTTATTCTCTCTTCATTTCTTCATTTAATTCCATAAGACTTATTCCCTATAACTTGGTGATCTATCGATGTGATTTATATAAAAAAACAAAAGAACAAACAGCAACAAAAAATTTTTTTGACACCGACATGTATGAAATGTACATTGAGAAGAAGAAAAGAAAAGGAAAATATCTGTCCGCTATTGCCGACGACAAAATTGTTTTCTGCAAATAGCCTGCCTCCCACTACAAACATTTATGAAGTAAAAAAAAACAAAAAAAAAACTTGGTCCTTTTAGCCAGGGAGAAATTCCCTCGCTACAGGCCACTATGACCTGAATAATAAAGCTCTCTTTGCCTTAGGACACACACCTTACAAAAAACTCACCGATGCATCCTTACCGTAGCTCCACTACTTGGGTGGGGATGTATTGTGAGGATTAATAAAAATAAACTAAATAAAATAAAATAAATGAATAAAAAGTTATTGGCGTCTGGACTCTGGCGTCCAGAGTAATGGTCTTGTCAATAAAGTCTCTATCTATACTTCTAAACAGTTGTGTCTTTTATTCTCTCTTCATTTCTTCATTTAATTCTATAAGAATTATTCCCTATATATTATTCTATTTATCTATTTTTTTGTAACAGTTATATTTTGATTGTTTTATTTATTTATATATTATTTTTCTTTCTTGCTGCAACTATTTCCTGTCTTAACTGGTATGAAATAGTCTCTAGAATAGATGTGGTCTTGTCAGGAGATGGTAGATCCACTGAGCTTCGCCATGGTGATACTCCCTTTATAACATTAATTCATTTAGATATGATACTACACCTCCCTGAACTAAAATGGCCTTATGCCCTTCATTGATCTTTGTCTTCTAATTATTCTAAACTTAAGTCTTTTTTTTTTTTTTGGTGTGTATCTTGATTTTGATAGAGGACTTAGGTCTGAATTCATTTACCTCTTCTGACTCAGTGTCAAATTTCTGGTCATTATCATTCATTAATTGTTCAGTTTCACTACTGGATTCATTAGTCCCTTCTTCCCCTTCATGTCCATCACCTTCCAATTCTTCCTCCATTTCTATATCCTCGGCTTCCAATCTGCTTCTCAATTAATCTACATGGTCCAGAATATTTTGTCCATTATTCATTAGTATTGATATGTTGTATCCTTTCTTTGCGACAAAGTTTGCTTTCTCTGAATTAGATTTTTTGTCTCTTTTTACCATACACTTTCATTAAGTTGAAATTGACATTGTTATGTGAGCTCTAATCTGTCCATTAATGCTGGGTGATTTTGTATTCTGCCAGCATGCGGAATTGTTCTATAGCTTAACAGTAATCTTGGTAAGTATGTCTATATTATCATTAAACGGGAAAATGCTTGCATCCAATGGCTCCGAGCAAAAATTCTGGCATATTATCTGAACATTTTATTCTCCCAACAAAATGTTGTGCTCCACACAATTACTAAGGCTTCTTTTTCAATATTTGAATAGTTAGCCTTGATTGATATCAATTCTCTTGACAGGTATATCATTTGATAACCTTCTTGAGATAGAATTGTAGCTATTGAATGTTCATTTGAATCTGTTATCAAAGTCACTTTTTCGGATCAAATATTTTTGTACTCAGTTTTCTTATTAGAGCCTTTTTTAAACTTTCAAAAACTATATTTTGCCTTTGAGTCCATTTAAATTCTGCATTCTTTTTTTGTAATTCTGCAAATGGTTAAATTATGTCATTGTATCTCAGTAGATATTTGCTATAAAAATTGGCCAATTGCCCAAAAGATTCCAAATCCTTTTTATTTTTTGTGTATACTTCCAATATTTCTTTCTTTAGATATTTGGTATCTTATATATATTTTGTTGCAAATTAACATTTATCACTATTTATTGTCATAACAGCATTTTTAATTTGCTTAAAGTCTGTTCAGTTTTTGTTTCAATTCCTCTTGTAAACTCCTACTGTAAACACCTATATATATATCCTCTTGGTATATGTTTATATATTTACCCCCACCCCAATAGAACTTTTTCATTTGCTTTTTGAAAAATATGGTTTGAAGTCTTACCTGCAAATGGAATATGAATCCATCTTAGTAAGCAAATAGGTGTGTTAATTATAGTAATTTCTTTAAATTTTTGCTATTTGATTATATGCTGATTTCAGGTGAATCTTAGTATTTCATTCCTGCTAATTTATGAGTTGTTGTTTCTATGTTAGGCAAAAGTAATTCATGTCTTATGATTCACACCTACTTTTTAGCCCCATATATCCTCAAATTCCTATTTGGCTTTTGTATTGCAACTATTGGTGAAGCCTAACTGCTTCCACCTTGGGGAATTATTTCCAATATATCTTGGTGTACCATTTCTTTAGTTTCCCCACTACTATGGGTAAAATGTGAATAGGTATTTTTTGAGATTCAAATTAAACTGGACAAAATAGACAAATACTCGCTTTATAGTAGTCCTATGTCAGATTCTTTTGACTGTATACAGTTAATTAATTTCCCAGTATCCACTTTTAAAATATCTGTCACCCGTCACTGATGCTTCTTTTAGTAGAAATTAAAACACAAGACTCGACTGATGCTTGAATGAATATCGGGTTTTATTGAACATCTCTATACCATTATATATATATATACTACTGTGTACTGTAACCAGTTTAAGGGACTAAAAACCTTTTAGTTTATTTTCCCAACACTGTCCAAAAAGGGTGAATTTCCGGATCACTCTAAAAAGGTGTAAAAAGAACATGTCTAATTGATTGGTGCACCTTAATTTGACAGCTACACTGCCACCAGAAATTACAAAAATCTTACAAGTAGGGAATCTGAGTATGTCAAAAGTTTTTGGTAATTTATCAAAAAAATTATTTTGTGTATGTGTGTGTGTTTCTTGGTGTGTGTGTTTTGTAATTTTCTTTTATTTGTGGTGTGTGTGGGGGATATGTGTGTGTGTGTGTGGGGGGGGTAATTGTTCTTGACCAGCACGACTAGTCTTTGAATTTTGACTAGTTTGAGGTTCTTCAAGTTGTTGAACCCTGCTTCCCATCTTGGCTTCAACATGTTTTAGACAAATTTCAGTCAAATATTTATTCTTTGGGAGACAGGGACTTCCATGGAAAGTTAAGGGCATTTCCAGATATCCTTCATTATTGTGCAGAATCTCCCTAGTTGATATTTCCAGAAATTTGATGTCTTCTTGTGACATGTTTTTTTCTCTGGGATTTGTGTCAAGGAAATCCATCTCCAAAGCCCTGATTATAGAGGTAAGTGTGATGGCTGGAATTTCCCTTTTGGAGCCCCAGATGCTCCATTTTGACTTGATAGCTTTGGGAAGGGTTTTCCCTTGTAAGCATTTATGAGAATATGGTGATAGGTAGGGCAGTTTGATGTCAATATTTAATAAAAGTGTTCAAACATTTAAAGACCATGAAACAATCAAGCACATGGCATAGAAGACAAAACTCTTGATTAAACAAACAAAATTGTATTAACAAAATGTATACAAAAAGGTAGCATCGAATACTGGGCGAGGTTCTGCCAAAAGTTCTTTTTTTAAAGTTCAAATATAAAATGTAAGATAATATTTTACAATTCACTCAATGAGAAAGAACGTTAAAATTTTTATGTCACAATAATCATCAGTCAAGCTGTATTTGTACTGATATTTAGTTTGTCTCTTAAAGCGAAGATTATTTAAAGAGAGAGAGATTGATAGATAGTTCATACCTTCTGCATTAAAAATTCTTAAAACATGTGACAAGGATTCTCTTCGGCAGGCAAAATCTTTCTGCTTGAAAATGAAAAAGTCTGAGCATTTATAGCAATCAGGTAGGCTCCATTCGATAATTTTTCTTATTAGGCGGGAACACCTCTGATTGGTTGAATTTTACGACTTTATTTTGAATTTTATTTTTACTAGGGTGCGCAATCCACATGCGCAAACTACTTATTTTTGTCATTCGATCTCTGTCTGTTGAAGTAAGAACTTCCGGCTCGCCACAAGAATATCACAAATGTTCCAAGATTTCCATGGGGCTTAGAAAGGTAGTGCACACTCCACACCATCATTTGATGCACTGACTTCACTGTAGGTGTGCTGCTTATGTTCGGTCAGAGCATCGACATTTATAAAAGCTTCATAGATGCTTAATATCCAAACAAGACAAATTTTGATGACTTACTTTTATGATCATTCAAGATACACATGTTGGGATAGGGAGTGTTGCTATAGTTGCCTGTGTACAGTTCTGTTTCCTTTATACAATGCACGTTTTTCATGTGAATCTTGAAGAGCTCTAGTGTCTCAAAGTTATCTTGCAGTCAGTCAGGACACACAAGTACATTCTCCTAGTTTTGGGTGTCTGACATGGATGATAGTTGCATCATTTCCAGTTGCTGTCCATATGTAGTGATAGCATTATTGGTTGCACCTTTTTGCATCTGCTTGCTACTGCAGATTTTTTTCTTGCAATTCTCTGTTCTTCTGGTTTTGTGTGTCTGACATGAATGATGTTTCCATAATTTGCAGCTCTTGTCCATTTTAAGTAACAGAAATCTCAGCTGCATCTTTTTGCATCTGCTTGCTACTGCAGATTTCTTCTTGCAATTCTCTGTTCTTCTGGTTTTGTGTGTCTGACATGAATGATGTTTCCATAATTTGCAGCTCTTGTCCATTTTAAGTAACAGAAATCTCAGCTGCATCTTTTTGCATCTGCTTGCTACTGCAGATTTCTTCTTGCAATTCTCTGTTCTTCTGGTTTTGTGTGTCTGACATGAATGATGTTTCCATAATTTGCAGCTCTTGTCCATTTTAAGTAACGAAATCTCAGCTGCATCTTTTTGCATCTGCTTGCTACTGCAGATTTTTCTTGCAATTCTCTGTTCTTCTGGTTTTGTGTGTCTGACATGAATGATGTTTCCATAATTTGCAGCTCTTGTCCATTTTAAGTAACAGAAATCTCAGCTGCATCTTTTTGCATCTGCTTGCTACTGCAGATTTCTTCTTGCAATTCTCTGTTCTTCTGGTTTTGTGTGTCTGACATGAATGATGTTTCCATAATTTGCAGCTCTTGTCCATTTTAAGTAACAGAAAATCTCAGCTGCATCTTTTTGCATCTGCTTGCTACTGCAGATTTCTTCTTGCAATTCTCTGTTCTTCTGGTTTTGTGTGTCTGACATGAATGATGTTTCCATAATTTGCAGCTCTTGTCCATTTTAAGTAACAGAAATCTCAGCTGCATCTTTTTGCATCTGCTTGCTACTGCAGATTTCTTCTTGCAATTCTCTGTTCTTCTGGTTTTGTGTGTCTGACATGAATGATGTTTCCATAATTTGCAGCTCTTGTCCATTTTAAGTAACGAAATCTCAGCTGCATCTTTTTGCATCTGCTTGCTACTGCAGATTTCTTCTTGCAATTCTCTGTTCTTCTGGTTTTGTGTGTCTGACATGAATGATGTTTCCATAATTTGCAGCTCTTGTCCATTTTAAGTAACGAAATCTCAGCTGCATCTTTTTGCATCTGCTTGCTACTGCAGATTTCTTCTTGCAATTCTCTGTTCTTCTGGTTTTGTGTGTCTGACATGAATGATGTTTCCATAATTTGCAGCTCTTGTCCATTTTAAGTAACAGAAATCTCAGCTGCATCTTTTGCATCTGCTTGCTACTGCAGATTTCTTCTTGCAATTCTCTGTTCTTCTGGTTTTGTGTGTCTGACATGAATGATGTTTCCATAATTTGCAGCTCTTGTCCATTTTAAGTAACAAAATCTCAGCTGCATCTTTTTGCATCTGCTTGCTACTGCAGATTTCTTCTTGCAATTCTCTGTTCTTCTGGTTTTGTGTGTCTGACATGAATGATGTTTCCATAATTTGCAGCTCTTGTCCATTTTAAGTAACAGAAATCTCAGCTGCATCTTTTTGCATCTGCTTGCTACTGCAGATTTCTTCTTGCAATTCTCTGTTCTTCTGGTTTTGTGTGTCTGACATGAATGATGTTTCCATAATTTGCAGCTCTTGTCCATTTTAAGTAACGAAATCTCAGCTGCATCTTTTTGCATCTGCTTGCTACTGCAGATTTCTTCTTGCAATTCTCTGTTCTTCTGGTTTTGTGTGTCTGACATGAATGATGTTTCCATAATTTGCAGCTCTTGTCCATTTTAAGTAACGAAATCTCAGCTGCATCTTTTTGCATCTGCTTGCTACTGCAGATTTCTTCTTGCAATTCTCTGTTCTTCTGGTTTTGTGTGTCTGACATGAATGATGTTTCCATAATTTGCAGCTCTTGTCCATTTTAAGTAACGAAAATCTCAGCTGCACCTTTTTGCATCTGCTTGCTACTGCAGATTTCTTCTTGCAATTCTCTGTTCTTCTGGTTTTGTGTGTCTGACATGAATGATGTTTCCATAATTTGCAGCTCTTGTCCATTTTAAGTAATGGAAATCTCAGCTGCACTTTTTGCATCTGCTTGCTACTGCAGATTTCTTCTTGCAATTCTCTGTTCTTCTGGTTTTGTGTGTCTGACATGAATGATGTTTCCATAATTTGCAGCTCTTGTCCATTTTAAGTAGTGGAAATCTCAGCTGCACCTTTTTGCATCTGCTTGCTACTGCAGATTTCTTCTTGCAATTCTCTGTTCTTCTGGTTTTGTGTGTCTGACATGAATGATGTTTCCATAATTTGCAGCTCTTGTCCATTTTAAGTAATGGAAATCTCAGCTGCACCTTTTTGCATCTGCTTGCTACTGCAGATTTCTTCTTGCAATTCTCTGTTCTTCTGGTTTTGTGTGTCTGACATGAATGATGTTTCCATAATTTGCAGCTCTTGTCCATTTTAAGTAATGGAAATCTCAGCTGCATTTTTGCATCTGCTTGCTACTGCAGATTTCTTCTTGCAATTCTCTGTTCTTCTGGTTTTGTGTGTCTGACATGAATGATGTTTCCATAATTTGCAGCTCTTGTCCATTTTAAGTAACGGAAATCTCAGCTGCATCTTTTTGCATCTGCTTGCTACTGCAGATTTCTTCTTGCAATTCTCTGTTCTTCTGGTTTTGTGTGTCTGACATGAATGATGTTTCCATAATTTGCAGCTCTTGTCCATTTTAAGTATGGAAATCTCAGCTGCATCTTTTTGCATCTGCTTGCTACTGCAGATTTCTTCTTGCAATTCTCTGTTCTTCTGGTTTTGTGTGTCTGACATGAATGATGTTTCCATAATTTGCAGCTCTTGTCCATTTTAAGTAGGAAATCTCAGCTGCATCTTTTTGCATCTGCTTGCTACTGCAGATTTTTCTTGCAATTCTCTGTTCTTCTGGTTTTGTGTGTCTGACATGAATGATGTTTCCATAATTTGCAGCTCTTGTCCATTTTAAGTAACGGAAATCTCAGCTGCATCTTTTTGCATCTGCTTGCTACTGCAGATTTCTTCTTGCAATTCTCTGTTCTTCTGGTTTTGTGTGTCTGACATGAATGATGTTTCCATAATTTGCAGCTCTTGTCCATTTTAAGTAACGAAATCTCAGCTGCATCTTTTTGCATCTGCTTGCTACTGCAGATTTCTTCTTGCAATTCTCTGTTCTTCTGGTTTTGTGTGTCTGACATGAATGATGTTTCATAATTTGCAGCTCTTGTCCATTTTAAGTAATGGAAATCTCAGCTGCACTTTTTGCATCTGCTTGCTACTGCAGATTTCTTCTTGCAATTCTCTGTTCTTCTGGTTTTGTGTGTCTGACATGAATGATGTTTCCATAATTTGCACTCTTGTCCATTTTAAGTAATGGAAATCTCAGCTGCATCTTTTTGCATCTGCTTGCTACTGCAGATTTCTTCTTGCAATTCTCTGTTCTTCTGGTTTTGTGTGTCTGACATGAATGATGTTTCCATAATTTGCAGCTCTTGTCCATTTTAAGTAATGGAAATCTCAGCTGCACTTTTTTGCATCTGCTTGCTACTGCAGATTTTTCTTGCAATTCTCTGTTCTTCTGGTTTTGTGTGTCTGACATGAATGATGTTTCCATAATTTGCAGCTCTTGTCCATTTTAAGTAGTGGAAATCTCAGCTGCATCTTTTTGCATCTGCTTGCTACTGCAGATTTCTTCTTGCAATTCTCTGTTCTTCTGGTTTTGTGTGTCTGACATGAATGATGTTTCCATAATTTGCAGCTCTTGTCCATTTTAAGTAACGGAAATCTCAGCTGCATCTTTTTGCATCTGCTTGCTACTGCAGATTTCTTCTTGCAATTCTCTGTTCTTCTGGTTTTGTGTGTCTGACATGAATGATGTTTCCATAATTTGCAGCTCTTGTCCATTTTAAGTAGTGGAAATCTCAGCTGCATCTTTTTGCATCTGCTTGCTACTGCAGATTTTTTCTTGCAATTCTCTGTTCTTCTGGTTTTGTGTGTCTGACATGAATGATGTTTCCATAATTTGCAGCTCTTGTCCATTTTAAGTAACGGAAATCTCAGCTGCATCTTTTTGCATCTGCTTGCTACTGCAGATTTCTTCTTGCAATTCTCTGTTCTTCTGGTTTTGTGTGTCTGACATGAATGATGTTTCCATAATTTGCAGCTCTTGTCCATTTTAAGTAACGAAATCTCAGCTGCATCTTTTTGCATCTGCTTGCTACTGCAGATTTCTTCTTGCAATTCTCTGTTCTTCTGGTTTTGTGTGTCTGACATGAATGATGTTTCCATAATTTGCAGCTCTTGTCCATTTTAAGTAACGGAAATCTCAGCTGCATCTTTTTGCATCTGCTTGCTACTGCAGATTTCTTCTTGCAATTCTCTGTTCTTCTGGTTTTGTGTGTCTGACATGAATGATGTTTCCATAATTTGCAGCTCTTGTCCATTTTAAGTAACGGAAATCTCAGCTGCACTTTTTGCATCTGCTTGCTACTGCAGATTTTTTTGCAATTCTCTGTTCTTCTGGTTTTGTGTGTCTGACATGAATGATGTTTCCATAATTTGCAGCTCTTGTCCATTTTAAGTAACGAAAATCTCAGCTGCATCTTTTTGCATCTGCTTGCTACTGCAGATTTCTTCTTGCAATTCTCTGTTCTTCTGGTTTTGTGTGTCTGACATGAATGATGTTTCCATAATTTGCAGCTCTTGTCCATTTTAAGTAATGGAAATCTCAGCTGCACCTTTTTGCATCTGCTTGCTACTGCAGATTTCTTCTTGCAATTCTCTGTTCTTCTGGTTTTGTGTGTCTGACATGAATGATGTTTCCATAATTTGCAGCTCTTGTCCATTTTAAGTAATGGAAATCTCAGCTGCATCTTTTTGCATCTGCTTGCTCTGCAGATTTCTTCTTGCAATTCTCTGTTCTTCTGGTTTTGTGTGTCTGACATGAATGATGTTTCCATAATTTGCAGCTCTTGTCCATTTTAAGTAACGGGAATCTCAGCTGCACCTTTTTGCATCCACTTGTTACTGTGTGTTTCTTTTTGTTATTCCACACTGTTCTAGAAGATTTCTACATCAGATATTTTTACAGGATTCATGCATTGTATGGGATTCTAGAGAAGCTACAATATCTCAACATTTTCTTGTAGACAGTGAGAATACCTAAAAGCATTCTCCTGATTTTGTATATCTATCCTGGATGATGTCAATTGCAGTTGTTGTCCTTTTCAGTTATAGAAAACTCAACTACACCTTTTTTCATCTGCTTGTTACTGTGAATTGAAGATTCACCTGCGTGTGAACCAAATCATTGTCCTCTCCTTCAACATAAATGTTGTATTCTGCTTCTATCACTTCTTGGTCCCTTTGATTTTCGAGCTTGAGTTTTTCTCTTTGCATGGAAATTTCCTCTTCTCTGCGTATTTCTGCCTGTTTTGAAGCCAAACGCACAGCTACCTTGGCCTTCCTTGAAGATATTTGTGATTCAAGGCAGTTAATTCCACTGGACACTGTTAAGCCATAAGTGGACTTGGTATTTTCCCTCCACAATAACTGGGAGAAAGATTTTTTGGTTGTGGCTGGATCAAATATTTGGTCAGATTCTCTTTGACATTCCTCCAGAACTTTTATTACCTCAGAGGTTACTGGAGTACAGGTGTTCATTTTTCTTCTTATATCTGGAAGTGGTGTGGTCAATTTTGGTCAATTTTCATATGCTTGCTTGACTTCTCTCTTATATTGCTCTAAGATTTTGATAATTTCTTCCAGTTCAGCTTCAGAGCATTCTGATTGTAGTTTTATCCAGCTAAAGTTTACCTCAGACTTAAAGTTTATATAAGATCTGATGCACTTTCTTTCTCTTTCCATTGTTTCTTGATTTTGAAAATCAAGCATCTTATCTGTTAGATAATCCACTATCTTTTCTGTCGGACATTCAGAGTGTCTTA
Organism: Doryteuthis pealeii; assembly: GCA_023376005.1. NCBI lineage: Eukaryota > Metazoa > Mollusca > Cephalopoda > Myopsida > Loliginidae > Doryteuthis > Doryteuthis pealeii. Next base: position 81,094,401 of record CM042158.1, on the reverse strand, counting down.
CTTCTTGAGACTGGGTCTCTTGGAGATCTGAATAAACTTTGGAAAATTCACTTGGATCGTAACATTGCATTGTAAAATTCCAAATTGACCAATAAAGGGTTAAAGGGAAGGCACTCCTTATGAAAATAGGAAATTTTATTTATTTATTTATACATTTTATTTCATTTTTTTTCTCAAGAGCAATGAAAGACAGATGCCATTAGGCCATTTTCTTTTCTTTTTCCTCTTTTTTCTTTCAAGCAATGAAAACCAACAACCAGCTTTGCAGATAATAAGTTGATTTTGACTAACCCTTTTTTAAATTTTATTTTTATAAGCAATAATCAACAATCAGCATCACAGACTAAAAATGTAAATTTTGACTAACCTTCAATAATCAACAATCAGCATCACAGACTAAAAAACATGTAAATTTTGACTAACCTTTTTTTAAATTTTATTTTAATAAGCAATAATCAACAATCAGCATCACAGACTAAAAACATGTAAATTTTGACTAACCTTTTTTTAAATTTTATTTTATAAGCAATAATCAACAATCAGCATCACAGACTAAAAACATGTAAATTTTGACTAACCTTTTTTTAAATTTTATTTTAATAAGCAATAATCAACAATCAGCATCACAGACTAAAAAACATGTAAATTTTGACTAACCTTTTTTTAAATTTTATTTTTATAAGCAATAATCAACATCAGCATCACAGACTAAAAAACATGTAAATTTTGACTAACCTTTTTTTAAATTTTATTTTTAATAAGCAATAATCAACAATCAGCATCACAGACTAAAAAATGTAAATTTTGACTAACCTTTTTTTAAATTTTATTTTATAAGCAATAATCACAATCAGCATCACAGACTAAAAACATGTAAATTTTGACTAACCTTTTTTAAATTTTATTTTTTAAGCAATAATCAACAATCAGCATCACAGACTAAAAAACATGTAAATTTTGACTAACCTTTTTTTAAATTTTATTTTATAAGCAATAATCAACAATCAGCATCACAGACTAAAAAACATGTAAATTTTGACTAACCTTTTTTTAAATTTTATTTTATAAGCAATAATCAACAATCAGCATCACAGACTAAAAAACATGTAAATTTTGACTAACCTTTTTTTAAATTTTATTTTTAATAAGCAATAATCAACAATCAGCATCACAGACTAAAAAATGTAAATTTTGACTAACCTTTTTTTAAATTTATTTTAATAAGCAATAATCAACAATCAGCATCACAGACTAAAAAACATGTAAATTTTGACTAACCTTTTTTAAATTTTATTTTTAATAAGCAATAATCAACAATCAGCATCACAGACTAAAAAACATGTAAATTTTGACTAACCTTTTTTTAAATTTTTTTTATAAGCAATAATCAACAATCAGCATCACAGACTAAAAAACATGTAAATTTTGACTAACCTTTTTTAAATTTATTTTTAAAGCAATAATCAACAATCAGCATCACAGACTAAAAAATGTAAATTTTGACTAACCTTTTTTTAAATTTTATTTTAATAAGCAATAATCAACAATCAGCATCACAGACTAAAAACATGTAAATTTTGACTAACCTTTTTTTAAATTTTATTTTTATAAGCAATAATCAACAATCAGCATCACAGACTAAAAAACATGTAAATTTTGACTAACCTTTTTTTAAATTTTATTTTAATAAGCAATAATCAACAATCAGCATCACAGACTAAAAAACATGTAAATTTTGACTAACCTTTTTTTAAATTTTATTTTAATAAGCAATAATCAACAATCAGCATCACAGACTAAAAAACATGTAAATTTTGACTAACCTTTTTTTAAATTTTATTTTAATAAGCAATAATCAACAATCAGCATCACAGACTAAAAAACATGTAAATTTTGACTAACCTTTTTTTAAATTTTATTTTATAAGCAATAATCAACAATCAGCATCACAGACTAAAAACATGTAAATTTTGACTAACCTTTTTTTAAATTTTATTTTTATAAGCAATAATCAACAATCAGCATCACAGACTAAAAAACATGTAAATTTTGACTAACCTTTTTTTAAATTTTATTTTTATAAGCAATAATCAACAATCAGCATCACAGACTAAAAAACATGTAAATTTTGACTAACCTTTTTTTAAATTTTATTTTAATAAGCAATAATCAACAATCAGCATCACAGACTAAAAAACATGTAAATTTTGACTAACCTTTTTTTTAAATTTTATTTTAATAAGCAATAATCAACAATCAGCATCACAGACTAAAAAACATGTAAATTTTGACTAACCTTTTTTAAATTTTATTTTTATAAGCAATAATCAACAATCAGCATCACAGACTAAAAAACATGTAAATTTTGACTAACCTTTTTTTAATTTTATTTTTATAAGCAATAATCAACAATCAGCATCACAGACTAAAAAACATGTAAATTTTGACTAACCTTTTTTTAAATTTTATTTTTAATAAGCAATAATCAACAATCAGCATCACAGACTAAAAAACATGTAAATTTTGACTAACCTTTTTTTTAAATTTTTTTTAATAAGCAATAATCAACAATCAGCATCACAGACTAAAAAACATGTAAATTTTGACTAACCTTTTTTTAAATTTTATTTTAATAAGCAATAATCAACAATCAGCATCACAGACTAAAAAACATGTAAATTTTGACTAACCTTTTTTTAAATTTTATTTTAATAAGCAATAATCAACAATCAGCATCACAGACTAAAAAACATGTAAATTTTGACTAACCTTTTTTTAAATTTTATTTTAATAAGCAATAATCAACAATCAGCATCACAGACTAAAAAACATGTAAATTTTGACAACCTTTTTTTTTGTTGTTGTTTACCGAGCAGAAACGCACAGAGGCAATTTTTTGTCCCTTTGTTGTTTTTTTTTGGTTTTTATTTAATGTTTTTCAATTTTGTGGTGAAATATATCACTGCTAGATGGAAGTATTTCACTTTGCTCTGTGTGTATTTCATGTAGCTACTGATGCTTCTGCTAGTAATAATTAAGACACAACACAAGACTGATGTATGAATGAACATTAGATTTTATTGAACATCCATATCACCATGAAAATACTGTGGACTGAAACCAGTTCAAAGGACTACTAAGACAATTCTTGATAGGACAAATTCTTCCAAATTTAAATTGCTTTTAGTCTAGGGCAGAAATTCTGTTGCATTTTTGGGAAATTTAATTGAACTCACAGGATCTATTACATTATGGGATGTCAACAGATATTAGTGGGCTGCATAGTTATTTCCTTATATTGTCCAAAAAGGGAAGGAAACATATTTAACTGATTGGTGCACTAAAACAACAGCTACAGTTTAGCATTTGAAAATAATGATGATTTACATTGTCCAAAATGGGGTGTGTTTCCGGGTCTTCTACAAAGGTGTAAAGGGAACATGTCTAACTGATTATCTGATTATCACACACTATAAAGCAACCCTACAACATCTATTCCGAGAATGATTTATTGTGCATTCTACAAGAGTGATGTGAATAATCTCGTAATGGGTATTTTGTCTCAGAAGTTTCTTTCAAAGGAACTAAGAGTTAAATTGTCACAATCTAAGATTATTTTTTTCTTAATTTGGGTTTACTAATTTTCCTCAGAAATTCCTAGGGATCAAGGTAACATCACCCTGATGTCAACCTTAATGGGAAATTTATGCCATTCAGTTTTACTATCTCTCTAGATTTTGTAGGTGTTATTATCAAATATACGTTAGTATTTACAGTATGAAGGTTTATATTTTCTACCCTTTTTATTCTCTTTCTGTATCTACACACTTGAAATTTTTTATTTTACAGTTCAAACATAATTTCCTTTGGCCTGGACACCTGTTTATGCCTTTTTCGTGTTCTTTGTCACATATTTGCATATTTGATTAAGTGTTTAGGCTTCTACATTGTTTTAGAATTATTGAGTTAATTAATTATACTTGCTTTTAAATTCATTTCATGAATCACTGCATTTAAAGAAGTTTGATGTGTTTTTTCGAAGCTCATAAAATGGATTTTATTTCTTAGTCAAACAGTTTTAATGTAAATATTCATCATGATTTATTTCAGTTTTAATAGATATTATAATGTAGATATTGATAATAAATATCATTATATAATTAATAATTTCAATTTCAAATTTCCAAAAGCATAAAAACAATATATTACATTCATTCATTCATTGTACAAACATTTTAAAATAAATTTTTATTTATTGAAAGAATCTTTAAAGAATTTATTTTTCTACAAAATTGAACTAAATAAAATTTAGTTTATTGACATTTAATTTTTTTTAACTCCTACTCCCTCAGGCAATATCTTTTTAATAATTTTCATTTTTTACATTTTTATATTTTGCAAATGAAATCAAGTAATTCTTTTTTTTCTTTGAACTTCGAGAGGACATTCTATACTTCTTTGAATTCGAAATTTTATGGTTGTTTCATTGCATTCAATGCTTTTTTCTCCCCTGATTGGGATATGCATGGTGAAATTTGGGGACACTTGTGAATTTTTTTCCTTGTTACTCTTTGACGAATGCACCTACAATCTCAAATTAACTTCTTGCTATGACAGTTGCGAGAACGCACCTACTGTCCAGCAATGGAGTGTCAAAATCAAGAAGCTAGGATGTTCTGTTGCAGAAATTTCATCATTTTCGGCTATGCGAATGTCTGAACAAACTCAAGTCTTACGATCTTGTGCTCCTTCATCAATAATGGCATCAGTAACCTGTCCTTACTGGCATAGCGGCTGCCACCATCAATATGGCATCAGTAACCTGCTCCTACTGCATAGCGGCTGCACACCTCATATGGCATCAGTAACCTGCTCCTTACTGCATAGAAGCTGCCACACATCAAATATCGGCATCAGTAACCTGCTCCTTACTGCATAGCGGCTGCACAACATTCAATATGCATCAGTAACCTGCTCTTACTGCATAGCGGCTGCACACACATCAATATGGCACTAGTAACTGCCTTACTGCATAGCGCCTGCCACACCATCAATATGGATCAGTAACGCTGCTCCTTACTGCATAGGGCTTGCCACACATCCATATGGAAGCATCAGTACCTGCTCCTTACTGCATAGCGGCTGCCACACCATCAATATTGGCATCAGTAACCTGCTTCCTTACTGCATAGCGGCTGCCACACCATCATATGGCATCAGTAACTGCTCCTTACTGCATAGCAGCTCACACCATCAATATGGCATCAGTAACCTGCTCTTATGCATAGCGGCTGCACACTCAATATGGCATCAGTAACCTACCTTCTTACTGCATACGGCTGCCACACATCAATAATGGCATCAAGTAACCTGCCTTACTTTCATCTAGCGGCTGCACACCATCAATATGGCATCAGATAACCTGCCCTTACTGCATAGCGGCTGCCACAACTATCAATATGGCATCAGTAAACCTGCCTCCTACTGCATAGCGGCTGCCACCATCAATATGGCATCAGTAACCTGCCTTACTGCATAGCGGCTGCCACACACATCAATATGGCATCAGTTAACTGTCTCTTACTGCCATCGGCTGCCACACCTCAAATATGCATCATTAACTTGCTCCTTTACTGCCATAGCGGGCTGCCACACATCAATATGGATCAGTAACCCTGCTCCCTTACCTCGCATAGCGGCTGCCACACCATCAATATGGATCAGTAACCTGTCCTTACTGCATAGGGCGCTTGCACACATTCAATATGGTCAGTAACCTTGCCTCCTTACTCCTAGCGGCTGCCACACCGCATATGGCATTCAGTACCTGTCTTACTGCAATAGCGCTGCACACCCCTATCAATATGGCATATCAGTAACCTGCTCCTTACTGCATGCGGCGCCACACACTCAATTGGCATAGTTAACCTGCTCCTTACTGCATAGCTGCTGCCAACGCATCAAATGGCATCGTAAACCTGCTCCTTACTGCATAAGGGCTGCACAAGTCGCATCAATATGGAATCGTAACCTTGCTCCTTACTGCCCCCATAAGCGGGTGCCACCATCAATATGCATCAGTAACTGCTCTTACTGCATAGCGGCTGCCACACCATCAATTGGATCAGTAACTGCTCCTTACTGCCGCATTAGCGAGCTGCCAAGTCATCAATATGGCATCAGTAACCTGCTCTTACTGCGCATAGCGGCTGCCACACCCTCAATATGGCATACATAACTGCTCATTACTGCATAGCGGCTGCACCCCATCAATATGGCAATCAGTAACCTGCTCCTTCATGCATAGCGGCTGCCACACTCAATATGGCATCAGTAACCTGTCTTACTGCATAGCAGCTGCCACACTTCAATAATGCATCAGTACACTGCTCCCTTACTGCATAGCAGCTGCCACACCATAATATGGCATAGTAACTGTCTCCTTACGTGGCATAGTCAGCTGCCACACCATCAATAATGGCATCAGTAACCTGCTTCCTTACTGCAATGCGGTGCTCAATGCATCATCACTCTCTACTATAGAGGCGCATCCATCATATGCTGTAACTGCTCTTACTGAATAGCAGCTGACCACATCCATCAATATGGCCATAGTAACTGCTCACTTTACTGCACTAGACGCTCGCCACACCATCATTGGCAATCAGTAACCTGCTCCTTATGCAATAGCGGCTGCCCACAATTCCATCATATGGCATCAGTAACCGCTCCTTATGCCATAGCGCGCCACCACCTTCATCATGGCATCAGTAACCTGACTCTTACTGCATGCGGCATGCCACACCTATCTAGTATTTATGGCATCAGAAACCTGCTCCTTACTGACTAGCGCTGCACACCGCATCATATGGCACAGTAACCAGCTCCTTATGCATAGCGGCTTGCCACACGATAATATACGACGTCACATTCTAGTGCACCTCAAATTCGTCTGCTCCTTACTGCATAGCAGCTGCCACACATGCAAATATGGCATCAGTAACCTGCTCCTTACTGACATAGCGGTGTTCCACACATCAATATGAGCATCCAGTAAGCCTCTCCTTACTGATAGCAGCCTTCGCACACGATATCTATGCATCTACTGCTAGCATCAGCGATAATATGATCAGACGTGCCTCCTTACTGCATAGCTGCACACACATCAATATGGCATCAGTACCTGCTCCTTAACTGCATAGCGGCTGCCACAGTCCTAATTGGCATCAGAGTAACCGCTCCTTCGGCATAGCGCGCCCAATCTAGCACAGACGCCTGATGAGATGCCACCCATCAATATGGCATCAGGTACCTGCTCTTACTGCATAGGCAGCTGCACACACATCATTGCATCAGGTAACCATCGCTGCTTACTGCCAATAGCGGCATGCACCCCATCAATATGGGCATCAGTAACGCTGCTCCTTACTGCTACGGCTGCCAACCATCAATTATGGTCATCAGTCCATGCTCTCTTATGGCAAGCGGTTTGCCAACATCAATTATTGGGCATAGGTACACTGCTCTTACTGCCAACTAGCGGCTGCCACACTCATTGCAATACTGGCATCAGTAAACCTTCATTACTGCATGCGGCTGGACACAATCAATAATGGGATCATAACCTGCTCTTACTGCGCATAGGTCGGCTGCCCACCATATATGGCATCAGTAACCTGCTCTTACTGCCATGCGGCTGCCACACCATCAATATGGATCAGTAACCTGCTCTTACTGCATAGCGGCTGCCACAACCATCAATATGGCATCAGTAACCTGCTCCTTACTGCATAGCAGCTGCCACACCATCAAATATGGCATCAGTAACCTGCTCTTACTGCATAGCGGCTGCCACACCATCAATATGGCATCAGTAACCTGCTCCTTACTGCATAGCGCTGCACACCATCAATATGAATCAGTAACTGTTCCTACTGCATAGCCGTGACACCACTCAATTAGGCATCAGTACCATGCCTTACTGCATAGCAGCTGCCAACCCAATCACATATGAGTCAGTAACTGCTCTTACATGCATAGCGGCTGGCCACACATCAATATGGCATCAGAACCTGCTCCATTACTGCATAGGGCTGCCACACCACTCAATATGGGATCAGTAACCTGCTCGCTTACTGCATGCGCTGCCACACCATCAATATGGCATAGTAACCTGCTCCTTACTGCCATAGCGGCTGCCACACCATCAATATGGATCAGTAACCTGCTCCTTACTGCATAGCGGCTGCCACACCATCAATATGGCATCAGTAACCTGCTCCTTACTGCATAGCGGCTGCCCACACCATCAATTGGCATCAGTAACTGCCTTACTGCATAGCGGCTGCCACACCATCAATATGCATCAGTAACCTGCTCCTTACTGCATAGCGGCTGCCACACATCAATATGGGATCAGTAACCTGCTCCTTACTGCATAAGCGGCTGCCACACTCAATATGGCATCAGTAACCTGCTCCTTACTGCATAGCGGCTGCCACACCATCAATATGGATCAGTAACTGCTCCTTACTGCATAGCGGCTGCCGACACCATCCCCAATATGGCATCAGTAACTGCTCCTTATGCATAGCAGCTGCCACACATCAATATGCTCAGTAACTGCTCTTATGCATGCAGCTGCAACCATCCAAATATGCATCAGTAACTGCTCGTTACTGCATAGCGGACTGCCACACATAATATGGCATCAGTAACTTCCTTACGCATAGCAGCTGCCACACATCAAAAATCCTGCAAACTGATCTTTATCGCAATGACCCTACTGACAACTTGGACATCACAGTGTAGCATTTATTATTATCAAGCAATGTTGCTCTATTTGCCTGGGAACCAATATCAGTACAAATGCAAAATAGCGCGCAAGAGAAATATTCATTACATTACGTATAAAAAGCATTTACATTTCGTAGAAATAAGTTGAAACCTTTTAATGCTTTAGGTTAGGTTAGATAGTAGTTAGGTTCGGGTTAAGCTACTTTAGGAGTATTCAGTAATCTACTGTTATTTATAACATAAATATGATTCTAATGATATCTCTTGCATGCTTTCTGCATTTGTACCAATACTACTTGCCTATATTCAATTAAAAGGCATCATCAACATATGTCTGCTTTGATGTTTACGCACCTAGCCTCGATGCTGTCGATGATGTTAAAGATATATTCTACAAAGTCCTTAATCTGCATTGAATTTGAGGTCATTGAGCGCGATTTCAATGTCTGTATAGACCCTGGTGACACTGCCAAGAAGACATGGGTTACTGATCCTTTTTCTGTTGGCAAACTGATGCTCCAATGTGGGGCTGCCTTATTGAGTTCCTTCAACAAATCAATAACTGCCTCAAGCACCTCTTCCAGCTCGTATGTCATCTCGTGACTGGTATTCTTCTAATCTGTTAAAGCCACATGATTCTTGACACTTACTTGATGCAGTGCTAGAAATTAAGAATATGTATGGTTCAAGTCATTTCTAGTGCATGCAAAGATGCGCGCTTCATCTCAAAGCAAACAAGACGTAATCAAGCCTCAAAGTTTCATGATGTTTCATGCTTAATGAGAGACGTTGTTAATGCTTTTAGAATTCAGCTTGTCAAACTGATTTACTGGCTGGATGATACTTCTGTAGAAAGATATGGCAATCTTTTAAAAGCAACATTGAAGCAGTTGCATACAAGTCCTTGGCAATAAAAGTGATCAAAGGACTGGATTATAGTACTATTGATCTCGCTAATAAAACTAAACAAGCCACTGCATTGGGTCTAAGAACTGCCGTCATCTTTGTCAAGAGACTGCGCCGACAGAAATGCCTATCGGCAAAATTATAGCAGTGGACATGGAAGCAAGAATCGTCAGTGGGTGACTTGAGGAAGCAGTACAACCTGAACCGTTCCAACACAAAATCATCTGGGACTAGTAGTGAAGGCATTCTCAACCAGCAATAAACCCATTACAACCTTGACAATTGCATACAATGCTAAAGTGATCAACTTTGCCTTGCTGCTCAATCATGACCATCAACCTCTTCAATTTCTGAGGACATCCAATTTGTGCCTACGACTGTAATACTTCACTACTGACCATGCTGAAATCTTGGAAACTATTCGTAAGCTTAAAAGGATAAAGTGCCAGTGAAGATGATCTTCCTGCTGAAATTTTTAAACATTCTCTTGAGGTTTTAGCCCCACTCCAACAAAAAAATCATTCTAACAAGTCTGGAAAACTGAAAGCCTCCCTCAGGACTTGACTGATGCTGTCCTTCACCCATTTTACAAAAAAAAGGTGATAAATGATGTTGCTTAACATGGAATTAAAGATTGACATTTCTGCCAAAATGTTCACCACTGCTGAAACACTTCTAACACAACAAGACCTATATATAAAATCAAATCAGTGTGGGTTCGCCCCTGGCAGAGGGTGACGGATCAGATCCTCACACTTCGTTGAGTGTTTAAGCATCACTGGTGCTTCCAGCAAATAACAAACAATTGCTAGCTTCATTAAACATTGTCATAGTTTTTATTCAGTTGACCATAGAGCTCTATGGAATGTTATGCAAGTTGTTGGTATCCCGCCAAAACTTCTGAATCTATTGAAAGCCTACTACACCTCCACCTCACAAAAACCTGTGTGTATGGTCAGGAATCTAAATTCTTCAACATCCACTCTTGTGTTCAACAAAAAATATATTCTCTCCCTCACCTAGTTCAACGATGCTATCACAAACTTCTTAGGTGTCACTGTTAGCCATAATTTCCACCTGTCAGACTGATGACATAGCAATTTTGGGGAAGAACTTCGATCTCCAATCAGCAGTCGAGACGATTCAGTTTTATGCTTCCAAACTGGGAATGTCAATGCTCAAAAACAAGCTTTAATTGCTGTGTTTCTTCCTAATGAAATACAACCGATCATTCTCAAGAGGAAAGCCTTCAAATACCTCGGCTCAGTATTCCCTACAATGAGGCAAGAAACAAAACATCAACATGCAATGGTCATCTTGCAAGACTGTGATCCACGTAGGAGATAAGACTGCATACAAAAATGTATATCACCAAGCTCTGTTTGAATCATCCTCCTGCTGCGAAACTTGGCTTAGGAACTGGCACAAGCTTATTGTGTTTGACCATTTTTGCCTTCACTGCATTCTCCGTGTTCAATGCGCAATCTCTAACACCACTGTAATGTCTGCTACTGAGGGTACAAAAACTTCTAGCTCACCGGACACTTCTGCCACATGGGTTAGGGCAGCATGTACCCTAAAACAGGAATAAAGAGTTAAAACAACACCAGTGTTATCGTTTTCTATGAAAAACATGACATGGCAATGAGGCTGAGATTACATTTCACAAAAGTAAGTGATTAAATGAACACTTCAAAAGAAAAAAAAAAGAAAATTTATCTCCACCATTAACGGTTTTAATCACAGGAGACACTCGACAATTGTATGCAAAAAAATAAGGCAGCTCATATAACGTTTTTTGGACGTATTGACGAATTCACTCCAGCAAGGAAGACTGGGACACTTATGCAGAGAGACTTGAAGCTAATTCTAATTCAAGATCCACAAAAAAAGAAAGCAGTACTTCTTTCAGTTGCTGGAGCCAACACTTTCTCACTCCTTAAGGATCTTGTAATGCCATAAAGTTTGAAAGACAAAAGCTATGAGGAACTGTCGCAGACAATATCCGTCACAGTTGAGAGATTCAACTTCTATGTGAGTTGCAAAAAACCATAGCACATTTTTAAAAAATAACAAATCATTGCAAATTCAGGGACACATTAGAAAATATGCTGAGGGACCTGATAGTGGTGGGAATTACTGATGAATGCACCTGCAAATGTCTGCTATCTGAAAAGAAACTGATGTTTACCAATGGCCAGGATATAGCACTGGCTATGGAATGTGCTAGCAAAAACATTAGTGACATTGAAGCCTGTGCAACAGCTGCAACACATAGCATATCCAAAAAAAAGTGAACCAGGTAGGACAACCCACTCAATTTTGGAAATCAAAATCGAAACAAAAATTGTGTTTTCAGTGCAACGGTAAAAAAATCTCCAGAATCCTGTCACTTCAAAGAAGCACTGTGGAATTTTTTCCACAAAACTGGTCATATTTCACCAATCTGCTTGACCTGCAAAAACGTGGAGAAAAACGGAAACCGTAGCACACGCAACATTCAAAGAGGAGAGGCAGCAGATGAATGTGAATCTGCATCATTACACAGGCTGCATTTGAAAACTTATTGTGTAAAGCTGATAAGCCGAAGCTTTGGCCATGTCACAAAAATTAGCAACCTACACAGGAGAAAGCATCATTCCATGTGGTAGATGCCAGGCATCAGTAGATTACAATGGCCGACAGTATTGTCTACTATTATTCCTGGTGCTGGCCCTATGCTTCTAGGCAGAAACTAGCTCCAGGTCATGCAACTTAGCTGGAAACGCATCCACCAGCTAAAATCTGTGAATGGCTACACTTGCCATCAAAGATATCATAGCAAAATATCCTAATGTTTTTAAGGAGGAATTAGGCACACTAAAGGGTTTCACAGCAAAACTAAGTGTAGACCCGAGGACAAAACCCATATTTCTCAAGGCTTTATCGAACCCATACAGTACTCATAATGGGCTGCTTCCATAGTAGCAGTTGTTAAAACTGACCAATCAATTTGATTGTGTGGGGATTACAAAATGACTTTCAAAAAATGCTCAAATCTTGACCAGTACCCCATCCCAAGAATTGATGACTTATATGCAAAGTTAGTGCGTGGGCAAAAGTTTACAAAATTGGACCTGCGATCAGCATTCTTACAGGTGCCGTTAGAGGAAAACTCAAAGAAGTACCTCACAATTAACACACAACAAGGTCTCTACAGATTCAACCACCTAAGTTTCAAAGTCAGCTCCGGGTATCTACCATCACTGTATGGACAACTTATTGGCAAATAAACCACATGTTGTCTGCTTTCAGGATGCCATATTGATTACAGGTTCAACAGACTGAACACTTGACCAATCTTGAACGGGTGTTAAAAAAACCATCAGAATCTGGTCTCTGTATTCATGTCGACGTCATGGCGTCATCCATCAAGTACTTAGAGCATTGGATTTGTTCTGAAGGTCTCCATCCTACAGAAGAAAAAATTTGCACCATCCAGGATGCACCAGCCCCTCGCAATGAGACAAAACCCAAGGCTTTTCTGGAATTATTCCAGTTTTATGCCAGATACATTCCTAATGTCACGGATAAGTTAGACCCTCTCTATTATCTGCTGCGGAAAGATGTCTCCTGGAGATGGGAAGCTACCCAATCAACAGCTTTTTAACTAACAAAGGATTCGTTGCAGACTGTAAATGTCTTAGTCCATTATGACCCCAAAAAGGAACTGGTATTGACCTGCAATGCTAATCATTATGGTGTTGGGGTCGTTTTGTCACATTACTCGATGGATCAGAAAAAACTTGTTGCTTTCGCTTCCAAAACGCTGTCACCCGCTGAGTAGAACTACAGTCAAGACAAGGAAGGTTTTACTTTTTTTTTACAACGCATACGACCACAGGAACTACCCCAGCAGAATTGCTGATGAAGCGAAGATTGCAAAATAATCTGGGCTGCATGAAACCTGCTACCTCAACCGTTGTATAAATCAGTCAAGAAGACCAGAAATTTCAGCATGACAGAACTGCTCAGATGCATTCACATAGTAGAGAACAAGCAGTCTTTGCACAGAACTTTGGTCTAGGACCCACATGGTTGGCTGGTTATATTGTGGATAAGATATCTCCCTTATCCTTCCTAATCAAATATTTGGATGGCCAGGTTGTCCGTAGTCACCAGGATCAAGTCAGGTCTTGCTCTTGCCCTTGCACCACGAAACTAACACCAAGTGGAAGACAATTCAGAACATGAAGAGGCAGAACTAAGGATACTCTCAGATGCAGCACCCCAAAAGGTAACCAGTGAAAGTCCACCTGACTGTGAACAGCCCACCATGCATTGACATCAGCATGGCTACGATGAACTGTACAGACATTAAAACCTCGCGATGATGTGTTTAGCCCTGATTAAAAAAAAAACTTAAGAAGCTTCTTCTTCACACATTGGCCAAATAGAGGCAGAATAATCACATAAAATGATCATAAGGGCAGTCTACCCAGACCGTTCTCCTCAAGAATCTTAAGTGGGGAAATGTAATGTATGTAACTACAGAGAGTACAAAAACTCCTGGCTCACCAGGCTCTTCTGCCATGTGGGGCTAGGCAGCGAGTACCCTAAAAACAGGAATAAAGAGTTAAAACAACACTAGTGTTATCCTTTTCTATGAGAAACATGACAACCTCTGTTCGGGCATGATGCAGAATACCATCCCTCCAGCAAGCTCTTCTTGTGAGAAGTCTTCGCTGGCTTGGTCATACTATTCATCGACAACCCGGTGACATCATGCATGAATCCATCAACCCAGTACCACCTCAGGGCTGGAAGAAATGCCGAGGGGGTCAACTGAAAAATTGGCTCAAAACAGTTATGCAAGATGCTGAGTTGATTCTGGGCCTAGACCTTTATGTGGTTTGTCGATGTAACTGTGAATGTCTGACGTTCATATCATCAATTGTGTCAAATCACTGTGCATGGTCTGCCTTCATTCAGGATATGGTGAATTTGTTGGATGGAGCTGGCTCAACCAACTCAGAATGGATACTGTTAGAGAAGTTCATTTCATTCAGTTGCAACTGTTTTAGGATCTTATGCTTGTATGTAGTGTCTTTGAAAAATCAATTCATCTTCTGTAGACATTTCTCTTGAAGACAATTTTTCAAACTCACAATATCTTGTTGATTCTTTCCATCTGCATCAATTATGCTTTCATTTGGCTTTTGTCTATTTTCTATAAAACTTTCTTCTCTCTGCAATAAACAATTTTTTGTTTTGGACATACATTTCTTTTTATGATAATTGAAATTTCCTCATACATTAAGTCTCCCAGTATGTTGATATTTTTAAATAATTGATATTTTATTTATGGCTTCACAACCTTTTTCTTTGGATGCTTTCTGGTTTTTCAACTTCTTCACTCTAGCCAGTGCTGTGAAACATCTAATTCAACTTTTGAATATTTAGATTCATCCAGCAGGGTTAGGGCCCCTATTGGTGATGCCATATTGTTATGAAATAGAGTAGTCTCTGCAATAGACATTCTCTTGTAGCTGATATTTGAATTGTGGCTGCACCACTACAGCCAATTCCTCATATCATGCAAATCAGTTCACACTATGGTTGTTAACCTAAAGATCCTTACATATGAAAAAAAAAATACAGATAAGAAAGGTGGGAGTAAATGAGGAAAAAAATGTTCTCAAAACAAAAATTGGGCCATTTGGTTTCTCCCCTTCCCTCTGCTAATATTTAGGGACCACTAACAATCGGTTTCTGAGGACTGAAAGCAAACCAATCAGTTCCTCTAGATAAGGAGTGGGTAACCTTAATGTAGGGTCTGAGTGGAAAAACATATTGGTTGTAGGATGAATGGATTTGGACTTTCATTCTCACACATAGGCTTGCTGAATTCACTCGCCTTCTGCATGATATTTATGCACTCAAGGCTTTTTTGTTGTATCTATCTTTACTCTAAGCTGGTTCTTAAAGTAACAGATAAAATCCAGACAGGAAAAAGACTTGTTCTCATACAATCCCCCTCAGGTGTGTCATCCAAATTACCATTCACACCTTTCGTTTTTCACCTGAGAATTGAGGACCGACACAATGTCAACCCCAACATCAACCATGTAGCACTAGCTGTTTGGGTTGGATGCAAGCAGTGACCTCATTAACATAGTCCGAAAGCAAGCTGACCTTACAGTAGAAGAAGGCATGTTCTGTTTTATCCCAACCACTGCAAAAGGGGCTTTCTGCCATGTTCCCCTTGTATGTTGTGTTAGCAAGGGGCAACGCATTATGAGCAAGTTGCCAGGTGGGGGAAAACTCCCCAAGAGTTGTTGAGAAATCCAGCACCTGGTGCCCACTAGGATCAGATCTCCCCCAACAACCAGCCGTCATTATATGAGCTGGTCTGAACAACGCCACCTAAAGTACAGGCCGGGTCATTGAAAAATTACATCACAAAGAGAAGACTGACTAATGGCTGCTGTCAACCTCATAAAGACAGCTTTTAAGTAAATAAACAAAACATCTTAAGTTTCATTAAAATTTAATAACTGAAATCGTTCATAATTTTATTTGTTTCAAATTTGAAAACAATCTTTTATAAATCATAATCAGCATTGTTTTAATTTGCATGTTTTTCATGCTTTTTTTTTTCAATTTTAAAAACATTTTAAAGTAAATAAACAAAACATCATGTTACGTTTCATTAAAATTTAATAACTGAAATTCATTCATTTGCCAGGTAATATGTAGAAAGATGTAGCTTTTTTTATTTATAACATTATTATATGTTATGATTGATAATACTTGTAAGCCTATCTCCTCTAAACCAATTATTATATGTTTAATTATATCAAATAAATTCTCAGCTTTAAAACATTTAGTTGGCCCGCATGCATCACATTCTTATATTGTGAGAATACACTGCTAAGCCTAAAAGCAAAAGCACTTGTTGCAGCTTCATTGCTATTGTCAGATAAGCCAACAATATTACCACCCTTATAATCAAAATAAGGTTTTAGCTGAATCTTATCGACAAGTAAAGATACTGTGGTGTCTTTTATGTTTGAATAGCTAGATAAAATTCTATTGATCCTTATCGGGCCATCCTTCCAGTTGAAGGGACCCAGCAGAAGAACGCCAGCTCTCCAGGCTCACAACAATAAGCATTCACTCTTCTCACATTTGCTCCAGTAAGCACCTCTCACAACGTAACTATGTCCTCAACTTTGGATACGAGCATGGCGATGTCATTGGTGTACACAGATACCTTGGTTCTTACGGAGCCTGGAATGGTGATTCCGTGTAAGACTAGTACCCTTATCCCTAAGACTATGGAGCAGGAACTCCAAAGCAAGTAAACATGGGGCAAGCTTGTCAAATCAAGAGTTCAATTGGAAAGGCTTCCAAGAGCTTCCTATTCACCTGTACATTTACCATAGCGGATTGGTACAAGATGCTAATCCATCTAGTTTTCTTTTTAAGGTTGTTGAATCGGAGTTTTCTGTTTCCATTTGATGGTCTGGCTCATCTGTTGACCATTTTCCTGGTGGTGACAGTTGTTGGGGTATTTCTTGGGACATCTATTTCCACAGTTGTATCTTTGGCAGTTAGAAGTGGTCGGGGTGCAAACTGGCTTGCATTACTTCCTGACCACTACAGACCACCATCCTTCCTACCTTAGGGGTAGTTGGGTGTTGTATCTTTGGCCAGAGAATTAAAAGTGGTTGGGGTGGAAATGAGCTTGTGTCTCTTCCTAACCACTTTAGACCTATCTTGGGGTTGTTTGGTATGATCCCTTGGGTTGCTGTTGTAAATGTTGCTGTTACTGGTCCTGTTGTCTTTGTTGTTGGTGGTGTTGGGATTCTTGGTGCCACTCCCAGTTAATTATTGGTATCTTAAGGTGTCCTTTTTGGGGACAAATCCTGGCCAAATGCCCTTGCTGCCGGCTCATCCAATAGTGAGGCTTCCGACCCTCCACCTCTACCGTCAATTGCAGACCCCAGAATTCCAAAGAACCACTTCTGTGGCCCAGATACTCTGGCAACATTATGAGGTTTTTGTAATGGAGGTCCTTTAAGGATAACCTTTCTATATCTTCTTTGGTAGGGAGCAAGAAATCTCCTGCAATCATACTGTACAAAGATGTTGTTTGCAACTAGAAGGTTCACCACTATCTCCCTTTTGACTCCTGAAAGTCTCTTGGTAACAGGGATAGGATAGGGTCCTCCCTCATGAGTAATGATGGCCATTCTCCATTGTTGAGTGGTACCAGGGAGGTTTACCTTCTGTCTAAGGTCTATTTTGTTGGAGGATATCCCTTGTGATCTGGTGTCCTCAAAGATGAGGGATCTACCTCTATTTGTTATGGGCCAGCAGATGTCTTGCCCCTTCTCTTTTTTCAGAGGTCCACTAGTTTATTCACTAGTGAATAAATGTATTCGTTGATGCTCGGATTTAGAAAATCACAAAGTACAAATGTATATGATTTTAATTATTATAGTTTTTTTGAGAGCTATGAAAATAACAGGTGACAACAATGACAAAACATTTCAGTTTGGTTAATAATCCTGATGGATTATTTTTTGTTTTGTTAATGTTGCAATAGACAACAAAAATAATATATAAATAAATAAAATGATTAAAATATGAACGTTAAAATAACTAAATAAATGGAATAATATGAATTAAAACATAATGTTTTTAAAAATTCAATTTATATATAATATATTTTTGGGTAGGTCAAATTAAAAAAACAAATGAGCTGGACTCCAAGAATTGCAATTTAAAATATTGGATTTTACTATTAAATACTCCAGATGATGATTGTAAAAAAACAAAAAAAACAACTTTCATTTATTTTCTAAATTTTAGGCAGGGTGGGGGGCAATAAATCCCTCACCTCACCTCATGAAAATAATAGAAGACTTGTTAAATTTTACAAAGAGAAAGTAAAATAGAATGAAATAATTTTTTGAAAAAAGTGAATATTTTAAGCCACAATTGTTTTATAATGACATTACTTCTTCAATGACAACAGTCAATTAATTTCTTATGGCCTTTTAGTGATTGAACAGGGAAAGATCATGGAAAAATGCCTGTTAATACCCACATGTACCCCTGTACATATGTATGTATACTAACAGGCATTTCTACTGGTCAGTTTTTAGTACCTGATACCATCACAATCTTGGACTGTCTTCTAAATCCCCTCTCCCATGCATGTCAATCATACCAAACAGTATATACAGAGTGTGAAGGGAGTAAATTTGTAAGAATCACCTAACCATACTTTCAATGTGAATAGAATGATATAAAAATTAGCAAACAATAAGATTACCTCAAAACTATTACTAACACCAACCCTGTCTAAGCTACAGTTCACATAGCGCTAATACCCTTGGGAAAGGTATGGATCCAACTACTCTCCCTTTAGCTACAGGTAAATAGTAGGGCAGACTGGGCTCTTTAACCATGGTCAGGCAACCAGTCTAGGAGAAGGAAAAACTCTGAATTCAAACCTGTTAAACTCTGCTTGGGGTGGTCACTACTAGAATAGGCTCAGTCCTAATTAGTGATCTATTTCACTATCTTCTTAGTGGCTTTTTCACCTTGCTTAGGGTAAAATGATGAAAAACAAAAGAAAAAAAAGACACCCATTAACAATGAAATTTGCAAAGTTTAACTGAGGCCAAAACAATCTGAAAGACTTTTTAAGCATGAATAAGACACAATTGACATTAGATATTGTTTCAAAAACTACACTGTCAGCTTTATATGCATGTTTTAAGATTTTATTCTTTATAAGAATAGGCTGGTTTTCAATGCTTAAATAAAATTAATTTGTACACAAAATTTTAATGACTCAACAATAATTTTGAACAAAAGGATAGTGAAAACCAATATACACATTAACTCAAAAATGTACACAAAACCCTGAGAACATCAAATTCTGTCTCATCCATATAACTCAGCACAAATGTGAAATTCGAATTTCCCATTAATAGCAATAAGTACTATGACATTTCTGATATATCCGGGTAAGGGATATATTATGAAGTTGGTATTTGGTATATTATCGCAGTAGTAGTTGGTGTGTCGAATAGCAATTCGTCTTCCAAGCAGTCCTGGTGTAGTCTGGTGAGTAAGTTTAGGCTTGCAGGCTTAGGTGCTTGTACTACCAGTGTCGAATATTTATACATGACACTGTCCAATCAGATTATAGTGAGGGGTACCAAGGTATTTACATATTCATTATATCACCTCCCCCTGAGCTAAATTCTCTGTGAAATTTAGCTTTAATATTTTTCTTTTTAGGGTCTGGACTTAATCGGTTGATTTCTTTCCTAAGTCTTTTTCGCCTCGATTCTCCTTGCAGTGGTGGCGTTCTACACCCTGGTACCTCTGCCCTTGGGTTCGGGGATACATCCATTTGTGAATGTTGACTTACTGGAACGGGAATTTCAAATGAGTTATACAAGATTTCCATTGGAATCTCTTCGGTATTTTCCGTGACCTCTATAGTGTGTCTGGGTTTGTACTGAAACTTTTCACATTTTATGTCATATATGACCTGTCCAATTCTTTTGGTTACCGTTCCTTCTTCCCAATGCATTTTACAGCCCTAGAGTTCTTAAAGAAAACTTTGTCACCCGGTTTATATGCCTTAGCCATCTTGTTTTCTATTTTAACAGTTTTCTTTGTCGGACTAGGCAATAGTCTGTCGAACACAGAGCGTATTTTTCTTGTGAACATTAACTCTGCTGGCAATAAACCTGAATTTGTATTCGGGTTTGGCGTGATTCTATAAACTACCAAAAATTTTTGAATACTTCTTTCATTAGTGTCCATATCTTGATTTTTCCTCAGAGCCCTTTTAAAAGTGTCTACAAATTTTTCTGCCTGTCCATTTGATCTTGGGTGATATACTGCCGTTTTCACGTGATCAATGGACAATGATGTCCAGAATTCCCTGAATTCTCTCCCGGCAAACATTGTTCCATTATCGCTACTTAATGTTTTAGGGATTCCAAAATGACTGAAGATTTCATTAAGTGCGTTTATTGTATTTGTTGCAGTTGGATGTCTGCATTTAACAATTTCTGGCCACTTAGTGAAAATGTGTCTACAACGATTAAGTAATAAAATCCTTTTATTGGCCCTGCATAGTTGTTATGTAATCGGGTCCATGGGACATCTGTCTTTGGCCATGGTTGAATCTTTACCGGTGGGTCCTTTGCTGCTAGCTGGCATCCTCTGCACTGTTTTACCAAATTTTCTATGTCTTGGTCCATCCTCGGCCAATAAATGTAACCTCTCATTAGGGATTTCATTTGCGATATCCCTGGATGGCCAGTATGAAATTCTTTTAGAATTTTCTTTTGTAAAACTTGTGGTATTACAACTCTATCTGCGTATACTAATACCTGTTCACAGATAGAAAAAGGCGAAATACTAATTCCTTTTTTAGCTTTCTCGTTCAACCCGACTTGCTTTTTCATTTTTTTAATGAAATCATCATTCTCCGCGGCTTTTTTCACATCTTCTAGAGTAACTGGTAATTCTCTAATTGTATTACCTAACAAACCCGACAATTTGCTTTCGTCTCTTAGTGCCGCTATAACAGTTTCTTCCAAGGGTTCCGTATAATTTGGTATTAGTCTTGACAACCCGTCAACATGACCTAACTTTTTTGAAGGCACATATTCCATTGTAATTTAATAGAATTACACTCCAACGCTGTAGTCGATTTGCCGTATAAGTTGGTATACCTTTTTTAGAACCAAATATTGTTAACAGCGGTTTGTGGTCTGTTTGTAGAGTAAATTCCCTTCCATATAGGAATCTTTGAAATTTTTTTACAGTGTCAATTATCACTAAACTTTCCTTTTCTATTTGGCTGTAACTTCGTTCTGCGGGCAGCAATGTTCTTGAGGCATGTGCTATTGGCTTCATAGATCCGTCTTTGAATTTATGCAGTAATACAGCACTCAGGCCGTTTTCGCTAGCATCTTGAGCCAAAATGATTTTTTTCTTCGGGTTGAAATGCACTAATGACAGGTCCGCCAATAACTAGTCTTTTAGTTTTTGAAAAGCACGTTCACAATCTTTCGACCATATCCACTTTGTGTCCTTTTTTAATAAATTATTTAACGGAGCACTCATCTCATGCATTTTTGAGATATAGCTGCTATAGTAACTTACTAATCCCAAGAATGCCTGGAGTTTAACTACATTATCTGGTGCTGGCATATTTCTTATCGCCTCAGATCTTTCCGGATCTGGCTTTCGACCATTATTATCAATTATCTGCCCTAAATATTTTATCTTCTTTAGGAAGAATTCGCATTTTTCAGCACCCAACTTGAAACCGTATTCCTCTATTCTTTTAAATACCGCTTTAATATGCTCTTTATGTTGGACTTATTTGATTAAAATATCATCTATGTATGCAATTGTATACTCCATATCAGCTAACATTGTGTCCATTATTTGCTGAAATAAGCTTGGCGCTACCTTCAGTCCAAAAGGAAGTCGATTTGATTTTAAAATTCCTTTATGGGTGTTTATTGTCAGGTACTTTGAACATTCTCCACTGACTTTAACCTGAAGGTAAGATAAGTCCAACTTTGAAAACACTCTACCTCTATTTAATTTAGTGAATATCTCTTCAGCTGATGGTAGAGGATATGAATGGTCCTTCAGACAATCATTCAAGCCAGTCGAAAAATCAGCAGACACTCTTATTTTTTGATTTTTCTATTTTATATAAACTGTTGGCGAAGCCCAATCCGAGTAATCGACTTTTGAAATTACACCGATTTTCTGCAATCTGTCTAGTTCTTCATTTATGGTGTCTAGTGTTGAAAATGGTACTTTTCTATTTTGTCTAAATACCGGCTTTGCATTTTCCTTTAATTCAAAATTGACTTCT
The DNA here is from genome assembly GCA_023376005.1 of Doryteuthis pealeii. Classification (NCBI taxonomy): domain Eukaryota; kingdom Metazoa; phylum Mollusca; class Cephalopoda; order Myopsida; family Loliginidae; genus Doryteuthis; species Doryteuthis pealeii. Next base: position 81,071,780 of record CM042158.1, on the reverse strand, counting down.
GTTTTTGTGCACAGACCTACTCCTTCTGAAAAAACGCGTGGAAATTCGTTTTTCAAATCATTAATAAATCTTTCTGTTTTATTCGGCTTGTTATTCTCTATAATATCCACCTTGTTACAGAAAGAATTTATCAGTAATTCCCATAAATTAAACAAAACCATCCAGTCTGTACCAAAAAGACTCATTGAACCAGGGAGTACATATACTTTTCCCATGAACGAAACATCACATATTAATTCACCTTCGAATTTAAGTATCTTACCAGAGACACCTTTCGCAATTTTATTTGTTCTACGTAACTCTGGACAACCGATTTTTTTCCATGTTTGCTCACTTATCACCGAGATATCACTACCAGAATCGAGTAATAGTTTTACAGTCTGTCCATTTATTTTTACATGTACGTATTTGCATCTAGGGCCGTCCTGAATACTCTTTTAGTCAAAACTACATTTACATTAGTTTTGAAGTCTCTTTTTGTCCCTTTTTTTCTGTTTTAGCATACAGTGGGAACTTCTATGACCTATACACCCACAATTAAAACATATTTTATACTTAGAAACAATATTTCTTTAAATGTTGTCCTCCACACACACTGCATATAAATTTTTGTTCTTTATTTTTAATCCAATTCTGTTGTCTTACAGTTTGTACTCGTGAAATGCACTTTTCCTCAATCCAAGTATTATCCTTTTTTATATTTAATAGACGTTGACATTCCAAGTCACTTTTTGTAGCATAATATTCGAGTCCTGTTCCATGATAGTCAGGATTCTTGATCTAATTTCTTTGTCTTTCGACGCTGTTAGCCCTTGGACAAAAATTAGGCACATGAACATATCGCTTGATAATTATTTTAATTTAAATGTCTCACACTGCGCGTTAACCGTACCTGCATAAGTGACAAAATCATCGTCTTCTTGTTTTACAATATTTAGGCACTTATACCGTGTATGAAAAATGCTCTCTCTTTTATCAAAAATTTTTGATAAAATTTCTATAGTTTCGCTAAATGTCATTTCTTCTGGCTTTTTGGGGAGAATTAAATTTGCATATTTCATATTTTCTTCGGTTCCTAATTTCTGCAATAATAGCGTGATTTTTTCCTCGTCAGTCCAATGCTGGCACCTTTTCATAAATATTGCTTCATATCAAGGAAGTATACTGGGAACGTTGACCCAGTATCAGGCTCGTATTTAAATTCAGATAGTGAATTTGAAATACCCTCAGCTGAAAAAAATCTAGAATCTGGTTCTTTGGTCGACCTAGATAATAATCCTTCCAAAAGTGTTTTATTACTTTTTTCTTGTTGTTCGAGTAGTTGGTGTATTAATATTTGTTGTTGTTGTTGCTGTTGTTGTTGCATGAATTGTAGAACCTTGCATGAACCTTCGTTAATTCTGTAGTTTGTTCCATTTTAGCAACGTCTCAACAAGAAAATAACTTTTGTTCCAACTGTGTACACAATAAAGTTTTCAAAATCCAAACAAGAGGGGGAAACTTTTACTTTCTGTAAAATGTTCCTCGTTAAGAAAACAATTATTTACTTTTCATAATTGTTAAACGTTCTTTGTTAGCAAGCGTTATAAACAGTTACTTACTTTTTTGACAAAAGTCTAACTTGTTTTGTTAGTGAGTGTTGTCCACTGTATTTTTTTTTTTTTCGTTGTCAATTAATTCTTGGACGGACGTTGTTCAACTTGCAATTTCTTCTGAAATCCTTCATCGCCACTGATATATCCGGTGCTTGTACTACCAGTGTCGAATATTTATACATGACACTGTCCAATCAGATTATAGTGAGGGGGCACCAAGGTATTTACATATTCATTATATCAATTTCCTATCAGAACTTTATTACACTTGTAAGATTTGACAAAATTATTACGATAGTAAAGTAGTATTTACTTGTTTGCTAATTAATCTTATTGATTTAATTAGCAGATAAGTGCAACAGTAATAGTTTTCTAAATTATGTGGAAAAAAAAGTTAACAGAAATCAATAATTTTCTCAATTAAATCATAGTGTATATATATATATATATATATATATATATATATATATATATATATATATATATATATAGGCCCTTTTGAGGCAAACATTCTTAAATTAATCAGCAAAATTAAATTAAAAAAACAATGTGCCTATTTTCCAACTAGAATAAGCAAAGACATTAGGAACATAAAAAAGCCAATAAATCAAAAAACAATTATAAAACTAGCCCCTCCCATTACTACATCTTCTGAACTAACAAACACTTACAAACTAGATAACATGGAAACAACATCACAAATTAATACAGATACAGCTAAATTAGCAACAAAAAAACAAAAAAACTTCACATCTTAGATAGGCAAAATTAACATGAAAAATGCTTATATTTTGTTTAACTTCATCAACAAATTACAATCTAGGCTACCCCTCAAAAACAGAATTAGGCAAAATCTCTAAGAATGTTATCCAAAACATTATCTTAGAAATACAAAAACAAAAAAACGCCTCAAAAACAGAATTAGGCAAAATCTCTAAGAATGTTATCCAAAACATTATCTTAAAAATACAAAAACAAAAAAACGCCTACAAAAACCTTTGGAAAAAGTCCTTTGGAGCCATTGAATGGTTCAAGAATATAAAAAAAAAACAATGCCACCTTCATTCATTTCAATATCATTGACTTCTATGCATCCATATAAAAAAACCTTTTAATAAATAGTATTAACTTTGCAAAAAATTACACAGAAATAACCAAGGAACAAACTTAAATTATTCCAGCATATAGAAAGACAATATCAAAAAATGACAAATCCACTTAGATAAAAAGTGGAATAACACATCAATCAATAAGTCTTGGGCCTGACATATACATGGCACCACTAATTAAAAAAATGTCCATATGATTTTTATAAAATACTAATCTTCAAATGACACGTGTGAAAATTTGAGCCCAATCGGATTATCAGTTTATAAATTACAGTTATTTAAGTAAAGCCACTGTTGCAAATTTTCAAAACAATGGAAAAATCTCAATTTTGTGTGTTAATAAAGCATTGCTTTCTGATGGGGAAAAATTACTGTTCAAGCAAAACAGTGGCTTGACAAGTGTTATTCGGACTCTCTTCCATCGGAAACAATGGTTAAGAGGTAACAGGAAAATTGCGGTCCCGAATACTGCCAAGGAATGAATAAAGACAAGACTTCTGGTTGTAGGCTCATTCATCGTTGGGTCTGTTGCTATATTCATTCTCCCAAAGTTGGGATATAGTCTGTGTTGGTCATTTTTGTTGTCAGTGGTCTCTATGCGGCTAAGGATTTTGGCATATAGTCTCTTTAACTGCTGTTACTGTTCTCCCATTAGGGACGTCTGCCTTCAGCCTCTACTTTTATTGTTCTGAAGATTTTGGCCCCTGCTAGTCCTACTTCTGGGATCTGTCAGGGGAGGATAACCAATATTTTTCGTAGAGGTAGTATGCTGACTTTAAATGCGGTTGTACAGACACAACTGATGTTGAATGCTCAGGTCGCACAAATTTGACAGTTGTCCTAGAAAACACCAAAAAATTCCACAAACTTCTTTTGGCTGATCATAAATTGAAATAGCATGAGATAGAAATCACAATAGAAATACACTAGAAAAATACTATGATAATGAGCCTTACAACAACAACAAAAAAACAGCAACTTCAGAGTTATTAACGATTGCCAGGTAAGAGGAGAATGCAATTTAGAAAACACTGTATACCAGACAACCATCTTTCCAAAAGAAAATGAAATGGACAAAAAGGTATACATCGGAACTTCCGCGGGGAATTGGAAACAGAAGTTCTACAACCACAGACATTTCTTTTCCAAACAATCACTGCAAAACCAAACAGCTCTCCCGAAATTTTTGGGAAGTTGAAAGATAGAGGATTAAACCCACAGATTGAATGAAGGGATATAAAAAGATCCACAACACCAAGGCTGGGATGGCAGATGCCTGGAGGAGAAAATTCAAATTATAAAGTATAGAGAAAGAGATAAACTGTTTAATCAGAGAAATTAAATTGTGGTGATGTGCCAACACAAGCGCTAATTTAAAATATCTTAAAGCTCCTTACAGGGATCATCCATGAAAAATACCCCCCCCCCATATAAAGGATATATAGAAGACATACAGGAATATGTAATTGTACATGTCTACACTTAATAATCAAACTAGAATGTAAGTAAAGTTGGATTTATGTCATGTCAACTCTAGCAGTAAGCTGTTAAGATTAATGTTGTTTAATTTATACCAATATTTTGTTGCACTACATTGTCCTAAAAAGAGATTAATATGGTTACTAAAATTATCATTAGGAATGTCTGAATTTGAATTAGTATATACATATATATGTACTGTTATTCATGTTAATATGATCAGAAAACTTAGAGAACTTGAATAATAGATATTAAATAATGGTATTTATATAGATATATGTGTACGTTTCTATGTATGTGTATATATAGAGAGAGCTATTTACTAAATGTAGCTCAGATGTGGCCCAAGGCCAGAAGTATGGGACGCCCACTGACAATCAAACTCACTAACAATGGTCTGCGAATCTAGCTTGCTAACCATTACACCATGTGAGGTGTATATATATTGTTACATATATGCACCAGTAGGAAATTACCTGTGTGCTAGCACAACAATAATAATAAAAAAAGAGATCCCGAGTGTAAAAGAATAACACAAAGGGATTGGGAACTTTATTCTTCAGCTTCAATTGGTGGCGAGAGATCGATACGGAACACAGTGTCAGACAACAAAGAAACAAGCAGGATCCCGTTAATAGAATCTAATATTTATTTACATCAAATAGAGGCAGTAGAAAAGTATTTTACAAACAATAATAAAAGAAAATATACATATATATACATGTAGTAAGGGATATGAAAAGGGTGTATATATTGTCATATTATCAAACATGGGTGGGCGAGCAATTGAACATTTAACATACAGACAAACCTAAAAGACAATATATAAAACAAGAGAGATTTAACTCACTGTGATACCATGGATAATAAAAGAATATCCTTTCGTTATTCTTTCTTTTTTATATATATAGACTTTCCTATTTTCTCATATGCATCAAATATGTGTTAAAGTTCTTTAGATGTTCAAACAATTTGAACGATCTGCATAATCCAATAAAAGAATGTCTTTTTCTTTCTTTCTATTCAAAGTCCTTAGTTTTTCTTTGGTGATAAATTGATTTTCTAGTTTCTTTCTTTCTTTCTTTCTTTCTTTCTTTCTTTCTTCAAGATGATTTTCTTCTTTCTTTCTTTCTTTCTTTTGCCGCTTCGTTTACCACGACGTTTCACAATTAAGGAAAGAGGCTACACACGTCTTGTCTCTCCAAGGAATTTTCAGTTTCTGTTTAGGGCCTGGTCTTTTGGCGCGAAATTTCAAAAAGTCGTGTGTACTTTAAATCTGATTGTCGGTCAAGACAATGCGAGACCGAGCAAAAAGGTTACTTATTTCCTCTCATCATTTCCGGAATAGAAAGGGGATGTTTGAAAATCATTGTTGGATAGGAGAATAGTATCATTTCCCCATATACATTTTTTTTTCTTTGCTCGCCCACACATTATATAGAAATTTATTATAAATGTACATATATATACTAGTTGACATACTAGAGGCATGCCACATATATATATATATATATATATATATATATATATATATATACTAGCTAAAGTACCCGGTCCATGACCGGACTAAAAAAAAATAGGAACACCAAAGAGTGAGTGGGGAGAAAATAAGAGATAGGTATACCCAATTTCGGTTCATTTTTTAAATATCTCATAAAATAAAATAGGGGATGGGGGGTAGACCTCGTAAAAAAAATATTTCCCCTAATATATTTTCGTGAAAATCGGACCATTAATTGATTTTTCATAGTATATGTTAAAAATCCTCTTGTCATAAGTTGTTATTTGCTACGTTAAATTTCAGTTGATTTAACGGTGCAAAAATGAAAACATTGTTTTCCAATCATAATTTTTTTTTTAAATCATCAGGAATTTGTTTAATGTTTCTTCTTTCAAAAAAAAAAAATTTTTTTTTCAAGATAATATTAATTTTTATGCAAGTTTCATTGTGTTAAATATAGGGGGGGGGGTAAATTTCACAGGGAAAATAAATAAGAGATAATTATTTATCAAATTTTTTTTAAAAATCGTCGAGAATTGTCTAATGAATAAACAGTAGGTACCACCAAACCGTTTAGGCCATCTTGAATAAAACGGAAATAGATATTTTCGAACTTTGTTTATCAAAAATCTCGTAAAAAAAAGATCGTACAGGGTTGTTACAAAGAAAAATAGTTAATTCAAAGATCAAATTATCCGATTGGGAAAAATTACATTGTTATCTTAAAAAATAAACAAACCTGCCCGTATTACACGCGAAATGGTAATTTTCAGACCGTAATATAGACAGAAAAGTTACAAATTATTTCCCTTTTACGATTAACCCGTAAAAGTATGGAATGAAAATTTGAATATTTTTTCTAAGAGAAAAACTGATAAGATAATCTATTATACTTACTTTTTATTTTAATTATTGAAAAAAGTTAAATAAAATAATTTTTTTCACGCTAACACTGTCAGCCTAACAGGAACAAACTTCGGTTACTTAGAAGCGTCTCGTCGCTTTGTAAAACAAATATGTCAGCAATTCTCTTCCGTACATTCTAAGGATCACACATTACTATTCAACAATAAAAATTACAAATTCTTTTTAAAATATTAATCGAGCTCGTATCGGACCAATGTTTAGTGCACCTGAATTATAAAATTCATATTTTTAAATATCCGTGAAAAATTCGATTTTTTGACGCAGGAAAAAAAAAATTTAATTTATTTCACGCAAAAAATTAAAATATTTAATCACACAAAAGATTGAAAATCTCTTAAAAATTAATTTCTTAAAAAAAAAAATTTTTTTTTTTGACAATTTAATAGAATATAGTACATACCAATTATAAAAGCAAAAAAAAAGTTTTCAAATATTAATATTATGACATTTTTTTGCACTTTTTATTTCCGATTTCATTAATTTTTCCTCAAAAAACTAGACCTTCATTGATATAGTTATTCAGACGCTTATCTTTATAGAAAAAAAGAAAAAAAAATTTCTGACGCGTCATTTTTTTTTATTTCATAAAATAAAATAGGGGGGTGGGGAATAGACCTCGTAAAAAAATATTTCCCCTAATATATTTTAGAAAAAAACTATTTCAGATGTATTTACATCCAATGGTAAACATTTATGGAAATTTTCGTGAAAATCAGATTATTAATTGATTTTTCATAGAATTTTTAAAAAATCCTCTTATCGTAACTTGTTTTTAGCTACGTTAAATTTCAGTTGATTTACCAGTGCAAAAATGAAAACATTGTTTTTCAATCATAATTTTCATTATTTCCATATGCTGAAAAAAAATTTTTAAAATCATCAGGAGTTTATTTTATGTTTTTTCTTTAAAATGGAAAAAATTTTTTCAAGAAAATATTAAATTTTCTGTAAGTTTCATTGTGTTAAATATAGGGGGTGGGGGGGTAAATTTCACAGGGTCAAATTGGTGGTACCTAAAAACAGTCAAATAAATCTTATCTTCGAGACAACATTAATATGTATGAATTAAAGTAACTTCTAAAGTTTTAAAAAATGTTAATAAATGATTAAAAGAAATATCCAGATAATGAAAAACGGTCGGAAGAATTAGGGTGACGCCCCCAAAAAAACAGAACCCAAATTATTTATTTATTTTCTCATTAAACTAACCCTAAACCTAACCCTAAACCCCCTAGTTAAAATTAACAGTTTTATTACAAAATTTGTGGGTTCTGTTTTTTCTGGTTCACGACCGTTTTTCAAATTCAGTTCGAAAGACCATTTTTGACGGTTTTAGTGAAAAAAAAGGAAGTGGTCACTTAATTTTTAAAAATCTGCCTATGTATTTATCATTAGAATTATGATGAATTAGATAACACATTTTCTTATTCAAGTTACGTACATTAGAATCATTTTTATTTTATGTTTGTTTAGTGTTTAATAAACACGAAAGAAACAAAGCTTAACTTAACATTTCAAACACTGTTTTGTTTATATTATATACGAAATGTTAAGTTAAACTTCTTCATATAATTTATTCAACTACATCGTATTTTTATTTTCAAAATTTTGTTATTGTTATTACAACTACTAGCAAATATATGCACCCTCCGGGTGCAAGTATTTAAGTTTTGATATAATAAAATATCATATTAAATTAGAAAGGCTAATGAAACTGACTAAAAATGCACATAAAAAGATCTGCAACAGAGGGGGTATAATCGAAAAATAGAACAACTTTGAAACTAACTATTCCATCATTTTCCATTACTCCCCTCTTTCATTGGTACATTTTCCTAATTTAACTATTAAAGGATAATATTACAGTTAGTAAATAAATTAAGATTTATCCACGAGATTTTTGTTTATATTTCTTAAAAACCAAACAATTAAAAATCAATAATACCAAGCACATATTTATTAAAATAAAATGTTAAATATCAATATGCAATATTGATATTATTATCAATATAATATCAATAATATAATAATATCAATTAATATCAATTAGCCTTCTCGTTCAAATTGTAAACCGCTATTTTGTTGTATATATAAATACAATTGCATGCTATTAGTACGTAGATATGGTCAACAGTATTAATAATGTAAAACAATTTTTATTAATAACTGAAGGTTTAAAAGAATGAAATCATGGAGAATGTGACGTAAATAATTAAGGGAATTGTGACTTGAGTAGTAATATAGTTTCGGTTACAGACAGAAAAACACACAATCTCCATTATAATAAGATAAGTTTACTTATTTACGAAATAAGTAGTTATATAATTTAAATTTAACTACCTATTTTTGTAAAAGGTTTCTTTTTTCCTAAAACTCTTGTGTATATACGAAAAAATTAAATACCAATTAAAAACAAAGTTGAGTTATTATTAAATGTTTTCGCATTTTATTGTTATTTATTTTGCTGTAAAAAATAATTAAATCGATAAAACTACATCTTACTTACCAAATAAATATTTGTAAGATAGATTATTTCATTTCATTTCTAACTAAATTAATATTTTAAAGACAGGAATAAAAAGATTGCGATATGAATAAGATTTGATTTTTCGTGAAAACATACTTTTGCTGTCCGAAGCCAAATAATTTTTTTCTAACTTGCTCAATGGATAAAGACTCATACAAATCATATATTGAGAAAGATTATTTTCTCTTCTTTCCAACCATATGGATATTTTTAAGATTGGACTATAAATAGGCGATAAATTCCAAGTTGAACGGCTTAGGACTGCAAAATTTATTCACTAAAATTGAATCACTGCTGGTAATCGCTGTAACAAAAAGTCAGGCAGGGGACAATATTTTATCATCAACAGGAGTTGGTATATGGACAGTTTCGCAAATTGGGTGATTTTGGCTTAATTAATTAATTATATCCCTTAATCAGTAAAAATCAATAACCAAATTTGGCGTGTTTCTTAATTAGAAGGATATTAATATGTATGCAAGATTTCGAATCAATACTATTAAACAATGTTTTTTTGGATGTCTGTGTATGTATCTGGGTATATATATATATATATATATATATATATATATATATATATATGAGAGTAAGTAAACAAACAATGTGTTTATTTGATATGGCTTTTAACCGACAATTTTTGGAGTCATACCTAATTTTGAAAATTTGAATTTGAATTTAGGTGGGCATATATGTTCAAATGTAAGGCTAAACAAATCGAGAAAATGTCAATCCCTGAATGTACATTTCGACCTATTAGGTCTCATCAGCAAGGTTATAGACATGGGAGACTGCTCCATGTGTGACTCGAAACCTCGACTGCCAAGCTGACAGGCGGGAACTCTAACCATTATACTAGCTGGTCATTCCCAGATTCTTCATTTGTTTTATATTCCACTTTTTATTGACTTGCTACACCACAGTATGAGAGTAAGTAAACAAACAATGTGTTTATTTGATATGGCTTTTAGCGGACAATTTTTGGAGGATATGTGCTTAATTGAAGTCATACCTAATTTTGAAAATTAATTAGTTAATAATTAATGAATTTAGGCGGGCAGTCGAGGTTTTGAGTCACACACGGAGCAGTCTCCCATGTCTATAACCTTGCTGATGAGACCTAATAGGTCGAAATGTACATTCAGGGATTGACATTTCATTTTCTAACCCTATATTGAATAACCAAACGGAACTTTTCGAGGCACTATTGGAATCTGAAAGATAGGGACTTAACTCTAATTATCAAGTGGAAATTCATTAAAAAATCTTCCACCCCAAATAATTTTAAGAGAAATATGTATTATGACATATAGACCCACTAGTCAGTTGCTAAATAAAAGAAATGAGTTATTTTTTAAATGTAGACACAAAAATACATTTAAATTATAATATTAAAATTAAAATAAAAATTAAATTTAAATGGCTATTCTTATTTTGGATGTGGCATGGGGTTGAACTGATAAACTTATTAGATTTTTGATTATGAAGAACAAGAAAGTTCTTAGAAACCAGGCTAAACAGCAGAAACCTTATCAAGGGAATAAACACACTCTTGTAAGATACTCGGGACCATTCCTAAAATGGACAAGAGAGGAGCTCTGACAGATGGACCAAAGGACAAGGGAATAAACACACTCTTGTAAGATACTCGGGACCATTCCTAAAATGGACAAGAGAGGAGCTCTGACAGATGGACCAAAGGACAAGGAAACTGATGACCATGCACAAGGCATTCCACCCGAGAGATGACACGGACAGACTCTATGTGCCTAGGAACGAAGGCAGGAGGTGTCTAGCCAACATTAAAGACTGTGTAGATACAGCAATCTGAGCACTTGATGAATACACTAACAACAGTAAGGAAAGATTAATTGCAGCAGCCAAGAAAACCAATTGCAACACAGTGACAAACAGAAATGCATCAAAAAACAAAAAACAGAAATGGGAAGAAAAACAACTACATGGGTATTTTAAGTGCCAAACTCAGGAGATATCACATCAGAAGACATGGACATGGCTAAGAAAAGGGAAACTTCAAAAGAGAAACCGAATCCCTTATAATCACAGCACAAGACAATGCCATTAGAACAAACTATATAAAGGCAAAAATAGATAAGACGCAGCAGAACAGCAAGTGCAGAATGTGTGGATATAGAGACAAAACAGTCAATCATATGATAAGTGAATGCAGCAAACTAGCACAAAGAGAATACAAGACTAGGCACGACTCTGTGGGAAAGGTGATCCACTGGGAACTGTGCAAAAAATTCAATTTTCACCATACAACCAAATGGTACATGCACAAACCTAAACCTGTCCTAGAGAACGAGATGCACAAAATTCTCTGGGACTTCGAGGTACAGACGTATCACCTTATCCCAGCCAGAAGACCCGACCTAGTATTGATTGACAAGAAGAAGAGAACCAGTCATCTCGTGGATTTTGCTGTCCCAGCCAACCAGCGAGTAAAAATGAAAGAAAACGGAAAGATAGACAAATACTTAGACCTTACCAGAGAACTGAGGAAGCTATGGAACATGAAGGTGATAGCCATACCAATTGTAATTGCGGCCTTGGAACAATCCCTAAAGTTCTGGAAAAGAATTTGGGTGAACTAGAAATCGGAGGAAGAATCGAGACCATCCAAACTACAGCATTGTTGAGATTGGCTAGAATACTCAGAAGAGTCCTGGAGACCTGAGGAGACTTGCTGTCACTCAGCCTCCAGTGAACCACCAGCTATGACAGGTGTGAAAAACTAATATATTTTTTATTAATGACTTTTATAGTATTAAGTTAATCTGTTTATTTATTTTTTTTTTTTCATTTTTTATCTTTTTATATTCTTATCTCTTTATATTTTTATGTTAAATATTAAATATTATATTTATATATTAAATTCTAACTTAGATTAACTTGAATATAAAAAAAAAGACTTTTTATCATTTCAAAACATTTTTTCATTAAAAAGTCTTGATAAAAATTTTTTTTTTGTTTTGTTTTTTTACTTATTGTAAAAAAATATACATATACATATCTTATTTTGTTTTTTGAGGAAGTCAGCTGAAGAGGAAACTGTTTATACTGTATCTCTTTGTGAAAATTAGAATTTCATCCTTATACTTACTGTCTGACCTAATTTTTCTGGTGAAACTGTCTTTAGGTGAATCCCTTCATTTTGTAATCTCTGAATTTTTAAAAACGTTTGGTTGAAATAAATTTATGACGGTTTGTTAAGTTTTTTCTTTCTTTGAAAGATTTATATATATATATATATATATATATATATATATATATATATATATATATATTAATTTACCTTACTTGGTAGTTTAACCGATTATTAATTCTTCTAATTTATGTTAAAAGCACATGTATGTTCAATTTAATTGATTCTCTCTCAGTTTGTTTGAAATATGTCTTCCATTGCATGGTAGTAGTGTGTGCAAGGTTCCCACACATCCTGAAAAACCTGGAAAATGAAATATACATTTTCCAGTACTGGAAAACCTGGAAAAATGAGGGGGTTTTGTCAAAAATCCTCAAAAATTTTCGTAATTTGTCCTGGAAAATTTGAATTATCTGAGACAAAATTAATGTTATTATTACACTCTCTCCTGGAAAATATTGACCTAATTTACTCTGTTTTTACTTGCATAATTCCAACTGTTTTTACAGTCATAATTCCGACCAAACAGATATTTTCTGAGTCGTGCAATTCATCGGTAAATTAATGTAGATATTTTACAAAATCTCCCCCTACCCCAGTTTTTTTATCAGCAAGTCAATTTAGATATTTTATCCCCCCCACCCACCTAGTTTAAAATATTTTTTGATGAATTTTTACAAAACACAAATTCAAATTTAAAATATTAAGTACTGCTAATTTTGGCCTCACAGATTACAAAATAAATTTAATCCCTTCGATTGAAAAAAAAAATCAAGGAATTATCATATTTTTATGAAAATTTCAGTGTTGATTCAATGAAGGAATTATTTAAAAACTTTCTGATTTTCTTCCGGTCACTTAATTTTGAGCCCCCAAAATATCTTTTGAAACTATAATTAGTATGAATAAAAAACAAAAGTCCGAAGGTTTGAATAGAAGAAAAAAAATATTTTAAAGGAACACCTCTTTTAGAAAATAAGTATTGAAAATCTGAAAATTAAATGTAAAAAAACTTTTAAAAATTTGGATTTAAAAAAATTTTTTTACTCTTTTGTTTATATATATAATTGTCTTTTAAATTATCAGTGAAAAAATTATACATCGATATTTGTTTTGTTAAAAAGGGTTTTTTCCAAAAATTATTAGATAACAATTCTAAAGTGGGCTTGTTATTAGATAGATATTTGTTTTTAGAATCTAAAATTATGAAATTTAAAACTTAAATTTAGGCATTTCATATTTTAAATGAATTTTATCTATTAATTAGATATATGAATTGTTGTTTTCAAGGTGCATATAGGTGGCATTTATTTTAAAGAATTTCAATTTATTTCCATTGAATCAGTTTGATTGAAATGATTCAGTAATCTAAAAGAATTTGTTGATTAATAAGTCAACACTGAAAATTTTATTAAAATCAGATAATTCCCTGATTTTTGGCAATTTTTTTTTCTGCATTTAAGATATTTCTTGTTGACTCTTTCTAAACAAAAACGCCAGATTTTGGGGGGACTCTTTAGTTTTTCTGTGTGTTTTGAACAAAAAAAGATATTTCATTTAAATCAATATCAAAAGTTAATCATTTTTCTGTACATAGTGTATTTAATTTTTTTCTATTATTAATTTCTAAGAAGAAACTATTATAAGTTTTAAAATCTTAAATGATTTGGGGATTTTTAGTCCGTAACTCTTTCACACAAAGGGCCCATTTTGATAACTTTTTTCAGGTGAATTTAATTGTTTAGAATGTATTAAAAAAATTTTTTCTGATGCTAATCATACTTTTGAAATTAAATAAAAACTTGACCTTAAATAATCGATTTAATTAATTTTAATTTGTTTTTAAAATGAAAATGTGCACACACCTATCAAATATGTACTGTGATGTGTTTTTTTTGCTTTTTATCGACAAATATATGTAGATATTATTACACTACTTACCCCCCCCCCCCCCGCTTTTTATTGGCACATCAATTTAGATATTTTACAACCTACCCCATCTTTAAAAAATGTTGTTTTTTTTTGTTTTTATGAATTTGTACAAATTTAAATTGAATTTCTACAAAACAAAATGTCCAACACCCCCTACCCTCAAGGCGTAAAATCCTTCAGTCTTTTTCAATATTTTTGTTTTTAAAATAATCTACTTTAAAAAAAAACAATTTGATTTAGCCTTTTTAATGATTGGTTCTCATATCATATTCATCTCTGTATTTGGTCTACTCAGTAGGTCACTACAGTGAGCTGCTTCTTTAAGACATCTTATTTTCCATGTCCTTCCCTATCTATTATTTCAACTTGAAAATATAATTTTAATATATGGGGATGTTCAAGGGCTGCCAATGGAGATAATTTTTTAAAATTTCTTAATTTTAAAACAATTACCAAAAATCAGAGAATTGTCCAATTTTAATGAAATTTTCACCAAATTATTTACCAACTTAATTTTATAACGATTAGCTTATTTTATTGAAGAAACTTGAAAAAAAATTTTTTTTTATCAATTTGACCATTTGAAGAAAGAAAATTCCCAGTCCCTAATTTTTACATTTTTTGAAAGATCATATCCAGAAGAATATATAGAAAAATAACAAAAATGAAAATTCAATACCCTAAAAAAGTGATTTTAGAATTTAAAAATTATTTTCTTAAAACTCAAAAAATAAACGTAGCATGTATTTTTTTCGTAGTTTTAAAAAAAATATTTTTCTTTAAATTGATGCAAAAAAAATTATTTTATCCAAGTTAAATTGAGTTTTTTACTACCTTAAAAATTTCAAGGTCAATTTTACATGTCTGACAATATTCATGACTAACTTGAAAATTTAACAAAAGATAGCCCTAAATTTTATCTTTTAAAAAATTTAAGTTAAAAAATATGTGATGATGTGCTGCATATTTTCTGAGATTTAAAAAAAAGTTTAATCGTCAATTTCAATTATGGATGACAAAACAGGCTGAATTCTCTCCCAGTCTAGTTAAATATCTCAATCTCAGAGAAAAGTCTTTTTTGCTACACTTCCAAGAAAAATTACTTTTAAAGATATTGGAAAGAAAATTCAATATTCATCTTTTACTTCAAAATAACCAGATGTGAAAACATAATCTTGTAAAATAAGATGATTGAGGGGGAAGTCATCAGCGTTGTTATATCCTTGGGATCATTGGAAATTTCTGGTCTTTCAACAACGGACTTCCTCACCCAGGGGACCAATCGGGCTTGATCAAATCCCGACCCTTCCCTCTCGGCACATGACCTCGCCTCTGGAGGACCATAGTTTTATTGTACTGGTCACCTGACCTCCAGCCAATGGCAATAGAGCTCTCCTTATTTATATTACATTCATTTTATTACTCGAGTTTGGTCTTACTACCAGGAAGAACGGTTGTTGTAAGTTTTTTTGTTTTTTTTCATTTTAACACCCCCCCCCTCTTTGTTGAATTTTTAAAATTTTACCATTATTTTTTTTTTTTTCTATTTATTTATTTCCTTATCCTCCAGAGAGGGGTTTTCCCTTCCCAATTTTTCTTTTTACTGTATTTTTTTTTCCTCAACAAACCCATTATATGTACTACAACTTAAAAAAAAAAAAAATCCCGACTGTTAAAGTTTACTAATACACACCGAATATATACAAATAATTCGTTTTTTTTTTTCATAAAAGGACGATTAAAACAAATTAGTGACGATGTTACCAATAACACTAATCTAATAAATATCATGCCGGACATTTAAAATTAATACACAATAAAATGTAACCAATAAGCTTAATTTTACTTATATAAAATTAAACGTTTCACTAAATTAACGAATTAAAAACTTAACTTTAAAATTTAATAATACACAACGAATCTATACAATAATATACAGATAGACAAGATATACCCAATGCATATTTACGACGAATATTCATACTACCTGCATAAATATAATAAATATTACACCTCTTCATGATATTTAACCCATGAAAAATTACATCGAACTCTGTTCTAAAATATGAACAATGATTTAAAATTTAAACTTCTAATCACCAGGTTGTTCAAATAACAAAAATGTTTATCGAAAACGGTTAGAGAAATTAAACGAGCAACCTACCCAGTCATACTTTGCCAGCTCGGTTGAGGGGGGCTCAACCAAACTAACAAAATATGGCTGGGTATTGATTTCTCCCTATGTTCAGTGAGAAATCTACCCATCTCAAAACAAACAAAAAAAAACAAGAAAAAAGATGAAAAAACAAAAGACAATACTCTTATGTAAAACAAATGATTATATGGATGATTCGTAGAAGTTACCTAATTATGCTAATGTTTATGACACACATACACGCCTAAAAGCGAGAAAAAAAACAAAAACAAAAAAAAACGCTTAAACCGAAGAACAATACCCTTAAGTGAAACGAATGATAAAGTGGTAATTTTATTGAAATTACTCAGTTATGTAATTAATTATGACCTACACGTACACACTCATAAAAAATTTTTTAAAAGAATAAAAAATAAAAAAATAAAAAATTGACGTTCTTCAACTCAAGCTGCTTTGTATTGTGTTTTCAGTTTCTTAAGCTCTTGCCTTAAAGATTGGATTTGTGATTCCCTCCGGTTCTTCCTGTGTTCTTGAGCTCCTTTTTTTTATGAGGCCAAACCTTTCACCGGCGTAACTTATCCTTTGCTACTGGCCATTTAATGCGAGTTACTGTTTTTAGAGTTGCGTTGACAGTTGCTTGGAGGTTCTGGGCTCTGTGGTGTGATTCCTGGCCGGGCCCCTCCTATGTCTCACCAGAATAATCTGTGCGTTGCACCTGTCATGGCACAGCTAAGCATTTCATCCGAGCTTTATGAATTTTTAAGCCATATTGATTTTACAGATTTTGTCACGAACACAAGTCTTGTTCGTACTCTGGTCTTCGTTTGCTGGGGTCGTTAACATTTTATCTGTTTTGTTAAGGCTCTCATCCTCCCCCTCTCGGGATCCATTGGTGGTATTCTTCTACAAGATAGTTAAGAAATTTCAATGTCTCCCCACCATAGGTGTGGACTCAGCGGCAAGGGACAAATAATGAGGTATCACCTCTTGGGATATGCATTTATCTCCCTTATACCCCAAAAATTGAACATGATTATTAATATACAATAGTATATAAAATATGATGCAGATATAAAACAAGGGGTGGTCATTGTAAAATATCTACATATATTTGCCAATAAAAAAGTGAGAAACACAGCACAGTAAATATCTGAAATTTGTACTAATTAAAAATAAAAATTCAAGAAATAAAAAAACATTTATTTAAAATATTGGGTGAGGGTTTAAAATTGATTTGCTAATGAAAAAATAATCCATTAATATTGATCATGGCTAAGCAAAAACAGAGATTTAGCTGATGAGCTGGATTTGCCTCATGACCCCGTCGCCACCAGCTGCCAGGAGCCTGGCACAAGAGAGTGTTGTGATCATTGAGCAAGCCAGTGCTGCTTCCCATAGAAACACACCAAAATCATTTGATGATGACAAGATAATCCAGTTTTGTCAAGTGATCCGATTGTCATCAGTTGTCATGATTGCCAAGATGATCAAACATATCCTGTCCCCTTCAGGAGAAGTACTCATCAGAAGTGACCTCCTCCAAGCTGTCACTTTTGGGATTACAAGATCAGGAAGGGGTGTAGTGAAGTGGGACCAAAGGGTCCAAACTTACCTGATGCTAAGGGTCCTCACGCATGAGTGGGACAAGCCATTTTATGACTATTTGCATTTATGAGCAAGTAGCTAAATAAAAAAGCAAGCAACTTGAACAGAAGGCAGAAGGAGCCACTTTCTCATTGTGCATATGATGTTTGACCCAGCAACTGTCATGTCAAACAATAATAATAGCCATGAAGAAGTGGAAACAGTATTCAGCCCATTCTCCTGTATCCAGGCCCAAGACAAGCCAAGAACACTCTCACCACTTGTGCTACCAGGCTCAGGATCTATCCTGATAGTAATACAACCATTATGCTTTAGTGGGCAAAATGCCTACTGCTCATGGGACTCTCAGAAATAAATTTATTCACCTAAAAAAAGGGTGTTAAAGTTGGCTTGCTATGGAGAGCCACAAAACAGGCACTATATATATGTAAAAAAATACAAGTAGTATACTTAAGCAAGACAGCCTGTATTGATGTAGGTATTTCTTTACTATCCAGTACTGTCCAGGCAATTTTTACAAGGGTTCTGATGCTATTTCTTGCAATCCAGTTGTGATAGTAGAAGCCCTTCTTTGCCTATTTCCCATACTCCCCTCCCCATATACAATTCTGAAATAACTCAATCAAAAAAGGATTTCCGTCCAAATGTTCTCTCATTGAACTTGAAATTCAAAATTTCTGGAAGTTACTGTATGAGTCGATTCTTATAGGGGCTTAGTATTGATAGATGGGAGAATTGTAGTGCCTAAATCCCTCAGAGCAAAAGGACTACACTGTTTGCACTCCATGGTGTAATTGGGATAAAAGCCCATGCCAATGATTCAGTATATTGTACTTAATAGCTTATCCCCAATCTAATGATTGGTTAAAACTTGCTGTAAAAACAGTTTAATAAATGGCAACACAGATCCTTATTGTTGAGGAGATAATGACAACACAGGTCAGGCCATCCTGCATTATTGTAACACTCTCATCCAAATTATTGGTCTATTTCAAGCACTACTCCACTGCCGGCTTCATGATTCCCTTCTTTCACAACCTATTCTCTACAAGCTACACCCTGAATGGATAGCTACAGCATGATGCCATGAGGAAAGCCTTCACCAACTCAATGCTCAGATAACAAAGTGATATAACAGATATACCTATAACTTCTGCACCCTACAGAATGGTGATACAGTAGCTATCCAAAATCCATTCAACTACCAGTGGAAAACTACAGGCAACATTTTTACTGTTCTTCCAGATCATCAATATCAAATCAGAGTTGATCAGGAAGGATTACACTTAGAAACCATAGTTTCTATAAAAAGTTGTAGGTTAAAGACATACCCAGCCCCATGCCAAGTGCAATACCCAAACCCACAGTCCTCACCAGTAATGTCCCATTCCCATATCCCAATCTCTTCCAGTAATTATGCTCACACAGCAATCGGATGCCCTTACAATAGGCCTGTATACTGTAACGTAATTAGCTAATGGGTGGCTGTTAAGTGAAAATAATAAAATCCTCATTATCACAATAAAAACAGCGGTAGGTAGATTCAAAAGTCTAAATTGTAGTTTTTAGGGTCTCAGACGTGTCTCCACTGAGTTCTTTTGATCTAATTTCCCAGGGGTGACCTCTGATTGACACATGGTCGGAGGTCTTGGAACTTTATAGAACAAATAGAAAGCCATGGAAACCAATGGAAGCTTTGGAATGTTCAATAATGTTCTATGTTCTAAAATGATCTTCATCTAGAACATTTCCTTTTCTGGAAGATTCTTAGCAAAATTATATTTAAAAGGAGTTGGCCTGTAGGATGGAGGAGAGTTCTGTTTGAGGGCAGTTGGGGCCACAGGCTGGAAAGGGAACTGATTTCGCTAGGGCATGAAAGTCCTGCTTAATACTTTATCGACTGGATGAAGGAAAGTAATTATATGAAGAGAAGTTTAATGAAGCCGACCTTGAAATACTATATGTATTAAGACCCCTCCTCTCTCTCTCTCTCTCTCTCTCTCTCTCTCTCTCTCTCTCTCTCTCTCTCTCTCAAGAACAATAAGCTGGAGAAGTGAATAAATGTGTAATTTGAAAAACAAAGTTTTTGTCATATCATTTTCTAAAACACAAGAGAAACCATATGAAGAGATTCATGAATGAATGACACTAAACATAAACAAAGACTTTACCGACCCTAAGAAAAGTGATACACACAGTTAACCTGTCAAGTCAAGGCAAATTGACCTTAACAAATGGCACGTGACCTCCCTCCCCTGACCACCAAAAAAAGGAAGATTCTTTTTGGGTAAAGGCTGACTGTTAGATCCCGTGTTGGTAAACGAAAAACCCAAAGTTGTGTGTTGCACCCATATGAAGAAACAAAACCAGTGCATTGCCCCTCGTATACCTTGTATAAGTTTTAATAGTACACCCAGGAAGTGCGCACAGAGTGTGCTGTGTTAGCACATGTGTAAACACCCCATAATGTAACAATACATCAATTTGCCTTCAGTACTCACAGCGCATGCAAACAAAAATTCCTCAGGCTCTGTCCAGGTTATTCCCACATAACAGGGCAGGCATTAAAGAGCTGTCCACTCCTCTTGTGGGGCAGAGTGAGGGGAGATGTAAGTGGTATCCCCCTTGCTATTTATAAATATGCAGAGAGGCTTTGAGGTAAACAAGCAAGATGGTTGCCGGCAAGTAACGGTCGTTGCCAAATGGTTGTTTTGACCACTTATACTTTTAGGAATATTGTTATCCAGCTCATATTTCTACAAGTTGTAAGATTCAGCACAGCAGAACAGTTAATACCACTGCATTAACATTATAGTGATATTCAGATATTTTTATATAGTGTTTATGCATCTATATTCATCCTTATTCTTTTTCCAATACTTTTGTTAATTTGATGGTTTGATTTTGCTGAATATTTCCTACAATAATGTTCAGATGACTATCATTAATATCTATTTTCTTCCTTTATTGCAACTCAAATAATCTTGCATATCAAAAATTATTTGATGTGTTTTTAATATTAGGATTTCTTTCTATTTATTCCAAATAATTCCTGTTTGTTCATTCAGGCAACAGATTTTAAGCAATGTTTTGAGTATAAAATTTAAGCAATAAACAAAAAAAAAAACCTTCTGCAATATCCATACATTATAAATGTACATGCCTTTCCATTATCATTTTTCAGTTGTACTGTCTACTCAAATATATATTTCCTTTTCAACCTTCTATAATATTTACTTGATTCACCTTGTTAATATTATAGATAATCTGCATGAATAATCCTTGATAATGAAGATATTTTCTTTCATTTAATATTTGAGTGCATAAAACAAACTTGTTTCATGAATTTTATGTTGTCAAAACTAAGTTGCAAAATAGTCATTTTATCCTCTTTCTTTTTGATTTTTATAAAGATTATCATCTACCTGCACTGTTTCTATCTTAGATCTCTCAAAGACATTTCTATCTTAGATCTCTCAAAGACATTTCTATCTTAGATCTCTCAAAGACATTTCTATCTTAGATCTCTCAAAGACATTTTAAAATAATGTTTTCATGGCTTAATCAGCATTTTCCCTTTTAATTTCAGCAAAAATATAATCAATGAAAATACTGATTTTTGGAAGGATAGGTTATTTCACATTTTTAATTCTTAGTTTCTTTTTATTGTTACATTTTTAGAGGTATAAAAAGAAAATAAATTAACCGAATACATTTTTATTACTTTAATTCAACAAGTAATTAAGAACTGAATTTAAATTTTTGTTGTATGTACAAAAAACACTTTTTAGAAAAATGAAATTTTCCAAACCACTCACGGTTACATTGTTTAGAATAATATTATAATAAATATATATGATATTATATATATAAATATATATGATATTATAAATAAATAATATTTTAAATGTAAACAAAAAAAAAACAATTCCTAAAATGAACAAACATTGTGATAAACAAATTCTTAGGAATTTTTAAAAAATTTGATAAGGAATTTGCTAAATTATTTTTCCTTTCCCTTTTTCTCCCCCCCCCTCTCTATCATTCTATGGTGTTCCTAAAATCCTTTAGTACTTCTGCTAGTTACTAAAATCCTTTTAGTACTTCTGCTATGCTAGTACCTAAAATCCTTTTAGTACTTCTGCTAGTACCTAAAATCCTTTTAGTACTTCTGCTAGTACTTAAAATCCTTTTAGTACTTCTGCTAGTTCTAAAATCCTTTTTAGTACTTCCTAAAATCCTTTTAGTACTTCTGCTAGTTCCTAAAATCCTTTTAGTACTTCTGCTAGTTCCTAAAATCCTTTTAGTACTTCTGCTAGTTCCTAAAATCCTTTTAGTACTTCTGCTAGTACCTAAAATCCTTTTAGTACTTCTGCTAGTTACTAAAATCCTTTTAGTACTTCTGCTAGTACCTAAAATCCTAGTAAAATCCTTGTAGTACTTCTGCTAGTTCCTAAAATCCTTTTAGTACTTATGCTAGTACCTAAAATCCTTTTAGTACTTCTGCTAGTTCCTAAAATCCTTTTAGTACTTTCTGCTAGTTCCTAAAATCCTTTTAGTACTTCTGCTAGTTCCTAAAATCCTTTTAGTACTTCTGCTAGTACCTAAAATCCTTTTAGTACTTCTGCTAGTACCTAAAAAGTACTTCTGCTAGTACTAAAATCCTTTTAGTACTTCTGCTAGTTACTAAAATCCTTTTAGTACTTCTGCTAGTACCTAAAATCCTTTTAGTACTTCTGCTAGCTTTAGTACTTCTGCTACTAAAATCCTTTTAGTAGTAAGTACTGCTAGTACCTAAATCCTTTTAGTACTTCTGCTAGTTCCTAAAATCCTTTTAGTACTTCTGCTAGTTCCTAAAATCCTTTTAGTACTTCTGCTGCTAGTTCCTAAAATCCTTTAGTACTAAAATCCTTTTAGTACTTCTGCTAGTACCTAAAATCCTTTTAGTACTTCTGCTAGTTCCTAAAATCCTTTTAGTACTTCTGCTAGTTCCTAAAATCCTTTTAGTACTTCTGCTAGTCCTAAAATCCTTTTAGTACTTCTGCTAGTTCCTAAAATCCTTTTAGTACTTCTGCTAGTTCCTAAAATCCTTTTAGTACTTCTGCTAGTTCAATATATTCAGAAACATATATACAAAATTCTTCAGTATTTTAATTTCTAGAAAATGCTACTAAAACTTAATTTAAAAATCTTTATTCCTTTCCAAGAGAGGAACTGATTAAATAAAAAAAATACAATCAAAATTTCACTGTACTGTAATGATTACAAGATATATATGAATACAAAAGAACTGATTTTTAGATAAATCAAATATATAAAAAAATGTGAAAAATGTCTTTAATAATTGTATCATTTCTATTTCAAGTAAAACAATTCTATGGTGGCTGATTATAGAATTAAGGATGGCACACATTATCAGCTATGAAACCTCTTGCAAATGTGAATTTTTTTTATTTTTATTATAAAGTTTCACTATATTTTAATGCTTTTATTGTAAATGTATAATTTTCTTGTACAAATGCATCATTATTATACAAAATTATATTCTAAGTTAATTTTATGTTTGTTTGTTTATTTTTTTCAGGCTCGAGAAAAGATGATAATTGAAAATGCCTTACTGAAATCTCGTTTGGACATATGCCAAGATGAAAACCTGAGTCTGAAGTGTCAAATTGGCTTAATACGTCAACATACCATTTCATTCATCCTCAACCAGATGGACACTCTGCACATGCAAAAAGAGTCAGAGGTGTGAACACTATACAAGCAATCATATAGGCTCACTAATACATATGAATAGTTGACACAATTCTTAACTAATGAAATTCATGACACATCATGTATGATGACTAGTCACAAAACCAACAATTTCATTCACTACAAATGTAGGTATTTTATAAATCAACTTGACTGTTATTTGGGTTTTGCTTGTTCTCTGCAAATGATATCAGACAATTGGGCATTAAATGATTGAAATATTTTCCTTGTTTTCTTTCTCTGACATAAACCAGTTTTTATTTTTAAAAAGACTATTTTTTTTATATGAGATTTTTTTTTCTCTTGCAATCTGGTTATGATGATATATATATTTGTATGGGATTTGTATGCTTAGCGAGAAGCATAAAGTAGTGAAAATGATTTAAAATTGTTAAAACAGAATCCATTTTTGCTTGAAAATGATACTGCTTGTTTTATAGAAAATTGTATTGATCAATCTCCCAGACTGTTTTTGAGCGCGTATACACAATGATTTTGTTGCTGGGAGACTGGATGAAGAAGAATTTAGAACATACTCAAATTTTAAAACATTGTTTGATGATTTCACTTCTGTTCTCTTATTTTTTTCTATTAAAGATCAATTCATAGACATTTAAAGAAAGTATAGATAAAAATATTTCAAATTGATTGTAAAAAATTTAAATGCATACATATAAATGTTTGTCTGGTTGAAGTTTAGAAATATATACAAACACATACTCCAAAATGATTCACTATTTTTATTTCTAGAAAAATTTAATTTTAAAATCTTTATCCAACTTCAAGACTTCTTCAGGTTCGAAGCTGACTTTAAACAAAAACAATCAGAATTTCACTGTGTGTGTGTGCGTGTGTGTGTGTGTGTGTGTGCGTGTGTGTGTGTGTGTGTGTGTGTGTGTGTGCGCAATAATGTTAAATAAATTTTTTTAAATAAAATTTCTGCTTCCAGTTCATTTCTCCTTGTACTCATTTATTTGATTCACTCTCCCTGAAAAATATTGGTCTAAATAGCAGAAATTATCATTTTTGTTTTCATTTTCCCTTTATTATAACAGATTTCCTCATTCAATGCATCATCATTATTATCATCATGTCACTTCATGTTTTCCTTTAAATTATCAATTATTATTCATAAATTAAATAAATCAATCAATTTTAAACAATCAAATCATCAAGTGCAAATAATGTTTAATTCATTTGCTGAATTCCTTCATAAATGAGTTATCATTTTATTCTTAAAATTTCTTATCCAATTTTCAAAAATTATTTACTCTAAAAGATCATCTGAGATTATTTATGAAGATTTTTGTTTTTCTATTTTAATGCATATTCTATTTCATTTTTATTCCATTACTTTATATAATTTTTGTGACTGGCAAACACAGAAAGTTATACTGCCTTATGTTTTTAATTAACAAGTAATATTTAGTGACATGATACTTTTATTAAAAACATTAAAGTTTTCTTGATTTTTATTTTTTTTATGATTTTAAGACAAATTTGCATCTGGGTGTTTATTATTGTTGTTGTTTTGTTTTGATAGTGTATTTCCTTTAGCTTGTTTACCAAGAGTTGATATTGTTTTTAATTCATTTTAAGGTTCTTTTTGTTGGAATTATTTTGTATATAAAGTGTGCTACAATTCTCCACCTGAACTTATAGACTAGCCGAGATCACATGGTTTATTCCTTCGCCAATCACCAGCCATAATGCGTGGCTGATACACTATTTAAACACTGATACTTGACACAGCTGTACTTTCAATCATTGAGGAGGAACTTACAATACTCAGGACTCTTTATCAAAAGAACCAAAGGATTCATTATCAGAGGATTACCAAGGATCCAATTCCACTGGACAAGCGCTCTTGCTTAAAGCCTACAGGATGGCCCATAAGATTGTAACACCTTTTACCACTGGGGTTTATATTAATATTATGTATTGTTTCTTTTTTTTTTCTTTTCAGCCTTTATAATTTTTTCTTGTTAAATTTTTTGTTTACATATTTAGACTTAAAACTAATTTGACATTTTTAGATGTCTAATTGTTTATTCTATCAATTTTTTGTTGTCTAACAATCTTTTAAAATACAGTATTTTAGTTTTCTTGTTTTTTACTTCTTATTCTACATTTATTTTCACCCATGTTCATTGTTTCCTTTCTGAATCTTAAGTATAAACTATATATATATTCATTTGATTTTATTAAAATGTTTAATTCTTGACTGAATTGATTAAAAATATCATTTTAATCCCATTTATCTCTGAAGCTAAAGAAGAGAAAACTAACTAATTTTCATTCATTTTATATATTTATGGTTTGTGAAACTAATTAAAATAATTACTCTCCTAAACTTCAAAATCTGATGAAAAAAGAATTTTTACACTGTAACAATATTCCAGCAGTTTTCAGTGTAAAACTCTATAATAGCTCCAATGCGTCTTGTCCCTTCCCCGGTCATTCTTGGTTTTATGCACACTGCGATCTCAAAAAAATTGTATGCATGCAAATTTACTCTCACCAAATCTCCTGGCTTTGGGATCATGCTTCTTTAAATTACAGTGCCAAGGAAGCCATATTTTCCTTCTCCACTCATCTTGCAAGGAAGATGCGTTCATGCCCGCTTTACTCCATGAGGTAAGTCTCCTCTCTCGCTACAGTATTTATTCTCAATTTCTCCAAATTATTTATTTATTTGACATATTTCTGGTATTTTTTTACTAAATTTATATAGAGTTCTCTATTTTCTTTTTAATTCCTACTATGATGCTCTTTTTTAAATATGACATTCATTAAAAATACTTGGCAAGTAGATTTGTTTCTGTTTGATTTCATCATATCTGCCGTTTTTATCATTTTGTGTCTTTTCTGAAGCGCGGACGCCAGCTCGACCAGTATGTCAGGACACTTTTTTTTTTCCAATAATTTCCCTACATTCTGTCGAATTTACTCCAATCCTCCTTCCATATATATATATATATATATATATATATATATATATATAATGTGTAAGTGTGTGTGTTTCTGTATTTAATTTTTAAAATATCTCTACATTTTTTCATACATATATTTTTCTCTGTCCAATATAGCTAGCAAAATATAAGCCTACATATACTAATCCTGTACGAAATGCGTGTGTGTATTCTATAAATAATTATACATATTTGTATAAATATGTTATGTGTGAATGTATATATATGCGTGTATATATATATATATATATATATATATATATGTGTGTGTGTGTGTGTGTGTGTATTCCTTGGCTTGTCGCTGATACTTGACTTTGGGGAAGGAGAGCATGTGGTGCGTGTCGCACAAGCGCACAACATGTAAAACAAAAACATGTGCAGATATTTCTACAAGTCCCAGAGTGATGGAGGAATGGTGAGTTGTGCAGGCCTGATACGCTGTAAGCACGCAGATGTGAATCTACATACGTTGTGACCTACTTAACGTCACAACCTTTCTGATTGAACAGCAACGTTTCTCTGCGAGGTTGTGGGTGAATGAGCGGCCTCTTGGTCAACACTGTTCACCCAGCCTTTTGGGATGTGTCGAGAAAAAGTGACCTAAACAAATGCCGGTTCAACTATCAAGCTGGCCAGACACCAGCGTTTCAAGGGATGTCCACATTGGCTGGGCTAGAGCAGGAAAATACTACAACACAAGACAAGGCTAAGAATAGCCACCTGGAATGTCTGGACACTTCCCAATCTTGAGAGATTGGGAAACCCCAAACTACATACTGGTATCGTGACAGGGGAGCATCTCGATATGGGGCCGACATCGATACCCTTGCGGAAGTCAGTTGCGGCGATGAGGACCAATTGACAGAAGGGGGTGGGCTGGATACACATCCTCATGGAAAGACAGGCCGATGGTAGCTGTAAGAAGTTTGAGGTGAGGTGATTCGAGCCCTCCACCCTGAAGCGACGCATGACAGATGCCATGGAAACACTCCCTACATTGAAGTCTGATCTGTGTGGCAGGGCCTGTATGTCGAGGGTTTCATATGTGTGACAGGGTACATAAAAACAAGCAGGATTCGTGGGCCATCTGCGTGCTCACAACTGCTCACAACTGAACTAATTGTAGAAATGGCCTTATTCTGTGAAGAAGCGGCAATCACCATATATATATATATGTATATGTATGTATATGTATATATATATATATATATATGTATGTATGTATGTATGTGTGAATGTATATATATGCACATATATATGTACACTAACACACGTGTGTGTGTGTGCGTTTGTGTGATTGTATTCTATAAATAAATAGTACGTATTTATGTAAAATAAGTTATACAGTATGTATGTGTGTATATGTACATATATATAATAGCATTGAAGTTAGTAATTTTATCAAGGCTTCTAGGGTTCCAATAATACTTGATATAATAATTGAACATTTTCATTAGATTTGGAAAAAAAATTCCTGTGCATCAGAATCTAATAAAAACACATAGAAATCGGTCTGTTTTCACTATGTTTTAGTGCAAGTAAATAAACTAAAACACTCTAGTAGAAAATCTTGAGAATAATAAAGTTCCAACTGTTGTTTCAAGCAAGTTTCCATGGCGTTGCATCATGCCTGAAAACTTTGAAGAAGAAAAAAAAGAAAGGCTTAGAAAAATTACGCGTCTAACGTAAGACTAATACCTTGTAATAGCACCAATTGTAAACTAGTAAAAAACATTGAATTTGTTATTTTAAGCACCCAACGGATTCCAGTAATGCCTAATATATTGCAAATTTAAAATTTTGGTTAAATTTCATAAATTTCATAAAAAAACATCCCGTATTCACTATGTTTTCATGCTTGTTAAAACAAAACAAAACATGGAAAATGCGTAGAAATTCTTAAAACTAATAAACTAATGTTCCAACTGATTTTTGATTAGATTTGAAAAAAATTTGTATACCTGAAAATCTAATTAAACACTGCAAAATCAGTCTGGTTTCAATATGTTCTTACACAAATAAAAAATATCTTGTAGAAGGACTTAAAACTAAGAAATTAACGTTCCAACTGTTGTTTCTAGCAAGATCCAGGGCCTTAAATCCTGCCTAATTTTTTGGGGAAAATTTTAAAAATTGAGTAATATCATATTTTTAAAATAATAATAATAATAATAATAATAATAATAATAATAAACGTGTGTATTATCATTGAAAATTAATAAAATAACATTGAATTTGGTATTTTTAGCAAGCCTCCAACAAGTCTAATCATGCCTGATAGTTTGCAAGTTTGAAAATTTAGCTTAAAATACTAGGGACTAGCAAACAGAGGCTAAAATTCTTTTTTGACAAAATGACTTTAGCCCCCCTACAGAAAATAATTTACCAAAACTCAGGGAATTATCGGATTTTAATGAAATTTTCAGTGTTTATATATCAATGAATGATCTTTATAATGCATTATTTATTTTATTTTAAAACTTTCTCATTTTTTTCAGGTCACTTAATTTTGACCCCCCTTATGTTGGGGCGTAACATTGCTTCAAGTTGGTCCTAACTTGATACTAATTACAGTATAAATAAAGAGATAAAAGACCGAAGTTATGAATAGAAACAAAAAAAAATTTTTACGGTGGAGCTCCTATGAGAAAATAAGTACCGAAAATCGAAAAATAAAATGTTAAAAAAAATATAAAATAATTTTTTTAGGAGATTTCTTTTTTACTCATTTCCATAATTATTTAATTGACTATTATCTTATTAAAAAAAAATTATATATCGATATTTTTTCTGCGAAAATAGAATTTTTCTTCAAAACTTATTAACTCGAGGGTATAATGTAAGGTTTGCATTAAATAGATATTTATTTCTAGAAACTAAAAATATAACATTTTAAACTTAATATCAAGGCCACATATTTTAAAACAATTGAATTGATTTTCAATAAAAAAAAAAAAAAAACAATGTTTGACCAATAATTCTATGGAAGGCCAAATGTTTTATGTTTTAAAAACATAAAATATTTTCCTCTCTATTCAGGAGAGTTATTGTTTGTGTCAGTAATTTAACCGAAAGATTCAATATCTAATAAGTTAAGGTAAGTTCATTTCATTATTACTATTTTTAATTCAATTATTCCTTTTTAATTAAAAATATTCAAATTCTAATTGATGTTTTCTCACTTTTTATCTTTAAATTAACTTTTTTTTTTAACTAAAATAAAAAAAAATGCAATTCTAAATTCTTGTCATGTCTGGCCGGACAGGACTATCTGGAACCACATCTAAATTTTTTGTTTTTAATTTTTGTTTTTTTCCTTCAATGGATTATTATCGATTGCACACCAATCTATCAGATTGTAAAAAAAAAATTCTAAAAAGTTCTTTATTTTTAGGAGACGGTGCTAAATTCATTTTGTCAAAAACCGGGTTTTACGTCAATCAAACAACACAAAAAAATATTATGGCAATTATGGAATACCATACACGAAACGTAAATAATACGCAAATTTTATTTTCAATGAAACTGTTATAAACCGTATTTGCATGCAAGCGTATGGTGATGAGGAAAAGAACAAAACACAGATTTTAAGTTTTAAAATTGTATTAAGAAAAACATGAGAACGGTGAAAGGATAGAAATGAGGATTACAGGATAAATTTGGTTATAGTTATGGGTGGATATTAAGTTCGTAAAATGTCCAGCTTGACTGTGGTATTGGCTTATGGATGTAGGCAGAATTTTGTGTGTGTGGTGGTAGGCGCTGTGTCTTGAATAAAAGTCAGTGAGTAGTGATGGGTGTTGGTAGGTGAGTCGAGTCTTGATTATTTTAGATTCGTTAGCGGTTGCTGAACGAAATAGAATTTCCTTGTTTCACTCGGTATATCTGTTGTTGTTGTTGTTGTTCTAGGCAGAATATTGTGTATTGGTAGTAGCGTTTTTTGTGTCAACGAATGATGTAGAAATGTTCGCGTGTTGACTTGTTGATTTGACTGCCTGGTGAGGTCAGGTTTGGGTAAGTTGGGGGTGTGATCCGCCGCCTTTTGATGTGTCCTTCGTTTGCTGGCGCTCGTCGGCGGCTGCGTTCGTGATGGTGTCTAAACCTCTGACTGTCGGTGCCTTTCAAAGCTGTTCGTTTTATAGAGATTGGCGGTCCCAAGTTGGATCAATTGGAGTTGTTTTCACTTCACCCGGGAATCGCTTTCATTGGATGATATTCGAATTTTATTTACCAATTTTTTATTTTTATTTAATTTTGGGAATTGACTATCAAAGCGGAACTCCGATTGGAGCCCATGAGCAGATATATGTTAAAATGGTCATTCCGTTTTAGGTAACGATGGAGGGCACTTCCGACTTTATCCGTCCCGTTGGCGAGTGTATGTAGCTTGTATTAGTGAATCGGGAGATTTCGACTTTTACATATACAACAAAACTAAATATATTTTTGATTTTTTTACATACAAAAAACGGATTTTCCTTGGTTAGAGTGTGAAAAATTTCAGTAACATTTAATGAATATGTATTTAAAGTAACGCTTTACTTATTTCTAAAAAGTTTATAAGTATTTTAAAAATATTTTAAAGCCATTATTGAACACGATAAATCAAAATAAATTCAACGTAACTTTTTGTTGAAATTCGGACGATTTTTAATGTATAAAATGTATTTAAAATAAATTGCATATTGTAATAATATTTTTCTTTTTTAATGATGGTCATTATGTTACTACTTATCGATTTAAACAAAGTTTGACCTTAAATAATAGATTTAATTATTTTTAATTCGCTTTTAAAACTCCTAGCAGACGACAAAAAGGCCAGTGGCTATAAAATACTTTAAAATCAACGCTAAAAACACTTGAAAAAGACCATTTTCACTTTGTTTTTACGCATGTAAAAAATAAAAATAAAAACGCTTGTAGAACGCCTTAAAACTATAAAATGAACATTCCAACTGTTGTTTCTAGCAAGGTCCCATGACCGTACACCTTATCTGATTGTTGGTACGGTGGGAATGTTTGGGGAAATTTTCCAAATTGGAGTTTGAAAGCCTTTTTTGACTTCGAAACGCGTTATTAAAAAACAAAGAACCTGTGTAGCAATATTGAAAATTAATAAAATATCATTGAATTTGGTATTTTTAGCAAGCTTCCAATGGGTCTAATTCTGCCTGATAGTTTGCAAGTTTGAAAATTTTGGATAACTTTAAAAATTTTGCTTAAATTCATATACATTAAAATCAACAATAAAAACACTTGAAAAAGACGTCAAAACAGGCCATTTTTCACTTTGTTTTGACGCATGTAAAAAAAACCTTTAAAACGCTTGTAGAACGCCTTAAAACTATGAAATTAACATTACGCTGTTTCTAGCAAGATGCCATGCCCGTATACTTTAAAATCAACGCTAAAAACACATGAAAGAAACGTCCAAACAGGGCATTTTTTACTTTGTTTCGGCGCATGTAAAAAAAAACAACCTTAAAAACGCTTGTCAATGACACTGGTTGATGACTGAAGGGTTGTGAAAGAGGTCCGTGAAGTGCTCCGTCCATCGTTTCATGATACCCTCTGGGCTATTATGGAGGAGAGACCCATCCTTCTAGTGGAACCATTGAAGATCGTTGTGGGCCGAATGCCTCTCTAATTAAGTGGTACAGCATTTAAGCGTCCT
This sequence comes from Doryteuthis pealeii, assembly GCA_023376005.1. Classification (NCBI taxonomy): domain Eukaryota; kingdom Metazoa; phylum Mollusca; class Cephalopoda; order Myopsida; family Loliginidae; genus Doryteuthis; species Doryteuthis pealeii. The sequence goes on along the minus strand of CM042158.1, from coordinate 81,039,381 downwards.
TTTTATCATAGGCCTTCTGGATTCTCTCTGATATGTTTAACCACCACTGGTTTTTCATTTTGTGTAAGCTCAGTTGAAGTGATGATCTTGAACTTCTAAAAGCCTGTCGTGGGGATTCATGGTCTTTAACTGATGCACCGAGAAATTTTTGGTACAGATTGTTTTTCTCCTCCAGAAGTTTGTTGATCTGTTGATCCTTCTCATCGAACCAGTCGGGATGTTTCCGTTTCTTGAGGCCAAGGATCTTGACGCTTGTCTTATAGGTCTTGGTCTTAAAATCATCCCATGGGTCGTCAAACTGCTCCTCTTCGAAGGCTTTCTGCAGTTCCTGTCACACATGTGAGTCCTGAAGTTTGGAAACATCAATGACTTTTACCCCCTGAGCGCGAGACTTGCGCATGACATGGAGTTTTAGTTTACCATGCACAATTTTGTGATCCGAGCCACACTCTGCACTTCGCATGACCCGCACAGTGTGCACATCCTGAAGGTCCCGTTTGATATAATCAAATATGTGCCCATTCCCGGATCACGGATGAATCCAGGTTGCCTTATGAGCTAGCTTTTGGTGCGAAAATGTGTTGCAGATAACGAGTCCGAGCTTTCAGAATGGAGGTTATGACTGACCTGATACTCTGGTAGAAGATCAGAATTCGTCGCTGCCAGAGATGCCAGTCATAAAACGGTTGCCTGGCAATGGGACCCGAAAGTGCATGATCCCGTCACTGACGCTGTGTGGCTGCTCAATAAGATTGACTAGCTCCGTGCGAATTGCAAATGCCACTCTTCCCACCCGCCTCTCTCCCACCGACCTGCCCTTCCAAAAGACAGTGTACACAGCCCCCATCTCTGTCAACTGGCTGGAACGGACTTCCGCAAGTGCGGCGATGTCTACCCCGTATCAAGACAGTTCCTTTGTCAAGTTAGCAGTTCGTAGTTTGGAGTTTCCCTATGCCTCAAGATCGAGAAGTGTCCGAACATTCCAGGTGGCTATTTCTAGCCTAGGTTTTTTGTTGGAATATTTTGTTTTCGTCCTGCTGATGTGAACAGCCGCCAACCGGAGGTTGTTGGTCAGCTTGATAAGTGAACAGGCATTTGTTTAAGTCACCTTTTCTAGACCCTCCCCAGATGTCTGGGTGAGCAGGGTTGCGCAGTCACTCACGATCTCGCTGAGGCTCGTTGCTGTTCGATCAACAATGCAGTGACGTTAGATGGGCCACGTGCAAATTCACAGCTGTGTGCTTCCAGCCCGTCTGGGCCTGCACACGTCACCAATCCTCCATTGCCGTTAGACTTTTAGAAATGCACATGTTGACATGTTGTGCGATTGTGCGACACGCACCGCACGCTCTCCTTCCCCAAAGTCTAGTATCAGTGTCAAGCCGAGGCAAGATGACTGAAAGGCTTCAGGGAACGCAGGTTTTACTTCAGAGTTTCCTTCTCCTAGGTAGACGATCTGACGCCTTAATTTTCTAAGTTTTAACTTAGTATAAGTTAATTTTCTAAGTTTTAACTTAGTATAAGTCCAGAGATTCCCTTTTCTAGGTGACCTCGGTACAATTTTATCAGCTTCGACTAGGGTAAATTACAATTTTAATTTAAACACGAAAACAGTTTTGAACTTAAAAATACCGAACAAACAAGACGTACATGACAAGAACATTCCTGAAATTTAGAAACAATTTTAATTATTTACCTTATATTGAAAATATACCAAATTGATAATTAAGCTTGAACATATTTCTTTAGGGAACAAAGTAAAAATATGCAAATAGTTAACTAGTGATTGGATATTTTGAATTTAAAAAAAGATCTAATAGAATAAAATAAAAAAAGAACAAATAGAATAAAATAAAATAGAATAAAAGGTAAAACGTTATTTTTCTTTTATCAATAATTTTAGATTGACTGTAATTTTAAGAGGATATGAGATTTTAAGAATTATTTATATTTATAAATAAATACTTATTATTATAGATGTATTACATAGTTTGAAATTGTTTCAATAAATGTTCACCTTGAACTTATTTCTTTAGGAAACAAATTAAAAATAAACAAATAGCTGTTGATAGGGTTTATTTGTGATAGGGAAAATTCTTCAGGAAACGTCAAAATTCTTATATTATTACTCCAAATCGTATCCTCCTAGGATTTTTCTAGGTGAACACTTGGGGAAGCAAATTCAAATTATGTAATACATCTATAATAATAAGTATTTATCTTTATATATAATTAATTCTTAAAATGTCATACCCCCTTAAAATTACGGTCAATCTAAAATCATTGATCAAGAAAAATAACATTTTACCTTTATAGTTTAAATATTTTATCTTATTCTATTTGATTTAATTTGAATTTAAATTTAAAATATCTCAAAAAAACCCTCACTAGTTAACTATTTTCATATTTTTACTTTGTTTCCTTTTGTTTGTTCAAGGTGAACATTTATGGTAACAATTTCAAATTATGTAATATATCTATGATAATGATAATATTTGTCTTTATATATAATTAATTCTTTAAAATTTCATACCCTCTTAAAATGACGGTCAGTCTAGAGTTATTGAACACTTTGCCATTTATAGTTTAGATATATTATTTTATTATATTTTTCTATTTAAATTTTTAAAAAACAAAAAAAACTTAAACAACCATAAAATATAGTTCTCTTAAATTATTCATCAATTTGAGTCTGAGTAAATAACCCATACATTTCTCTAATAAATATTTGAAGATAGTCCTTTTTATTTATCTTATTTATTTTTTTATTTTTACTATTGTAAAAGTTATTCAAAATCTTCCAGTTGACCGTTTTTATCTTAAATTCAAAAGTGTACATTGTTGTAATTTATACCGGATGTAGAACAGACAACATTAGATACAATAAAGATATTTGAATCGTTTCTCAACAGTAAGACACCTATTCTATCCTCTCCAATATCTTATATAATAATTATATTAATTTAATGCTTCAAAAAAGAGTTCAATAAGAATGAAGAAGGCTTTTCCATTAGGGTCCTCTCTTAAAAATTTTTTTGAGAGGGCCTTGGAAAAAGATTTCTTGATTTATTCTATTCTATTCATTTCATTCATTTTTATTCCATTTATTCATTCATTTTTTTTCATTAATTCTTAACTAAATAATTTAGAAGCATACACGAGAACATATTTTTATATATATATATATATATATATATATATATATATATATATATATATATATATATATATATTTGGTACAGGAGAACTTATATAACACTTAAAGTGGAGGAATCATGTGTATATATGGAGGTAATACTTTATTATGAAATAAAATATAAAATAAAGGGGATACGAATGCCTTTTCGACCGGTACTTTTTCAAGTATATACACCGGCGACGGATAAAAGTCAGATTGTATAAGAAATTCATAAGAACAAATGGAGCTGAGCCAGAGGGGCACAAAAAAAAAAGGAAGGGCGTGTATGTATGAACCCTAGATCGAAACAGGGTTAGAAATGTCTCCCAGTAAATAAAGAGAGTGTTTCGGAGTTTGTCTGCACAGAGAAGGTCGAAAAAAAGAAATATAGACAGCTGAGGATGGTTAAGTGCTGTTTAGACCTGGCTCTGTGCAAGACGGAGAAACACTCGTCTGTATAATCGGTTCTACAAGCATTTATAGATAAATGTTCAGCTATGGCCGAATCATATGCTTGGGAATGCCAGGATGTATTATTAGCAATAGTCTTGCGAAGTGTTCGAGGAACATGTTGCTTTATTCTAATTTCAAGTCTCTGGGATGTACGCCCAATGTATACCGAACTACATCGGCATTTAAATATATATATTTTATTTTATTTTATTCATATATTTTTTTTAATGTTAAAAAGTAAAAATAAATAAATAAAATATATAAATATATATATATATAGAAATTAAAATAAAAAATTAAAAAATGATAGAAAAATAAGAATCTAGATATTATGATGTATAGATAGATCATAGGTATACAAACAAACAGACACATACGTTACACACAAATAGTTATGAATGTTATGAACACATTCAAGACGAATGTTAAGAATACATTTAAGATAAACACACAAACGAATAGACAGATAGAAAGACAGATAGACAGATATTAACAGGGCAAAAATAGATAATCGGATAATCTTCATACAATGACTGCTATTTAAACAGTAGCATTGCAACCAACAAAGCCTTCATCAGATGATGACTCTGGGTTCAGGCATGGTTTCGGGGCTGAAGCATCATTACCACTAACCCAGAGCGCCCCAGCAGTATCTCACGATACCACCAGACTTTGTCGGTTTGATGTCACAATATAGGACTGCCATATCCACGCTGATGCGGTTAGAGCTTTCTCCTGAATCTTTTTTAAGTATTTCCTGTTGTCTGATAGAGAAAGTCCAAGTTTAGACAAAAATGCCAAGGTTGAGTTGGCAATAAACCCCCGACATCCAACCTCAATGGGAAATACATCCGTTATCCATCCGTTTCTGACGCATTGTCCACGTAGGTCTTCATATTTTTCCAACTTTCGCTGATGGGCCCAATCCAGATTTTCTTCAAATGGAACTGTCAACTCAACGATAACAACTTTCTTTTGATTAACAGATTATTTGAAGTGAGCACATACGTGCACTCACTCCAAACAAACTTTTTCTTTATTCGGAAATGAGATACAGCGCATGTGCACACAACTCGGCATGTATGTCCACGCCAAGAGACTTGAGTTCTTCCCTCAAACGACTAGCGCTTGAAGGGTCCCTCAAACCTCTCCCATTTATACTGGCAAGAAGAAGAGTCATTGTCGCTTACCTTATTCAGTGTCCACCACTGACAGGAAATCCTCTCGAGTAAGGATGCCGACGGTTTGGCCAAGACTATCCTTGCCCAATTCATTTGTAATGGTGTCGGTCCTGGCGATACCGCCGACATCATGGGGAAACTTAATTTTTATAGCCCTGTAAAAGGAAGGGTGTATAAAAACGGGTCCCCTCCCTTTACATTTAGGTCTCATAGTTTTCGCTCTGTGATGCACCCTGTTGACCAACGTCATGCCCGGAAAGGCCTTTTCGGCCGCTTCAATCATTCGCCACACACTGTTTGCATGGTCACTGGCCTCCCGGACAAACGTGGTTACTAGGGGTGCATCCCTAAAGTTCAATGGGTTGTTTATTGGTTTCCCATCCACGGAGTGCAATTGTAGGAGTGGAGCCCACGCTCTTTTTTGTTGAGCAGTTAGCGACCTGTCTATCTGCTCTGGCTCCACTCTGCATAGGTTTTCCGGAAACAAATCGCGCTTCCTATCCTGTGGATGGGTCTGTCTTTGAGGAGATCTCGATCTTGTTGAAGAAGATGGAGATGGAGAGGGAGATCCTCTCCTTTCGTTGGATTGTGGTTGAGGGGGGTATTTTGGGGGGGTTGGTATATTTTCACGGGGCTGGGATAAAGGTATAGGGAGTTGGGTGGTGTTTTCGGTGTTTTGTGTGTATGTGGTGGACTCTGCCACCGTGATTTTGTCTGGGCCTTCTTTTTCTTTCGGCTGACCGCTATTGTACTGTCAGCCCCCTCCCCCTCAACCTCTAGATGCCGTTTCAACCCAGCTCCACCGAGCTCTACAAGTTCCATTGGTATAGCTATTTCAATAGCCAATGGAGCCGGCTTGCTGGGGGGGGGGGGTTCTTGTTGGGCGAAGCCTTTGGGGAAGGTTTTGGTGTGCTTTCCGCGGGCTTTTCTGAGGGATCACAATCCTCTGACTTGTGTTTGGTGGGAGAGTCAGAAGTGGCCGAGATGTAGGAGGTTTTCCTCCCTTTTCTTTTCACCTCAGACCACCCCTCTCCCACCTCTGGTAAAGTTGCTGTTTTCGTTGTAGCTGGTTCTGCTCCCGATTTTGGTGCCGCTTTTACTGGAACCGCTGCAGGAGCCCCTGCTGTTCGAAGTGGGCAGTCTTTTGCTGTATGCCCCTGTTGTCGGCAATTCCAACATTGAGGCTTACGGCCCTCTACCACAACCGAGATGTGTTGCTCCCGGAATGTGTAGCCATGAGGGATGTTAATGAATTCTTCCCTTTTTAAGTTCATCAGGAAGATGAATTGGGCCATTTTAACACCTCTCTCTGTTATCGTACTCATGGCTGTAACGTCCCCGTAGTTGCTGAGAATCGCCATCAGACACTCAACTGATAATGTCGCGGGGACGTTATACAGAGTTACCAGAGTTCTCCTTTTGCCTCGGTATTCCGGTTGGAGCTTGTGTGTTTTGTGGTAGAGGCTCTTGGTCGCAAACCTCAATGCCTCGGCCTCACTAGGGAGTAGGACGTCCCACGTGGCGAAGCTCCTTCTGCACAGGTGCTGAGCTGGTACATTATTTGCCAGTAGGGCGTCCAAAACGGTCTCCTTTCTGAGACTGGTGAGTTTTCTTGAAGCCGCCTCTGTCGTTATGAAAGAGAGAATCCGCGGCTTCAAATCCTCCACTGCCTGGGGAAGGGGTTTGATGTCTGTTCCTTCCACCAGGTGTTTATACTTATTGGTCCAATTGGACCTTTGGAGCTCTGGAACCTGTTCTTTAAATTCCTCTTCCTGAGGCGGTCTCCATGGGCTCTTCTTTGCCGGTTCAGGGGCTTTTGTTGCTGGTTGGGAATTGGGTTTCTTAGGCAACAGTTCTTGCAAGGAACTTGGGAGAGCTGGCCAGGCCGTACTGTTTTTAGAAGTACCGGGCAATTCGGCACTTGGTGCTGGCCTTCTCCTTTCTTCTTTTCCTCTTCAAGGGGCTATTTTCTTGGGGTGTTGCCTCCACCCGGTATGGGCTGGCACTGGTACCCTCCTGATTGTTGGTTTGTGGGGTGGGTGCGGCCTCTGCTCGGGCTGAGCCAGCATCACACTCCACCCTACGTTTAGTTACACTCTCCGTTGTTTTGGGGTTTTGGTTTGACAGGGTTGGTCCTTTACTTGTCCTTGTCTGTTTCTGTACCCTTGTTCGGGACGGAGTTGGCCCTTCCTGGGCCGGACGTAGTCTCCTTCTCGATTTGGACGGGGTTGGCCCTTTCTGGGCCGGACGTGACCCCGTCCATAGCGGGTACCTTGAAGAGGGCTTCGGCCGTGCCCTCTCCTTGGTCTGCGTCTCCCAACTGGGAGAGCGTTGTCTTGGTTAAACAAAATGCGCAATAATGGACCAAAAATATTCAAAAAATTGTCCAAAGTAGGGACACAGGTATCAATAGCAAAGAAGAAAGACGTAGAAAAGAAAAATACTGCAGGAAGAAGAAAAAATTTCCGACCTTTCTTTTGATTACCAGATTATTTGAAGTGAGCACATACGTGCACTCACTCCAAATAAACTTTAAAATTTATTTGGAAATGAGATACAGCGCATGTGCACACAACTCGGCATGTAGCCGGAAGTTTGATTTTGGGGGAGAGGTGATAAAACTGGTCATATCACTACACGGATCTATCTCGATAGGCTCACTCACCGACCGACTAAAAGGATCTATGGTGTATGCAGTTTTGGCTTTTTCTTGTTTTTTCTTTTGTTTATTTTACAGACTTTGTTTGTCTATCTAAGGGATGGGGTCCTGAGACAGGATCCCCGTCAGTGCTGGCCATGATGGGCAGGTAACAATGTCTCTACTCCTGCCCCCGTTCTCACACACAAGCTTGCGGCATTTATCCACCTTTCGTGGAATGTCATGGGTTCGAGCATCCTCCTATCGCACTTAATCCTTACCTTAAGCTGATGCTTAAAATAACAGATCAGATTCTGACAGGAAAATTCCTCGTCCTCATGCAATCCCTTGTTTCGCGTCGACCATATCACCATTCTAGCTACGGCTAGTATAGCGAAAAACACCTTTCGTTTTTCTCCGGCGAACGGTGGACTGACATTGTCCACGACGTAACCAACGTCGAGCGGCACCCACTGATTAGGTGCAATATGGGCCGTAACCTTGTTCACGTACTCCCAAAACGAACGTACCCCGTTACAGTGGTAGAAGGCGTGCTCAGCCGTTTCTTCTAAACCACTGTTGCAACGGGTGCAAGATGGAAAATCAGCAGCGTGCGCTTTGTATTGTTCGCTTGCGAGCGGCAACGCATTCCGAGCTAGTCGCCAGGTGAGGGAGAACTCGTTGTTCATGAACCCAGCACCTGGCGCCCAATTCCACTGTGAGCGGACCTCCTCTAACGACGAGCCGTGCCGCTCCACGAGCGGATCCGAGACGGGCCCCTCCACTAATGCCCGATACAGTGCCCTCCGAGGCCATGAGACGCCACTAGACTCAGGTAGTCTTCGAAGGGCTTCACGACACTCGAACAGAAACCGCTCTATCCGTCGAATTTTATGAGGCCGTAGCTGCCAGTCCGGGAAGATGTCCCGGATTCGCCACGACCAAGCGGTTTCGGTTTGCAACGATCGATTCAGAAATGCCAGCCTCTCAGCGTCTCGATGAGCCGCCAAGTTCGGCATCCCCAAACCTCCATTACCAGGCCGCTGGAAACAAACCTGACTGCGTACCTGCGTACCAAAAAGCTGAAAGGGGCCCTTTCTAACGCCAATAACCTAGCCGCGGGCAGAGGAAGTACAGACAATCGGTAAAGGATCAGCGGGAAGATGTAGGTAGCACAAACCTCCGCCCTGCCCTTTAAGGACCAACCTCCTTGGAAACCATTTTCGGATCCGAGCTTCCACCTTTGACTGTACTTCCGACCAATTTTTCTCGACTTGGAGATCGGGCCCAAACCATACGCCGAGGATTTTGATGGGACCGTCACTCCAGCGGAAGGGACCGGGCAGGGTATCGGATCCTGCCCAGGCTCCCAACCGCAGACCTTCGCTCTTTTCTAGATTGATCTTTGCCCCAGTGATCCGATCGTACCTTGCAAGCGCCTTCTTCACCGCTTCTATGTCCGAAACGCATGACACGAACACGGTGATATCATCGGCGTACGCGGATACCTTGGCTTTCACGGGGCCAGGGACAACAATTCCGCGCAAGACCGGACATGACTTTCCGTCTCTAAGCCTACGGAGCAAGAGCTCCAAAGTGAGGACATAGAGAAGAGGAGACAGGGGGCAACCGTGTCGCACAGATCGCCCAATCGGAAAGACAGCCGAGCGCTTCCCATTTACTTGTACCACTGCCGTAGGAGATTGGTACAGCATCTTGATCCATTTGCGGAACTCCGGTTTGAATCCGGTGGTCTCCAAAACAGTCTCCATGAACCGTTGGTCCACCCTGTCGAATGCCTTGGACTGATCTAAATTGATCAGCGCGGCACATTTATCGTCTTTTATCCCCTCTAGGATCATGCGAACCAAATGCAAATTGCTTTGGATCGATCTTCCTTTCACAGCGTAGTTCTGTTCTAGTCCGAAAAACGAGCTGATGTTCCAAGTCGTATGAAATGCGTCAGCTCGTGGAGCCGTCAAATATAGATGACACGTGCCTATTTTTACGCGAAAATTTCGAAATGTTTCCTTCTTTAACAAAATGTATTACTTTGTTGATGTTATTATCAGATTTATTTGCAGTCTCACAACCTATCTTCGACGCCTCCGCAACAATCTCGAGGACTTCATTGTGTCTCCACGTGTAGCTTCTTAGAGCATACTCGCATCCCGTGAGAATATGTTTCAGGCTAGCAGTTTTCCCACATGCTTTGCATAGGTCTGACGTAGCTAAGCCCCAGACGTGAAGATTGACTGGTGTTGGCAACATATCGTAAACTGCCTTTATCAGGAAACTTAATTTTTTAGGCTCCATATGTCTGATGTCAACCCTCTCTTTTGCACTCTCCCACCTGGTCCATGCGCCCTGTTTATTTTGTCTCACAGCTGTAGCACTACGCTTGACTTCCTCAAGTTGGTGGATTTCCTCCGAAATCATCATCCTTTTATTTGACGTGGATTCTTTCGACCACCAACGCTGTGGGTGAAGACCTAACCCTGATCGTCCCTTTGCCACAGTTCCAATTATTTCTTTCATCTTGAGGGGTGATTCTGCGTTTTCTACAGCTTGTTGTGCCTTCCATTTTTGACCAGTTATTACGGAAGGCTGGGCGTTCTTCACCAGTGGGTCGTGAGAGTCGCGCAGCATTTGGAAAAGTCGCGCTTTACCTAATTTGAATTTCTCAACAAGTGACACCATCGGAAGTTTTAGCTTCGTTGATGAACTGTATAGTGCCACATTTGTTAAGGAATTAGGTACCCCTAACCATTTCTTTACATAATTACTGATTAAGCGCTCCATTTTTATATATATATATAAACAGACAGCCAACAACAGATTTATGGAAAGATAGATATCAACCTATTCAGATAGATATGCAGATAAACAGATACTATCAGATCAAAGTTAGACAGATGTACAGATAGACGAATATCATCATATTGAAGACAGTTAGAGGGACCGATAGACAGATAATAACAGCACAAATATGGAAAAATGTATAGTCAGACGGACAGAGATTTACAGAATAAAGATAGATACATAGACAAACATTAACAGATTAAAGATAGATAGACATACTGAAAGATATACAGATATCAACCGACTAAATACAGATATATGGACAGGTAGACAGATAGACAATAACAGACCATGTACAGACAAACAACAGACTAAAAACAGACAGACAAATATGAACATATTTCAAGCTAGACATACAGACAGACACACAGGAAGACAGACATTATCGGAAAATAATAGATATATAGATGAACAAACATGTCTAAAATCACAAACAAGAGAGATGTATTAACAGTCATGAACACATTCAAGCTACATAGATAGATAGATAGACAGATAGATAGAGAGACAGATGGATAGTTAAACATATAGATAAATAATAACAGACAATAATTTACAAAACTTTTATAAAATAGATAAATAAAAACAAAAATAATAATATATAAAAAAAATAAAAAATAGAAGAATAATATAAAAATAATATAATATATTTTAAAAAATGAATAAATAAATAATAAATAAATTAATAAATAAATAAATAATATATAAATTAATAAATAAATAAAATAATAAATAATAATAATATAATAAATAAATAAACAGATATTAATAAAATTGATAAGAAAAAAATAGATATTAACCAAGTATCGAAAACAGACAGACACAGATGATATCAACAGATTAAAGACAACTAGACAAATCAAAATAGACAAATATAGATGTACATTTACAATATATATTAGACAAAAATGATAAGACCAACAATATCACCACTATGAATAATAATAACAATAGTAATAGTAATGATTATAATAATAATATATAACATCATACACAAGGGGGATTTCACAAAAAAATAAATCACACACACATACCAGCCACATATCCAAATTAAAATATATTAACAGATACACAGAAAGACAGTAAAACTTAAATTCAAGCTAAATATATACACATACAGACAGAAAGATAGATACCACTGCACATAAACAAACAAATAGATCGACAGAAAGTATTTTTTTAAATAAAGAAATAACAATTTAAAAAGTTAAATTCAAATCCAAGCCAAATATATAGATAAATACACCGAAAAATAGATACTACTAAGAATAGACAAGTAGATGGACAGAAAGATTTAAAAAATAAAACTCACACATATACAACTAATGACAAATCCAGCTCCCAAACACACATACTCATTCATTTTTTACCCATCCCTTATCATCCAATATTCTGACTAAACACCTGCATCTCCTTATAACACTCCCCATTTAGAGGGAAGAAAATCCACTACCCATCCCCCCAGCCACCCCTGCCCCTACTGACAACCTACTGTTTTTCACCATTCTGAAAATGTCCTTCATTGAAGCTAGAACTGGGCTGTGGTCCTGATGATGGTCTAAATGGCCGAAACGTTGCATCGTCGATAATAAACATCCATTTTCCATAACATCCCGTGTTTGTCTACTTTTCTCCACACACACACACACACACACACACACACACACTATATATATATATATATATATATATATATATATATATATATATATATATACTAGCAGAAGTATCCGGTCCATGACCGGAGTAAAATTATTTTTAGCGAGTTCAATTCTCGTTGCTTGTCTTTAGAACATATAACCCCCTTTAGTCACCTCCGAACTTTAGTCACTTCCTACCTGTGGTGAGAGATTCGGGTAAATAAGGAATGCGGTGTAGCATCCTACCCATGGTGAACGTGTTGGGTAAACAATGATAGTGCCCCATCGTGGTGTAATGGTTATTTTTTTATTTTAGCTGTGTGACCTTACTTGTGACCTTGTGTCACATCCTACACATGATGAACCGGTTTGAAAAGAGCATCCTATCGAGGTGTAGTGGTGAGCAAGTTAGCTTCACCGATCCATTACTACTGAATAATGAATTTGATCCTTGCTGGGTTCTCCATATTTGTGATCGTGTGTCACATCCTACGTGTGGCGAGCTGTTTGTGTAAAGGTTAAGACTATCCCATTATAGTGTAATTGTTAGCAAACTAGTCTCGCAAATGCATTACAACTGAATAGTGAGATCGATCCTCGGTGGATGCCTAATACTTACGACATTGTGTCACATCATACTCGTGGTGAACGAGTTATGTAAATGCCTAAATTTAAAATATTCAAAAGAATTACCCTAAACTCGTAAATGGTTTGAACCAATTTTATTTTTATTGCTGAGTTACAATGTTAGAAAATGTATTAGTTTAATTTATTTTTAACCTCATAAAAAATGTAACAACGAAAAAGAATTAAAAATAGATATTTTTTCGTCCTTCTTTTTGGGGGGTATATTTAGAATAGTACTTCAAATAAAGGTACCCATTGGTCTTAAAGATTTTCATGATTTTTTTTACTTACCAAAGAATTAAGCATTTTTCTTACAATTAGTACTGAATTAAAAAATATATTTCTGTTTGAATGAGCAATTGGAATATTTAATCGTCTTAAGACTTCTTTTTTTTTTTTTTTTTTTTTTTACTTACGAAGAACTGTGGCAAGTCCCGCAAATCGATTAATATTAATTTTTAAATTATATCATTTCATCAGTAAAAATCAAAAACTAAATTTGTACTATTCCTCATTATAAACATGTTGAATTATATTTGAAATTTTATTTCACAATGACGATTTCTGAAGTATAACTCGACTCCAAGAATAAGCTCCATTACTGCTGAGTAGCGAATTTGATCCACGTTGGATACGCCACACTTGCAAACTTTTGTCAAAAACTACCTATGGAGAACGATACGGGTAAATAAGGAATGCATTCTATTTCTGTGTAACAGTCAGCAAGCTAGTCTCGCAGATTAATTACTACTATATGAGTTCAATCCACGCTGTATACCTGCAAACTTGTGTCACATCCTACCCATAGCGAACGCGTTAGGTAAATAATGATTTTTAAAAAAGGTTTACTATTGAGCAAAAAAGTCTCACCGATCCATTTCTATTGAATAATCCCAGTATTTGTGATCGTCACATCCTACGCGTGGCGAACAGTTTGTGTAATGAATTTCACGATGATGGGACATCATCGTGAAATTGTTTGCAAGATAGTCTCGCAAATGCAGTAATACTGAATAGTGAGATCGATCCTTGCGACTTTGTTTCACATTCTACCCATGGCGAATGGGTTAGGTAAAAACCTACATTGAAAATATTTTTGAAAATTTACCCTAAACTCTAAGTAGTTTGAACGGATTTTTTTTTTTTTTTTTGAGTTACAATGTAAGAAAATGTATTAGATTCATTTATTTTCTTTTTTACCCCATAAAATTTAGAATAGTACTTCGAATAAAAGGTACCCATTGGTTGGAAAGATTTTCATGGTTTCTTTTTTCTTTTAGTTTGCAAAATATTAAGCTTTTTTTCTTACAAATAGTACTGAATTAAGAATGCTGGAATGTGCAATTGGAATATGTAAAAATCGTAGATTTTATTTCTCAATGACATTTTCTGAAGTAGTGTGGAATCCCACAGGGAAGTGTTCTTGGACCTTGTCTTTTTGTTATATTTATAAATGATCTCCCGGAAATTATCAAATGCTACACACAGATATTTGCAGATGATATAAAAATATATTCCACTGTTAATGATCAAAATGATACTGACAGAATTCAAACTGACATTAACAATCTTGTAGATTGGTCTGATAGTTGGCAAATGAGATTCATCATCATCATCATCATGTCGCGCTTGCAGCACGGATATCCATGACAATCTCTCGCCAACCCTCCCTATCACTCATTGCACCTGGGAGGTCCTCTGCTGAGCATATAGCATCCTCGCATAGCTGGTCAATGTAGGTCCTTGCTGGGCGCCCCACACTTGCATGTCCATGTGTTGGCTTCCACAAGAGAACGTCGCTTATGAGCTCGTCCTTGCTTCTCCAGCAGTGTCCTGCATGCCTTGTCCGTCTCACTCGGATAGTTTGAGAGAGGGGGGGGCAGGTGACCGTACAGCTGTTTCTTCGTGGGGTGCTGCTTCCACGATTTGTTCAAGACTGCACGTAGCATTCTTGTGCAGCTTCCATCTAGCTTATTTTCAAGACGCTTCGTTAGGGTCCAAGTGGTGCAGCCATATAGCAACACCGATATAACCACAGCCTGGAAGAACTGTCGCTTCAGCTTGTCAGGGAGATCAGACCTCCATATGACTGACAATTTGTTTGTGGCCGACCATGCCTTTGCTATTCGTGTGTTAACATCTCTCTCTGTGGATGAGATATTACTACCTAGGTACGTGAATTGTTCTACAGGCTTGAGAGGCGTGCCGTTGAGTGTTGAGATGTTTCCTTTCTTTTTGAAACTCATGAACTCTGTTTTACTGGAGTTCACATAGAGGCCGATATTTTCTGCCGCCTCCTCCAAGCTGTGTAACAGTGACTCAGCTTGTGTCGGTGTATCTGCAAGGAGTGCAAGGTCGTCAGCATAGTCTGCATCTGTGACTGTTTGTGCGGGACAACGCCTGCTCCTTGCCTTTTTCAGTGTGAAACCCTTTTCTTTTATGGTATCTAATGATGTTTTGAGTACGTAGTCTAGGCATATTATGAATATATATGGTGCCAATGTATCTCCTTGTAGGACTCCAGCAGCGATGTCAAAGAAATCTGTGTCGCCATCAGGTGAGCGTACCATCGCTCTAGTGTCCCTGTATAGCATCATAATAGCTGCAACTGTTTCTTTGGGGAGGCCATATGCTAGTAGTATTTGTTCCATTTTCCCTCTGTGTATGGAATCAAATGCTTTGGAGAAATCTACGAATAGTAGCGTTGCCTCTAGATTCTTTGCTCGTACTCCTTCTATGATCCGTCGTATAGTCAGGATCTGAGAGGTTGTGGATCGATTTTTGCGGAAACCATTTTGGTTTCTCCTAAGGATTTTTTCTATTTCAGGTCGGATGCGATTAAGGAGAAGGGCATTATATATCTTAGCTGCAATAGCAGTAAGAGTTATGCCTCTGTAGTTCTTAGCGATTCCGAGATCTCCTTTTTTAGGGAATGGGAGGATGCAGCCTTTTGTCCATCTATCTATTCTGTTTTGTCTATACACTGCATTGCATAGCCCAAGCAGCATGTCACTGAACTTTCCTATCTTCCATACCTCCGGGGGTATTCCGTCAAGTCCTGCCGCTTTTCTACCTTTTAGCTTCTTTAAAACTTGGTTGATTTCATCTATCGTGAAGTCCCCCAGTTTGATATCTAGTTGTTTATCGACAATCTTTTGGGTATTATCTTCTACTATTTTAGGTGGGTTCCCCAGAAGTTTCTGGAAGTGGTCTTTCCATTTTTGGAGTCTATCTTTTTGGCTGGTTGCCTTTAACTTCGATTTAGAGGTACTTTTCCTACCGCTGACTTCATTAACAGTTTGCCATGCTAATCGTGACTGTCTGTCCTCCACCGATTGTCTTATATTATTTATTTGTGTTTGTATGTATTCTATTTGTTCTTTTTTGTATGTTTTGGCTAGTTCTATCTGGGCTTTTCTAAGGTTGTGTAGATTGGCATTAGTTGGGTTTATTTTATTACGTTGTACTGCTTCTTTTATATCGTTTCTCTTTTCTCTAACTGTTTCTGTCTCCCATGGAACATAGTGTCTGGCTCTTGGTTTGGTTGGTACGCACTCGGCTGCTGCTTCTTGGTGAGCATTGACGAAGTTTTCGTATTCCTCGTTTGGTGTGGAGCTTTCGGATATCTCCTGGAGGATATCGAATTTATTTCTAACTGCAACAGCGTAGCGATTGCATATATCGCTGTTGGCGAGTGTCGCCCAGTTGTATCGTACGGATTTACTAGTTTGCTTTTTATTCCTACGTAGGCTTAGTCGTAATTTTGCTGTGACTATTCTGTGATCTGAGGATACTCCTTCAAAAGAGGAATACGCTTCACAGTTAATTGCACTATTTATCCACTTTTTGTTTATTAGGATGTAATCTAGTTGTGCTTTTGTGTTATTTGGGTATGTGTGTGTCCAAAGTTTGCCCTTCCGTTTTCGGAATTTAGTGTTTAGACAAACAAGCCTGTTCTCAAGAGAGAACTCAGCTAGGAGATCACCGTTCCTGTTTGGGGTATTGTGTAAGCTGAATCTATTGTTTTCGTTTCTTCCTATGTGTGCATTCAGGTCTCCACCGACGATCAGTACGTTATGTTTGGGGGTATGTCTGCATAGGGAGGATAGCCCGCTGTAGAACATTTCAATGTCTGTTTCGTTGCTGACATTTGTGGGGCTGTAGCATGAGACTATAGTCATGCAAGGATTGCCATTAAACGTAGCATACATGATTCTCGGTTGGATTTTTTCTATGCTGTTGAGTGATTTTAGTGCTCGAGGGCTGAGAAGCATTCCTACACCTCCTATAGCGGCATTGACGGAGTTTTTCCATGCAGATGCTGACATAAATGTCCAGCCATTTCCACATTCATGGTATTTTAGTTCTACATCACCATGGTCAAATCTGTGTTCTTGCACACATATGATATCTATATTTTTTTCAGCTGCGGACGCTGTAAGTTCTGGGAGTTGGCCTATCATTTTTAGTGTTCTAACGTTAAATGTTGCTATCTTAAGTGTTTTTTTTACATCTAAGTAGGTCTGTATTGGTTTTGGGTTCTATGTCCGTCTTATTAGATATTGTGGTTAGGTTTATGTCTTCATTAGAGTGTTTGACTTGTTTGTCTGTGTTGAGAGTGATGTGGTTTGAGTGTGTGATGTATTTGGAGCTCCGCATGTAATTTATCGGACACTGGGCCGGAGCTCGAGCCTCAGCAGAGCGCGTACTTTTGTTGATAGCAGGGAGCACGATGCTGTATGATTCTTTCACATTGGCTTTGTGTACTGTCATGAATAGTTTAGGTTGGGTCGAGGTCATCGATATCTATCGGTAGCTGTGGAGTTAACTCATCAATAGGCGCCGCTCTTAAAGATGAGGAGCAGTAGTTACCTGACTGAACTGGTTGATCCTGAACTGGTTGGCCCATTCTGGGCTCCTCCGCCCAGCATCTTGTGATATACGCCGTTGACCTATTTAGGTTCCTCCGCCGCGTCTCACAACCACCACGCTGCTACCCATGGTTTTGTTTTACATGCCAGTGTGGCATGTAGATTTTTTGCAAGGAGGAAGGAGAGAGATGGGCATTAAGAGAAACAGCTAAATGCAAGGTACTGCACATAGGAAGAAATAACCCTAAACACGAATATTCTATGAGAAAAAATCTCTCTAATGAAAGAGAAATACTAAGGGATACAGAGTTAGAGAGGGACCTTGGTGTGAATGTGGACCCTGAATTAAAATTTTCCAAGCACATAGGAATACAAGTGAATAGGGCAAATAAGATATTAGGATTGATACGGAGGTCATATGTGTATATGGATGAAGAAATGCTGAAAAATGTATACACTGCATTGGTGAGACCTCATTTGGAGTTTGCTAATGTGGTTTGGAGCCCAAGACTCATCAAGGACACAAAACTCATTGAGGGAGTCCAGAGAAGAGCTACTAAATTAGTGAATAATTTAAAATCCCTTTCATATGAAGAAAGACTTAGGAACATTGACCTACCAAGTATGGTTTTCCGACGTATGAGAGGGGATATGATTGAAGCCTACAAATACACGCATGGTTTTTATTCAACGAACTCTGACCTACTAAATATTGCTCAAAATACCTATACAAGGGGACATACCTATACAATTAAAACTCCTTAAAAAATCTTGTAAAGCAAACGCAAGACAAAATTATTTTAGCTACAGAGTGGTGAATACATGGAATAAACTACCTTCATCAGTAGTGAATGCCCCATCTCTAAACTCCTCCAAGGCAAAGCTGGATAATCTGTGAAATATTCTGTAGATTTAAAATGAATATTTATAAGGAACAGCTGACAGGTCTCAGACCTAATATACTAGCTGAAAAGATATTATTATTATTATTATTATTATTATTATTATTATTATAAGATCCATTACTGCTGAGTAGCGAGTTTGATCTTCGCTGGCTGCCCCAAACTTGCAGCCTAAAGTCATTTATCAATAGTGAACGAGTTGGTTAAATACTTATTTGGTTCGTTAATTTTTTCAACTGAAAGTTTATCTCCTGGTTAAATTTTTCAAATTGCTAGTACTAAACATGAATACATTTAGTTCTTTAGTCCTCATATACATATGCACTAAGAAAAACATGTCCTTACAATAAAAAGAAGCTAAGAATTTTAGAAAATCAAACTTTTTCGATTTACAATTTTTTTATTTACTTTTTAAATAATTTATTTTTGTTCTTCCTAAAATTGTTTTACAATTAGTACAAAATTACAATAATTTTCGAATAAACACATTACATTTAAATTCCCCTAATGGAATATTTGTGATCTTTAAACATGCTGGCTATAATAACATTATACTTAGGCTTACAACTACGATTTAAGATAATAGGCTTACAACTACGATTTATCGAAATGTAAAGTCAGGGTAAGTATTTTCATAATTGGTTATCAACGGGTAAAACGCATTGGGCTGAATAGCTGTTCAGCGGGATTAATGGAGTATGGCTCCAATAAAGGAGAGGGTCAGAGATTATACCAATAATTATCTTTTGTACCTGAAGCGTTCCAGAAATCGATTGATTTTTAAATTGAATTATATCAGTTAATCAGTAAAAGTCAAACACTAAATTTTATATTGTTTCTTATAAACGCGAGTACGCGAGATTTTTAATGCTGAATGATTTCTCCTTTGAGTTATTAGTTATAATTTTCGCAGTATAACGGGTAGCAAGGGAGGACTTGCAGACCCATTACTACTGAATAGAGTGTTCGAATCCTCGATAGATGCACCATACACTCAACCTAGTATCATATACTCATAGCAAACATGTTTGATAAATACTTAATTGCTTCAATAATTTTGCCAGCTAGAAGTTTATGTCTGTCAATTAATTTCCTTTTTTATTTTTTGAATAAGGCTTCAATATTGCATAGCTATCAGCTTCGTATATGGAAATCCTTCCAGACCGCAATACTTCATGACAGACGAATAGGCGGATGTAGTTTAAGTTTAAGACTCAACTACGAATCCTCTAGATTGACCGTTAGACTGTACCATAGTTACCTGCTTTGAAGGAATATTTTTAATCTTTATTTTTTTAAAGATGCATTTTAACAAATAAAGTTTAAGAAAAACGAATAGAACAAAACGATTCCTTTCATAGTTATAATTATCACAGGACATTCGAGTTACTTTCACATTCTGTTCTAGAGTAGGGCTTTACCACCCCACAAAAAACGTTGTTTAGCTGGCGGTATTGGAAATTTCGATCCCATCATAGTTTTTAGAATGCTGCAAAGTCGTCCAGAGTTTCGCTGGATTCCGGTTTTCTCGTAGCAAGTGAATGTCTCCCAAAATTTTCATTCGCTTTTGACAAAAATGGCGTCCAACCTAGTGCTAAATACCTATTCTTGATATTACTTAGTACTCCAAAAAACGAAGAATTGTTTTACAATTAGTACTAAATTACAAAACAAGAAATTTTCAAGAAAGGATTATATTGAAAATTTGCCCATGAAATGTGTTATTTTTAATACAGCAGGTGTAATAATTTTGTACATGACAAAATTGGCTTGCGGCTACTGAAGGCAGACTTGCTATTTACCCAAACTGTTAGCCACTGGTAGGATGTGTCACAAATATAGGGCATCCAACAATGATCAAACTCGGTATTCAGTTGTAAAGGATCTTCGATTGAGTATTTGACAACCCATCAAGCCAAATGTGACAAGGTCGTTTAATGTGAATGAGTTGCAAGTCGGGTCTAAAAATTAATAAAATTCCATTGGTATTCCCCTTTCGAGGTGGCCTAACGCACCGGGAATAAACCCAGTCCTGCAGTTTTCAAATGAGGGGGCAGGTGCTGCCGGGGGAGATGGTCCCCTGGAATCAAGCGAGAAACTTTTCCTGCTTCTCGGTCCAAGCTCAGATAATACATTTTGACCTTCGCCCAGGCCGGGCACTTAATGTCAAAATACCTGAAACTAAAGGCGACGTACGGCGGACTATATTCACCTGGACACGTTCAGTTATAGGGTGGGTGGGTTAAACTACAGCGAGTCTTTCCGTACTTATTTATGAAGAGTTCCACAAATGGTTTGATTTTTGTTTAATTAATTAATTATATCAATCAGCAAAAATCAATAATTTATTTTTTTTGTGTTTCTTAGTTATAAGCATATTAATGTATATGCAAGATTTCAAATCTGAATGACTTATTATCGGAGTTATACGTCGACATGTTCATACCATGAGATTCTTTGAGACTCTTTTTATATATATATATATATATATATATATATATAATATATATATATATATATATATATATATATATGTGTGTGTGTGTGTGTGTGTGTGTAATTGGGTAAAATTTTGTTATATATATGTAGTTGAGTAAATTGTAAATGAAAAAAAAGAAAAAATAAATGAAATAAATGTGTATATATATTGGTACCTCCTTATAAATATACTAAATTCGTCTGAAAGAAAATGAAAGTATGTCAAAAGTTTATGGTAAGAAGCCTTTATTATTAAATAAAAGAAGGTTAAAGACATATTGTATTTTTCAGGAGAATATTGTATTTTTATATAAATGTTTTGAGAGCGTATTAGGACAAGATGGGTCAGGATATTACCTTTATAGTGATGCTTCGAAAATGTTATCTTAGAAAATCATGGAAAAACTATTGTCAGAATGTCTGTAAATAACGGTGAAACGTGGAAATGGTGGAATAATGAAGCGGGGGGGGGGGCTTTTTCATTTTCTATAATTCATAAACCAATTCGATGCGACTATATCAATTACTAACAAGCTGTAGTTTTCGGTAAATCCTGCAGATATCATCTTTCATTTTTCACCTCCTCAGAATGCTAAATTAATAAAAAATGTCTTTATGAAAACGCATTACAAGTGATGTTTTGGCTTAGTCAAAGTCCCTATTTAAATCCAAAATAGTAAATATTCTAATATGTGCGAAAGAAAATAACTATGAAATTAAAAATTGTAACAGTTATTCTAAAACACAGTATGTACCGTCCGGTGTTCCTTAGGGACCTGGGACCTTTGTTGTTTTACCTAATGATGTAAATTAGAAATATAACTATTTACTGATTATGTTAGACCATTATCAAAAGAAATAACGAAAATGAATCCGAATAAATAGTTATATCAAGAAGATATTTTGAAATTAGAATTTAACAGAAAAAAAGAAAAAAATGTCATACATATAAACAGGGAAATCCAAAAAAAGTAAATGGGGTAGGATTTGATAATACATTTAAAATTAGGGCAAATGGAAGGATTAACTGGGTGGTTAGAAATTTTATTTCAAGGGAAACAAATGTTTAAAAGAAAAAAAAAGAAAATAATAATAATAATAATAATATAATAATAATAATAATAATAATAATAATATGGCGCAGTGCTGATTAATGTCCTGGACGGTCCACACTGGCGTTCCCATATGTATATTTTCACTGGTTATCATCATTTATTGTAGAGATTTGTGGAATGATTAGAATCCAACTGTGTTACCAGCTGAGTTAATATGTTGTTGGTTTGAACAACAGCAGCATCTAAGCACTATTGGACTGGTGCCCAAAGCAGCTGGCATTTATGGAACTCTTCATTCATGCATTTGGGTGATTCCATTTCTTGCGCGCTGATTGGCTGCTTGTTTTATGGGATCTAATGACTTTCTAAATACGTAATCTAGGCATATGATAACTATATATATATATAGTGGAAACGTGTATCTTTGCAGAACTCCAGTGACAATGTCAAAGAAATCTGTCACCATGAGGTGAACGAACCATTGTTTTAGTGTTTTTGTATCTGTAACTGTTTCTTTTGGGAGGCCGTATGCTAGTAGTATTTCATCAATTTCCCCCTATGTATGGAGTAAGATACTTTTGAGAAAACTACAAACATTAGTGTTGCCTCGATATTCTTTGCTCGAATCTCTTCTACGATTTGAGGAATCTGAGAAGTTGTGGATCGATTTCTACGAAACACGTTTCCGTATTTCCCCAAGATTTTTTCTACTTCAGGTCAGATGCGAGTAAGAAGAAAGGGAATATGTATCTTAGCAGCTATGTTAGGAAGAGTTATGCTTTTGTCGTTTTAAACCATTCCGATGTTGCCTTTTTTGGAGAATGGTAGAATGTAGCCTTTCGTCCATTTCTCTATCGTACTTTGTTTTTACACTACATTGCATTGTCTAAGGAGTATGTCGTCAAATTTCTTTATCTTCCATACCTCAAAGGATATTTCGTCAAGGTCTGTGTATTTTTTACTTTTTTAAATTTTTATTAGGACTTCATTGCATTCGTCTATCGTAAAGTGTCCTCCTTGGTTGGTGTCTTGTTGGCAATCACCGATTTTTATTTTACCTTCTATGATTTTAGGGAGGGGGGGGGAGTTCCTAGTAGTTTCTGAAAGTGGTCTTTTCACTTCAAAAGTTTATCTTTCTGGCTGACTTTTTGTACAACTAATTTCATTTACCGTTTGCTATGCTTGTCGCGACAGTTTGTCTTCTACCGAATTTCTGATTAAGTTTATTTACATTTCGATGTATTCTATTTGTTCTTTTTTGTAAGATTTAGTTAGTTATAACTGGCCTTCCTTAAGATTTTGCACATTGGCGTTAATTGGATTTGTTTTATTACATAAAGATGCGTTTTTGTATAATTTCTCTTTTCTCTGCTTTTGTCTCTCAGGGGACAGAGCATTCGGCTCTTAGTTTCGTCGGTATGTATTCGGTTGCTGTTTTTAGGTGGGCGCTGATAATTTTTTCTTATTCATTCAGTTAACAAGCTACTATTATTCATGTATAATACTCACCCCCTATATTTAAGCCTATAAACTAGAGGTGCATACTATACACGATAACTAAATATAAATCTTTTTTCATTCGCGTGTGTTCCCATATATGGGACGGCTTGACCAAAAGTCAGAATTATCTATGGTTCAAACTAAATAATGTTTAACAAATAATTATGTTTTATACCACTAGCGAGAAATAACCTCTGGAATGCATGTTTGCTTATAATTTGTTCCTTCTATTGTGAACTTATTTTCACAAAGTTTTGTGTGAACAAGCCCGTGTCTATGCTCTAAATGCAGTGTAATCTTTTTGTTTTGAAACATTATATCAACTACATAAATTTGTATTCTTAGTCGAATTTTTGGATGTGACGAGCTGTAGCCAAGTTCTTTTGACGTCAGAAGTTTCGCATGACCTCAATTACCGATGTGATAATCTGCAGAAACCGATGCATATTCTTTGAAGACTGGTGCCAAATCTTGGGTATATGGTTACGATCTCAAAGCTAAGAAGCAATCATCAGTGTTAGAAGTCTTTATCATCTCACCAAGTTCGGAGCCTGTCTGAAGTGCTGGATACGATTTTGTTTTTACAAAGAGTGATTAATTGAACTAAGAATATGTTCACACTAGTCAAACTGTCATCGAACAGTATTACTTTGAAGTTGTGTGACATGTCGGTAATGCTGTGCGTCATCAACAGCCAAACATGTGCTCCATGGTGCCAGTAGCAGATTAACCATGTGTCACGAAGTGTCTGTCGATAATTTCAAACACTCGCTAAGTCGTATGGATCATGAGTGACTAGGCAATTGACTCTCCAAGAAAAAGAAATATTTCAGGGGGAAAATACAGAATGTTTTCTTTTTTTCTTTTTTTTTTTTTTTTTTTTTTTTTTTTAAACAGACGGGTGCAAACACATAAAAGTACATGAACAGAAAAAAAAATACCTTCCTTTTTTGTTAAAACATAAGTTCCAAACATGTGCTCCATGGTGCCAGTAGCAGATTAACCATGTGTCACGAAGTGTCTGTCGATAATTTCAAACACTCGTTATTTTTGTTATAATAATAATATCTTTTCAGCTAGTATATTAGGTCTGAGACCTGTCAGCTGTTCCTTGCAAATATTCATTTTAAATCCACTGAATATTTAATGTCATTCCACAGATTATCCAACTTTGCCTTGAAGGAGTTTAGAGATGGGGCATTTACTACTGATAAAGGTAGTTTATTCCATGTATTCACCACTCTGTAGCTAAAATAATTTTGTCTTGCGTTTGCTTTACAAGATTTTTTAAGGAGTTTTAATTTATGTCCCCTTGTATAGGTATTTTGAGCAATGTTTAGTAGGTCAGAGTTCGCTGAATAGAAACCATGCGTGTATTTGTAGGCTTCGATCATATCCCCTCTCATACGTCGGAAAACCATACTTGGTAGGTCAATGTTCCTAAGTCTTTCTTCATATGAAAGGGATTTTAAATTATTCACTAATTTAGTAGCTCTTCTCTGGACTCCCTCAATGAGTTTTGTGTCCTTGATGAGTCTTGGGCTCCAAACCACATTAGCAAACTCCAAATGAGGTCTCACCAATGCAGTGTACAAATTTTTCAGCATTTCCTCATCCATGTACTCATATGACCTCCGTATCAGCCCCAGTATCTTATTTGCCCTATTCACTTGTATTCTTATGTGCTTGGAAAATTTTAGTTCAGGGTCCACATTCACACCAAGGTCCCTCTCCAACTCTGTATCTCTTAGTATTTCTCTTTCATTAGAGAGATTTTTTCTCATAGAATACTCGTGTTTAGGGTTATTCCTTCCTATATGCAGTACCTTGCTGTTACGTACGCCTATCGCCCGACGCCGTACGGCGTTTCCATCAGAGACACAGAAAGGATTAAAAGGCCTGCACACAGAAATTTAGCAATAACAACGACAAAACGTGACATTATTTTAATACATAACATTTTATTCGATGTTTAAAATCCTTAGAATCTGAATGCGGCCGCCGACAGGCTAGAGGTTTTCGGTGTCCTTTTGGTGGAAATTCTCATTCAAAATCGATATATATATACAAGGCACATATGAAGGAAGTTACACTTATCTTGTTTGTATACGAGGGGGTCATTTTCCGTGGTTAATTGTTGTTCCGGTGGTCATTCCTTTTCATTTTGGTAATTTTGTTTCGGGAGACATTCTTCGTCTTCCCTCTCCCCCACGAGATGTTCACTGGTTGGCCGTCGGGTATACACTGACCAAGCCTGATAACGGTGATCCATTGCCCCTTCCTGTAACCTGTATCCATACGTTTTGCCGACGTAGGCAATCAGTGAGGTAGTATCAGGCGTTCATTTCGTACCTTCCTCTTTTTAGGGTCACTACAGGCATGGGTAAGCAGTTTTTGAGGTCAAGTTCTGTGACTCCCCCCCCCCTCCCAGCGTCATCACGTCTATCAGAATGTTCTAAAAATGTTCTATGAGTTGCGGGAACGTAACATCGAAAGAAAAGTTTTAAAACTTTTTTTTTTCTTTGTGTTACTATTATATGTATTTTTTTTTTTTCACCAGGACCTTCCCCGGTATCCTTGCGTGCATATTTCTTTTTCTCTCTTTCCCTCGCCTGGATATATATATATACGTATTTTTCTTTGGGTATATATATATATATATTTTTTTTTTGTATTTTTTTTTTTTTTCTTTTCCGTATATAGGTATTTTTTTTTTCTTTCTTCCGGACATATTTTTTCTTCTTTCTTTCTCTTTGTTTTTCGTATGCCTCTATTGATATTGATTCAACAGTTACTCTATTTTCAATAGGAGTTTTTAAATGAGTTTCCATCCCAATATGATCTTCACTTTTTGCTGTGTCATTTCCGGTTGTCTTTTCATTTACTTTATTATTTTGTGTTTCGAAGTCCGTTTTTAGGGTACTGTCTTTTTCACGACGCTGTTCATTATTTTCAGCATTTTTTTCATTGTCTTCGTTATCGTTGGTGGTGGTGTTGTTATTATTTTTATTATTCCATTTTTGCGGCCGGTCTTGTTGGGGTTCTTTTCTTTCAACTTTTGTTTGGATATTATTTTCTTCCGCGTTTGACTTTTCTGAAATGGACATTTCTACAGTCGAAGATTTATTCGTCGCCTCGCCCATTTCGGGTTCTCTTTCCTTTTCGTTCCTTGTTTTGGCGTTATTTCCTTCCGTATCGGATTTTTCTGACGTCGCTGCGTCTCCGGTTATTGGTTCGTTAATTAATCCCTCCGAATTTGACTGGTTTTCTTCTTTCGGGTTTTCAAGTGAATATCTCTCAATATTCCTGTCCTCACTGAATTCCTCTGCTGTTAGGTTTTCCGTTTCTGGGTTTTTATTCCTTTGCTTGAATGCTTGTATCTGTGTTTTGAGTAATGGACGTTCTTCCTTTGCACGTTGGCCCTTATCTATCCTTGTCGCGTGGATATTGATAGCCGGTGCATGTCTGTCTTTCTTAGTCTCCTTAATTGTAGGTTCGCTTCTTCTTTCAGTCATTTTAATTTCTTTTTCTTCTTCATTCCTTTGTTTAATTAAGTCGGATATCTGCCTGTTTCTCTCGGCAATGCGTTTGTCCTGTTCTTCAATTTCTTTAATTCTGCGGTCCATCTTTTCTCTCGCTTTCTCCAGTTCTATTTTTGCCATTCTTTTAACTTTTTCTAATTCTTCTAGAATTTGCATTTGTTCCGGGCTTATTACGGCCAGTATTTGGTCTAGGACGCTTTCCTCGAATATGTCGTTATCAACCCTGTCTTCAGCAATTATTCTGACCAAGTTTATTCTCGTGTATGATATAGGTGGGTCCAGTTCTAGCATTATGGCTATTTTGTATAGGTCATCTTTCTGCATTTTCTTTAGCCCCTCCATGGTCGGGAATTTCAGGAACTGGTCTATGGCCGTCATTATGTTGTTTTTTTTTTCTTTTTATGTCTTGTTATTTTTGTTTATGTCTATGTGTTTATTCCTTTGCCAAATTCCTCTCTACGTGTGGTTCTCTGATGGTTTTTTTGTCTATGTATGCTGGTTTGGCTTGGCTATTCGCTTTTCGCCAGATGTATTTATACGTAGCATATGACAAATGTTTAAAGGAACGATCCCGGCGAGCGCCCCATGTTACGTACGCCTATCGCCCGACGCCGTACGGCGTTTCCATCAGAGACACAGAAAGGATTAAAAGGCATGCACACAGAAATTTAGCAATAACAACGACAAAACGTGACATTATTTTAATACATAACATTTTATTCGATGTTTAAAATCCTTAGAATCTGAATGCGGCCGCCGACAGGCTAGAGGTTTTCGGTGTCCTTTTGGTGGAAATTCTCATTCAAAATCGATATATATATACAAGGCACATATGAAGGAAGTTACACTTATCTTGTTTGTATACGAGGGGGTCATTTTCCGTGGTTAATTGTTGTTCCGGTGGTCATTCCTTTTCATTTTGGTAATTTTGTTTCGGGAGACATTCTTCGTCTTCCCTCTCCCCCACGAGATGTTCACTGGTTGGCCGTCGGGTATACACTGACCAAGCCTGATAACGGTGATCCCTTGCCCCTTCCTGTAACCTTTATCCATACGTTTTGCCGACGTAGGCAAGCAGCGAGGTAGTATCAGGCGTTCATTTCGTACCTTCCTCTTTTTAGGGTCACTACAGGCATGGGTAAGCAGTTTTTGAGGTCAAGTTCTGTGACTCCCCCCCCCCCCTCCAGCGTCATCACGTCTATCAGAATGTTCTAAAAATGTTCTATGAGTTGCGGGAACGTAACACTTGCATTTAGCTGTGTTGAATCTCATTTGCCAACTATCAGACCAATCCACAAGATTGTTAATGTCAGTTTGAATTCTGTCAGTATCATTTTGATCATTAACAGTGGAATATATCTTTGTGTCATCTGCAAATATCTGTGTGTAGCATTTGATAATTTCCGGGAGGTCATTTATAAAAATAACAAAAAGACAAGGTCCAAGAACACTTCCCTGTGGGATTCCACTTGTCACTGGAGCCCATTTTGATTTAGTGTTTTTAATTTTGATACATTGTCTTCTGTTACCCAGGAATTCTTTTATCCAATTCAGAACCTGGCCATTTATCCCATATTTTTGTAGCTTCAATAGCAGCCTTTTGTGAGGTACAGAGTCAAATGCCTTGGCAAAGTCTAGGTAGATGGTGTCCACCGGTGATCCAAGATCTAGAGACTCTGTCCACTTATCCATTACTGCCAAAAGATTTGTACTGCAAGATCTTCCTTTAACGAATCCATGCTGGTTCACAGAGAAAAGTTTGTTTAATTCCATATGTCTGAATATTTTGTCTTTTATTATAGATTCCAGCCATTTGCAAATGATACTTGTCAAACTAACTGGTCTATAATTGCATGGATTACTTTTGTTTCCCTTTATGAATAAAGCTGTTACATTTGCTTCCCTCCAAGATTGAGGTACATACTTCTCAGCAATGCATTTAGTGAAGGCTATACTCAATGGTAGGGATCTTTCTTGTATTAATTCCTTTAAAATTAAAGGGTGATGTTCATCTGGTCCTGGAGCTTTGTTCGAATTTAATTTTGCTATCTTTTCGTGTACTTCCTCCTTAGTTACTATTATGTTTCTTAGTTCCTCCTTATATGGTCTTTCGGCAAAATATGGTATATTTTCGAGGTTTTCAGAAAAGTACTCGTTCAATATATTCGCCTTTTTTTCATCAGATGTAGCTGTTTCCATCTGGCCCTAATAAATCGGGGATTTCAAGTCTAGTGTTCATTTTATCATTTGCATATTTAAAAAAAAGCTTTTGGTTTCTTTTTTGGCTTCTTTGGCAATTTTCTTTTCAAAATCTATTTTTACTTTCTTGCATTCCCATTTCAACTGATTCCTTAATTTTGCATAATTTTGATAGTCTTTTCCATCTCTTGTCCTAAGATAATTTTGATATTCTTTTCCTTTTTTTCATTCATCTTCCTAAATGTTGTTTCATTCATCCATGGTGCTTTTTGTTTCCTACTAATTGTATATTTTCTTTTTGGAATTAATGTTTTGATACAGTTTAGTGTATCTTCCAACTCCTTCCAAGATTCCTCTGCATTAAGATTTATCAGCCTGTTTTCAATTTTTTTATCCTTTAATATCTTTCTCATATCTTCAAATTTACATTTTTGATAGTTGTACTTAATTTCTGTTGCATTATGTTTTTTTGTGTAACAAATGTAATTGAATTCTATCACATGGTGGTGACTTTTACCTAAAGGGGCTTGGTGTACTAAATCAGTTATCATATTTTCTTCATTTGTAAGGATTAGGTCTAATATATTTTGGTTTTGATTGTTTCTAAAATGTGTTGGTTTTTTTATGTGTTGAAAAAGGAAGGAGTCATGTATAGCTTCCATAAAGTCTGTAGCTTTTCCTGAATATAGAGAAGTCCCATGATCCCAATCAATTTCTGGAAAATTAAAATCTCCAGTTATTAGAACATGGCTCTTATTATTTACAAAGGAAGTAAGGTAATAGTTTAATTTTTTGTTATTTTCGATGCTGCTATTTGGGGATCTATAGATACATCCAATGGTTAGTTTATCAGATGATTCTAATAATATTTCACACCAAATACTTTCATTAAAGTCTGGTGATTGAATTTGTTTTGCTAGATATATTTTCTTAATTAGTATTATTACTTCCCTTTGCATAGTTTCATCTTCTAAATTCGAAAAACAATCATATCCATGAAATTGAAACTCACAAGATTGGATGTTTAATTTAATATTTTTTGGAATTATTTCCACCAGGCATATGACATCGGGTTGATTGTCTTTTATCAGTATCTCCAATTCGCCTCTTTTATTAAGTAATGTATCTACATTACTGTAGATACATTTTAATTTGTTTTTGTATTTGTAGTTTAGATGTCTCCTGTCGCTTCCTTCGTATTGAGACTTCTCGTGATGTTTATTACATCTCCTTTTCTCACAATCCATTTCGAGTTCT
This sequence comes from Doryteuthis pealeii, assembly GCA_023376005.1. Taxonomy (NCBI): domain Eukaryota; kingdom Metazoa; phylum Mollusca; class Cephalopoda; order Myopsida; family Loliginidae; genus Doryteuthis; species Doryteuthis pealeii. Next base: position 81,008,998 of record CM042158.1, on the reverse strand, counting down.
CTCCCTTTGCATCTGATTCCTTTTGTTTTTGGGATCTTATCTGTAGAAGCTTCCCCATCGCTTCTCTCTCCAAAGGGGTTAGATCCTTTCTTAGGGAAATGTTTTTCAGTCTGACGTCCTTTGTATATTTTTAATTTTTTGCGTTTCTCAAAACGACATCAACTTCTTCTGCATTATCAAGCGTGATTTTTAAGGGACGTGTTAAATTTTCGTTTTTCTGTCCAATCCTTGTACACCTTTTTATTTCTGTTGTTTTTTCTAATTTGATATTTTTACATATCTCGACAAATGTTTTTTGGTCGTCCCTTATTCTTTCATCTGCCGTTTCTTTTTTGCTTTCTGGGACGTTGAAAATCACCAGATTCTGTTTTCTTTCCTCTCTCTCTTGTAATTCCCTACAGCAATCCATCATTATCGTGTTGTTGTTATTGCTGTTGTTCGTTCCGTTTTTTATCTTGTCATTTGTGTCAATGTTTATTTTTTCCTGTTTCTCTTTCAAATTCTTTAGTTCCTTGTAAATTTTCTCAAACTTTTCGTCAGTTTGCTTTTCCATTTCTATTTTGAATTTTTTCATATATTCTCCGCACTTCTTCTCTATTAATTTATCGGCTTTAACAGCCGAGAGTGCTGGAGTAGTGCATTGTTTGCAGTACCAGTGCAAACTGGAGTGGTGTTTGTTTAAAAACTCGTACTCCATATCAGTCAGCCCTGTGCAGTTTATGCATACCCACTGCTCACATCTTTCGCACTCCACCAGTTTATCTCCTACGTCTTCAAATACAGTATTGCATTTCGTGCATAGTAACTTTTCCTCTCCTTGGTTGTCTTTGTTTTTTTCTTTAACGTCCTTATTTTTGTTTACTCCTTTATTTGTGTTGGAGTCTGGAGATACTTTAATCTTGTTACTCTTTCCTGTAGGCATTTTTTTTTTTTTTTTTTTTTTTAAACGAGTATCTCCTTTTTTTATATTAGAAATTTTACGTTTTAATACTTTGAAGGTTTACGTTTTAATATTTTTTTATATTTGAAGGTTTGCGTTTTAATAGAATGCTTTATTTTTAAGTTTAACTTCAATTTCTCGGTTGGAATTCTTCAGTATGGTGAGAGTTATGTATATTTCAAGGAGAAGAAAAGATACAAACTCAGTGAATATAAACTAAAAATATCTCTTGCACACCAACAATGAGTGCCGGAGATAGACAACAATGAATGATAAATGAGTAATTCCTTACTTTTCAGTTATATGGTGAATGACTTGCAGTTTTTCCTTGAGTTCTGAAAAAATGCCCGTTCTCCCTTTTGAGTATTCAATTGTCGCAGAACAAAACAAACCAAAAAAGTGTGCTTTTTTTTTTTATCGTTGGAGTCTCTTTTTCTTTGGGTTTTCTTTATAGTAGAATTTCGTAGCTAATCCTTGGAGTTTTCTTTGAAGAAGTCTCCTTTACCAATTTTTTCCTCTTCGGAAATTTTTTTTTTCAAACTTCCACTTGCTTTTCTACTTGCTTCGATAACCTCGTTCTGGGAGCTCCTAAGAACACGTCCGTTACCTAGCGATGCCTCTTTACACTCTTTACAGAATTTGTTATTAATTCTTTCCTCTTCTTATTTTTCATTAAATATAAGTCCCTCATTTCTTAATTCTTTCCTCTTCTTATTTTTCATTAAATATAAGTCCCTCATTTCTCTTTCTTTTTTCCTTTAAATCCGTTTTTCAAGACAATTACTTCTTTCGTTTTCTTTCCTTTTCCAAATTAAGTTTTCTTCACAAATCTCTTTCCACAAACTTTTCCTTTTTCTCCGAATCAGTTTCCAAACAATCACTTTCCGTTTGTTTTTTTCTTTCAAATTAATTCAGTTTTTCTCAACAAATCTCTTTCTCCGGTATCTTTAACTGTTTACCTTTTTGTTAATAAATAAATAATAAATGTCACTTCAATCCACCGTCGTCCGTCTTGTTAACGTTTCAACTCCATATTTCTGTCTAACCCTTCTCGTGTCCGTCCGTCTCTCTGAAATCTCTTGTCCCTAAACTGCCGTCTGTAAACTACCGTCTGCCTCTTTGAATTTTTTCCCCGGGTATTTTTTAATCAAAACAAACCTAAGGGAATTAAGCCCTTTTTTTTTCTACCAAGGGTAGCAACTCTTAACTTTTTCTTTATTTATTAACCTTTTATATTTTTTCCGTTTCTTTTCTAACAAATAGACAACCCCTTGCTATTATTAAATGATATTCTGAGAAATCTCAGGATATCATGACACCATGACATAATACTTGCGCGCAACTTGTACTTTTCTAAAAAGAAAATTAATTTCAAGGTTAAGAGATTTGTGGAGATCAAAAGAAATCCAACAGTTCAGTTTCATACCAGATTAAAATAGAAGCTGCTTTAGTGATTGGAAAATGTTTTTAATGCTATTTTCTTGCACAAATAACATTTCTTTTTATTTCTCTGAATTTTTTAGATGAGGCTTGATAATTAGTATTATTTGTATTATTCGGACTATTGTCCTCATATTCATTGTTATCTGTACAATATTTCGGCCGATTAGCCCTCCTTCTTCGGGTATTTCTTGTCGGACTCGGGGACCTTCTCGGACTCGGGAACCTTCTTGTCGTAATTGGGAATTAAAAGGGCTAGATTATATTTTTTAAAAACACCCAATATGAGTCTAGGTAAAATAAACGTACATAAAGGAATAGGTAGATATTCTAGGCAAAACAAGACATTATCCAATTGGACACATAGCCTAGTGGATAAAGGAGTTAATTTAAGACAGTTCTAAGTGACAGTTATCTCTAGACTGCAGGTTCGATCCTGGTCAGGGGCAGCAGTAACATAGAAGAATAATTAACACAGCTTAACAGAATGAGAACAGGATACCCCCGTGGACTGAATAAAGGGTTAGGTTCAAAGTTCCGTGATGGCTCCCGATTACGACAAGAAGGTTCCTGAGTCCGAGAAGGTCTCCGAATTCGACAAGAAATACGTGAAGAAGTCTGGAGGGCACATCGGCCAAAATGTTGTACAGATAACAATGAAGATGAGGACAATAATATAAACAATACTATTTTTTATTGTTCGCATATATTTTGTAAAATAGAGATCCAGTTTTGATATTTCTGGCGCAAACTTCGTATCTATTTATAATGCTTATAAACACTTCCCCCCAAGGCACAGCTAGATACATTTATCTTATTCACTTGTAGCAGAATTCACCCGGAGTTGGCGGAGCCATCTCTATCCACTGAATATAGAAAGTCAAAGAAGGAGTGTCATGGGAATATGCAGTCCCCAAAACCCACTAGACGCAGGGACAAGTGGACCAAAATTAACCACCGGTTTCCGGTGCAGACACCTCATGCTATTTTCACCAGAGTCCCTTTGGCCTTTTGTCTACATTTAAATCTATTTTTTTAGGAGAGAAGCATGAGATTATTAATATTACGGAAACGAATATGGCTTTAAATACACGGACAATGAGATTGTCATGACTATGCGGGAAAATATGTAAAAATGAATGCGGACTAAAGAAGTTCACGTTCATTTTTACATCAGGCCAGAATAAAATGTCAGGTCAAAATATCCGATCTGCAGCGCACAAGAGTTACTCTTGGTGAGACGAAGGAGGTGCAGGGCTGGGGAGGCATACCACAGTGGCCAGTCCCTCCAAGTTGAAGGTAATGAAACCAAGACATTTAGAAAGATCAAATGGCCAAGAGCCGCTAAGAGCAATGCTTGACCGGAGTTCGACACAAACAGTGGTGGAATAACAAAGATTGCATTAAAAGGTTCAGTTGAATCGCGTCTATTGATGTTGTCTAAAATTATTATCAGTTATGCTGAGGCGCAATATGGATATGTGGAAGCAAAGGAAAGAACCAGAAAGGAAAACAGAAAAGAAGAAAATTAAACAATTCAGATCAGAATTGAAAGACCTCCGAAAAGAGTACAAAAGAGCAAAGCCGGATGAAAAGGAACCACAACGGGCACTTAGGGATATTATTCGAACTAAAATGAGATCCTCGAGAAGAGAAGAATGGCACAGACGACGGAGGATAAAAAGGGCAAATAAACGGTCCGATTTTTTAAAAGACTTCTATGGTTTCACTAAGAAATTATTAGGGGAGAAACACAGGCGAAGTACGGCGGACTATATTCACCTGGACACGTTCAGTTATAGGGTGGGTGGGTTAAACTACAGCGAGTCTTTCCGTACTTATTTATGAAGAGTTCCACAAATGGTTTGATTTTTCTTTAATTAATTAATTATATCAATCAGCAAAAATCAATAATTTATTTTTTTTGTGTTTCTTAGTTATAAGCATATTAATGTATATGCAAGATTTCAAATCTGAATGACTTATTATCGGAGTTATACGTCGATACGCTCAAACCATGAGATTCCGTGAGACTCTTTTATATATATAGATATATCACTTTATAAAGAAAAAAAATACTACTTTATTTGGACGATAGATATAGGGGTCTAATACGTACTGTAGGGTGAAATTGAGAGTGGTTATACCTAAACGTTATATCCATATACCCCCACACATATTTATACATCACTTGGAAGGTTAATATAAGGGCATAAATTATAATATAGGGCTAAGGTTTTTCTACATAACGTTATCTACATACACATACATAAACACATATCCCCATATTATACATACACACATATTCACTTCTACATACATATATTACTCGGGATACCAATATACGACCATAGTTAATATTATGGGGTTAGGGTCTATTTCAAGATTTCTTGTATAGCAGAGGCATATATCTCATTTGTCTTAGAGCCGGTTAAATGAATTCTTGTAAGTGTATAAATCATAGCTCGGCGTTAAAGTCAACAAATACATCTAGGTTTAAGGGTTATTATCGTCTATAGGGAATAGAATAATGTTATATTCTTTATGGAATTTACCTCTGTGTCTTCATTTGTCTATCAGTTCATTGCGTTTAATGAGCAGTTTTCTAGTGTTCTTAAACAATGGTGCTTCTATTTTTTTCCGATATGCAAAGTAGGCATTTACCTTTGGAATTTGAGACCGAGTTAGAGGTTCGGACTATTTTTCCTTTTACCACGGGGCCGTAGCTGGAGTTCTTTAAAGACCAGTAGTGTTTGGACAGTTTCGTTTGGTTGGATAACGCGGAGTTGTTTAAGGAGTACCTGTGTGTGTAGTACATTTGTTTAAAGTATCCTGCAGTAATTCCGAGTTGTTGCATCCCGGATCATTTCTGTGACTCTGATAATAAGAGCACACATTCCTCCGACTTTTTAAGTTTACTATATCGTAAGAGAGATTTATTTACCTGATCTTTGGATTATACTTATGCTCCTTGCTAGAAATCCTAACTGTAAGATTATAAACTTTCGAGATATAACACTGAACCTAGAAACGAATACCTTCTCACCGTTCCACAAGGACGGACACATACCACTATATGTTAATAGAAATTCTAATTGTTGAGGTTGAATATACAGAGAGCATAATGGAAATAATGCGTGGAAAAACAGAATTTACAAAAGGTAAAAGATAATTTGAGTAGATGTTAACACACAAGGTAAATTCAACAAAAGTTTATTACGAACTGATTAGTTTTTACAAAAAGTTAAAACAAGCGGGAAATATCTTGGCGGAAGTGGGTGGAGTTTAAGCTCCTGCTGATTGTGAAGAGATATGTTGTATAATATAAAGTTTAACAGAGGCGTATAAGATAGAAATATATATATTTATTTATGTTGCAAATGTACAGAGATATGTATTATGTGAGTCTAGGCCCGGATAGCGTTTGTAAGCGTCTGCTATCAGTTCATGATCTTCCTACGCTGCCGTGTTGTGCTATGTCATGTGAGGAAGTAGTTCATAATACTATTACATCCCCCTCACCAGATGAGAGGAGATGTGATGATAATAATTGTTTGTTATTTTTTTGTATCTTGTAGGTGTGTGGATAAAACGGCCACTCCTAGTTGTTTTAGGTGTTGGTTGTTTAGGGTAATGCTGGTTATGTGTGTCATCGGTGTGAGTATGTGTTTTTCTTTGTGGTGGTGTGTTGAGATCCTTGGAAAGGACCTGCTTGTTGGTGGTATTTAGGGTCTTTCTTATTTGGACCCAGTTTCTTCTTTTGATTGATCCAACAGCAAATTTTAAGATGTAGGATCTAGGCTCTACACATTTTTTTAGTACTCTAGCAGGTGTCCATTGTCTCCTTTGTTGATCTAACACACGCACAGTTTGTCCCGGTGTTAGGGGTGGTAAGTCGTGCGCTGTTCTGTCGTGGTACTGTTTTTGCTGCTTTTGCCTTTTCTCCAACTCCTCACGGATGTGATCAGGGTTGGAATATCTTTGTGTTGATGTATTTGCTTTTATGGTCGTTCCCATATCGCGGTTGTTTAGGAGTTCGACTGGGCTGGGGAGGTTGTGGTCTATTGGTGTTGTTCGTAGGCAGAGCATTGCTAAGTCAGGGTCCCTTCCAGCCTGTTTTGTCTTAAGTAGCGTCTTTTTAACAGTTTGGATCTGTCTCTCCACAAACCCATTTGATTTGGGGAACCTTGGGAATAACGTTACATGGTCGAATTGCCATTGTTTGGCAAACTCTTTGAATGCTTTCTCTTGAGTATTGGGGTCCGTTGTCACTGATAACCTTGCTAGGTATACCTTGCTCCGAGAATACCTGTTTTATTACTGCAATGACCATATTGCTGGTACTTGGTCCGGTCATCTTTCGGATGATAGGGAATTTGCTGTAGTAATCAGCAATTATCAGATATTCGTGGTCATTGAAGTGGAACAAGTCGGTGCCAACAACTTCCCATGCTCTGTTTGGGATGTCGTGTGCTATTAGGGTTTCCCTTGATTGTGCAGGAAGGTTTTCCTGGCATATTGAGCACTTGCTGATCATTTTCTCAATATCGTTGCTGATTCTCTTCCAGTAAACAGCATCCCTTGCTTATAGGCGTGTTTTTTCAATGCCTTGGTGGCTATAGTGGAGCTGGTCCAGGATAATTTTCTGTTGACTTTCTGGGACCACTATTTTTGTTCCTTTTAGGATGATACCGTCACTGACAGAAAGTTCGTCTCGATATGACCAGTAGGAACGTATTTTGGGTGGTAGTTCCTTAATAGAATCTGGCCATCCTGTTATAATGGCCTCATGTAGAAGGCTGAGGACTGGGTATCTTTCGGTTTCTTTCCTCATGTCTTGTAATCGATCACTGCTGAACCTCACAAGATCGATTCTGATGTCAAGGTCGATTGTGTCTTGGTTTTCGGCACTGGGGAGACGGCTTAGTGTGTCTGCTATCGTCATTTCCTTTCCTGGTCTGTATTCGATGCGTATCTGGTACCCCTGTAATTTTAACATCATACGCTGTAGTCTAGGAGGTGCGCTAGTCAGTGGTTTTTGCAGTATCATAACCAGCGGCTTGTGGTCGGTGAGTACCCTGAATTGGCGACCGTAGAGGTATGTATGGAATCTGCTGACACTGAATACGACTGCCAGCAGTTCCCTTTCAATACATGCATATCGTTTTTCAGTATCGGATAGGGATATTGATGCATATGCAATTGGCTTTTCATTTTGCATCAACGCTGCTCCTAGTCCTTTTAGGCATGCATCAGTTTGTAGGGTTGGTGTTATGCTTGTGTTGAAGAATGTTAACGTAGAATTTTTGCTTACCTCCTTTTTGAGGTTTCCAAAGCATTGATTATGGTGTTCTTCCCATAGAAACACTGATTCCTGTTTTAATAAGCCTCTTAGGGTGTGTGTTTTGTTGGCTAGGTTGGATATGAATGGTGATAGGTAGGTGAGCAGGCCTAAGAACTCTTGTAGTTCTTTTTTGCATGTGGGTGGTGTCATGTTTTGTAGGTCGCTGATTTTTTCTGGGTCAGGGCTAACTCCGTTTTCGCTGTATCGCATTTCATAGAAGGATATGCTTTTACATTTTATTTTACATTTTTTAGAATTGATACGAGGCCATATTCTTTGGCTACTTCCATGAGGTTGTGTATAGTTTTGTCGTGTTCTTCTTCGGATTTGGCGTATACAGCGACGTCATCGGCAATACCTACTGCTCCATAAACTTGTTTGAGAATCTGGTCCATCTTCATTTGAAAAATATCCTGAGATACGCACAGTCCGAATGGTAACCTCTGGAAACAGTATCTGCCGTAGGGTGACTGGAATATTGTAGTTGTGAGCTTTTGTCTAAGTGTATGGACCAGTAGCCGGCTTTGGCATCCAGCTTGGAGAATATCTTAGCCCCTGCAAAGTAATGTGTCAGCTCCTCTATTGTAGGTATCCTGTGGTGTGGTCTTTTGAGTGCTGTGTTCAGGTGTCTAAGGTCTAGGCAGATTCTTAGGCTCCCATCTTTTTTATGTGAGTATGCTAAGCTTGACACCCAGCCTGTTGGTTTTATCACTTTTTTAATGATGTTATCCTTGACCATGTGGTCCAGCTCTTGTTTTATGGTGTCTGCTATTGCAATTGGGGTTTTTCTAGGTGCATCAATGTGAGGTGGTACCTTTCCGTCGACAGTAAGTTTTACGGATCCTGGCATGGAACCGATTTTGTCGAATCGATCGGGATATTCCTGTATCAGTTCCTCGATGGTGTTTAACTGCCTTTTTCTTTATTTCGCAGTGCAAAGTCACGAGTTTAAGCTGCTCCAGCGATGGTAGTTCTAGCACTGCTGGTCCTTTTACATCCACTATGTAAAACGTGGTGTTGTACCAGTCAGATTCTTTGTGCTGGCATGGTATGTCAATACTACCATAGCACTTTATGGGGGTGCCATTGTATGCCACCAGTTTTGCCTTGTTCGTTTTCCATTTTGGGAGGCCGTCAGAATCCAGGCTTTCCGGGAACATTCTGCGGAATGTGTTTACAGGTATGTTTACTTGTGCACCTGTGTCTATTTTTAGTTTTAGTTTGTGGATGCCTTTTCTGTTGTTTAATTTAATTTTCACAAGTGTGAATGCTTCGTCCCTCGGTTGCAATATTGAGGCTATTTTAATGTTATTGAAGGTCAAACCTTCTAGCTCTTCTTCCAATTCTTGGATGTTGTCGATCGCATCAGTCCGGATGGGGCGATTATTTTCAAACTGGCCCTTCTTTTGTTGGAGCTGGTATTTGGGCGTTTTGTGATATTTTCTATTTTGAGGTGCTAGTGTTGGTCGTGACCTTGATAGGCAGACTAATGCCCAGTGATTAGCTTTCCCACAGGTGTTACATATTGCTCCATATGCTGGGCATGCTTCCCGGCGATATGCATGGCTTCTGCCGCAGTTTAGGCATGTTGTCTTCCGGCGTTGTGTTGGTGGCCCTATGGCTTGTATAGCTGTGGTATCCCCTTCATTGTTGTTGCCCTGTATGTCTTTTATTTGTTTAATGTGTGCGTTTGAGGCCTCATGCATTTTCCCAATTTCCAGCGCTTTCTCTAATGTAAGGTTTTTATCCTTTTTTAGCCGTTCCTTTTGATAGTCATTCAATGAGGTGCTGGCGGCTATCAGTTCGATTATCCGTTGCTGTTGTTCCTTTTCGGACATCTCGCATTTTTGAGTCAGGCGCCTGCATCTATTTACGAAGTCGTTTATAAACTCTTCGTTTTTTTTTTGTCTATATGTTATTAGTTTGAGGCGGTTCACCCAGATATTATCTTTTGGTTCTAATTGTTGCAGGAATTTATTGAAAATAAATTCAGGGGAACATTTTTCTTCCTCATTGAGTGTGCACGAGTTGTATCGTGTAAGGCCAATATCACCAACTTTCATTAATATGTTTGTGACCTGAAGTTCTGGTTTGGTTTTATTTAAAATAATAAAAACTCCATTTTTTGTTTAAAAAGTTTAAATGCTTCGGCTGGATTCGGGTTGGTCCAGTCCATAGTAGGGATATCATTAGTAGCCATGGTTTAATGCGTTGAAAATATATGATATAGTGTCGCGTTCACTACTACCGCTCCAAAATACGCACTTTCCTACTCGCCCGCTTCCTCTCTCAGACTCCCAACTTAACTGGATCAAGCTAGCGGCCAGCACCCAGGCCAAATTTCGAAGCAAGGTCAAGTTCGCCCCCAAAGACTTTCTGCCTCCCACTTCCGTCGCTAAAACTGGCCGAAATACCTGCATTCCTGCACGAATGTACGTTTTTAGGTGCATTACGACCTGCACCAGGCCGTTACGACCTCAATGAGAGGTCATAAATAGTCATGGCTTTTTGCCTTGCGAAAGTCCGGTCCTGACCGCTTGCGTAGAATTAATTCTGCCTGCGAACGCATTTCCATCACGAAACGCGACGCGTTAGCGGCGAAAAATTCCAGTAAATAAACGGGTTTTCAGGCCAACGAGAGACCCTACGGGGTTACGGGGTCGGGACCCTACAGCGTCGATAAATTAATAGCGTCGATCCCAGAGGGCCATCCCTCCAGGCAATACCTGCCCCTTTGGGGGCAGGGCTGGGTTTATTGCCCAGCGCCTGAGGCGCCCCCCTTTAGGGGGGGGAATGCCGATGGGATCGACGCAATTTTTGTTCTCTCCCACCCATTAGCTTCGGCTTGTGGGTGGGCCCACGTTAAAACGGAGCCTTGTGCCCAGTCCATACAGGTGGGTATGAGACAAATAAACCCTACAGCGTCGATCCCAGAGGGCCATCCTCCAGGCAATACCTGCCCCTTTGGGGGCAGGGCTGGGTTTATTGCCCAGCGCCTGAGGCGCCCCCCTTTAGGGGGAATGCCGATGGGATCGACGCAATTTTTGTTCTCTCCCACCCATTAGCTTCGGCTTGTGGTGGGCCCACGTTAAAACGGAGCCTTGTGCCCAGTCCATACAGGTGGGGTATGAGACAAATAAACCCTACGGGGTTAAATTAATAGCGTCGATCCCAGAGGGCCATCCCTCCAGGCAATACCTGCCCCTTTGGGGGCAGCGCTGGGTTTATTGCCCAGCGGTTGAGGCGCCCCCTTTAGGGGGAATGCCGATGGGATCGACGCAATTTTTGTTCTCTCCGACCCATTAGCTTCGGCTTGCGGGTGGCCCACGTTAAAACTGAGCCTTGTGCCCAGTCCATACAGGTGGGGTATGAGACAAATAAACCCTACGGGGTGGGGCCGACCGGATTCTGTCCGGCTTCCCTGCGCTGGGCATGCGCACTTGGGCTCGCTGCAGCGGTCGTCATTTCGGTGACTCGACCAAACCGACCCAGGTTGCCTCCAGTTGCTAAAGAACAAGTCCAGTTTGGTGAGCTTTCGGGCAAGATTTAATTCCTGGCAAAACCCTCTCGCTCTATCTCTCTTCTCTCTTCAACCCCGGCTTGGCATCACATACACATCTCGGCTCCCGGTTTTCGCTTCCAGCTAGCTGTCACTACTCCGTTCCTGTCCGCCGACGTTCCAGTCCTTCCGACGACCTACCCTGCCCTTCCAGTGCGACCCCGCTCGACCAGCTCCATGTGACAGCCTTTTTTTCTACAACGGTCCTTTTCAGGACCATCTTAGTCCTCTTCTTCCTCTGGTCTCTCTCTGGCCACCTTCGACTCAGTTTCGATCCTGCACCTAGGCCCTGCCTATGTCTCTCGGTACCCGCTCGTAGCTACCTCGGTCTCGGCCCCCTCTCGTTTCGGCTTCCTTTCGGTCAACGCTCCCCGCCGACCGCACACGGCATCACCGACCCGCTGGTGAACCGCGCACACACGTTCCTACGGTATCCCAACGTACTGGCAAACCGTACACGTTCAGACCGACCGCCGACCGGTCCGCTGCCTCGGCTCGACTACGCCTTGGTATCCCGCTTCTCGACCCTCGCTGCCGACGCATCCTGCAGTACCCCACGTACTGGTCCCGCAGTATCCCACGTACTGGCAAACTGCACACGTCCCAGCTAACCGACGACCAGACCTGCCTCGACTCGGCCCCGCCAGGTTTTTACTTCTCGCTACCGACGACCCTGACTACCGCCGATCCAGCCTCGAACCAGCCTTCTCATTCGACTCTTCCTTCAGCGACCAGCTACTACCTTCGTCTACCAGCATTACTTCACCAACATTGGTTCACCAACATATCTCCAGCCTCCGGAAGACACATCCGTTCAGCAATGATCTACATCGACCTTCGACCCGTAGTGCCCATCGCGCACATTCCCGATCGTCTACACAACCGATCCTCTGACGCAACCGACACCTTCCCAACCTGAGATATCAACGACCTGACCAATATCCTTCAACTTTCAACCTTCATCTTTTGTACTTCGGTAAATAAAGATTTCTGTTTCTTTTTAACCAAATCTCCTCGTTTGTCCTCCTTTACCTAGTTTGTGTCAGCCAATCCCTTTTAAACAAAAGTCCGCGGAGTCGATGCACTGTATCGACCACCGCGACAATAGTCTCGAATGTCGGTGACGATGTAGTAGTAGTAGTAGCTGTTACTTGTGGTAAAGGGAAGATCCATTTAATAGATCCATGGGGTGACATATCAGCTAAAAATATTTCTGTTGCATCTGCTGCTTCTGATTTATTTTTAAGAAAATAAACCACTATTAATCCTGAGTAGTCATCAACGAAAGTTATTGCATATTTTGAATCATTTATTGAAATTGGTTCAATAGGACCTGCCAAATCACAATGAATCAAATCAAGTATTTTATTTGCCTTTTTATCGGCCTTTGTATTTCTGTATTGACACATTTTCCCTTGACTACAAGTTTTGCAATTAAATTTATTTTTATGACTTATTTTCATGCCTTTTACAGCTTGCTCTAATTTTAAAACATCTTCTTTATTACAATGTCCAAGAATACTATGCCGTTCTTTTAAAGTATGAGTTCGTATAGTTTTTATGTTGTTTTTTAATATTGCATACACATCCATTAGGCGTCTTGAGTTTCGTGCTATTTTTATAAAAATGGAGGGAAGAACCGTTTTGGGTCGCTGACTGTACCGAAAAAATAGTTTGTTTATAGGATGGAATATATAATGCATCTTTTAATGTTGTTTCATGAGTATTGCCTTTATTATCTTTTATTAAAAATTTGGCATCGCCTTTTGCATGTACCAAACCTGTAGTTCGGGTACCGTCTGCAAGTTCAATGGTATGTTGCGATGCATTAAAATCTTCATTGAAACGAACAAATTTCGTTTTATCTGTAATTATATGGGCGGTGGCCCCACAATCAACTAGTAAATTAAATGGATCTACAAAGGATTTTTTTTAAAGTACTTACAGTGAAAAGAAATGACTTTTTTTCATGTGTGTCTTTCAGTGAATTTACTGAATTTTATTTTATTTTAAATCGGCAATACTTTGTGTCGTGAGTATTTTTTTCTTTTTTAAAATTTTGGCGCGTTTTGCATTCGAAATTCCGGTGCCCAAACTTCTGGCAATTGAAACATCTTATGTTTTTTCTATCATTTTGTTGAACATTAATTTTCATGGAGTAATCTTCTCGTGGTCCATTTGTTCTGCATTTTTCAGTCTCTTCGTAACTTCTGAGAGCTGATTTGAATTCATTGAATTTTAATTCGTCCTTTATCTGTGTTATCACAGTCGAAAAGGGTTTAAAATCGCTAGGTAATCCCTTTAGGATCATAGCTATCAACAAGCTATCAGATATACTTTCGCCGATTGAGTTTAACGACGAAGCAGCATTCTCTCCTCTTAACAGATAATCCGTAACACTTTCGTGTTCTGACATTTTTAATGATGTCAATTCCGTATATAGAGAAATTATCCTGGGTTTACTGCTTCCAACATAATTTTCTCTCAATATTTGCATTGCCAATCTTCCATTATTTCTGGCATCTCTAATAATTAGAGTAAGACTTCTATAATCGAGCAATTGAGTCATCAGAGCAAAAACTTCAGCGTTTTTATCTGGGTCGATATCGTCAGTCTCGGATTCTATAATATGTGCCAGTTTCTATAATCGTAAGTAGGAAACAAATTTAATTTCCCATAATTGAAATTGTTCAGGATTTCCATCAAAGTAAATTCTATTATTATAACTGGGCCCATAACCTGTTAAGGTTGAATATTCAGAGTGCATAATGGAAATAATGTATGGAAAAACAGAATTTATAATTTAGGTAAAAGATAATTTGAGTAGACGTTAACACACGAGGTAAATTCAACAAAGGTTATTACGAACTGATTAGTTTTTACAAAAAGTCAAAACAAGCGGGAAATATCTTGGGCGGAAGTGGGTGGAGTTTAAGCTCCTGCTGATGTCACATCAAATATATTCATTAATAGAAATATGAGCTTATAAAAATCTTAACACTAATCACCCCAAATTTATACTAGATACGATTCCCCACTCAATAAATAACAGAATCAACAGATTAACAGCCAATAAAACAACGTTTAAAAACAATAAATCCTTCTATGATAATAAATCCTTCCATAATAAGGCTCTGAAAGTGGATTCACCAATAATCTACGATATATTCATAAACAGGAACTAAACAGGATTAATGGACCAGGTAATTCCATGAATAGGAAACGCAAAGTCATCTGGTTTAACCCCCCTTATTGTAAAATATCAAATGTAGAACTTTCCAGAATTTAGTAAATAAGCATTTTGACCAAAACAACCCATTAACCAAAATAAGGAATAGAAGCAACCTAAAAATTAGCTACTCATCTACTCCCAATATGAATCTGGTTCAGCATAATCAATGCCCACAATAGAAAGACATTGAATGAATATTACAAAAAGGCGAATAACGATTAGAACACTAATGTAAGTATAAATAGCAAAAGCACCAGAACTAGAGACAAGCAACTTGAAGAAAGGGAAACGTAACTGTAGAAACATACAACAATATCTCTTAGATATAAACTGTCAAGCCAAAAACATAGACTATGAAGCCCAAATATCGGGTAGATATGACCCAGGAAGCACCAAACACTACCTCGGAATTAAACAAAGGTACTACACACACAGGTACCCATTCAACAACGCGTTATCCAACCAAACGGAACTGTCCAAACACTACTGGTGCTTAAAGAACTCCAGCTACGACCCGGTGATAAAATGAAAAATAGTCCGAACATCTAACTCGGTCTCAAATTTCAATGGTAAATGCCCACTTTCCATTTCGGAAAAAAAAGAAGTACTGTTGTTAAAAACAATAGAAACTGCTAAATAAACTGCTTGATAAACACTTGCAAGAATTCACCTTACTATACCCGGCTCTAAGACAAATTAGATATATGCGCCTGCTATACAAGAAACCTATGACGGTGAACGAGAAAGGAAAAAGAGCAAGACATTGTCTTGCCTGCCGGGATCGAACCCGCGTCCCCCCGCATGCGAAAACAAATGCGATTTAGGAACTGGACGGACGCGAGGTTCGACTGATGTGCCCAGATGTTTGCGTAATATGCCCATAAAATAACCAAAGCGAGTGGAGTGTGGCGTGACAAGCAGAGAAGCTTTCGGCTTACGTGAGACGGCAGTCAGAAATATTATTTTGACGACGGCGACGGATTTTTAGCTGCTGGTCGAAGACTGTGTTGACCAAAAGAAAGTTTGGCCTGCGAGAAGACAGTGAACTCGCTTCTTTTTGGTCACTCCTCAGCAGGAATTTGTTGAAGCAAATCCCCCCTCTATTTTTCCCTCTTCTATAAAACCTAAAACCATAACCCCATAATATTAACGATATGTTATCTGAATTACAATGAGGAACACGAGAACGAATGTGTAAGGGTTAAGGTATTATCCACTGCTGCTGACTACACTGATAAGAAGGGTCAACACCCTCCCTTACCCCTTGCAACTACGACCACTGCTGCTAAGATTTTTTGCCTCCGGCTAAGAAGGGTCAACACCTCCCTCGCCCCTTGTAACCAATTCATGAAGGTTACTACTAAAATTGTAGTTGACAGGGCTAGCGAGAAGGAAAGAATAAATAAATAAATAAAAGGACGAATTAGAGTGAAGATGACTAACTTCACAGGATTTAAAGGGATCGCTCCTCTCTTAGAAGCTAGAAATTCTCTGAAGAACGATATCATTTTTATCATAGAAATGTTGGAACAAAGTACTGGCTTGAAGAAAAGGGCCTTTATGGAATCTTCTTCCATAAAGGCCCTTTTCTTCAAGCCAGTATAATAAGAAGAAAACAAAAAGAAGTGAATTTCTTTAATGGCGGAATCAAGAATATTTGCAGCAGGGAAAAGCTAGATTTGGCGGAATGTGGATTCCTAAAGGAACTACAAAATGAGTTCTACTTTAGGATACTACTAAAGTTTGCAAGTTTATATCTAATACAGTCTTTTATTCATATCTTGTCGTTCGTTTTACTTCTTTAACTCTTAACTCGTCTGCCACATTTGCGGTTAACTCCAGTCAAACCTAGGAGTACTGCCGCAATTGTTATTACTGTGGATTTCCGCCATTTGCTTCATGTGGCCTATTGAAGCTTCGTAAGCTCTACCTATAATTTGTGCTTCTTCCAGAGAGATATTCTCGTCTTTTTCGAAGAGAATCTTCTTCAAACCCGTGTGCCTGGTTCCGTAGAAAATTTGTTCCAATAATCTAGTTTCCGTATCTTGGAACTTGCACTTTTTCGCCTGTAGCCTTCACCTTGCTAAAAAATCATCAATTTTTTCAAAATCTTTTTGTTTATATTGACGAAAAGTTAGTCGGTGTATGTAAAAATTCACCTGTGGATCGAAACGTTCTTCGAATTTCTGCCAAATAATCTGTGGATTATTTTCGTCGGCTTCGTCCGTGAATATCCAAGAGTTGAACCTTCTTAGGCCCTCTGCCCCAGAAAACAAAAGTATATGTTCGACCTGTCTGTGTACAGGAATTTCTTTAACAGAAAAAAATAGTTTGCATCTTTGTTTGAAGAATCTGAATTCTTCTACTAGATTTTCCGAAGTCCAACACATTGAAGGTTCGCTAATGTTGGTCATTTTGACGAAAATATTTTTTTTTTTTAACAAATACAAAAATATGTGAAAAACGGTGTTATTAAAATGTAGTACAACACTTACTTGCTTGTTCAGAGAACATTTTTTTTTATACTGCATACTTTTAGTCTTTTTGTTTTGTTTTTAGCTATTTGTCTCTGGATGCGTGCGGCGATAGGACTTAATTTTTTAATACGTCCAAAAAGTTTTTTTTGTCCACAAAGTCGACATAACTTTCTTTGAGTTTGTCTTGTTTGGTGTTTTTCTCATTGTTTTGGTTGGGTTTACCTATTTACCGGCTGCCACCATGATATGTTATCTGAATTACAATGAGGAACACGAGAACGAATGTGTAGCCATATTTATTATATGTCGTCTGGTTATCCCAGTTCAAGGGAAGTAACCCTGACAGGTTTAGATCCAATAATACAACAATTAACTATGGTCGTATATCGGTATCTCGAGTAATATGTGTATGTAGAGGTGGATATGTATGTCGTAGCCATTACCAGATTATTTGAAGTGAGCACATACGTGCACTCACTCCAAATAAACTTTTTCTTTATTTGGAAATGAGATACAACGTATGTGCACACAACTCGGCATGTAGCCGGAAATTTGGTTTTGGGGGAGGGGTGATAAAACTGGTCATATCACTACACGGATCTATCTAGCTAGGCTCACTCGCCGACCGATTCATTCAAAAATAAAAATAAAATTCTTGCATTCTCTCCTTGTGCAGCTCCCTTTCACCAAAATACCTCATTCGCTCTATGTATGTATCCTACTTAAAAATTTCCCAATATTGATGATTGGCGATGGAGGGGGTGGGAAAAAATTTAAAATAAAAACCCCAAGAAACTGAAAAACACATGTAAACAAAACAAAAATTGTGGGTCATTTTGGTTTCCCCCTTTCCCTCAGCTATTGTTGTGTAGGCCCGCCGACTGTCTTCCGCACTTTGTTGTTTGAAAGCAAGCCGATCAGTGCCTCTAATATGGGAGTGGGTGTCCTTAGTGGGTGTTTGGTTAAAAAATTGGGATTCTGTAGGCCAGAAGGGTTGGGTTACTAGAAAAATTGACTTTCCAGGAAAAATATTAGGGTGACTCGGGTGGTTTTATAAAAAACTTGGGATTGGGGTCCTGGATATGTCCTATAAGAAAAAAAACAAAAAAAAACAAAAAAAACTGGGGTTGATGATCATTCAGCCTCCTAACTAAAAGGATCTATGGTGTATGCAGTTTTGGCTTTTTCTTGTTTTTTTCTTTTGTTTATTTTACAGACTTTGTTTGTCTATCTAAGGGATGGAGTCCCGAGACAGGATCCCCGTCAGTGCTGGCCATGATGGGCAGGCAACAATGTCTCTAATCCTGCCCCCGTTCTCACACACAAGCTTGCGGCATTTATCCACCTTTCGTTGAATGTCATGGGTTCGAGCATCCTCCTATCGCACCTAATCCTTACCTTAAGCTGATGCTTAAAATAACAGATCAGATTCTGACAGGAAAATTCCTCGTCCTCATGCAATCCCTTGTTTCGCGTCGACCATATCACCATTCTAGCTACGGCTAGTATAGCGAAAAACACCTTTCGTTTTTCTCCGGCGAACGGCGGACTGACATTGTCCACGACGTAACCAACGTCGAGCGGCACCCACTGATTAGGTGCGATACGGGCCGTAACCTCGTTCACGTACTCCCAAAACGAACGTACACCGTTACAGTGGTAGAAGGCGTGCTCAGCCGTTTCTTCTAATCCACTGTGTTGCAAGATGGAAAATCAGCAGAGTGCGCTTTGTATTGTACGCTTGCGAGCGGCAACGCATTCCGAGCTAGTCGCCAGGTGAGGGAGAACTCGGAGATGTTCATGAACCCAGCACCTGGCGCCCAATTCCACTGTGAGCGGACCTCCTCTAACGACGAGCCGTGCCGCTCCACGAGCAGATCCGAGACGGACCCCTCCACTAATACAGTGCCATCCGAGGCCATGAGACGTCACTAGACTCAGGTAGTCTTCGAAGGGCTTCACGACACTCGAACAGAAACCGCTCTTTCCGTCGAATTTTATGGAGCCGTAGCTGCCAGTCCGGGAAGATGTCCCGGATTCGCCACGACCAAGCGGTTTCGGTTTGCAACGATCGATTCAGAAATGCCAGCCTCTCAGCGTCTCGATGAGCCGCCAAGTTCGGCATCCCCAAACCTCCATTACAAGGCCGCTGGAAACAAACCTGCCTGCGTACCATTGGCCGGCGCCCTCTCCACAAAAAGCGGAAAGGGGCCCGTTCTAACGCCAATAACCGAGCCGCGGGCAGGGGAAGTACTGACAATCGGTAAAGGATCAGGGGGAATATGTAGGTAGCACAAACCTCCGCCCTACCCTTTAAGGACAACCTCCTTGGAAACCATTTTCGGATCCGAGCTTCCACCTTTGACTGTACTTCCGACCAATTTTTCTCGACTTGGAGATCAGGCCCAAACCACACGCCGAGGATTTTGATGGGACCGTCACTCCAGTGGAAGGGACCAGGCAGAGTATCGGATCCTGCCCAGGCTCCCAACCGCAGACCTTCGCTCTTTTCTAAATTGATCTTTGCCCCAGTGATCCGATCGTACCTTGCAAGCGCCTTCTTCACCGCTTCTATGTCCGAAACGCATGACACGAACACGGTGATATCATCGGCGTACGCGGATACCTTGGCTTTCACGGGGCCAGGGACAACAATTCCGCGCAGGACCGGACATGCCACCCCGTCTCTAAGCCTACGGAGCAAGGGCTCCAAAGCGAGGAGATAGAGAAGAGGAGACAGGGGGCAACCGTGTCGCACAGATCGCTCAATCGGAAAGATAGCCGAGCGCTTCCCATTTACTTGTACCACTGCCGTAGGAGATTGGTACAGCATCTTGATCCATTTGCGGAACTCCGGTTTGAATCCGGTGGTCTCCAAAACAGTCTCCATGAACCGTTGGTCCACCCTGTCGAATGCCTTGGACTGATCTAAATTGATCAGCGCGGCACATTTGTCGTCTTTTATCCCCTCTAGGATCATGCGAACCAAATGCAAATTGTTTTGGATCGATCTTCCTTTCACAGCGTAGTTCTGTTCTAGTCCGATCAGATCACCGACAACTTTCCGCAAACGGTTCGCTAAGACCCGGGCCAAAATCTTTAACTCTGTGTTTAGCAGAGTTATGGGCCTGTAATCATCTAAGCCCTCCCAAACATTCCTGCCACCTTTCTTCAGCAATTTGATCACGCCCTTGGTAATGCGTTTTGGGATTGCTCCCAAGGCAAACCAATTGTTGAACACATCCGTCAGAATAGGGACAAAAATGTGCGACAACTTCAAGTACAATTCGTAGGGTAAACCGTCCAGTCCTGGAGCTTTGTTGAGGCCGACCTGCTTCAACGCATTACGGACTTCAGAGTCTGTAATCCTCCCCTCACAACTAGCCGCTTTCGCCTCCCTAAGGTGGGGAAAGTCGGCTAAATAGTTGTAGAACTCCTGCACCGGGAGGTTCGGCAACAGGGTAAATCGTTCCTGGAAATGCGCACGGAAGGCTTCCCGCATCTTACGACCTGCACGAAGGCTGTGCCCGTCCGGGGTTACAACCATGTCGATGTATCGTTCCGGGAACCTTCTGAACTCTTCCTGACGCAATCCTGCGTCCAATTTCACGGCTTCGTTGGACACTATACAACCTTGATAGCGTTCGCTAGCCTCACGCTCAAGGTCCCCTCTGGCTAGACCTAAGGCTAGGGGACCCCCCCCCCATCCACCACCCGGGAAATTTTGTCTTCTATGGCCTTCACTTTCGCTGCCTTATCTAGGGCAAGCCGTTGGCAATATTTGATAGTGAAGTCCGTAATTCTAAACTTAAGGTCAGCCCACCATCTATTCCCAATAACCGCCCCCACTAACGCCCGCTGAATGAGTAAAACCAGCCTCTCACGGTAGTCCCATACCCCCAGCACTGAGGTATTTAACTTCCAGTAAGAGACCAGCCTAGGCCTATCGCTTAAGCGAAGAGTGACAGTAAGCAATTTATGGTCACTCTTCGCATATAGGTGGAACACAGGACAATCTAAAAAGTCAACATCGGCTCTTCTAACTAACACTCTGTCCAAATATGATTTAATTGGAGCAGAGGGCGAGCTATTCGTCCATGTCACATCTCCCGCCCTGGATGTGATTCCCGAACCAGTCGACCAGATCGAACTCGGCCATTAGATCGTACAGGGCGCTGTCACACCTCGCCAACCGCTAGCTCCCCGTCCCGTCCGGTCTAATTTGGGATCAAGGATCGCATTCCAATCTCCCATTAAGACTAAACGTCTAGGATACGCCATGTACGGCCCAAACTGCCGAAAAAAGGATTTCCTCTCCACAGCGCTATAAGCGCTAAACGCGATTACCCGGAATTTATTGCTTGATACGGCAATATCGGCCACAATCAGCCTGCCACTTGCGCCAGCATAAACAACGTCAGTCACCGCCCCCAGACTGCTTTTTAACTAGCAGGGACACACCCCGACTGCCTGAATCACCGAATGCTGAATAGACCTCATATAAATGATTAACCACCGCAGCACCGCCATCCCGCTTGAAACGAAATGTGTCTTCTATAAGCGGCAAACATCCACGCGAAGAGACTTGAGTTCTTCCCTAAACGACTAGCGCTTGAAGGGTCCCTCAAACCCTCCCATTTATACTAGCAAGAAGAAGAGTCATGGTGCTTACTTATTCAGTGTCCACACTGGCAGGAAGTCTTCTCGGTGAGGACGCCGACGGTTTGTCCAAGATTCCCTTACCAATTCTTGGTAACGGTATCCGTTCTGGCAATACCGCCGACATCCTGGGATACTTGATTTTTAAAGCCCTGTAAAATGAAGGGTGCATAAAAATGGGGACCTCCCTTACATTTTGGCTTTATGTTTTTGAAGTTGGGATGCACCCTGTTAACTAGTTTCATGCCCGGAAAGGCCTTTTCGGCGCCTCAATTGTGCGCCACACACCAAGTGCATGGCACTGGCTTCCCGGATGAAAGTAGTAACTAAGGGTGCATCCTAAAGTTCAGTGGAACTATGAAACAACAACTGGCACAAACAATAAATAGCTTCTCACAACAGTTGGAGATTCAAGCAAAAACCTGCAACTTCCGAGCTGTAACGCTGAAGAAGCAAACAGAGTATAGCGAGACGATTCATTCATGGCATTACTTCGACGGCATAAGACAACGACTGCTCGAGAACCTTCTTGTCATATCAAGAGGCAAAAGATCTAGCCAGGTCATTTGAAACGGCAGAGAACAAGCAAAGGAGTATGAACAACGTAAGAGATTTCCGCCTCCATTCTTCTCCAGAAGAAAAGTTGACAACTTAGCGATGATAAACAAAATACCAGATACTTGCTACTTCTGTGGAACCCACGTCATCCGCGCTACCTATGTCGCCGTAATGCCGAATGCAAAAAATGTAATAAAAGAGGTCATGGGCCAAAGTTGTAGGTCTAGTGTAGTGACTGCTGCACTTTATGATACTGACCCCCGGAGCTCGTTGACTAAGAACCAAAGCAGAAGTGATAACACTAAACAAGTGTAAATTAATGGGAAAATCATAAATGCATGATAGACTCGTATGTGGGTACATTCATTAACAAGAGTATCGCTAAAAAATTAAACCTGTTTATTATACCAAAACAAAAGAAAATAGCTCTGGCAGATCCTAACCAACATGCACAAATGTTGGTGAAACAATAGTTGATGTACTATTAATGACGAGACGCAATTCTGGCATGGTGTGGAGGTGATCAAAGATCTATTTATCGAGTTGTCATAGGAAAGGACATCTTAAAATACGGCAAAGTGACACTGAATTTAATGGACCCGGGACGAACTTATATAGGAGCACTAACAAACAGCAATCATTCCAGCCTATGAAAGTTCACCACCACTTCTTTTCTCATCTATCCATAAGACAACTCCCATTGCCACTAAGTCACGTCGATATACGGTCGCCGATACTAAATTTATCAAAGAAACTGCGAGAATGTTAAAAGAAAACATAATAGAACCTCAATTTCTCCATGGCGAGCCCAAGTGCTAGTAACTGCAAACGAAACCACAAAAAGAATGGTAATCGATTACAGGCGATACCATAAATAGATTTACGGAACTAGATGCTTATCAATGCCGAATATTTCAAAAATGGTGGAAGATATAGCCAATACAACGTCTTTACTACACTTGACCTTAAATCCGCATATCATCAGATACCTATCAGCGACAAAGATCGTAAATACACTGCATTTGAGGTATGTGGTAATATACCAATTTACACGTCTCCCTTTGGTATTACTAATGGAGTAAGTGCTTTCCAGAGAAGCATTGACAGCATTATAGACAAGGAAGAATTAATGACATATTCGTCTTTGTAGATAATGTCACCATATGTGGGAAAACACAGAACAACACGACTACAACTTCAAAAATTCTACGAAATAGCTAGAAATATAATATTAACTTAACGATAGTAAAAGCATCATTTCAACTATTCAATTACATTACTTGGGTACACTATCAAAACAATCAAATATTGCTCGACTATAATAGACTGAAACTCTACTCGAAATGCCCCCACCTATGAATCAAAAATCCAAAGGCGAATAATAGGAATGTTTCATACTATAGTAAATTCATCGAAAATCTCAAAAAGATACTTCTACTGAAACACAACGAAAAATTTCCACTGCCTCCGCCAGTGCTACACTCTTTGAAATGCTGAAAAATGACTTAAAAGATGCTACTTGTGACCGTGATCCGCGATAAGGAATTCGAAGTGGAAACAGATGCTAACCATTATTGCATAGGCACACTTTAATCAACAAGGCCGACCAGTAGATTCTTTTCTCAAACCTTACACGCTAATGAAATCAAAACAATGCCGTTGAAAAAGAGGCTGTGCCATAGTTGAGGCTCTACGAAAATGGCGTCATTTCTTACTGGCAGATCATTCAAAATCATTACAGACCAAAAGAGCATTAGCTACATGTTCGACAACACGAGAAAATCAAAAATTAAAAACGATAAAATATGCCGTTGGCGCATTGAACTGTCCCAATTCAAATTCAGCATCACCTATCGTCCAGGACGAAAAATCCTGTTGCCGATGCATTTTCTCGTATCTCTGCTCTCACTCACACTTTGCAAGATCTTCGCGATCTACATACCAGCTCTGCCCCTGGAGTTACACGTCTCTTCCTTTACCAGGACAAGAATCATTCCTTTTCACTGGATCAAATAAAAGTTATAACCAACTCCTGCACGTCCTGTCAGTATTTGAAACCAAAATTCATAACTGGTGGAAAGGGACACTCATAAAAGCCATACTACTTTTCAACGACTGAATATCGACTTCAAGGCCCTACCAACTCATACATGGTACAAATATCTACTTACAATTTAAATGAATTCTCTCGCTTCCCATTTGCCTTCCCTTGTAAAGATATGACAATGTAAACTGTTACCCACTGTCTAAACCAACTGTTTCGATCTTTGGTATGCCTGATATATACACACTGATAGGGCGACAGATTTCTTTCGGAGGAAACTACAAACTATTTACATAAAAAAGGCATTGCCACATAAAACAAGCAGATACCACCGGAAGGTAACGGACAAGTAGAGAAACTAAATGCACCATATGGAAAGCTATTCAGTAACCCTACACTCCGTAACATGAAGCCCTATCACTGGGAAAATGTCCTACCTGACACACTCCATTCAATTAGATCCTTACTCTGTACTACAAACGAATACAACTCTCACGACAGATTATTCAAATATAACCGCAAATCTACTTATGGACTTCGATTCCCTCCTGGGCTAAACCGGGACCTATATATGTCAGGAATCACACCAAATCAAATAAAAATGACCTCCGGTAATTCTGCTACTCTTTTAGAAATCAATCCTCATATGCCATGTTCGCCTACATCTGGAATCGACATACTGTCAATGTGCGGGATTAGCCCCTAAATCTACTGACGAAGAAGACACAGGCACCGAGACAGTATGCAACCCTGCTGAAATACAAGAATCACCTGTATTCAATCATAAAGACACAACCTGCGAAAAGGAAAGAACCCTGTTTCCAGAAACAAAGACACTGATAGTCTTGTGGAATTGATACTGAGTCTGTGAGACCTTCTAGAACTAGAAAATTCCTAGTAAATATAGAGACTTTGTGACTTAATGAAGTCACCCCTAAACTTTAATATTTCTTGAAGGGGAAATGTTATATTAAATATTACTTCCCTTGCCTACCTAAAATTAATTCTGAATTATCTGCCTTCCCGCTAGGGGACAAGGTAAAATTACAACAGACGATATTTGTACAAGCAGACGCACATCATTGTTTGGTATTAAACCTATTTTAAACGGTTAATCTTTCTCGTATTTCTTGCTTCTATTCTCGTACTTTTCATAACACCTACAAACATCTTCACTCTCCAGCCTACGAGACATTGAATTTTCACATCATTAATTACTTTCATTTTCGGAATCGACAACATCTATTTCTGCGTCGATAAAAAAACGGTAATAAACAAAACAAGATTGTTATCATTATTGTTAGATATTTATCCCTCGTTTGTCTTTCTTCTTTTGCTTTGTTTTTGGTGTCAAACTTTCTTTCGTATTAAGTTCGTCGTGCGGTCGACCTCTTTATCGACCCCACGACAAGTGGTGACCCCAGGAGAATGTTTTCATGCATGAGTGTACTTCTATCGAAGGTTGGGTTAGTAACAGGACAATGCTAATTATGAGCTAAGAGCAGACAAGACAGACACGTGTTGATAGGTTAACAACTTTTATTCAACTCCTGTGACCCCAAGACACAGGTACGAAACAAGGGCATAACCTTTATTTCGTTCCTATCAGTAAGCAATTACTGATTATAACACTTCCTTTTTTCATCTTTTTTTATTTATTTATTTATCTTTTTTTCACACAAAGTCTTTTAAGTATTGAGGTTTTTGTATTAATCGTCCTTTCGTAGTTCTCAACTTTGCTCCTATTTTTAAATGGATATTGTTTTCTTTCATTTCTTTTTCTTCTTGGACATTATAATCTTTTCCTCAGTAAATGTTTCCTGTTCTTTTTATGAATTTACCAGAGTCTAATTTTATTGCATATGTCCTATTTTGTTTATCTGCTGCTATTACAGTTCCTTATTTTTCCACGTTTTATCTTCGTCCGTTTCTCACGGATTCGGTCTCCCACTTTTAGAGGTTTTAATCTTTACTCCATGTCTTTTATCATATATTTTTTTGTTCTTTGTTTATATGACCATCTTTCTCTTTAACTTCCTTAAATTTGGCCATTTAGGTTTTATTTTTTTTTGGGTGACTGGGTAATATTGTTTTCATTTCCTGCCCATCAAGAGTTTTGGCCTGTAGCGGTTATTGGCGTACTACGGTATGGCATTAATGCCAGAATATGTCTGGTTGTTGCAAAATTCTTTTCGCAATTTTACTGCACTTTCAGCCGCTCCGTTTGCTTGTGGAAAATGAGACTCACTGTTTTACATGTAAATCCATCATTTTTCGAAAATTCTCTGAATCCGCACTTGTGAATTGTCCACCCAGTCGCTTACAAGTTCATCCGGGCCCCCAACGTGCGAACATATTCTTTAATTTTCCAATTACAGTTCTACTTGTTATTGGATTTAATTTTACTATTTCCTGGTAATGGGAGAAGTAATCTGTCACGACTAATTTCAAAATGGCTGTTCCTACCTTCTGCAAGGTCTCTCTGGTAAGGGTTGGTTTTAAAGTTTCATTTGGGTTTGCAGCTCGATGACAGTTACAAAAATCACACTGTTTGATGAAATCATCTATTTTATGTGATATTTTCGGCCACCATATTTTTTGCTCGCTCTCGGCATTTATTCAGTCCCAATGTCCTGTGTGTTTTGCTCGAAGCATTTTCTCTTAAGGTTTTGTGGATTACCAACCTATCTTGTAATACAAATTTTCTGATGTACAGAAAAATCATTCCTGTGAGCAAAATAGGTTTTACTCCTTCCTTTAAACTATCTTCTTTCATAGGCCAACCCTTCAACGTGAACTGGATACCTCTTTTAGTTTTGGGTCCTTCGATGTAGCATTGCTGATTTCTTTTCATTTCTACTGGTAACTGGTCTAGTTTTTTCTATACTGTTTATGAACGTTTCTACATCTTCCTCTGTATTATTATCAGTTTGCTCCATTGGACTTCTGGACAGTGCATCTGATACGAGTAGGAGTTCCCAGGATATATTCAGCTACAGGATTATATCTCCTAAGTCTCATCAAAGTCTTTGGCATCTCAAAGGGTATTGTTTAAATCCTGTGTATTTTTAATGGTACAAAGGTTTATGGTCCGTCAATAAGCGAAACTGCTCTAATCCGGCGATGTATCAGTCAAATTTCTCACAGGCCCTACGCTAGCTAAACATTCCTTTTCAATTGCGCAATTTTTCTCTTGTTGTGTAAGGGTACGAGAGGCATAAGCTATGACTCTTAGTCCCTTATTTCTTCTTGAAAAATAGCTCAGCCAAGTCCAAAGCTGCTTGCATCTGCGCTAATTGTGTAGGCTTTTTAGGGTCATAATAGCCTAATATCGGTGCCTGGGTTATAGTTCTTTAACTCTTTGGAATGCACTTTTTTGTGGTCATCCAAACCCAAACTGTATCCTTTTTTAAAGTTCTAGCATAGGCTGTAATACCTCTGCTAAATTCGGTACATATTTTCCTATGTACTGTATCATTCGCAGGAATCTTCGTAAATCTGGCACTGAAGATGGGGCAGATAGCTTTAGTATCGCCTCTATTTTTTCTTTACTGGGTTGTATCCCTTCCTGCGAAATTATATGTCCAAAGTATTTAATACATTTTTTTCTAAATTCACATTTTTCTGTGTTTAATTTTATTCCCGATTTTTCAATTAATTTTAATACTTTCGAGTCTTCTGTCATGTTCGTTCATCGTTCTACATGTATTAATATGTCATCTATTATTACATGAATCTTTCTAATTCTCCTAATAATTCAGTCATTTTACGTTGAAAAATTTCGGGCGCTGAGGAAATTCCAAAGGGTAATTCTTAAAACAATATCTTCCAAATGGTGTAATAAACGTAGTGAGCAAATGACTTTCTTTTTCCAACATTATCTGATGAAATCCGCTAGCTGCATCCAATTTTGAGAATATTTTTTCGAACCCTTAACTTGGGTGATGTGTCCTCACAATTTGGTAGCATGAAATGTTCCCTTTTCACTGACGAATCTAATTTTTTAAGTCGAGACGCATACCCTGACGTCTCCATTTTTTTTCTTACTGGGACGATAGGTGAGCACAATCAGTTGGTTTGGTAACTTTTTCTATAATATTCATTTTCTAGACGTTGATTTCCTTTTTTACTTTGGTAGTGAGATATGATGTCTTTTACCAACTTTGTGTAAAAGATAAATGATAGAGCGAGACGAAGACGATTTAAAAACACAACTTGCTTTTTATTCAAGTTCTATAATACTGTTAAACGCAGGCGACAGACACAGACGCCAGGTTAGTTGATCACGTGATGTCTGCCTGATCCCAATGAGCTGAAATAAAGATGATGTAAGGGGGACAACTCATCACATCCCACCGGTCAAGGATTGTTCATTACAATTTTTATTTATTTATAAATAATGAAGTCCTTAAATTTATTAGGGGTTTTTTTTGTTCTTGTAGGTCGCATTGTTTGTGTAGGCGTTGCTACTTGTTCCTCTGCTTGTAAATGTCCGGGTTGGACTTGCTCTGTTGTTATGTTATTGTCTGTGTGGTGTATGTTATTGTGAGGGGATAGTGGTCTTATATTTATCCCTGGAGTTTGTGCATTTTGTGTTTGTTCACTTTGTGGTCTAAATATTTCGTTAAGATGTCGCCTGTTGCGTCTTAACAATCGCCCACTACTTTGCATTTTAACAATGTAACTTCGTGGTTCGATGCATTTATCTACTACCGTTGCTGGTAGCCATGTATCGTCTTCCTGAAGGACGGAGACTTTGCTGCCTATTATTAGTTCAGGAAGATCTTTACTAGATCTGTTGTAGTACTGTTGTTGTTTTTACTGTTGATGCTTAGTTGTTCTCGGATTTGATAATCCTTTTGGTTGTTTGTACTTAACAAGGTTGGTATCCTTGTCCGTATCTTCCTATTGTACAGGATTTCTGCTGGTGATGGCAAATTACTGTCAAGTGGTGTTGCTCTGAGATTTAGGAGGGCTAATTGGTAGTCTATCCTTGACTGTTTTGCCTTTTCCATGGTTCTTTTTACCGTCTGGACCATTCTTTCGATGAATCCATTCGATTGAGGGTACCTAGGGCTGGATGTGATATGCGTGACTTCCCATTCTGTGGTGAAATTACGGAATTCATTAGATATGAAATATCTTGCATTGTCTGTATATAGACATTCTGGAATCCCGTGAACGGCGAAGACTGCTTTGAAGTATTCTATGCAGTTTGTACTCGTTACATAGTTCATTGTCTTTATAAAAGGCATTTTGCTGTATTGGTCGGCAATGAGTAAGCATTGTTGGCCCTTAAACTCAAATATGTCGGCTGCTATATATTGAAAAGGCCTGGTTGCATGTTCCTTAATGATCATGGTTTCCTTTGAGTTTTTTCTTTGATGCTCCTGGCATATGTCACATGATCGTACACGATTTTCAATGTCTCTACTTATTCCTTTCCAATATACGCTGTTTCTGGCCCTTAACTGGCATTTTTCTATGCCTTGGTGTGCCTCATGGATTCTCTCCAGGACTGTGTTCTGCATGCTCTTGGGTATTACAATGCATCTGCCCTTAGTCACTAGTCCATCTTCTACTGATAAGCAATCTTTCAGTGACCAGTACTCTCTTATGATTCTAGGGGCTTGTCTGATGTTTTCTGGCCATCCGTTTATTATGACGAGCTTTAATATCTTAAGTTCGTCGTCACTTTCCGTGGCTTCTTGTAAATCAGCATGCTTCTGCTCTGATATTCGAATTATGTGTATATTACTATCCAATTCTATTTCTTCACCTTGTGTTGGCTGTACTCTCGATAAGTAGTCTGGGATTTTCATTTCGGTCCCTGGCCGGTAAATTATTTTTGTGTCATAAGGTTGCAGTCTTAGCAACATTCTTTGTAAACGTGGGGTGCTTGGGCGATATTTTTGCTTTGTATATTTTCCAGAGGTTTGTGATCAGATTCAATTTCAAACTCTTTCCCATATATATAGGTGTGAAATCTTTCACAACCAAATACCACCGCCAAGAGTTCCCTTTCAATGTTTGCATAGCGTGTTTCCGTGTCGGTTAATCTTTTGCTAGCAAATGCAACAATTTTGTTGTTGTTTATCAGCGTCGCACCGAGCCCTAGCATGCTGGAGTCTACTTGTATTGTTGTTTTGGCATTTGGGTTAAAGTATGCTAAGCATAAATTTTCATGAATGCAATTTTTTAGGTTTTGAAAAACCTTTTCATGTGTAGCGTTCCACTTGTACTCCGCGTCTTTTTTTAATAGTGTTCTCAATGGTGCTGTTTTTGTGCTGAGTTCAGGTATGAAGGGACTCAGGTATTGTATCATACCTAAAAATTGCTGGAGCTCTTCTCGGGTAGTTGGGGTCGGTTTTCCTTTTATCCTGTCACATTTTTCAGGGTCAGGGTGGGAACCGTCTTCATCCCAAATAAGACCATAGAATTTAATTTGTTTTTGTCTTATTTTGCTTTTATCTTTGTTGAAGACTAGCCCATACTTCCGAGCTGTCTCCATGGTCTCCCTTAGATTTTGATCATGCTCCTCAGTGTTTTTCCCGTACACGCATATATCATCCGATATACCTATGGCTCCTTTACAGTTTTCCAATATTTGGTCCATTTTTTGCTGGAATATGTCTTGGGATACTTTAAGTCCGAAGGGGCACCGTAGGTATTTATACCTTCCAAACGGGGTGTTAAAACATGTGAGCAGGCTGGATTCTTCGTCTAGGTGTATTGCCCAGTATCCATGTTTTGCATCCAGTTTAGAGAAGTGTTTTGCTCCAGTTAATTTGTGGGAGATTTCTTCCAGGGTTGGAGTTTTATAATAAGTTCGTTTGATGAACTTATTAAGTGGCTTTGGGTCTAAACATACT
Source organism: Doryteuthis pealeii (assembly GCA_023376005.1). NCBI lineage: Eukaryota > Metazoa > Mollusca > Cephalopoda > Myopsida > Loliginidae > Doryteuthis > Doryteuthis pealeii. Next base: position 80,977,873 of record CM042158.1, on the reverse strand, counting down.
CTTAGTTCCCCACTTCTCTTCCTGCTGCACGCTATTGCGTTCACCCAGTCTGTCGGTTCGGTCACTTTCTTTATTACTCCCATATCTTCCATTTTTTTCAGTTCTTTTTTTAATTCGTCTCTTAGATGAACGGGGTATTTTCTTTGTGCTTGGACAACTGGTGTAGTATTTTCTTGAATATATATTTTTTTGTTTTCCCGGAAAGTTTCCAATACCTTGAAATCTATCAGGATATTCATTTTCCAGGTCCTCAATATTTTCTATCGTTCTTTTCTCAGTTGTCACACCACAATTTAATTTTACCAAACCTAGCTGTATGCAAGGTCTCAGACCCAAAATTGTGGTGTCATTCTCGCATATATAGAATTTAGCTAGGATGGATGGTGAGTGTTTATATTTTATTTTCAATTTTATGGACCCATATTGGGGTATTTTGGTGCCATTCACGGCCCATAGAGTGGTCTTGTCCGTCTTTACGGTGTCCACTACTTCAGTAACGCCTCGTGGGTACATTTTTTAAAAATTCTAACTGGAATTATATTACCATTGGCTCCGGTGTCCACTTTCATTTTTAGTTTATGCTCTATTCCACCTGTATCTACACAGTCTATATTTGCAAAAACTTCTTCTCTCTCGTTTTTTTAACAACATATAGATATAAGTCTTGTTCCGACTCTGTATCAGTTACGTGAGCAACATTAATTTTTTTGTCTTTGTTGTATTGCTTGTTGTGGAATTTCTGCTGACTATTTTTCCAAGTCTTGTTGTATGTGTTGGGATATTTCTTTTTATTTGCGCGTGTGTTTTTGTGAAGCAATATTCCTCAAAGTGGTGTAGATAGTGGCATTTTCTACACTCCTTGTTATATGCGTAACAATCCTCTTTCTTATTGCCGTGATTATATCCACATTTCGTACACGATCCCCTGTTTATTTTCGACACTGCGTGGTATATTCCGGGCCTTATTTCGTTGGCGTCTTTGTAGCGTGTGTTGTCTATTATCGTTGTCTCATAGGCTCTAATATTTTCAATAGCCACTTTAAGTGTGAGGTCGGTTTTACTTATTAAATTCCGCCTTTCTTCTGGGCTCTTTAACCCTTTTATTATTTGTTCGAGGATTCTTTCCTCTTTGCTGGCTTTGAATTCGCATCTCTCAGCTTTGGTCTGTAATTTGGTCAGATATTCGTCGATAGAGTCTTCGCTCTGATTCATTGACGAGAATTCCAGTCGCTCAACCCATTTGTTCGGTTTTTGAATTAAACGCCTCTCAAATGTCGCGAATATTTCTTTGGAATCTTCTTTTTGTTCCGTTGTTAGCATTTCATTTTTTAAGATTTCCCGGCCCCTTGGTCCTGTGCTTATCAATATATAATTATACTTCAACTTTTCTTCAATTCTATTGATCAAAAAATACGAAGTTAAAAAATCAAACCACTCACTGAAAGCGTCCTGTTTGTTTTCATTTGACCAGTCCAAATAGGGTAGAGGGATATTAGTAGCAGATGCCATCATTTTTTTTTTCGGCTACTTGCTTTCTTGTATTTTTTTTTCCCGAAGTATTTACTTCTTGTTCTTTTTTTTTTCTTGTTTCTTCCTTTGAAGTTATTTTTCTTTTACCGCTGCCACCATGAGATATGATGTCTTTTACAACTTTGTGTAAAAGATAAAAGATAGAGCGAGACGAAGACGATTTAAAAACACAACTTGCTTTTTATTCAAGTTCTCTAATAATGTTAAACGCAGGCGACAGACACAGACGCCAGGTTAGTTGATCACGTGATGTCTGCCTGATCCCAATGAGCTGAAATAAAGATGATGTAAGGGGGACAACTCATCACAGGTAGCAATGGGAAAGGTATTCGCCTAGCCGTTGGTGTGCAGTATGGTACTGAATCGTCTCTTAATGCAATTTTTACAGGGTCGCCTTTCATACAACCAGTTAACTTCCGTGGGTTTTCGATTACATTGGCTACCACAGTAATCAGCCCCATTTTATAAGCTGTATCTCTGGATAATAAATTGTCTGTATTATCATTTATTACGTGTATATCGAAGATATATAATTTTTCTTTATATCTTGTTTTTACCGTAAATTTTCCTTTACACGTTAAAGTTCCACCAGGGCTTTTATAAATCCCATGTGCTGGTTTTAAGTTCGGTATTTCACTTAGTTTCCGATACGTTTCCTCGCTAATGACATTAATGTCTGCCCCGGTATCAATTTTAAAAATAATAGGTATTGCACCTACATTCAGTTTTACGTGCCAAGGATCTATTACGTTTTCTCGAAATAAATTTTTGTTTTATAGATCCACGGAAATATTTTTCTGAGGGCTGCTCCTTTATCTCATGGATCTTTTGTATCCTCGTCATGCAACAAATTGCAAAATGGTTAATTTTTCCGCACTTTGCACATTTTTTTCCTTTTGCTGGACAGTTGTCATATTTATGGTATCGGTTGCACTTCTTACATCTGGGTATATTTCCTGGTTTTCTTGGATGATTTTTCCATTCTGGTTGTTTTGTGAATTTCTTTTTATTTTGCTTTATCAACAGACGACTCCTCTATTTCTTCCATTTGAACTTGTACTTGCTCATAGCTACGAGCTATTTCGATAGCCTTTTCAAGGCTGAGGTCTTCAATTAATTGTAGTTTTTGTGATAAGTCCTTGCTTTTCAGTCCAAACGGTCTCTTATCTGGTCACTTTTTTTAGGGAAGTCACAGTATTCTGCTAATTCATACAGTCCTCTGATGAATTTTTCTATTGTTTCTCCATCCTTTTGCGTTCTCCGGTAGAATTTCGCGCGCTCGTGTATAATGTTTTTTTTTTTTTTTGTAAGCATCAAATTTGCTTAAAATCACGTCGAAATTTTTTTCATCTTCCTTTTTATTAAAGGACAGTGATTTATAAATTAGTTCAGCTTCAGTTCCCATACAATATATCAAAGTGCTTATTTGGGTTTCCGCTGGTTCATTGCTTAGTTTAGAAGCTACTCGAAACCGTTGAAAATTCTGACGCCATGGTGACCATGTTGTGACGTCGGTAAAATCAAAGTTTCCTGGGGGTTGTAGCAAGACCGGCTAGATACTAGGCCATATGGATCGAGTCTGACGTCACTGCGATATCATCATATCTAGTCCCAATTGTGTTTTCACCCAAACCGAGGCCAAACGAGACTAGCCGGTCTTGCCACACGTGTCTAATACCTCGAAGTTTTTTGCAAATATTCAACGATTTTTCTTGTAATTATTCAGTCAATTAATTTTATTTTATTTTAATTTATAAACAAAAATGTGTGTTGTGCCTTTTTGTAATGGAAACTATAGAAATGGACCAAAAGTTAGTGTTTTTTCTTTCCCTCATGATAAAATTTTGTGCGACAAATGGATTTACCCTATCAGACGAAAACATTTTTTACCTACAAAGAATTCCAAAGTGAGTAATTTTTTTGTATTTAAACTAAATAAATTTAATTTAAACTTCAATAATTGAAGTATTTTAAAGTCTTTGTAATTCACAAAATCAAGTTTAAAATATTAAAAGCTTAAGTTAACAATTTTTTTCACATAAGAGCGTAAAGTAAAAAGTTTTGTAAAAACTCATATTTTAGAAATAAACTCTAAAGAAATTCTCGATATTAATTCATTAAATTCGTAAAGGGATATTTTTATAAACATAAAAGAAATAATTCTGATAATCCTAACAATATTTTTGAATAGTTTTATTCGTAAATAAAAGAGTCTATTAAATTAAATTGACTATTTTGGTTAGTCTTAAATGCGAGAAAGTAAATATTTGTCTAATGTCTAATAATCCCACAATTACTTTGATATAAATTTATTCAAATAAAAAAGGGATATTATTATTATTATTGATATTATTATTATTATCGTTATCATTATTATTATTGAACTAAAGTTGGAAAATACTTGACTTTTTTTTTGGTAAGTAATTGTTTTATTTCATCAATAAAAAAATCTTTCTTTTTTTTATTTATTTACTTTATTTATCTATTTTTTTCCTACTTGGCTTTTTTTTTGGGGGGGGGTAAGTCAGGTTAGTTAATTTCATTTATTTAACGAATCTTGAAATATTGAGGACAATTTGCAAATTTTGCCTTTGTCTCCAGGACTCTTCTGAGTATTCTGGCAGATTGCAGCAGTACAGTGTTCTGGATGGTATCAATCGTTATAATTATTGCTATCATTATTATTAGTTTTTCACACCAGCTGATGGTATTTCCCTGAAGTTATTATTGTTATCATTGTTATTTAAATTATTATTATCATAAAAATACTGATTCTAATAATAATAATAATAATAATAATAGTAATAATAATGATTCTAATAATGAAGGTTTGGAAAGTTTGGAAATCAGAGGAAGTATTGAAACAATTCAGAACACTGAACTGCTGCAATCTGCCAGAATACTCAGAAGAGTCCTGGAGACCTGAGGAGACTTGCTGTCACTCAGACTCCAGTGAAAGACCATCAGCTAATGCTGATGTGAAAACTCAAAAGGAGTAAATAATAATAATAATAATAATAATAATAATAACAAAATTATTGATAATAAAATAATTCTAATAGTAATTAAATTAATCTCATGTCTTTGTAATTCACAATTGTAATTCAATTGAAATTTAGGATTAAAATTAAAGGATTAAAATTAAAGGATTAAAAAGGATTAAAATCTATCAAAATTTTCAAAATCATTTTATCCAAAAAATAATTATTCATTATTCTAATTCAAAAAATATATAAATGTTAAAAATTCTCTCTTTATTTGTACATAGATTTGTCACTAATAATTTTTTGTTGAATTGGTAAATTATGTTCCTTAAAGATATCAGAACACTCTTCATTTTTCCTAGAATTATAAGAAAAATGCTTCATATTGTAGATTTTTTGCTGACAAACTTTTAAGATTTTTTAAGGATTTAAAATAGGTTTTGATTTTTACAATATTTTTAGGTATGTGAACTACATTTTCGACCAGAGGACATAAGAAGAGAAGCATCAGCATTTGATGAAAAAACAGGGGCAGCAATTAAAGTTAAACTTTTTTAAAAATCTCTTTGTGATGGCGCAATTCCTAGAATTCTCCCAAACTGTCCCTCATATCTATCATCATCAATCACCTCTAGAGAGTCACCAGATTCTAGAAGAATTCGACTGGACAATTCTGCACTTAAAAGTGCTTTAAATGAAAGTGTTAAGGATGCGTTGGCATATACAAAACAAAACAAATTTTATGATATTAATGATCTGGTAGGAAAATTAAATTTTCTTGATAGAGATTACTGGAATGTTATTAGGCAGCAAGAAACAGTTATCATATGCAGTATTATAAAAACCCCATATCCAAAAATAAATTTGTCTCTTTTAATCGAGTCTAATTTTGCAGTTCATGTATTTTGTAGGGATGTGAAAATGGATATGATAGGAGATTATAAAATTCCAAAGCATATGAATTATAAAAATGATCTAGAAAACATGAAGAAAATGGACACAGAACAACAGCAAGCTAATCCCCCTAGTATAATTTTTATACTAAAATTAATCATGTCATTTTTTATATTGATACAAGATGAATCAAGCAAATATTTTAATTCAATAAAATTTATATATGAGCAGCTAAAATTAATGACACAGAATAAGTTTGATTATTCAACAGAAATGATGATATTTTCTTCATTATTATATAACTGCTCTCCTAAAGGGTATAGATTATTAAGAGATAGCAAAAATATAATTTTACCTAGTTATTCGACAATTAAAAGAGTAACATTATCAACAAATATGAATCCTTTAATTGAGCAACATGATAACAATTTTCTCATGTATATTAAAAACAAATTCAAGTTACTTGTACAGAAAGACACTACAGTATCTTTACTTGTTTATGAAATTCACCTAAAACCTTATTTTGATTATAAGGGTGGTAATATTGTTGGCTTATCTGACAATAGAAATGAAGCTGCAACAAGTGCATTTGCTTTTATGCTTAGCAGTGTATTCTCACCATATAAGGATGTTGTGCATGTTATGCCAACTAAATGTCTTAAAGCTGAAAATTTATTTAATATTGTTAAACGTATTATAATTGGTTTAGAGGAGATAGGCTTTCAAGTATTATCAATCATAACAGATAATAATGCAATAAATAAAAAGGCTATATCTTACTTTTGCAATCCACCAAAGCTTTCGATTGTATATCCACACCCATTTGTTAAGTCTCGGCCTCTTTTCTTTCTATTTGACTCAGTCCATATATTAAAATGCATTAGAAACAATTGGCTTGGTCAAAAAGATGCAACTAAATGCATGCTCTTTCCAAAATTTTGTCATAATGGAAATCATGAATTAAATAGTATCCAAAGTGCCCCATTTTGTACCTTACAGAAACTTCATGCCCTGGAATCTCAGTCAATTTTGAAATATTGTTATAAATTGACCTCAAAAGCTCTTTATCCTACTAGTCTTGAAAGGCAAAATGTTAATTTAGTTCTGCAAATTTTCAATGAATATAAATCATTCTTTTCTTCATTCAGTAAATCAAAGGAAATTAGCCATGCATATAACATTGAATGTATTGGCAGACCATGAGCTACTTTTTAATGTTGACACTTGTGATGAAGGTCATAATATTGAAAAAATAGAAGCTCTACAAATGCTCTTTTAAATAATTTTTGTTCTAGAGAAAATGATAACATCATTAATAAGTTAAGCAAAAAAAGAAAACTTCAGACATTCAGCTGAATTTTATATCTATAACCTATTTTTCAATAAGTATTATTTGATTTTTGTAATTTGTTTGTCTGTTTATATCTAATTATTGATTGTTCATTTATTCATAATTCAGTATATATTGTAAATTTACAGAATAATCATTAAAATTGAAAAAAAAAGCAAATCAAAACAATGCTGATTATAATTTATCTAAACTTGGTTTCAAATTTATATTTAATATATTTATTGTAATCTGTCTGTTTATATATAATATAATATTGTAAAAATACAGAATAATCATTAAAATTGAAAAAAAAAAGCAAATCAAAACAATGCTGATTATAATTCATATTTAATATATTTATTTATATTTATTGTAATTTGTTTGTCTGTTTATATCTAATTATTGATTGTTCATTTATTCATAATTCAGTTGTTCCTGTATTAAGTAATTATCACTTGATAATTACAATATTGTAAATTTACAGAATAATCATGAAATTTAAAAAAAAGCAAATCAAAACCATGCTGATTATAATTTACCAATTTATCAAATTTATATTTAGTATATTTATTTATATTTGTTTGTTTGTTTATCTAATAATTGATTGTTCATTTATTCATAATTCAGTTTACAGTTTTTTTAAAATTAAAATAAAAAAAACATGCAAATCAAAACAATGTTGCTTATCATTTATAAAAAAATGTTTTCAATTTAAAAAAAATATATATTATGAACGAATTTCAGTTATTAAAGTTTAATGTAATGGTATTTGTTTTTTTATGTACCTCAACGTTGCCTTTACAAGTTTTTTTAAAATTAAAATAAAAAACATGCAAATCAAAACAATGTTTGTTATCATTTATAAAAGTTGTTTTCAAATTTGAAATAAATAAAATTATGAACGAATTTCAGTTATTAAAGTTTAATGAAACATAACACTTGTTTATTTACTGTCTTTACGAGACAACGGTATCTATTTCGCTTGCTCTAAGTTGGGCCTACTTTTGTGACGTCACACACCCAAAGAACGGGCCTTCTATATCGGTGGCCTCGGTTGTAGGCTTAAAAAAAAATTTTCTTTCGGGTTCCTTTTAGTTGGTATTACTTTTCCTTTTCAAAGTAAAAAAAAAATCCACTTCTGACACCATGTTTCATACACAAGCGTACTTCTACCGAAGGTTGGTTTAGTAACAGGACAATGTTAATTATGAGGAGACAAGACCAGAACACGTGTTGATAGGTTAACAACTTTTATTCAACTCCCTGTGACCCCCAAGTCACAGGTACGAAACAAGGGGCATAACCCTTTATTTCGTTCTTATCAGTAAGCAATTACTGATTATAACAGAGAAAGTTTTAGTGGCACAACAAAGCGATGGTGACGAGAGGAGACAGTTCATTAAACATGACATGCCCCATCATCCCGTTACCAACATACAACCTGATGAACGCAAAAAATGGTTTATACACCTGAAGCCAATATTCGTCATGTTTAAGATCAGTTCACAAATGCGGGAATGTCCTACACCAGAGATAATAGATGAACTAGGAAATTTCTTGGAAAAACTTCCCCCGGAAGCAGAACCTTACACTGAATTAAAAAAACGTCATGCTACAACGCACTGGACTCTCAGAAGACGACCAGATCCGAGAAGCGTTCACCAACGGGGACAAAAAACCCTCACAACTTTTAAGATACATGAGGAGCCGCGTCGGGAAGATGTTTCTGAACCAGTCCCCCGAACCCTGTGGATGGACCGTCTACCCACAACGGCCACCCAGATGTTTGCCCCGCTTGCCCGAAGCGCCACACTCAATGAACTGGCCGATTCAGCTGATCAGGTTTTCGCGAGGATGGATCAAGGAATTAACTCCGTCCGCACACCAACACAAAACGAACCAAGCACGATGGAAAAGGCACAGGAGGAACTACAGAAACAGATTCGAGATATACAACTCGCACTGCGCCAGAAGTCGCAGTTCAGCGATTAAGTGTGATTCCTCACACACACGAACCATCCGTTAAACCCGCCCAGTTCAAATTACAGGCAGCTAATAGTTCCACTATCAGTACCTATAGAAGTAAGACCATCTCATTTCGGTATGCGTCGGAACTTCACCTGGTCCCTTACCCTGGCCAACGTGAAATTACCCATACTAGGCGCTGATTTCCTGGCACATTTCAACTTGACGATGCATATGAACCCGACAACAAATATATCCTGAATGGATATCCTGAATCAGTATCCAAGCATCATACACCCAAACACGAGTACCGATTCAATCGGACACCAAACTCAACTCCACATCAAAACAACTGGTCAACCAGCACATTCCCATCCACGACGTCTAGCACCTCACAAGTTGACGTACGCCAGGAAAGAGTTCGACCGAATGTTGAACGACGGCATCGTGCGCCCCTCTGATAGCCCCTATGCCTCGCCACTGCATCTCGTCCCAAAATCTGGTGGCACGGAGTTCCGGATATGCGTCGATTACAGGAGACTTAATGCCTCAACCATACCGTACTGCTACCCTGTCCCCCACATCCACGACTTCGCGCCAGGACTACAGGGTACCCGCATATTCTCCAGGATCGATTTAACTAAGGCATATCACCAGATCCCCGTGGCACCAGAGGACATTCCCAAAACTGCGGTCACGACACCGTTTGGTCTGTTTGAATATATGAAAATGCCATTCGGTCTACGCAACGCCGCACAAACATTTCAGCGACTGATGGACGAGATCCTTCGTGGACTTCCATATGTATTCGCATACATAGACGACATCCTTATCACTAGTAGAGATGCCGACCCCCACAAGCAACACCTGCACGAGGTGTTCCGGCGACTGTCGCACTACAGTCTGAAATTGAACCTTGACAAGTTTGTCTTCGGTGTGACTAGCGTCGATTTTCTCGGGCACTGCACTGACGCTAGTGGGATCACACCTATACCGGACAAGATACTAGCGATCCAAACGTCGATTAAACAAATACGGCGGTTCATCGGGATGATTAATTTCTATCGTCGCTTCATTCCGAATTGTTCCTCAATTCTCCAGCCATTGAACAACCTACTTCAAAGAAGGAACAAACACATCACGTTGGAGGGCGACGCTCTATGCGCGTTTCACAAAGCTAAAACTGCTCTAGCGAATTTCACGAAGCTCTCGTTCATCGACAATGACCCACAGACTCGGCTTTTCCGGACAACCGACGCATCGGACACAGGAATCGGCGCGGTAGTCGAACAAGAGGTAAACTCCCAACGCAAACCCATCGCGTTCTTCTCAGCCAAACTCTCAGCCCAAATGAGATATAATGCATTCTCCCGAGAACTTTTGGCTATCTATTTGGCCATCAAGCATTTTCGGCACCTCCTGGAAGGTAGGAACTTTATTATTTTTACCGACCACAAGCCCTTGACAACCTTGATGTGCACCAACTCGGACAAATACACATCCCGTGAAATTAGACACCTAGACTACATCTCGCAGTTTTCGACGGGTATCCGACACGTAAAGGGGAAAGAAAACACAGTTGCAGACACGCTATCTAGGACAGATATCTACACACTGGAAACAGACACTTTGAGTCAAGATTTGATCGCTGATGAACAAAAATCTGACTCTGCGCTACCAGATGTTCTAGCAAATACATCCTTGAAGCTCCGAGAGTTTCCATCACCTTTCAGCGACAAAACTTTTCTCTGCGACGTCAGCCAAGATTTCCCTAGACCGTACATCCCTCCTACATTACGAAAACAGATTTTCCATCCTTTTACACGGGCTATCACATCCAAGCAAACGGGCTACCCTCAAACTCATCACCGACCGCTTTGTATGGCCAAAGATGAACGCCGACGTCAGAGAATGGACCTCTACGTGTCTGGAGTGTCAAACATGCAAGGTGCACCGACACACGAAATCCCCAATAGGTACATTTAGCAGCCCAGACGCTCGTTTCTCACACATCCACATAACCTCAGATGATTACTACGAATCGCGGGGCACAATTCAAGTCAGCCCTCTTTACGGAATTTACCCACCTACTTGGAATAAAACATATTCGAACGACGGCTTATCACCTTTGCGCCAACGGACAGATTCCACCTATCTTTAAAAACCTCATTGGCGACCAAGGATTCGTCCTCCAACTGGGTTGACAACCTCCCCCTGATTGATGAGGGACACTATCAAGGAAGATTTGGGTTGTTCAGCAGCGGAACTCGTATTCGGTACACCGCTTTCGCTACCGGGTCAATTCTTCTCGCCAAATCCTGATACTGCACCAACATCTTCGTTCGTACGGGAACTTCGACAGAAGATGGTCACACTAAAGTATACCCTTCCGCGTCATCGGTCAACTGATACTTATATCCCGCAACAGCTGCAGAATTGTGATTTCGTCTTTGTGAGAAACGATGCCGTCCGACGACCTTTAACTCCAACATACACGGGACCTTTTAAAGTTGTTAGCCGCACCGACAAACACTTCACGATTAATCGCCACAGACATTCAGACAATGTTTCAATTGATCGTAATCAAACCCGCGTTAATCGAGAAGTCACCGGCAACAACAACAAACATCCCACCTGAAACAAAGCTGGATACAGATCCATCCTCCGACGAACAAACGGACACAGTGGCAACCTCAGCCGACACACAACCAGAGCCAACATCATTCCTCGAAAAGAAGACACATTCAGGTCGGAAAATAATCTGTCCAAGAAGATTTAAAAAAAGATTAATTTAGGGAGTGGCATTAATTTCGTCTGCTAGGAGTTTTAAAAACGAATTAGAAATAATTAAATCTATTATTTAAGGTCAAACTTTGCCTTAATCGATAAGTAGTAACATTATGTTACTACTTATCGACAAAGTTTGACCTTAAATAATAGATTTAATTATTTCTAATTCGTTTTTAAAACTCCTAGCAGACGAAATTAATGCCACTCCCTAAATGATTTAGACAAACCATCATTAAAAAAATAAAAATATCATTACATATGCAGTTTATTTTTAATAGATTTAAAAGTATTTGTTTTGGTCAATTTCGACGATATCAGCCAGTAAAATATATCAATGTAAAATATAATAAATAAACGAGTTATTTATTATATTTTACATTTTATTTTTCGATTTTCGGTACTTATTTTCTCATAGAAAAGCCACCGTAATTTTTTTTTGTTTGTTTCTAAGTGCTTGTTTACAATTTTACTGTAACATTCGCGTTTGCAAAAAAAATTACCAAAAAATCAGCTAATTATCCGATTTTAATGAAATTTTCAGTATTGATTTAACAATTAATGAATTTTATAATGCATCAGTTATTTTATTTCAAAACTTTAATTTAGTATTTTTGCTATGAAAAATTAATATATAAAATTCATTTAAAATATGAAAATCCTGATGTTAAGTTATATTTTAAGATTCTAAAAATAAATATCTACTTAATACAAACCTTATTTTAGGCGCCAAAAGTAATAAGTTTTGAAGAAAAACTCGATTGAAAATGTACCCCCTCCCCCTTTTAAGCAGAAAAAACATCGATGTATAATTTTTTCTTTTATAAAATAATAGCCAATTGAATAATTATCGAAATGAGTAAAAAAGAAATCTCCAAAAAATTAATTATTTATTATATTTTACATTTTATTTTTCGATTTTCAGTACTTATTTTCTCATAGAAAAGCCACCGTAATTTTTTTTTTTTTTTTTGTTTCTATTCATAAGTTCGGTCTTTTATCTCATTATTCAATCTGTAATTAGTATCGAAAATGATCAACTTGCAAAACATTTTACGCCCCCAACATAAGGGGGTTCAAAATTAAGTGACCTGATAAAATGAGAAAGTTTTGAACTAAAATAAATAATGCATTATAAAGATCATTCATTGATACATAAACACTGAAAATTTCATTAAAATCCGATAATTTCCTGATTTTTGGTAAATTATTTTCTGTAGGGGGGGCTAAAAGTCATTTTGTCAAAAACGCATTTTAGGCTCCGTTTGCCAGTCCCTAGATTAATTAATTGATAGCAATCAATTATCTTGGGATAATTACCAGGCTACTATCTTTTATTTGAATAACAAAACGTCGTATAGAAACCGTTATCGAGATCAGCTCAGGAAAATACAGCAGTAGCAAGGGACGCAACCTTTGAAAACTCGTCAGTTAGTGACCTCCCTTACATGAAGTAAGCGTAACGGAAATATAAATGTAGTGAGAGAGGAGACCTACCTCGTGCAACACGGTGTGACAGAGAGAGTGGCGGGCGTGAAGACTTGCTGTATTCTCGAAGGAAGCGGGCTAGGCTTTGCCTGGCGTGTAGGACTGACCTAGAGTCGAACCTGCTTCCTTCAGAATATGAGAGCTATGGACAATCAGTGAAATAAGAAATAGCATAGTGGCCCGTATGTAGGTGGTCGCGCCGTGCTGCACGGATAATTATGAGTGAGGAGCCCGGATGTGGTGAAATTGAGGTGTATTTAAAGGACTTATTCTCACAGACCAGGGAGAACGACTGCAGTAGTATTTTGTTGTCGAGACGAGCGGGGCAAAGAAATAATTTTGGATATTGGATTTTGGAGCGTGATACAGTTGGAAGTGTTCAGACTGTCGATTGGAACCTTGCATCAGATTTGACTGTAACTCCCCCCACACACACACACACTGATTAGAATAAAAGACAAATACTTATATTTTCCTGCCTTTTTCTTCATCTCTAAACTACCTTACTTCCTACTTCGGCGAGACGTCTTTCGACCTCACCTACCAACATCTTCACATCTCCAGCCTACGAGACAACTTGAATTTTTTCACCATCATTAATAACTTTCCTGGTCTGCTATTAATCATCCGTATAACATCATTTTCCGAATCAACAACATCTATTTCCTGCGACGATAAAAAACAGTAAATAAATAAAACAAAGATTGTTATCATTATTGTTAAATATTTACTCCCACGTTTGTCTTTATTCTTTTGCTTAAACGTTAATAACGAATGTTAATACGAAAGAAAGTTTGACACCAAAGTTGTTTTCAGTTAAGAGCCATGCCCGTACATATTACCTGATAGGTGTGACGTTGGAAAAGTTTGGGGAATTTTTGAAATCGGTGTTTGAAAGGCTTTTTTAAGTTCCAAACGCGTTATTAAAAAAAAAAAACTGTAACAATATGGAAAATTAATAAAAAAAACATTGAATTTGGTATTTTGAGCAAGCCCCTAACGGGTCTAATGATGCCTGATAGTTTGCAAGTTTGAAAATTTTGGTTAACTTAACTTTTAAAAAACTTAAAAACGCCCGGCGGACCCCTTAAAACTATGAAATTTACATTCCAACTGTTGTTTCTAGTTAGGGGCCGTCCCCGGACACCTTACCTGATAGTTGGTATGTTGGAAAACTTTGGGGCAATTTTCCAAATCGGGGTTTGAAGCGATTTTTTTAAGTTTGAAAATTTTGTTTAACTTTAAAAATTTTGCTTAAATTCATATACTTGAAATCGAGCGTCAAAAACAAGCCAAAAGCCTTCAAAGCAGGCCTTTTTTCAGGTTGATTTCAGGCATGTAAAAAAAACTTATAAACGCCTGGCGGACCCCTTAAATCTATGAAATTGACATTCCAATTGTTGTTTCTAGTTAGGGGCCGTCCCCGGACACCTTACCTGATAGTTGGTTTGTTGGAAAACTTTGAGGCAATTTTCCAAATCGGGGTTTGAAGCGATTTTTTTTACTTCCAAACAGGCTATTAAAAAAAAAAAAAACGGTGTAACACTATCGAAAATTAATAAAATAACATTGAATTTGGTATTTTTAGCAAGCCCCTAACGGGTCTAATGACGCCTGATAGTTTGCAAGTTTGAAAATTTTGGTTAACTTTAAAAATTTTGCTTAAATTCATATATTTGAAATCGAGCGTCAAAAACAAGCCAAAAAGCCTTCAAAAGGCCTTTTTTCAAGTTGATTTCAGGCATGTAAAAAAAAAACTTAAAAACGCCCGGCGGACCCCTTAAATCTATGAAATTAACATTCCAATTGTTGTTTCTAGTTAGGGGCCGTCCCCGGACACCTTACCTGATAGTTGGTTTGTTGGAAAACTTTGAGGCAATTTTCCAAATCGGGGTTTGAAGCGATTTTTTTACTTCCAAACCGGCTATTAAAAAACAAAAAAAACGGTGTAACACTATCGAAAATTAATAAAATAACATTGAATTTGGTATTTTTAGCAAGCCCCTAACGGGTCTAATGACGCCTGATAGTTTGCAAGTTTGAAAATTTTGGTTAACTTTAAAAATTTTGCTTAAATTCATATATTTGAAATCGAGCGTCAAAAACAAGCCAAAAAGCCTTCAAAACAGGCCTTTTTTCAAGTTGATTTCAGGCATGTAAAAAAAAAAAAAAACGCCCGGCGGACCCCTTAAATCTATGAAATTAACTTTAAAGTTGTTGTTTCTAGTTAGGGGCCGTCCCCGGACACCTTACCTGATAGTTGGTTTGTTGGAAAACTTTGAGGCAATTTTCCAAATCGGGGTTTGAAGCGATTTTTTTACTTCCAAACCGGCTATTAAAAAAAAAAAAAACGGTGTAACACTATCGAAAATTAATAAAATAACATTGAATTTGGTATTTTTAGCAAGCCCCTAACGGGTCTAATGACGCCTGATAGTTTGCAAGTTTGAAAATTTTGGTTAACTTTAAAAATTTTGCTTAAATTCATATATTTGAAATCGAGCGTCAAAAACAAGCCAAAAAGCCTTCAAAACAGGCCTTTTTTCAAGTTGATTTCAGGCATGTAAAAAAAAACTTAAAAACGCCCGGCGGACCCCTTAAATCTATGAAATTAACTTCCAATTGTTGTTTCTAGTTAGGGGCCGTCCCCGGACACCTTACCTGATAGTTGGTTTGTTGGAAAACTTTGAGGCAATTTTCCAAATCGGGGTTTGAAGCGATTTTTTTACTTCCAAACCGGCTATTAAAAAACAAAAAAAACGGTGTAACACTATCGAAAATTAATAAAATAACATTGAATTTGGTATTTTTAGCAAGCCCCTAACGGGTCTAATGACGCCTGATAGTTTGCAAGTTTGAAAATTTTGGTTAACTTTAAAAATTTTGCTTAAATTCATATATTTGAAATCGAGCGTCAAAAACAAGCCAAAAAGCCTTCAAAACAGGCCTTTTTTCAAGTTGATTTCAGGCACGTAAAAAAAAACTTAAAAACGCCCGGCGGACCCCTTAAATCTATGAAATTAACATTCCAATTGTTGTTTCTAGTTAGGGGCCGTCCCCGGACACCTTACCTGATAGTTGGTTTGTTGGAAAACTTTGAGGCAATTTTCCAAATCGGGGTTTGAAGCGATTTTTTTACTTATTAAAAAACAAAAAAAACGGTGTAACACTATCGAAAATTAATAAAATAACATTGAATTTGGTATTTTTAGCAAGCCCCTAACGGGTCTAATGACGCCTGATAGTTTGCAAGTTTGAAAATTTTGGTTAACTTTAAAAATTTTGCTTAAATTCATATATTTGAAATCGAGCGTCAAAAACAAGCCAAAAAGCCTTCAAAACAGGCCTTTTTTCAAGTTGATTTCAGGCACGTAAAAAAAAACTTAAAAACGCCCGGCGGACCCCTTAAATCTATGAAATTAACTTTAATTGTTGTTTCTAGTTAGGGGCCGTCCCCGGACACCTTACCTGATAGTTGGTTTGTTGGAAAACTTTGAGGCAATTTTCCAAATCGGGGTTTGAAGCGATTTTTTTACTTATTAAAAAAAAAAAAAAACGGTGTAACACTATCGAAAATTAATAAAATAACATTGAATTTGGTATTTTTAGCAAGCCCCTAACGGGTCTAATGACGCCTGATAGTTTGCAAGTTTGAAAATTTTGGTTAACTTTAAAAATTTTGCTTAAATTCATATATTTGAAATCGAGCGTCAAAAACAAGCCAAAAAGCCTTCAAAACAGGCCTTTTTTCAAGTTGATTTCAGGCACGTAAAAAAAAACTTAAAAACGCCCGGCGGACCCCTTAAATCTATGAAATTAACATTCCAATTGTTGTTTCTAGTTAGGGGCCGTCCCCGGACACCTTACCTGATAGTTGGTTTGTTGGAAAACTTTGAGGCAATTTTCCAAATCGGGGTTTGAAGCGATTTTTTTACTTATTAAAAAACAAAAAAAAAACGGTGTAACACTATCGAAAATTAATAAAATAACATTGAATTTGGTATTTTTAGCAAGCCCCTAACGGGTCTAATGACGCCTGATAGTTTGCAAGTTTGAAAATTTTGGTTAACTTTAAAAATTTTGCTTAAATTCATATATTTGAAATCGAGCGTCAAAAACAAGCCAAAAAGCCTTCAAAACAGGCCTTTTTTCAAGTTGATTTCAGGCATGTAAAAAAAAACTTAAAAACGCCCGGCGGACCCCTTAAATCTATGAAATTAACTTTAAAGTTGTTGTTTCTAGTTAGGGGCCGTCCCCGGACACCTTACCTGATAGTTGGTTTGTTGGAAAACTTTGAGGCAATTTTCCAAATCGGGGTTTGAAGCGATTTTTTTACTTCCAAACCGGCTATTAAAAAAAAAAAAAAAAACGGTGTAACACTATCGAAAATTAATAAAATAACATTGAATTTGGTATTTTTAGCAAGCCCCTAACGGGTCTAATGACGCCTGATAGTTTGCAAGTTTGAAAATTTTGGTTAACTTTAAAAATTTTGCTTAAATTCATATATTTGAAATCGAGCGTCAAAAACAAGCCAAAAAGCCTTCAAAACAGGCCTTTTTTCAAGTTGATTTCAGGCACGTAAAAAAAAAACTTAAAAACGCCCGGCGGACCCCTTAAATCTATGAAATTAACATTCCAATTGTTGTTTCTAGTTAGGGGCCGTCCCCGGACACCTTACCTGATAGTTGGTTTGTTGGAAAACTTTGAGGCAATTTTCCAAATCGGGGTTTGAAGCGATTTTTTTACTTATTAAAAAACAAAAAAAACGGTGTAACACTATCGAAAATTAATAAAATAACATTGAATTTGGTATTTTTAGCAAGCCCCTAACGGGTCTAATGACGCCTGATAGTTTGCAAGTTTGAAAATTTTGGTTAACTTTAAAAATTTTGCTTAAATTCATATATTTGAAATCGAGCGTCAAAAACAAGCCAAAAAGCCTTCAAAACAGGCCTTTTTTCAAGTTGATTTCAGGCACGTAAAAAAAAACTTAAAAACGCCCGGCGGACCCCTTAAATCTATGAAATTAACATTCCAATTGTTGTTTCTAGTTAGGGGCCGTCCCCGGACACCTTACCTGATAGTTGGTTTGTTGGAAAACTTTGAGGCAATTTTCCAAATCGGGGTTTGAAGCGATTTTTTTACTTATTAAAAAAAAAAAAAACGGTGTAACACTATCGAAAATTAATAAAATAACATTGAATTTGGTATTTTTAGCAAGCCCCTAACGGGTCTAATGACGCCTGATAGTTTGCAAGTTTGAAAATTTTGGTTAACTTTAAAAATTTTGCTTAAATTCATATATTTGAAATCGAGCGTCAAAAACAAGCCAAAAAGCCTTCAAAACAGGCCTTTTTTCAAGTTGATTTCAGGCATGTAAAAAAAAACTTAAAAACGCCCGGCGGACCCCTTAAATCTATGAAATTAACTTTAATTGTTGTTTCTAGTTAGGGGCCGTCCCCGGACACCTTACCTGATAGTTGGTTTGTTGGAAAACTTTGAGGCAATTTTCCAAATCGGGGTTTGAAGCGATTTTTTTACTTATATTAAAAAACAAAAAAAAACGGTGTAACACTATCGAAAATTAATAAAATAACATTGAATTTGGTATTTTTAGCAAGCCCCTAACGGGTCTAATGACGCCTGATAGTTTGCAAGTTTGAAAATTTTGGTTAACTTTAAAAATTTTGCTTAAATTCATATATTTGAAATCGAGCGTCAAAAACAAGCCAAAAAGCCTTCAAAACAGGCCTTTTTTCAAGTTGATTTCAGGCATGTAAAAAAAAACTTAAAAACGCCCGGCGGACCCCTTAAATCTATGAAATTAACTTTAATTGTTGTTTCTAGTTAGGGGCCGTCCCCGGACACCTTACCTGATAGTTGGTTTGTTGGAAAACTTTGAGGCAATTTTCCAAATCGGGGTTTGAAGCGATTTTTTTACTTATTAAAAAAAAAAAAAACGGTGTAACACTATCGAAAATTAATAAAATAACATTGAATTTGGTATTTTTAGCAAGCCCCTAACGGGTCTAATGACGCCTGATAGTTTGCAAGTTTGAAAATTTTGGTTAACTTTAAAAATTTTGCTTAAATTCATATATTTGAAATCGAGCGTCAAAAACAAGCCAAAAAGCCTTCAAAACAGGCCTTTTTTCAAGTTGATTTCAGGCACGTAAAAAAAAACTTAAAAACGCCCGGCGGACCCCTTAAATCTATGAAATTAACTTCCAATTGTTGTTTCTAGTTAGGGGCCGTCCCCGGACACCTTACCTGATAGTTGGTTTGTTGGAAAACTTTGAGGCAATTTTCCAAATCGGGGTTTGAAGCGATTTTTTTACTTATTAAAAAACAAAAAAAACGGTGTAACACTATCGAAAATTAATAAAATAACATTGAATTTGGTATTTTTAGCAAGCCCCTAACGGGTCTAATGACGCCTGATAGTTTGCAAGTTTGAAAATTTTGGTTAACTTTAAAAATTTTGCTTAAATTCATATATTTGAAATCGAGCGTCAAAAACAAGCCAAAAAGCCTTCAAAACAGGCCTTTTTTCAAGTTGATTTCAGGCATGTAAAAAAAAACTTAAAAACGCCCGGCGGACCCCTTAAATCTATGAAATTAACTTCCAATTGTTGTTTCTAGTTAGGGGCCGTCCCCGGACACCTTACCTGATAGTTGGTTTGTTGGAAAACTTTGAGGCAATTTTCCAAATCGGGGTTTGAAGCGATTTTTTTACTTCCAAACCGGCTATTAAAAAAAAAAAAAACGGTGTAACACTATCGAAAATTAATAAAATAACATTGAATTTGGTATTTTTAGCAAGCCCCTAACGGGTCTAATGACGCCTGATAGTTTGCAAGTTTGAAAATTTTGGTTAACTTTAAAAATTTTGCTTAAATTCATATATTTGAAATCGAGCGTCAAAAACAAGCCAAAAAGCCTTCAAAACAGGCCTTTTTTCAAGTTGATTTCAGGCATGTAAAAAAAAACTTAAAAACGCCCGGCGGACCCCTTAAATCTATGAAATTAACATTCCAATTGTTGTTTCTAGTTAGGGGCCGTCCCCGGACACCTTACCTGATAGTTGGTTTGTTGGAAAACTTTGAGGCAATTTTCCAAATCGGGGTTTGAAGCGATTTTTTTACTTCCATATTAAAAAACAAAAAAAACGGTGTAACACTATCGAAAATTAATAAAATAACATTGAATTTGGTATTTTTAGCAAGCCCCTAACGGGTCTAATGACGCCTGATAGTTTGCAAGTTTGAAAATTTTGGTTAACTTTAAAAATTTTGCTTAAATTCATATATTTGAAATCGAGCGTCAAAAACAAGCCAAAAAGCGTTCAAAACAGGCCTTTTTTCAAGTTGATTTCAGGCATGTAAAAAAAAAACTTAAAAAACGC
>CM042158.1:80901545-80957477 GCA_023376005.1 Doryteuthis pealeii | reverse complement strand
CACGTTCCAGTAAGTCAACATCAACAAATTGGATGTAATCCCGAACCCAAGGGCAAGGAGGTACCAGGGTGTAGAACGCCACACTGCAAGGAGAATCGAGGCGAAAAAGGACTTAGGAAAGAAATCACCGATTAAGTCCAGACCTAAAAAGAAAAATATTTAAACTAAATTTCAACAGAGAGATTTAGCTCAGGGGGAGGTGATATAATAATATGTAAATACCTTGGTACCGCACTATAATCTTGATTGGAAAGTAGTCATGTTATAAATATTCGACACTGGGTAAGTACAAGAACCTAAGCCTGCAAGCCTAAACTACTCACCAGAGCTTACCACCAGGACTGCTTGGAAAGACGAATTGCTATTCGACACACAACAACTACTACTGCGATAATATACCAAATACCAACTTTCATAATATATCCCTTACCGCGGATATATCAGAAATGTTCAATAGTTACTATGCTATTAATGGGAAATTCGAATTTCAATTTTGTGCTGAGTATATGGATGAGGACCATAATTTGATGTATCCTCAGGGTTTTGTGTTACATTTTTGAGTTAATGTGGTATATTGGTTTTCACTATCCTTTTGTTCAAAATTATTGTTGAGTCAGTTTAAAATTTGGTACAATAATTTTTATTTAAGCATTGGAAAACCAGGCCTATCTTATATAAAGAATAAAATCTTTAAAAACATGCAATATAAAGCGACAGTGTAAGTTTTTGAAAAAACAATATGCTAATGTCAATTGTTGTTCTTATTCATGCTTAAAAAAGTCTTCAGATTGTTTTGGCCTCAGTTTAAACTTTTGCAAATTCATTGGTTAATGGTGGTCATTTTTTTTTCTTTTGTTTTTCAATCATTTTAACCCTAAGCAAGGTAAAAAGCCACTAAGAAGATAGTGAAATAGATTCACTAATTAGGACTGAGCCTATCTAGTAGTGACCACCCCAAGCAGAGTTTAAACAGGTTTGAATTCAGAGTTTTCCTTCTCCAGACTGCTTCCTGACATGGTTAAAGGCCAGGTCTGCCCTACTATTTACCTGTAAGCCTAAAGGAGAGTAGTTGGATCCATACCTTTCCAAGGGTATTAGCGCTATGTGAACTGTAGCTTAGACAGGGTGGGTTAGTAATAGTTTTGAGGTAATCTTATTGTTTGCTAATTTTTATATTCATTCTATTCCCATTGAAAGTATAGGTTAGGTTGATTCTTTACAAATTTACTCCCTTCACACTCTGTATATACTGTTTGGTATGATTGACATGCATTGGGAGAGGGGATATTAGAAGACAGTCCAAGATTGTGATGGTATCAGGTACTAAAACTGACCAGTAGAAATGCCTGTTAGTTACATACATATGTACAGGGGTACATGTGGGTATTAACAGGCATTTTTTCCATGATCTTTCCCTGTTTCAATCACTAAAAGGCCATAAGAAATTAAATTGACTGTGTGTCATTGAAGAAGTAATGTCATTATAAAACAATTGTGGCTTAAAAATATTCACTTTTTTCAAAAATTATTCATATCTATTTTACTTTCTCTTTGTAAAATTTAACAAGTCTTCTATTATTTCATGAGGGTGAGGTGAGGGATTTATTGCCCCACCCTGCCGCTAAATTTAGAAAAAAAATGAAAGTTGTTTTTTTTGTTTTTTTTACAATCATCATCTGGAGTATTTAATAGTAAATCCAATATTTTAAAATTGCAATTCTTGGAGTCCAGCTCATTTGTTTTTTTAATTTGACCTACCCAAAAATATATTATATATAAATTGAATTTTTAAAAACATTATGTTTTAATTTCATATTATCCATTTATTTAGTTATTTTAACGTTCATATTTTAATCATTTTATTTATTTATATATTATTTTTGTTGTCTATTGCAACATTAACAAAACAAAAAATAATCCATTCAGGATTATTAACCAAACTGAAATGTTTTGTCATTGTTGTCACCTGTTATTTTCATAGCTCTCAAAAAAACTATAATAATTAAAATCATATACATTGTACTTTTGTGATTTCTAAATCCGAGCATCAACGAATACATTTATCACTAGTGAATAAACTAGTGGACCTCTGAAAAAAGAGAAGGGGCAAGACATCTGCTGGCCCATAACAAATAGAGGTAGATCCCTCATCTTTGAAGGACACCAAGATCACAAGGGATATTCCTCCAACAAAATAGACCTTAGACAGAAAGGTAAACCCTCGCCTGGTACCACTCAAACAATGGAGAATGGCCATCATTACTCATGAGGGAGGACCCATCCTATCCCTGTGTACCAAAGAGAACTTTCAGGAGTCAAAAGGAAGATAGTGGTGAACCTTCTAGTTGCAAAACAACATCTTTGTACAGATATGATTGCAGGAGATTTCTTGCTCCCTACGCAAAGAAGATATAGAAAGGTTATCCTTAAAGGACCTCCATTACAAAAACCTCATAATGTTGCCAAGAGTATCTGGGCCACAGAGTGGTTCTTTGGAATTCTGGGGTCTGCAATTGACGGTAGAGGTGGAGGGTCGGAGCCTCACTATTGGATGAGCCGGCAGCAAGGGCATTTGGCCAGGATTTGTCCCCAAAAAGGACACCTAAGATACCAATAATTAACTGGGAGTGGCACCAAGAATCCCAACACCACCAACAACAAAGACAACAGACCAGTAACAGCAACATTTACAACAGCAACCCAAGGGATCATACCAAAAAACCCCAAGATAGGTCTAAAGTGGTTAGGAAGAGACACAAGCTCATTTCCACCCCAACCACTTTTAATTCTCTGGCCAAAGATACAACACCCAATACCCCTAAGGTAGGAAGGATGGTGGTCTGTAGTGGTCAGGAAGTAATGCAAGCCAGTTTGCACCCCGACCACTTCTAACTGCCAAAGATACAACTGTGGAAATAGATGTCCAGAAAATACCCCAACAACTGTCACCCACCAGGAAAATGGTCAACAGATGAGCCAGACCATCAAATGGAAACAGAAAACTCCGATTCAACAACCTTAAAAAAGAAAACTAGATGGATTAGCATCTTGTACCAATGCCGCTAATGGTAAATGTAGCAGGTGAATAGGAAGCTCTTGGAAGCCTTTCCAATTGAAACTCTTGATGACAAGCTTGCCCCATGTTTACTTGCTTTGGAGTCCTGCTCCATAGTCTTAGGGATAAGGGTACTAGTCTTACACGGAATCACCATTCCAGGCTCCGTAAGAACCAAGGTATCTGTGTACACCAATGACATCGCCATGCTCGTATCCAAAGTTGAGGACATATTTACGTTGTGAGAGGTGCTTACTGGAGCAAATGTGAGAAGAGTGAATGCTTATTGTTGTGAGCCTGGAGAGCTGGCGTTCTTCTGCTGGGTTCCCTTCAACTGGAAGGATGGCCCGATAAGGATCCAATAGAATTTTATCTAGCTATTCAAACATAAAAGACACCACAGTATCTTTACTTGTCGATAAGATTCAGCTAAAACCTTATTTTGATTATAAGGGTGGTAATATTGTTGGCTTATCTGACAATAGCAATGAAGCTGCAAACAAGTGCTTTTGCTTTTAGGCTTAGCAGTGTTATTTCTCACACATATAAGAATGTGATGGCATTGCGGGCCAACTAAATGTTTTAAAGCTGAGAATTTATTTGATATAATTAAACATATAATAATTGGTTTTAGAGGAGATAGGCTTACAAGTATTATCAATCAAACATATAATAATGTTATAAATAAAAAAAGCTACATCTTCTTACATATTACCTGGCAAATGAATGAATTTCAGTTATTTAAATTTTAATGAAACGTAACATGATGTTTGTTTATTTACTTAAAATGTTTTTAAAATTGAAAAAAAAAAGCATGAAAAACATGCAAATTAAAACAATGCTGATTATGATTTATAAAAGATTGTTTTCAAATTGAAACAAATAAAATTATGAACGATTTCAGTTATTAAATTTTAATGAAACTTAATGTTTTGTTTATTTACTTAAAAGCTGTCTTTATGAGGTTGACAGCAGCCATTAGTCAGTCTTCTCTTTGTGATGTAATTTTTCAATGACCCGGCCTGTACTTTAGGTGGCGTTGTTCAGACCAGCTCATATAATGACGGCTGGTTGTTGGGGAGATCTGATCCTAGTGGGCACCAGGTGCTGGATTTCTCAACAACTCTTGGGAGTTTTCCCCACCTGGCACTTGCTCATAATGCGTTGCCCCTTGCTAACACAACATACAAGGGGAACATGGCAGAAAGCCCCTTTTGCAGTGGTTGGGATAAAACAGAACATGCCTTCTTCTACTGTAAGGTCAGCTTGCTTTCGGACTATGTTAATGAGGTCACTGCTTGCATCCAACCCAAACAGCTAGTGCTACATGGTTGATGTTGGGGTTGACATTGTGTCGGTCCTCAATTCTCAGGTGAAAACGAAAGGTGTGAATGGTAATTTGGATGACACACCTGAGGGGGATTGTATGAGAACAAGTCTTTTTCCTGTCTGATTTTATCTGTTACTTTAAGAACCAGCTTAGAGTAAAGATAGATACAACAAAAAAGCCTTGAGTGCATAAATATCATGCAGAAGGCGAGTGAATTCAGCAAGCCTATGTGTGAGAATGAAAGTCCAAATCCATTCATCCTACAACCAATATGTTTTTCCACTCAGACCCTACATTAAGGTTACCCACTCCTTATCTAGAGGAACTGATTGGTTTGCTTTCAGTCCTCAGAAACCGATTGTTAGTGGTCCCTAAATATTAGCAGAGGGAAGGGGAGAAACCAAATGGCCCAATTTTTGTTTTGAGAACATTTTTTCCTCATTTACTCCCACCTTTCTTATCTGTATTTTTTTCATATGTAAGGATCTTTAGGTTAACAACCATAGTGTGACTGATTTGCATGATATGAGGAATTGGCTGTAGTGGTGCAGCCACAATTCAAATATCAGCTACAAGAGAATGTCTATTGCAGAGACTACTCTATTTCATAACAATATGGCATCACCAATAGGGGCCTAACCCTGCTGGATGAATCTAAATATTCAAAAGTTGAATTAGATGTTTCACAGCACTGGCTAGAGTGAAGAAGTTGAAAAACCAGAAAGCATCCAAAGAAAAAAGGTTGTGAAGCCATAAATAAAATATCAATTATTTAAAAATATCAACATACTGGGAGACTTAATGTATGAGGAAATTTCAATTATCATAAAAAGAAATGTATGTCCAAAACAAAAAATTGTTTATTGCAGAGAGAAGAAAGTTTTATAGAAAATAGACAAAAGCCAAATGAAAGCATAATTGATGCAGATGGAAAGAATCAACAAGATATTGTGAGTTTGAAAAATTGTCTTCAAGAGAAATGTCTACAGAAGATGAATTGATTTTTCAAAGACACTACATACAAGCATAAGATCCTAAAACAGTTGCAACTGAATGAAATGAACTTCTCTAACAGTATCCATTCTGAGTTGGTTGAGCCAGCTCCATCCAACAAATTCACCATATCCTGAATGAAGGCAGACCATGCACAGTGATTTGACACAATTGATGATATGAACGTCAGACATTCACAGTTACATCGACAAACCACATAAAGGTCTAGGCCCAGAATCAACTCAGCATCTTGCATAACTGTTTTGAGCCAATTTTTCAGTTGACCCCCTCGGCATTTCTTCCAGCCCTGAGGTGGTACTGGGTTGATGGATTCATGCATGATGTCACCGGGTTGTCGATGAATAGTATGACCAAGCCAGCGAAGACTTCTCACAAGAAGAGCTTGCTGGAGGGATGGTATTCTGCATCATGCCCGAACAGAGGTTGTCATGTTTCTCATAGAAAAGGATAACACTAGTGTTGTTTTAACTCTTTATTCCTGTTTTTAGGGTACTCGCTGCCCTAGCCCCACATGGCAGAAGAGCCTGGTGAGCCAGGAGTTTTTGTACTCTCTGTAGTTACATACATTACATTTCCCCACTTAAGATTCTTGAGGGAGAACGGTCTGGGTAGACTGCCCTTATGATCATTTTATGTGATTATTCTGCCTCTATTTGGCCAATGTGTGAAGAAGAAGCTTCTTAAGTTTTTTTTTTAATCAGGGCTAAACACATCGCGAGGTTTTAATGTCTGTACAGTTCATCGTAGCCATGCTGATGTCAATGCCATGGTGGGCTGTTCACAGTCAGGTGGACTTTCACTGGTTACCTTTTGGGGTGCTGCATCTGAGAGTATCCTTAGTTCTGCCTCTTCATGTTCTGAATTGTCTTCCACTTGGTGTTAGTTTCGTGGTGCAAGGGCAAGAGCAAGACCTGACTTGATCCTGGTGACTACGGACAACCTGGCCATCCAAATATTTGATTAGGAAGGATAAGGGAGATATCTTATCCACAATATAACCAGCCAACCATGTGGGTCCTAGACCAAAGTTCTGTGCAAAGACTGCTTGTTCTCTACTATGTGAATGCATCTGAGCAGTTCTGTCATGCTGAAATTTCTGGTCTTCTTGACTGATTTATACAACGGTTGAGGTAGCAGGTTTCATGCAGCCCAGATTATTTTGCAATCTTCGCTTCATCAGCAATTCTGCTGGGGTAGTTCCTGTGGTCGTATGCATTGTAAAAAAAAGTAAAACCTTCCTTGTCTTGACTGTAGTTCTACTCAGCGGGTGACAGCGTTTTGGAAGCGAAAGCAACAAGTTTTTTCTGATCCATCGAGTAATGTGACAAAAACGACCCCAACACCATAATGATTAGCATTGCAGGTCAATACCAGTTCCTTTTTGGGGTCATAATGGACTAAGACATTTACAGTCTGCAACGAATCCTTTGTTAGTTAAAAAGCTGTTGATTGGGTAGCTTCCCATCTCCAGGAGACATCTTTCCGCAGCAGATAATAGAGAGGGTCTAACTTATCCGTGACATTAGGAATGTATCTGGCATAAAACTGGAATAATTCCAGAAAAGCCTTGGGTTTTGTCTCATTGCGAGGGGCTGGTGCATCCTGGATGGTGCAAATTTTTTCTTCTGTAGGATGGAGACCTTCAGAACAAATCCAATGCTCTAAGTACTTGATGGATGACGCCATGACGTCGACATGAATACAGAGACCAGATTCTGATGGTTTTTTTAACACCCGTTCAAGATTGGTCAAGTGTTCAGTCTGTTGAACCTGTAATCAATATGGCATCCTGAAAGCAGACAACATGTGGTTTATTTGCCAATAAGTTGTCCATACAGTGATGGTAGATACCCGGAGCTGACTTTGAAACTTAGGTGGTTGAATCTGTAGAGACCTTGTTGTGTGTTAATTGTGAGGTACTTCTTTGAGTTTTCCTCTAACGGCACCTGTAAGAATGCTGATCGCAGGTCCAATTTTGTAAACTTTTGCCCACGCACTAACTTTGCATATAAGTCATCAATTCTTGGGATGGGGTACTGGTCAAGATTTGAGCTTTTTTGAAAGTCATTTTGTAATCCCCACACAATCAAATTGATTGGTCAGTTTTAACAAACTGCTACTATGGAAGCAGCCCATTATGAGTACTGTATGGGTTCGATAAAGCCTTGAGAAATATGGGTTTTGTCCTCGGGTCTACACTTAGTTTTGCTGTGAAACCCTTTAGTGTGCCTAATTCCTCCTTAAAAACATTAGGATATTTTGCTATGATATCTTTGATGGCAAGTGTAGCCATTCACAGATTTTAGCTGGTGGATGCGTTTCCAGCTAAGTTGCATGACCTGGAGCTAGTTTCTGCCTAGAAGCATAGGGCCAGCACCAGGAATAATAGTAGACAATACTGTCGGCCATTGTAATCTACTGATGCCTGGCATCTACCACATGGAATGATGCTTTCTCCTGTGTAGGTTGCTAATTTTTGTGACATGGGCCAAAGCTTCGGCTTATCAGCTTTACACAATAAGTTTTCAAATGCAGCCTGTGTAATGATGCAGATTCACATTCATCTGCTGCCTCTCCTCTTTGAATGTTGCGTGTGCTACGGTTTCCGTTTTTCTCCACGTTTTTGCAGGTCAAGCAGATTGGTGAAATATGACCAGTTTTGTGGAAAAAATTCCACAGTGCTTCTTTGAAGTGACAGGATTCTGGAGATTTTTTTACCGTTGCACTGAAAACACAATTTTTGTTTCGATTTTGATTTCCAAAATTGAGTGGGTTGTCCTACCTGGTTCACTTTTTTTGGATATGCTATGTGTTGCAGCTGTTGCACAGGCTTCAATGTCACTAATGTTTTTGCTAGCACATTCCATAGCCAGTGCTATAATCCTGGCCATTGGTAAACATCAGTTTCTTTTCAGATAGCAGACATTTGCAGGTGCATTCATCAGTAATTCCCACCACTATCAGGTCCCTCAGCATATTTTCTAATGTGTCCCTGAATTTGCAATGATTTGTTATTTTTTAAAAATGTGCTATGGTTTTTTGCAACTCACATAGAAGTTGAATCTCTCAACTGTGACGGATATTGTCTGCGACAGTTCCTCATAGCTTTTGTCTTTCAAACTTTATGGCATTACAAGATCCTTAAGGAGTGAGAAAGTGTTGGCTCCAGCAACTGAAAGAAGTACTGCTTTCTTTTTTTGTGGATCTTGAATAGAATTAGCTTCAAGTCTCTCTGCATAAGTGTCCCAGTCTTCCTTTGCTGGAGTGAATTCGTCAATACGTCCAAACAACGTTATTATGAGAGCTGCCTTATTTTTTTGCATACAATTGTCGAGTGTCTCCTGTGATTAAAACCGTTAATGGTGGAGATAAATTTTCTTTTTTTTTCTTTTGAAGTGTTCCATTTAATCACTTACTTTTGTGAAATGTAATCTCAGCCTCATTGCCATGTCATGTTTTCATAGAAAACGATAACACTGGTGTTGTTTTAACTCTTTATTCCTGTTTTAGGGTACATGCTGCCCTAACCCCATGTGGCAGAAGTGTCCGGTGAGCTAGAAGTTTTTGTACCCTCAGTAGCAGACATTACAGTGGTGTTAGAGATTGCTGCCATTGAACACGGAGAATGCAGTGAAGGCAAAAATGGTCAAACACAATAAGCTTGTGCCAGTTCCTAAGCCAAGTTTCGCAGCAGGAGGATGATTCAAACAAGAGCTTGGTAGATATACATTTTTGTATGCAGTCTTATCTCCTACGTGGATCACAGTCTTGCAAGATGACCATTGCATGTTGATGTTTTGTTTCTTGCCTCATTGTAGGGAATACTGAGCCGAGGTATTTGAAGGCTTTCCTCTTGAGAATGATCGGTTGTATTTCATTAGGAAGAAACACAGCAATTAAAAGCTTGTTTTTTGAGCATTGACATTCCCAGTTTGGAAGCATAAAACTGAATCGTCTCGACTGCTGATTGGAGATCGAAGTTCTTCCCCAAAATTGCTATGTCATCAGGTCTGACAGGTGGAAATTATGGCTAACAGTGACACCTAAGAAGTTTGTGATAGCATCGTTGAACTAGGTGAGGAGAGAAATATATTTTGTTGAACACAAGAGTGGATGTTGAAGAATTTAGATTCCTGACCATACACACAGGTTTTTGTGAGGGTGGAGGTGTAGTAGGCTTTCAATAGATTCAGAAGTTTTGGCGGGATACCAACAACTTGCATAACATTCCATAGAGCTCTATGGTCAACTGAATAAAAAACTATGACAATGTTTATGAAGCTAGCAATTGTTTGTTATTTGCTGGAAGCACCAGTGATGCTTAAACACTCAACGAAGTGTGAGGATCTGATCCGTGCACCCTCTGCCAGGGCGAAACCCACACTGATTTGATTTTATATATAGGTCTTGTTGGTGTTAGGAAGTGTTTCAGCAGTGGTGAACATTTTGGCAGAAATGTCAATCTTTAATTCCATGTTACAGCAACATCATTTATCACCTTTTTTTTTGTAAAATGGGTGAAGGACAGCATCAGTCAAGTCCTGAGGGAGGCTTTCAGTTTTCCAGACTTGTAGAATGATTTTTTTGTTGGAGTGGGGCTAAAACCTCAGAGGAATGTTTAAAAATTTCAGCAGGAAGATCATCTTCACTGGCAGCTTTATCCTTTTTAAGCTTACGAATAGTTTCCAAGATTTCAGCAATGGTCAGTAGTGAAGTATTACAGTCGTAGGCACAAATTGGGATGTCCTCAGAAATTGAAGAGGGTTGATGGTCATGATTGAGCAGCAAGGCAAAGTTGATCACTTTAGCATTGTATGCAATTGTCAAGGTTGGTAATGGGTTTACCTTGCTGGTTGAGAATGCCTTCACTACTAGTCCCAGATGATTTTGTGTTGGAACGGTTCAGGTTGTACTGCTTCCTCAAGTCACCCACTGACGATTCTTGCTCCATGTCCACTGCTATATTTTGCCGATAGGCATTTCTGTCGGCGCAGTCTCTTGACAAAGATGACGGCAGTTCTTAGACCCAATGCAGTGGGCTTGTTTAGTTTTATTAGCGAGATCAATAGTACTATAATCCAGTCCTTTGATCACCTTTTATTGCCAAGGGACTTGTATGCAACTGCTTCAATGTTGCTTTTAAAAGATTGCCATATCTTTTCTACAGAAGTATCATCCAGCCAGTAAATCAGTTTGACAGCTGAATTCTAAAAGCATTAACAACGTCCTCTCATTTAAGCAGTGAAACATCATGAAACTTTGAGGCTTGAGTTAGTCTTGTTTGCTTTGAGATGAAGGCGCATCTTTGCATGCACTAGAAAATGATTGGAACCATACATATTCTTAATTTCAGCACTGCATCAAGAATGTCAAGAATGCATGTGGCTTTAGACAAGGATTAGAAGAATACCAGGTCACGAGATGACATCACGGATGCTGGAAGCAGGTGCTTGAGGCAGTTAATTGATTTGTTGAAGGAAACTCAATAAGGCAGCCCCACCATTGGAGCATCAGTTGCCAACAGAAAAAGGATCAGTAACATGTCTATTGGCAGTGTCACCAGGGTCTATACAGACATTGAAATCGCCTGCAATGACCTCAAATTCAATTGCAGATTAAGGACTTTTGTAGAATATATCTTTAACATCATCACCAGCATCGAGGGTAGGTGCGTAAACATCAAAGGCAGACAGATATGTTGAAGAGGATGCCTTTTAATTGAATATAGGCAAGATATTGGGGTACAAATGCAGAATAGCATGCAAGAGATATCATTAGAATCATATCTTATGTATAAATAACAGTAGATTACTGAAACTCCTAAAGTAGCTTAACCCCAACCCTAACTACTAATGCTAACCCTAATCCTAGCATCTCAAAAGTTTCACTTATTTCTATGAAATGTAATGCTTTTTATACGTAATGTAATGATATTATCTCTTGCGCGCTATTTTGCATTTGTACTGATATTGGTTCCCAGGCAAATAGAGCAACATTGGCTTGATAACATAAATGCTACACTGTGATGTCCAGAGTTGTCAGTAGGGTCATTGCGATAAAGATCAGTTTGCAGGATTTTGATGGTGTGGCAGCTGCTATGCAGTAAGGAGCAGGTTACTGATGCCATATTGATGGTGTGCTATGCAGTAAGGAGCAGGTTACTGATGCATATTGATGGTGTGGCAGCCGCTATGCAGTAAGGAGCAGGTTACTGATGCCATATTGATGGTGTGGCAGCCGCTATGCAGTAAGGAGCAGGTTACTGATGCCATATTGATGGTGTGGCAGCCGCTATGCAGTAAGGAGCAGGTTACTGATGCATATTGATGGTGTGGCAGCCGCTATGCAGTAAGGAGCAGGTTACTGATGCCATATTGATGGTGTGGCAGCCGCTATGCAGTAAGGAGCAGGTTACTGATGCCATATTGATGGTGTGGCAGCCGCTATGCAGTAAGGGCAGGTTACTGATGCCATATTGATGGTGTGGCAGCCGCTATGCAGTAAGGAGCAGGTTACATGGTGTGGCAGCCGTATGCAGTAAGGAGCAGGTTACTGATCCATATTGATGGTGTGGCAGCCGCTATGCAGTAAGGAGCAGGTTACTGATGCCATATTGATGGTGTGGCAGCCGCTATGCAGTAAGGAGCAGGTTACTGATCCCATATTGATGGTGTGGCAGCTGCTATGCAGTAAGGAGCAGGTTACTGATGCCATATTGATGGTGTGGCAGCGGCTATGCAGTAAGGAACAGGTTACTGATGCCATATTGATGGTGTGGCAGCCGCTATGCAGTAAGGAGCAGGTTACTGATGCCATATTGATGGTGTGGCAGCCGCTATGCAGTAAGGAGCAGGTTACTGATGCATATGATGGTGTGGCAGCCGCTATGCAGTAAGGAGCAGGTTACTGATGCCATATTGATGGTGTGGCAGCCGCTATGCAGTAAGGAGCAGGTTACTGATCCCATATTGATGTGTGGCAGCCGCTATGCAGTAAGGAGCAGGTTACTGATGCCATATTGATGGTGTGGCAGCCGCTATGCAGTAAGGAGCAGGTTACTGATGCCATATTGATTGTGTGGCACCGCTATGCAGTAAGGAGCAGGTTACTGATGCCATATTGATGGTGTGGCAGCCGCTATGCAGTAAGGAGCAGGTTACTGATGCCATATTGATGGTGTGCTATGCAGTAAGGAGCAGGTTACTGATGCCATATTGATGGTGGCAGCCGCTATGCAGTAAGGAGCAGGTTACTGATGCCATATTGATGGTGTGGCAGCCGCTATGCAGTAAGGAGCAGGTTACTGATGCCATATTGATGGTGTGGCAGCCGCTATGCAGTAAGGAGCAGGTTACTGATGCCATATTGATGGTGTGGCAGCGCTATGCAGTAAGGAGCAGGTTACTGATGCCATATTGATGGTGTGGCAGCCGCTATGCAGTAAGGAGCAGGTTACTGATGCCATATTGATGGTGTGGAGCCGCTATGCAGTGCTATGCGTAAGGAGCAGGTTACTGATGCCATATTGATGGTGTGGCAGCTGCTATGCAGTAAGGAGCAGGTTACTGATGCCATATTGATGGTGTGGCAGCCGCTATGCAGTAGCAGGTTACTGATGCATATTGAGGTGTGGCAGCCGCTATGCAGTAAGGAGCAGGTTACTGATGCCATATTGATGGTGTGGCAGCCGCTATGCAGTAAGGAGCAGGTTACTGATGCCATATTGATGGTGTGGCAGCCGCTATGCAGTAAGGAGCAGGTTACTGATGCCATATTGAGGGTGTGGCAGCCGCTATGCAGTAAGAGCAGGTTACTGATGCCATATTGATGGTGTGGCAGCCGCTATGCAGTAAGGAGCAGGTTACTGATGCCATATTGATGGTGTGGCAGCCGCTATGCAGTAAGGAGCAGGTTACTGATGCCATATTGATGGTGTGGCAGCTGCTATGCAGTAAGGAGCAGGTTACTGATGCCATATTGATGGTGTGGCAGCTGCTATGCAGTAAGGAGCAGGTTACTGATGCCTGCTATGCAGTAAGGAGCAGGTTACTGATGCCATATTGATGGTGTGGCAGTGCTATGCAGTAAGGAGCAGGTTACTGATGCCATATTGATGTGGCAGCCGCTATGCAGTAAGGAGCAGGTTACTGATGCCATATTGATGGTGTGGCAGCCGCTATGCAGTAAGGAGCAGGTTACTGATGCCATATTGATGGTGTGGCCGCTATGCAGTAAGGAGCAGGTTACTGATGCCATATTGATGGTGTGGCAGCCGCTATGCAGTAAGGAGCAGGTTTGACTGATGCCATATTGATGGTGTGGCAGCCGCTATGCAGTAAGGAGCAGGTTACTGATGCCATATTGATGGTGTGGCAGCCGCTATGCAGTAAGGAGCAGGTTACTGATGCCATATTGATGGTGTGGCAGCCGCTATGCAGTAAGGAGCAGGTTACTGATGCCATATTGATGGTGTGGCAGCCGCTATGCAGTAAGGAGCAGGTTACTGATGCCATATTGATGGTGTGGCAGCCGCTATGCAGTAAGGAGCAGGTTACTGATGCCATATTGATGGTGTGGCAGCCGCTATGCAGTAAGGAGCAGGTTACTGATGCCATATTGATGGTGTGGCAGCCGCTATGCAGTAAGGAGCAGGTTACTGATGCCATATTGATGGTGTGGCAGCCGCTATGCAGTAAGGAGCAGGGTTACTGATGCCATATTGATGGTGTGGCAGCGCTATGCAGTAAGGAGCAGGTTACTGATGCCATATTGATGGTGTGGCAGCCGCTATGCAGTAAGGAGCAGGTTACTGATGCATATTGATGGTGTGGCAGCCGCTATGCAGTAAGGAGCAGGTTACTGATGCCATATTGATGGTGTGGCAGCCGCTATGCAGTAGGAGCAGGTTACTGATGCCATATGATGGTGTGGCAGCCGCTATGCAGTAAGGAGCAGGTTACTGATGCCATATTGATGGTGTGGCAGCCGCTATGCAGTAAGGAGCAGGTTACTGATGCCATATGATGGTGTGGCAGCCGCTATGCAGTAAGAGCAGGTTACTGATGCCATATTGATGGTGTGGCAGCGCTATGCAGTAAGGAGCAGGTTACTGATGCCATATTGATGGTGTGGCAAAGCAGCAGTTACAGTGTTACTGATGCCATATTGATGGTGTGGCAGCCGTGTGCAGTAATGCAGTAAGGAGGTTACTGATGCCATATTGATGTGTGGCAGCCGCTATGCAGTAAGGAGCAGGTTACTGATGCCATATTGATGGGTGGCTATGCAGTGGCTATGCAGTAAGGAGCAGGTTACTATGCCATATTGATGGTGTGGCAAGCAGTAAGGGCAGGTTACTGATGCCATATTGATGTGTGGCAGCCGCTATGCAGTAAGGAGCAGGTTACTGATGCCATATTGATGAAGGGAGCACATCGTAAGAGCTTGAGTTTGTTCAGACATTCCAGCATGCGAAATGATGAAATTTTCTGCAACAGAACATCCTAGCTTCTTGATTTTGACACTCCCATTGCTGGGACAGTAGGTGCGTTCTCGCAGATGTCATAGCAGAAGTTATATTTGAGATTGTAGGTGCATTCGTCAAAAGAGTAACAAGGGAATAAAAAATTCACAAGTGGTCCCCAAATTTCACATGCATATCCCAATCAGGGGGAGAAAAAAGGATTGAATGCAATGAAACAACCATAAAATTTCGAATTCAAAGAAGTATGACATGTCCTCTCGAAGTTCAAAAGAAAAAAAGAATTATTATTATTTGCAAAATATAAAAATGTAAAAAATGAATTATTAAAAAAGATATTGCCTGAGGTGAGTAGGAGTTAAAAATTAAATGTCAATAAACTAAATTTTATTTAGTTCAATTTTGTAGAAAAATAAATTCTTTAAAGATTCTTTTCAATAAATAAAATTTATTTTTAAAATGTTTGTACAATGAATGAATGAATGTAATATATGTTGTTTTTATGCTTTGGAAATTTGAAATTGAAATTATTAATTATGATAATGATATTTATTATCAATATCTACATTATAATATCTAGATTAAAACTGAAATAAATCATGATGAATATTTACATTAAAACTGTTTGACTAAGAAATAAAATCCATTTTATTGAGCTTCGAAAAAACACATCAAACTTCTTTAAATGCAGTGATTCATGAAATGAATTTAAAAGCAAGTATAATTAATTAACTCAATAATTCTAAAACAATGTAGAAGCCTAAACACTTAATCAAATATGCAAATATTGTGACAAAGAACACGAAAGGGGCATAAACAGGTGTCCAGGCCAAAGGAAATTATGTTTGAACTGTAAAATAAAAATATTTCAAGTGTGTAGATACAGAAAGAGAATAAAAGGGTAGAAAATATAAACCTTCATACTGTAAATACTAACGTATATTTGATAATAACACTACAAAATCTAGAGAGATAGTAAAACTGAATGGCATAAAATTTCCCATTAAGGTTGACATCAGGGTGATGTTACCTTGATCCCTAGGAATTTCTGAGGAAAAATTAGTTAAACCCAAATTAAGAAAAATAATCTTAGATTGTGACAATTTAACTCTTAGTTCCTTTGAAGAAACTTCTGAGACAAAATACCCATTACGAGATTATTCACATCACTCTTGTAGAATGCACAATAAATCATTTCTGGGAATAGATGTTGTAGGGGTTGCTTATAGTGGTGTGATAATCAGATAATCAGTTAGACATGTTCCCTTTACACCTTTGTAGAGAGACCCGGAAACACACCCATTTTGGACAATGTAAATCATCATTATTTTCAAATGCTAAACTGTAGCTGTTGTTTTAGGTGCACCAATCAGTTAGATATGTTTCCTTCCCTTTTTGGACAATATAAGGGAAATAACTATGCAGCCACTAATATCTGTTGACATCCCATAATGTAATAGATCCTGTGAGTTCAATTAAATTTCCCAAAATGCAACAGAATTTCTGCCCTAGACTAAAAGCAATTTAAAAGTTTTGGAAGGAATTTGTCCTATCAAGAATTTTGTCTTAGTAGTCCTTTGAACTGGTTTCAGTCCACAGTATTTTCATGGTGATATGGATGTTCAATAAAATCTAATGTTCATTCATACATCAGTCTTGTGTTGTGTCTTAATTATTACTAGCAGAAGCATCAGGTAGCTACAATGAAATACACACAGAGCAAAGTGAAATACTTGCCATCTAGCAGTGATATATTTCACCACAAAATTGAAAAACATTAAATAAAAACCAAAAAAAACAACAAAGGGACAAAAATTGCTCTGTGCGTTTCTGCTCGTAAACAACAACAAAAAAAAGGTTAGTCAAAATTTACATGTTTTTTAGTCTGTGATGCTGATTGTTGATTATTGCTTATTAAAATAAATTTAAAAAAAGGTTAGTCAAAATTTACATGTTTTTTAGTCTGTGATGCTGATTGTTGATTATTGCTTATTAAAATAAAATTTAAAAAAAGGTTAGTCAAAATTTACATGTTTTTAGTCTGTGATGCTGATTGTTGATTATTGCTTATTAAAATAAAATTTAAAAAAGGTTAGTCAAAATTTACATGTTTTTTAGTCTGTGATGCTGATTGTTGATTATTGCTTATAAAAATAAAATTTAAAAAAAGGTTAGTCAAAATTTACATGTTTTTTAGTCTGTGATGCTGATTGTTGATTATTGCTTATTAAAATAAAATTTAAAAAAAGGTTAGTCAAAATTTACATGTTTTTTAGTCTGTGATGCTGATTGTTGATTATTGCTTATAAAATAAAATTTAAAAAAAGGTTAGTCAAAATTTACATGTTTTTTAGTCTGTGATGCTGATTGTTGATTATTGCTTATAAAATAAAAATTTAAAAAAGGTTAGTCAAAATTTACATGTTTTTTAGTCTGTGATGCTGATTGTTGATTATTGCTTATAAAATAAAATTTAAAAAAAGGTTAGTCAAAATTTACATGTTTTTTAGTCTGTGATGCTGATTGTTGATTATTGCTTATTAAAAATTAAAAAAAAAGGTTAGTCAAAATTTACATGTTTTTTAGTCTGTGATGCTGATGTTGATTATTGCTTATTAAAAATAAAATTTAAAAAAAGGTTAGTCAAAATTTACATGTTTTTTAGTCTGTGATGCTGATTGTTGATTATTGCTTATAAAATAAAATTTAAAAAAAGGTTAGTCAAAATTTACATGTTTTTTAGTCTGTGATGCTGATTGTTGATTATTGCTTATAAAAATAAAATTTAAAAAAAGGTTAGTCAAAATTTACATGTTTTTTAGTCTGTGATGCTGATTGTTGATTATTGCTTATTAAAATAAAATTTAAAAAAAAGGTTAGTCAAAATTTACATGTTTTTAGTCTGTGATGCTGATTGTTGATTATTGCTTATTAAAATAAAATTTAAAAAAAGGTTAGTCAAAATTTACATGTTTTTTAGTCTGTGATGCTGATTGTTGATTATTGCTTATTAAAATAAAATTTAAAAAAAGGTTAGTCAAAATTTACATTTTTTAGTCTGTGATGCTGATTGTTGATTATTGCTTATTAAAAATAAATTTAAAAAAAGGTTAGTCAAAATTTACATGTTTTTTAGTCTGTGATGCTGATTGTTGATTATTGCTTATAAAAATAAATTTAAAAAAAGGTTAGTCAAAATTTACATGTTTTTTGTCTGTGATGCTGATTGTTGATTATTGCTTATAAAAATAAAATTTAAAAAAGGTTAGTCAAATTTACATGTTTTTTAGTCTGTGATGCTGATTGTTGATTATTGCTTATAAAAATAAAATAAAAAAAAGTTAGTCAAAATTACATGTTTTTAGTCTGTGATGGCTGATTGCTGATTATTGCTTATTAAAATAAAATTTAAAAAAGGTTAGTCAAAATTTACATGTTTTTTAGTCTGTGATGCTGATTGTTGATTATTGCTTATAAAAAATAAAATTTAAAAAAGGTTAGTCAAAATTTACATGTTTTTTAGTCTGTGATGCTGATTGTTGATTATTGCTTATAAAATAAAATTTAAAAAAAGGTTAGTCAAAATTACATGTTTTTTAGTCTGTGATGCTGATTGTTGATTATTGCTTATAAAAATAAAATTAAAAAGGTTAGTCAAATTTACATGTTTTTAGTCTGTGATGCTGATTTGATTATTGCTTATTAAAATAAAATTTAAAAAAAGGTTAGTCAAAATTTACATGTTTTTTAGTCTGTGATGCTGATTGTTGATTATTTGCTTATAAAAATAAAATTTAAAAAAGGTTAGTCAAAATTTACATGTTTTTTAGTCTGTGATGCTGATTGTTGATTATTGCTTATAAAAATAAATTTAAAAAAAGGTTAGTCAAAATTTACATGTTTTTTAGTCTGTGATGCTGATTGTTGATTATTGCTTATAAAATAAAATTTAAAAAAAGGTTAGTCAAAATTTACATGTTTTTTAGTCTGTGATGCTGATTGTGATTATTGCTTATTAAAATAAAATTTAAAAAAAGGTTAGTCAAATTTACATGTTTTTTAGTCTGTGATGCTGATTGTTGATTATTGCTTATAAATGTAAATTTTGACTAACCTTTTTTTAAATTTTATTTTTATAAGCAATAATTCAACAATCAGCATCACAGACTAAAAAACATGTAAAATTTTGACTAACCTTTTTTTAAATTTTATTTTAATAAGCAATAATCAACAATCAGCATCACAGACTAAAAAACATGTAAATTTGACTAACCTTTTTTTAAATTTATTTTTATAAGCAATAATCAACAATCAGCATCACAGACTAAAAACATGTAAATTTTGACTAACCTTTTTTAAATTTTATTTTAATAAGCAATAATCAACAATCAGCATCACAGACTAAAAAACATGTAAATTTTGACTAACCTTTTTTTAATTTTATTTTTATAAGCAATAATCAACAATCAGCATCACAGACTAAAAAACATGTAAATTTTGACTAACCTTTTTTAAATTTTATTTTAATAAGCAATAATCAACAATCAGCATCACAGACTAAAAAACATGTAAATTTTGACTAACCTTTTTTTAAATTTTATTTTATAAGCAATAATCAACAATCAGCATCACAACTAAAAAACATGTAAATTTTGACTAACCTTTTTTAAATTTTATTTTATAAGCAATAATCAAACAATCAGCATCACAGACTAAAAAAACATGTAAATTTTGACTAACCTTTTTTAAATTTTATTTTTAATAAGCAATAATCAACATCAGCATCACAGACTAAAAAACATGTAAATTTTGACTAACCTTTTTTTAAATTTTATTTTATAAGCAATAATCAACAATCAGCATCACAGACTAAAAAACATGTAAATTTTGACTAACCTTTTTTTAAATTTTATTTTTATAAGCAATAATCAACAATCAGCATCACAGACTAAAAAACATGTAAAATTTGACTAACCTTTTTTAAATTTTATTTTTATAAGCAATAATCAACAATCAGCATCACAGACTAAAAAACATGTAAATTTTGACTAACCTTTTTTTAAATTTTATTTTTATAAGCAATAATCAACAATCAGCATCACAGACTAAAAAAACATGTAAATTTTGACTAACCTTTTTTTAAATTTTATTTTAATAAGCAATAATCAACAATCAGCATCACAGACTAAAAAACATGTAAATTTTGACTAACCTTTTTTTTAAATTTATTTTAATAAGCAATAATCAACAATCAGCATCACAGACTAAAAACATGTAAATTTTGACTAACCTTTTTTTAAATTTTATTTTAATAAGCAATAATCAACAATCAGCATCACAGACTAAAAAACATGTAAATTTTGACTAACCTTTTTTAAATTTTATTTTAATAAGCAATAATCAACAATCAGCATCACAGACTAAAAACATGTAAATTTTGACTAACCTTTTTTAAATTTTATTTTATAAGCAATAATCAACAATCAGCATCACAGACTAAAAAACATGTAAATTTTGACTAACCTTTTTTTAAATTTTATTTTTATAAGCAATAATCAACAATCAGCATCACAGACTAAAAAACATGTAAATTTTGACTAACCTTTTTTTAAATTTTATTTTTATAAGCAATAATCAACAATCAGCATCACAGACTAAAAACATGTAAATTTTGACTAACCTTTTTTAAATTTTATTTTAATAAGCAATAATCAACAATCAGCATCACAGACTAAAAAACATGTAAATTTTGACTAACCTTTTTTAAATTTTATTTTATAAGCAATAATCAACAATCAGCATCACAGACTAAAAAACATGTAAATTTTGACTAACCTTTTTAAATTTTATTTTTATAAGCAATAATCAACAATCAGCATCACAGACTAAAAAACATGTAAATTTTGACTAACCTTTTTTAAATTTTATTTTATAAGCAATAATCAACAATCAGCATCACAGACTAAAAAACATGTAAATTTTGACTAACCTTTTTTTAAATTTTATTTTAATAAGCAATAATCAACAATCAGCATCACAGACTAAAAAACATGTAAATTTTGACTAACCTTTTTTTAAATTTTATTTTTATAAGCAATAATCAACAATCAGCATCACAGACTAAAAAACATGTAAATTTTGACTAACCTTTTTTAAATTATTTTAATAAGCAATAATCAACAATCAGCATCACAGACTAAAAACATGTAAATTTTGACTAACCTTTTTTAAATTTTATTTTAATAAGCAATATCAACAATCAGCATCACAGACTAAAAAACATGTAAATTTTGACTAACCTTTTTTAATTTTATTTTAATAAGCAATAATCAACAATCAGCATCACAGACTAAAAAACATGTAAATTTTGACTAACCTTTTTTTTTGTTGTTGTTTACCGAGCAGAAACGCACAGAGGCAATTTTTGTCCCTTTGTTGTTTTTTTTTGGTTTTTTATTTAATGTTTTTCAATTTTGTGGTGAAATATATCACTGCTAGATGGCAAGTATTTCACTTTGCTCTGTGTGTATTTCATTGTAGCTACCTGATGCTTCTGCTAGTAATAATTAAGACACAACACAAGACTGATGTATGAATGAACATTAGATTTTATTGAACATCCATATCACCATGAAAATACTGTGGACTGAAACCAGTTCAAAGGACTACTAAGACAAAATTCTTGATAGGACAAATTCCTTCCAAAACTTTTAAATTGCTTTTAGTCTAGGGCAGAAATTCTGTTGCATTTGGGAAAAATTAATTAACTCACAGGATCTATTACATTATGGGATGTCAACAGATATTAGTGGCTGCATAGTTATTTCCCTTATATTGTCCAAAAAGGGAAGGAAACATATCTAACTGATTGGTGCACCTAAAACAACAGCTACAGTTTAGCATTGAAAATAATGATGATTTACATTGTCCAAAATGGTGTGTTTCCGGTCTCTCTACAAAGGTGTAAAGGAACATGTCTAACTGATTATCTGATTATCACACCACTATAAGCAACCCCTACAACATCTATTCCCAGAAATGATTTATTGTGCATTCTACAAGAGTGATGTGAATAATCTCGTAATGGGTATTTTGTCTCAGAAGTTTCTTCAAAGGAACTAAGAGTTAAATTGTCACAATCTAAGATTATTTTTCTTAATTTGGGTTTAACTAATTTTCCTCAGAAATTCCTAGGGATCAAGGTAACATCACCCCTGATGTCAACCTTAATGGGAAATTTTATGCCATTCAGTTTTACTATCTCTCTAGATTTTGTAGGTGTTATTATCAAATATACGTTAGTATTTACAGTATGAAGGTTTATATTTTCTACCCTTTTTATTCTCTTTCTGTATCTACACACTTGAAATATTTTTATTTTACAGTTCAAACATAATTTCCTTTGGCCTGGACACCTGTTTATGCCCCTTTCGTGTTCTTTGTCACAATATTTGCATATTTGATTAAGTGTTTAGGCTTCTACATTGTTTTAGAATTATTGAGTTAATTAATTATACTTGCTTTTAAATTCATTTCATGAATCACTGCATTTAAAGAAGTTTGATGTGTTTTTTCGAAGCTCAATAAAATGGATTTTATTTCTTAGTCAAACAGTTTTAATGTAAATATTCATCATGATTTATTTCAGTTTTAATCTAGATATTATAATGTAGATATTGATAATAAATATCATTATCATAATTAATAATTTCAATTTCAAATTTCCAAAGCATAAAAACAACATATATTACATTCATTCATTCATTGTACAAACATTTTAAAATAAATTTTATTTATTGAAAAGAATCTTTAAAGAATTTATTTTCTACAAAATTGAACTAAATAAAATTTAGTTATTGACATTTAATTTTTAACTCCTACTCACCTCAGGCAATATCTTTTTTAATAATTCATTTTTTACATTTATATTTTGCAAATAATAATAATTCTTTTTTTCTTTTGAACTTCGAGAGGACATGTCATACTTCTTTGAATTCGAAATTTTATGGTTGTTTCATTGCATTCAATCCTTTTTTCTCCCCCTGATTGGGATATGCATGTGAAATTGGGGACACTTTGAATTTTTTATTCCCTTGTTACTCTTTTGACGAATGCACCTACAATCTCAAATATAACTTCTGCTATGACATCTGCGAGAACGCACCTACTGTCCCAGATGTCAAATCAAGAAGCTAGGATGTTCTGTTGCAGAAAATTTCATCATTTCGCATGCTGGAATGTTCTGAACAAACTCAAGCTCTTACGATTGGTGCAATTTTATTCCAGGGTTCATCAGATATGGCATCAGTAACCTGCCCTACTGCATAGCGGCTGCCACACCGATCAATATGGCATCAGTAACCTGCTCCTTACTGCATAGAAGCTGCCACACCATCAATATGGCATCAGTAACCTGGCTCGCTTACTGCTAGGCGGCTGCGCACACCATCAATATGCCAATCAGTAAACTGCTCCTTACTGCATAGCGGCTGCCACACCATCAATATGGCATCAGTAACCTGCTCCTTACTGCATTAGCAGCTCCACACCATCAATATGGCATCAGTGGAACTGCTCCTTACTGCATAGCGGCTGCCACACCCATCACAATATGGCATCAGGGCAAGTGTCAACTGTCATCAGTAAATCCTTACTCTGCATAGCGGCTCTGCCACTACATCAATATGGCATCAGTAACTGTTCCTTACTGCATAGCAGCTGCCACACATCAATATGGCATCAGTAACCTGCTCCCTGCATGCGGCTGCACACCATCAATATGGCATCAGAACCTGCTCCTTACTGCATTAGGGCTGCCACACCAATCAATATGGCTCAGTAACCTGCCTCCTTACTGCATAGCGTCGCTGTCACACCATCAAATATGGCATCAGTAACCTGCTCCTTACTGCATAGCGGCTGCCACCACCATCAATATGGCATCAGTAACCCAGCTCCATACTGCATAGCGGCTGCCCACACCATCAATATGCATCAGTAACCTGCTCCTTACTGCCATAGCGGCTGCCACACCATCAATATGGCATCATAACCTGCTCCTTACTGCATAGCGGCTGCCACACCATCAATATGGCATCAGTAACCTGCTCCTTACTGCATAGCGGCTGCCACACCATCAATATGGCATCAGTAACTCTCCTTTACTGCATAGCGGCTGCCACACCATCAATATGGCATCAGTAACCTGCTCCTTACTGCCATAGCGGCTGCCACACCATCAATATGGCATCAGTAACCTGCTCCTTACTGCATAGCGGCTGCCACACCATCAATATGCATCAGTAACCTGCTCCTTACTGCATAGCGGCTGCCACACCATCAATATGGCATCAGTAACCTGCTCCTTACTGGCATAGCGGCTGCCACACCATCAATATGGCATCAGTAACCTGCTCCTTACGCATAGCGGCTG
Source organism: Doryteuthis pealeii (assembly GCA_023376005.1). Classification (NCBI taxonomy): domain Eukaryota; kingdom Metazoa; phylum Mollusca; class Cephalopoda; order Myopsida; family Loliginidae; genus Doryteuthis; species Doryteuthis pealeii. Next base: position 80,933,164 of record CM042158.1, on the reverse strand, counting down.
CCACACCATCAATATGGCATCAGTAACCTGCTCCTTACTGCATAGCGGCTGCCACACCATCAATATGGCATCAGTAACCTGCTCCTTACTGCATAGCGGCTGCCACACCATCAATAATGGGATTCAGTAACCTGCTCCTTTACTGCATAGCGCTGCCACACCATCAATATGGCATCAGTAACCTGCCTCCTTACTGCATAGCGCTGCCACACCATCAATATGCATCAGAACCTGCTCCTTACTGCATAGCGGCTGCCACACCATCAATATGGCATCAGTAACCTGCTCCTTACTGCATAGCAGCTGCCACACCATCAATATGGCATCAGTACCTGCTCCCTACTGCATAGCGGCTGCCACACCATCAATATGCATCAGTAACCTGCTGCATAGCAGCTGCCACAACCATCAATATGGCATCAGTAACCTGCTCCTACTGCATAGCAGCTGCCACACCATCATATGGCATCAGTAACCTGCTCCTCTACTGCATAGCAGCTGCCACACCATCAATATGGCATCAGTAACCTGCCTCCTTACTTGCATAGCGGCTGCCACACCATCAATATTGGCATCAGTAACCTGCTCCTTACTGCATAGCAGCTGCCACAACCATCCAATATGGCATCAGTAACCTGCTCCTTACTGCATAGCACGCTGCCACACCATCAATATGGCATCAGTAACCTGCTCCTTACTGCATAGCGGCTGCGCACATACCATCAAATATGGCATTCAGTAACCTGCTCCTTAACTGCATAGCGGCTGCCACACCATCAATATGGCATCAGTAACCTGCTCCTTACTGCAAGCGCTGCCACACCCTCAATATGGCATCAGTAACCTGCTCCTTACTGCATAGCGCTGCCACACCCTCAATATGCATCAGTAACCTGCTCCTTACTGCATAGCGGCTGCCACACCATCAATATGGCATCAGTAACCTGCTCTTACTGCATAGCGGCTGCCACACCATTCAATATGGCATCAGTAACCTGCTTCCTTACTGCATAGCAGCTGCCACACCATCAATATGGCATCAGTAACCTGACTCCTACTGCATAGCGGCTGCCACCACCATCAATATGGCATCAGTAACCTGCTCCTTGACTGTCGCATAGCAGCTGCCACATCATCAATATGGCATCAGTAACCTGCTCCTTACTGCTAGCAGCTGCCACACCTCAATATGGCATCCGAAGAACCGTAGCCCTCGCTTACTGCCATAGCGGCTGGCCCCACACCATCAATATGCATCAGTAACCTGCTCCTTACTGCATAGCGGCTGCCACACCATCAATATGGCATCAGTAACCTGCTCCTTACTGCATAGCGGCTGCCACACCATCAATATTGCATCAGTAATAACTGCATGCCAGCAATCAAACCTAGTATCTAACCTGCGCTACTGCATAGCGGTGCTGCCACACCATCAATATGGCATCAGTAACCTGCCTCCTTTACTGCATAGCCGGCATGCCACACCATCCCAATATGCATCAGTAACCTGCTCCTTACTGCATAGCCGGGTTGCCACACCATCAATATGGCATCAGTAACCTGCTCCTTACTGCATAGCCTGCCACACCATCAATATGGCTTCAGTAACCTGCTCCTTACTGCCATAGCGGCTGCCACACAATCAATATGGGATCAGTAACTCCTGCTCCCTTACTGCATAAGCGGCTGCCACACCATCAATATGGCATCAGTAAACCTGCTCCTTACTGCATAGCGGCTGCCACACCGACTCAATATGCATCAGTAACCTGTCCTTACTGCATAGCGGCTGCCACACCATCAATATGGCATCAGTAACCTGCTCCTTACTGCATAGCGGCTGCCACACCATCAATATGGATCAGTAACCTGCTCCTTACCTGCATACGGCTTGCCACACCAGCTAAGTATGGCATCAGTAACCTGCTGCCTAGACTGGCAATCAGCGGCTGCCACAGCGATCAAGTATCGCATCCAAGTAACCTGTTCCTTACTCTGTTCATAGCCGCTGCCAACACACAATTAGTGCACAGATCAACCTCCTGCTCCTTACTGCAATAGCAGCTCGGCACATCCATCGAATATTGGGATCAGTAACCGTGCTCCTTACTGCGCATAGCGTGGCTGCCCACACTGCATCAAATACGGCATCAGTAACCCTCTCCTTACTGCCTATAGCGGCTGCCACCCGACCAATCACTATGGATTCGACGTGACACCTGCCTGCCTCTAGCTGCATAGCGGCAAACTGCCAGCACCATCAATATGGATCCCAGTAACCCTGTCCTCCTACTGCATAGCGGCTGCCACCGACCATCAATATGCCAGTAACGCTCGCTTCCCTTACTTGCACTAGCGGCTGCCACAACCATCACCGAAGAGTGGCATCAGTAACCTCTCCTTACTGCATAGCGGCTGCCACACCATCAATATGGGCATTCAGTAACCTGCTCCTTACTTGCATAGCGGCTGCCACACCAGTCGAATCGATGCATCCAGTAACGCTGCTCCTTACTGACTCGGCTGCCACACCATTCAATATGGGATCGGTAAACCTGGCCCTCCTTACCTGCCCATAGCGGCTGCCTACACCATCAATATTGTGCATCAGGTAACCTGCCTCCTACGCAATTAGCGGTGCCACATCCATCAATTATGGCAATCGGAGTAACGCTGCTCCTTACTGCATAGCGGCTGCCACTACCATCAATTATGGCATCCAGTAACCTGCTCCTTACATGCATAGCCCAGCTGCCACACCATCAATATCGGCATCAGTAGACCTGCTCCTTACTTGTCATTAGCGGCTGCCCACACCATCAAGTATGGCATCAGTAGCCCTTGCTCCTGACTGCATAGCAGCTGGCCACACCCATCAAAAATCCTGCAAAACTGATCTTTATCGCCAATACCCACTGACAACTCTGGACATCACCAGTGTTAGCATTAGTTTATGCAAGCCAATTGTTGCCTCTATTGCCTGGGAACCAATTTCGAGTACAAATGCAATAGCGCGCCAAGAGAGTAATATTATTACATTACGTATTAAAAAGCCATGACATTATTCCCATAGAAATAAGTGAAACTTGTGAGATGCTAGGAATTAGGCGGTTACCGCCATTATTAGTAGGGTTGTGGTTAAGCTACCCTTAGGAGTCTTCATAATCTAGCTGTTATTGTATACAGCTAAGATATTGATTCTAATATATCTCTTGCATGCTATCTGCCATTTGTACCCTCAATATTCTTGCTATATTTCCAATTAAAAGCCATCCTCTTCGAACATATCTGTCTGCCTTGGGATGTTTACGTCACCTATCCCTCGCATGCTGTGATGCAATGTTAAAGAATACTATTCTACATCAAGTCCTTATATCTGCAATTGAATTTTGAGGTCTCTATGCAGCGAATTTTCAATGTCTGTATAGACCCTGTGTTGCACACTGCCAATAGACATTGTTACTGATCCTTTGTTCTGTGCAAATCGTGGATGTGCATGCTCCAATGGTGGGGCTAAGCCTCTATTGAGTTTCCTTGCAACCAAATCAATTAATCCGCCTCAAGCACCTGCTGTCCAGCTTCCTGTGATGTCATCTCGTGACCTGCTATTCTTCTAATCTTGTCTAAAGCCACTTATGCATTCTTATGACATTCTTGCAAGCAGTGCTGAATATTATAGAATATGTATGGTTCCAATCATTTTTCTAGTGCATGACAAAGATGCGCCTTCATCTCCAAAGCAGAATCAAGGACTAACATCAACCTCAAAGTTTCATGATGTTTCACTGCTAAATTGAGAGTGGACAGTGTTAATGCTTTAGAGATTCAGCTGTCAAACCTGATTAACTGGACTGGATGGAATACTTCTGTAGAAAAGATCATGCTGCAATCTTTTAAATAAGCAACATTGAAGCAGTTGCATTAACAACGTCCCTGGGCAAAGTAAAAGGTGATCAAAGGAACTGGAATTATTAGAGTACTATGATCTCGCTTATAAAACTAAAACAAGCCACTGCATTGTCTAAGAATACTGCCGTCAATCTTTGTCAAGAGACTGCGCCGACAGAAATGCCTATCGCAAAACTATAGCAGTGGCACATGGCAGCAGAATCGTCAGTGGGCTGACTTGAGGAAGCAGTACAACACTGAAACCGTTTCCAACACAAAATCATCTGGGAACTTACGTAGTGAAGATTGTCTCAACCCAGCAAGTAAACCCAGTACCAAACCTTGACAATTGCATACCAAACTAAGTGAGTCAACCTTTGCCTTGCTGCTCAATCATGACCATCAAACTCTTCACCCATTTCTGAAGCGACCATCCCAATCCTTGTGCCACGACTGTAATACTTCACTACGACATTGCTGAATAATCTTAGAAACTATTCGTAGCTTACAAACGTGGCATAAAGCGTGCCAGTGAAGATGATCTTCCTGCTGACAATTTTAAACACTTCCTCTTGCAGGTTTTAGCCCAGCTCCAACAAAAAAAATCAATTTACAAGTCTGAAACGTGAAAGCCTCCCTCAGGACTTGACTGATTGCGTCCTTCACCCATTTTACAAAAAAAAGGTGATAAATGATGTTGCCGTGTAACATGCGAATAAAGGATTGACACTTTCCTGCCCAAAATGTTCACCTACTGCTGAAACACTTCCTAACAGCCAACAAGACCTATATATAAAAAATCAAAATCAGTGTGGTTTCGCCCTGCAGAGGTGCACGGTCAGATCCTCACACTTCGTTGAGTGTAATGCATCACTGCGTGCTTCCAGCAAATAAACAAATCAATTGCTAGCTTCATAAACATGTCATCAGTTTTTTATTCAGTTACCAATCAGACTCTAATGGAATCGTATGCAAGTGTTGCTATCCCGCTCTCTCAAAACTTCTGCATCTATTGAAGCCTACTAACACCTCCACCCTCACAAAAACCTGATGGGTATGGTCAGGTATCTAAATTCTTCAACATCCACTCTTGTGTTCAACAAAATATATTCTCTCCCTCCACCAATAGTTGTCAACGTGCATATCACAAAATCTTACGTGTCACTGTTAGCCATAATTTCCACCTAGTCAGACCTGTATTGACATAGCAATTTTTGCGAGCGGAAGAACTCGATCTCCAATCAGCAGTCGAGCGACGATTCAGTTTTTATGCTTCCAAACTGGAAGGTCAATGCTCAAAAACAAGCTTATTTAATTGCTTGGTGTTTCGTCTAATGAAATTACAACCGATCTATTCCAAGATGTGAAGCCTTCAACATACCTCGGCTCAAGTACTTTCCTACAATGCATCTAGAATAACAACACATCAACCATATGCAGATGGTCATCTTGCTAAGAAATCTGTGATCCACGTAGAGATAGAGACTGCCATACAAAAATGTACTATCTACCACAGCTGCTTTGCTTGAATCATCCTCCTGCTGCGAAACTTGGCCTTAGGAAACTCGGCACAAGTCTTATTGTGTTTGCACCATTTTGCTTCATGCATTCTTCCGTTTCAATGGCGCAAGCAATCTCTAACCACCACTGTATAGTTCGCGCCTACTTGAGGGTCACAACAACTTCTAGCTCACCGGACACTTCTGCCACCACTGGGGTTGAGGCAGCATGTACCCTAAAAACAGGAATAAAGAGTTAAAACAACAGCCAGTTTTATCGTTTTACTATGTAAAAACTGACATGGCAATGAGGCTGAGATGTAAACATTTCACAAAGTAAGTGATTAAATGGAACACTTTCAAAAGAAAAAAAAAAGAAAAATTTATCTCCACCATTAACGGTTTTAAGCACAGGAGACGACTCTACAATTTGTATGCAAACAAATAAGGTCAAGCTCTCATAATAACGTGTTTGACGTTATTTGACGAAATTCACTCCAGCAAGAGCGGAAGACTGAGGACACTTATGCAGAGAGGACTTGAAGCTAACTTTCTATTCAAGGATCCCACAAAAAAGGAAAGCCAGTACTTCTTTTCAGTTGCTGGAGCCAACACTTTCTCACTCCTTAAGGATCTTGTAATGCCAAAGTTTGAAAAGACAAAAGCTATGACGGAACTGTCGCAGACAATATCCTGTTCACAGTTTGAGAATGCAACTTCTATGGAGTTGCAATAAAACCCTTTCACACTTTTCCTCTTCGTGTCACAAGTCAAATTATCAACTTCATAGAATTAGCAGGACCCGACTCATTGTAGCATACCGGATTTTCATCAGCCATCAACTTGCTAATTGCGGCACGTTTTCGATTGCTAAGAAACATTTTCATTCCCTCGGCTTTTTCGCGGAAAAGTTAAGAAATATCTTTCTGGTAATATTGCGAGATCCTTTCCGTTTCAAATAATTAATTTCGAATAACTGTGTGGGAAAATTTGAACACGGGAAGCGAAATGACAGAGTGAACAGAAAAATGCATTTTAAAAAAATCCAATTTTAAAAAAATATTTAATATAAATATTCAACAAAAGTCGTTCCAATAAAAAAAAAAAAACTGACACAGTATTTTTAAAGTCGGCAAACCGTTCGATGCTGTTGATTTTTTTTTATTGATTAGACTGTATTGTGTTGATATACCGACCAATTTCAAAATCCTAAAACACCTTTTTTCTAACGATTCACACCCATATAGCGAGGTAATCCCAAATATTAAGCAGCCCAGTCGGCTGCGTGCATTTAGGAAAAGACACCGACTACCTATGCAATGGGACCACCGGTTGGCCGTGGGTGGCATGCCCGTCGACGTCTTAAGGATGGAAATCGCAGGTAGCTAAGCAAGTCCATGACATGCGACACTCCACTTTGGCTCTTACTTGGGCTTAGACGGGCAGTTGGAAAAGGCCCCTCTCCTATCAATCAAACTCGAGTCTAGCACCTATATGATTGCCCTTATGCAATTCGCCCAAACCTTTTTTATCATTATGGGTGCTAGAAGGCGGTGGCTGAGGGTATCATGTCTTGACAAAATAATGTTAAACTCTATCCGATGTGAAGGTCCACGGTTTGGGGAATGTGGTTACATCCCCTTCATCACCCTTTGCTTCCCTGTCCACTTCGACCGGATGTAATACCTGTTCAGGGTCCCATCTATAGGTTTAAATCAGAAAGATACTGAGTGTTTCTTTTTAATGTGAGTTATCCATTCTAAGATGGTGAATTCTATTTCACCAAATACTTTTATCTGGCATTAAATTGACCCACTGAAGGTGGATTATGCCGCTAAAAGCAAACAACCAAACCAAAAGTAAATACCTCAAGGAAGCACTGGTGCGCAGGAAAGTTGTTCTTGGAGCTATTTGCAAGGTTTGTTGTTAGTTCCTGTTGTCGTATGCGCTTACCCTTGTCATGCGCGCTCCTCATTCAACGGATCCATGTCGTTATTCTAACCTTAGCATCGTTTCATGATGTGACCGCTCCCCGAATCGACGCTACCTGCCTAAGTGTATGACGCTTCCGCGTCAGTTATCTCGGTATTTGAATACAAAAGGCCATTAAAAAATTGATCGAAAAGATTAACATAAGGTATGGAGAGACGTCGCATGTTAATGTTGCGCAAAATGTCTGCAAGTCGACTGGAGGGAGTTTCAATGACGACAGAGATTTTAACGCTTTCCTCAATGAGTATGGCGGCGAGCTGGTATGACGATGGGCATTACCAAAACATGCCTAGCATCCCCTTAAAAACAAATAGCATCGAACCGAAATGGTTGGTATTATGTAGAAAAGTATGCATGTTTAAAACTTTACCAGAAGTGATGTAGATATACATGCGACAATACAAGCCAATAAATGTTTCATGTTCTATAAATATCGTTGAGACTACCTTTTGGATTACCCTCGTCATACTTGCGAGCAGTGTGTTAACCATATTATTTCTATGATTCGTAGGCTATTTAGACACAAGAATAACCACTAAATCTTGCACCCAGTCGGCTAGCTGTAAAATATGCCACTGATTCTCTAACCACTGAGAGGATGCGATGGAATTTTCAATAAGAGGTCGCTGCCTCACCCCTATGCATAGCGGCCACCTTGCTGTATGTGCTGATGTGGTGACCCGTCTAATACCCGCAGGACAGGATCGTTGGTGGCTGAGCACTCCCTACATCCTGGTACTAAGTTGTCCTGAGACATTGTGATTAATTCAATTGCCACCTTTCAGCCACTTTACTTAGCGCTTAGACGGGGATCAATCCGCTGTGTGTACAAGCCCGATCTACTACTATGATTGTCGCGGATCCGTATTCTTAAAATTTGCTACAAACACCCAAGCCCTTTTTTATTAATGGTGCCTAGGAGGGGTGTCTGAGGGTTCAACCACACATGATTCTACTAATTCTCAATACTTATTAATAATGAAAGATTCGCTTCCGGTTTTGTCTGCTAAAAAAATACGTCACTGCCTACGTCATACTTGCCAAAATCGTCATAATAGAACTAGACTCAAATTTTGAGCGTGGCATACTTGTAGACAGTCCTCATTGCGTTTTTAAACAAGTTTTAATAAATACATTACCTCGGTATTAATCTTATCTATCTATCTACGATCTATAATATATATAGTATATATATATTATATATATATACGTATATTAGTATATATATATATTAACAATATATATTGAAAGTTAGTCAGAACTAAGTTTCCATTTCAATATTTTATTTTTTACCCTTAAATAAAAATTATTTTATTTTACCGCCCTTAATAAAGTTTGATGATTTTCGACTTTATATTATGATACAAACTTTCTGATATTAAATTCTTTCCAAACTCCATCTCCTTGGGCAATATTTATTTCTACGGTCGCCCAGATGGGCGTTTTTTATTGTTGCTAGTACAATTTAATGAAAACTCTATCATCTCAAAACCAGTTTATAAAACCAAGACTACAATTATTTACTAACAAACTATTCGCCTTAAGACTCATACATATCACAAAAGGACATTTGGCATGAAAATAACCCCAAACGGTTATATGCTATTAAACCAAAATAACCAACCAACCAATTTAAAATTTATATCTTTCTTTCTATCTTCTTACCAATCTTTAGTTTTCTATGTAATTGCGCCTTACTTCGTTTTTATTGGGTGTCCGAATACTAAAAGTTTTGCCAGGACAGCAGGACATTGCCGCGTGACTGCGAGGCCACCCTAAAGCGGAATACCGAATGAACTCACGCACTTTTTACACTGGCCCACTGTATGAGCTTTGGTTTGTCACGTGGCTCCCCATATGCAAAATGTCATAGTCCATTCGGCCTCTGGTGAGACGGTCAGGAAATACAAAAGAAACTCTTTCAATAGGAAAAACATAAGCTTGATTCTTTCTTATCAGTTCAGCCTTAAATCATTTTGTGATAATTCATTTATAATAAACTAGCCAGGAACTACTCAGCGTTGCCCGGATTTAAAAAGTTAACAAATATAAATCTGTTATATCTATATTTAATATAAGTATGATTAATTAAAAATTATTTTTCTAGGTGATATGTTTTTTATTATCTTTTTCTAATTCGTTTATATTATCTTAGTTTTTAAGTCGTTTATTGTTCATTATTATGCTATCTGTATTTTTTCTTTTAGCTTTTTAATTTACTCCCTCTATTATATCCATTCTCTTTATTGACTTTACTATGGATCTATTGATCTTATACTCCGGACTGTATTCATGCATTTTATTCAGATCTATTTATGGATCAAATAAAGGACTTGGTAAAATGTTTTTAACGCCCCACTCTTGCCAAAGAGTATAAGTGTAGTGGCCATATATATATCTACGAATTTTCCTTTATTAAAGTCGGCATTTGACAATCGTCTTGTACAAATAAACGATACATTATGGAATCACCTTGTGTACAAAGTTACTAAGTTATATTTACCCAAACTACAATGTATCTCACGCCAACTCTCTCGGCCATAGGAATTCGCACCACAGCTAGTTACTAGATATCTTTAACGGAGACAGTAGTTTTGAATTCAAAGTTTTCCTCCTCCTAGACTAATTGTCTCGTTTTACCAAATCTAAATAGTGCCATTTCTGCTCCTGCTATTTACCCATGTAAGCAGTGTAGTTAAGACCAAAAAGAAAATAATAAAGACTATAATAAAGACATATTTCACAAGCCTTAAAATTTTGTTCTAGATTGATATAAACATTCTATGTTTATGTGTTTTTGTTACAAGCAACATGCAAGATGATTGAATTAAATAAAGGAACAACTACGGTGTGGCGTTGGGTTGTTGTGATTTTATCGGCATGTCAACCCGTGGTTATTTAAGTGAAGCCCTGAGTTAGACTGCGTTTTATTGTTTTCTCCGTTTTTTCTTTTTTTAGTTCTGTTGTGTTTTTTTTCCACTTCTTGTGGATTTATTCCAAATTCTTTCACTCCTTAAACTCAGTTTTTAAAAACATCTATTTTTAAACACTCATTTTTTTATCTATCTCCATTATCTATATATGATGGGACCCCTACATGTACCTATCACCCACTGGGCTATCCCTCTCTCTTCTCTCTCTTCTCTCCTTTCTCTCCCCCCCCTATCTCTCTTTCTCTTCCTCTTCTGTGCCACCCCCCCTGAGTGACCTGTGGATAGTAATGTTCTATATGGTACTCCCACACTCCCAGATCTCCTCTTATATCTTTATCTCTAGATTCAGTTAGTTCTCTATATCTATCTCTATTAAACACTAATACGCTCAGCCACCGCGTTTCTACGCTGACAATATGATAAAATGTCGCGTTATCGGTCGCCAATAAAGATCAAAGGGTCCGTAAAATTCTAATGGTGCATGGCTTGACCGTGACCCACCGATTGATTTGGAGTTCTCTCTCTTCGATCAAGCCCGTCTAGTCCTAAAGTAAGTGCCGTCAAAGTTGAATAGTTAGCCACGATGCTATGTCTCTTACCTATTATTCCGTCCTGTAAGCATCATCTGCTTTGCTCACAGCACGATCCAATAAGTGAAACCCACCGTAAAAGAAGTCTTTTACCCCATCATATACCGACAGGTGGAAATTAATATATCTATATCTATTGTATATATATAATCTATATTTATTAATGATGGCTAGAGCTTAATGCTTCAAACAGAATATCTCTATCTATCTATATCTTATATATCTCTGTGGGACCAAATAAAAGTGCTGTCAACCTATCATATATCTTATAGGTGGGGTTCTCTTCTTCTCTTTCTACTTTCGGTCTTCTACCTCTATCTATCACCTACGCGAGAGATATATCTCTCTATATCAGTCAAAAGAATCCCATCTGAAATTGGTTATGGATCACTCTACGAATATCAAAGCGTGAGTGATGTCTGTTTTTCGTTATCTGTATGCAATTATCTATATATATATATCTGAAATCTATCTATCTATTGATGTTTCCCAATGGTATCTATATCTCTTTAAGGTTTGTTATACATTTAATTTGTTGATAGGGTTGGCATAATGAACCTAGTTGTTACCCCTTATGGTGATTCTATCTATGCTACCCTGGGTTGGATATCTCTCTACTATACACTCCTACCTTATTTTATCTTCTTTTTAAACCCCACAGCAAAACTGTCCAGGTGAATAATGTTAAGTCTGAATTTGCTACTTGCTGATTGACGCTTTTAAGAGAAAAGGGGAGATTCACCGGTGTGTAGTGGCCTTAACAGCTTGACATCCAACCATACGTAGTAAGGGCAAATTCGAACTCCGGTCCACTGTTATGTTCAATTTCGGTCTAATACACTGAGAAAGCCATGAATCAGCTCATCTTCCCAGTTGATGGGGCGAAGTGCATACCGCCAGCTGTTCTTCTACCAAGAATTGTTTTGACATTAAATAACCCACGAAGGTTGAAATGCCAATTAAACAAAGAAACCCAAACCAAACCTAAACCTAATGAGAAGAGAGGTACAGTGGTTGTTATCACATTTACCTATATCATAATGTCTTTTCAAATAACTGAATCAAACGTGGTAAATGTAGAGCGATAGTCGTCGCTGAGGTGAATTGACCTTCCGTTGTTGAGTGAGAATAGTACTAAACCGATACAAGTTTCAATATTCTTTGGACGAGGCTGTTTGCACTCTTTTAGCGATAGTCAATTACCTGTAGTAATGGCCATGCATCCGAATGATTATCTCCCTCAGCTTGGTGGGTAAGCAGTGCAGAATGTTCACTTTACCTTGGTATGGCAAATGGATATCAAGAGAAGGAAAACTCTGATTTCAAGCGTCTTAAACTCCGCTGTAAAATTGAACTTGCGTCACCATCTTTACTCGTTTGGAGGGGCTGGTATATATATATTATAATATGATATATATACTATGATAGTATAATATATTATATACTATATGCTCTAATTAGCTATGTGTGATGAATTAGTGATGGCTCTTTAACCTTGATGAGTGCAATCGGTCTAGGAAAAAGAAAAACTGTATTCAAACCTGTTCAAAAAAAGAAGAAACTCCTGATTTTCAAACTCTGTATATAATATTGACCTTGTATCACACCGTACAGGGATGGGGTATGTACTAATACATAAGGTAAATATTCTTAAGTATAGTATTGTATTTTAATTAGATACCACTACGTAATATATGCCACCCAGTTTAATGTAGAGAGAAATATTAAATTAAAATTAGAAATGCTAATAAAACTAAATAAAAGAATGAAGATCAAAAAGATTTGAAACAGAGGGGGTAGGAATCGAAAATATAACAACTGAAACTCCCGTGCTTTCATTGCTAAATTTTCCTTACTAATTTAATTAGAATTAGGAAGTAAAGTAATAGATTACAATTATTTTCTTCTTGTAATGGATTTCTTAAGATTTACCCGAGATTTTGCCTCATATTCATTAAGGATAAAACAAACAATAGAAAATCAATAATCTAAGACACTATTTGATAAAAATTAAAATTTTCAGTATCAAATAGCAAAATTAGCCTTCCCATTCACACTATAAACTGCTATTTTGTTTTAAGATAAAGATAATTGCATGTTATTAGTACGTAGATATGACCAGACAGTATGAAATGAGATATAAAACAATTTTATATGATAATGAGGTTTAAATAAAATAAAATTCATGGAGAATTATGATGTAAATAAACTAAGGGAATTTTGACTTGATATGATATGTTTTCGCTTACAGACAGACAAACACACAATCTCCATTTATAATAAGATTAAATACATGACATGATTTAAAAGAATAATTCTCTGAATTGCCTTTTGTGAAATCAATTGTTTTTACATAGTTATTCTTCTCGCTCCAACAACGAGTCACCTTCCAACAAAAAGTTCCACCAGAACAATATTTTGCGTTCCAAAATAAATACAGTTGGTACCTTGGCGATCTTTTGCATGAGGCTTCAAATTGGAGGTACTCGGAACGAGCCTTCAAATGTACGTCTTTAAGATTTATGCTAAATAAACATTTTTAAGTTTCCAAATTGATTAACTGCTCAAAGAAAAATATATCTTATCTAGTTAAAAAAACCATTAAAGAGCGTATTTACAGCCACAGTAATTTCATTACGCTCTCAGCAGTTGTGCGCAGCATATTCGTGTTCAGCTACCCGAATAGTTTGGTGATAGGAGGTAAGTGGTCAATACAAGTTGCTCTTAGCTGTTTATTTGTAACTGGAATAGAGCGTAATGAAATTATTGTGCTGCTAAATACGTTTTAAATGTTTTTTATAGATAATTATTTTTTCCTTTGGAGCGTAATCAATTTGGAAATTAAATGTTTTTAGCAAAAAATTAAGCGTATTTGAAAGCTCGTTCGTACCTCAAATTTGAGCTCTCAGCACACAAGTATCGCCCAAGGTACCCACTTATTTTATTTTGGAACGCAAAATATGTTCATGGGGAATCTTTGTTGGATGTGACTCGTTGTTGCTACGAGACAAGAAATAACTATGTAAGAAACAAATTGACACTTCACAAAAGCAAATTCAAGATAATTATTCTTTTACATATTACATGTATGTATTTAATCTTATTATAATGGAGATTGTTGTTTGTCTGTCTGTAAGCGAAACTATTATCACTACTTAAAAGTTCACAATCCCCTTAGTTAACTCATACATCATATTCTCCTTGATTTTTTATTTTTATTTAAACACAATTATCAATAAAATTGTTCTTTATATTTCATCATACTTGTTGGGTCACATCTACGACTGAATAACATTGCAATCTATCTTTTATCTATACAACAAAATAGCAGTTTATAGTGTGAATGGAAGGCTAATTTGCATATGTACTGAAAATTTTATTTTATCAAAATATGTGCTTAGTATTATTGATTTACTAATTGTTCTGTTTTTATCTGAATGAATAGAGCAAAAATCTCGGGTCAAATCTTAAAAGAACTCATTAACAATAAGAAATAATGTGTCATCTTATCTTTACTTCCTAATCTAATTAAATAGTAAGAAAATTTAGCAAATGAAAGACGTGTGAGGTTTCAGTTAGTTATATTTTCGATCCTATAACCCCCCTCCTGTTTTCAAACTTTTGATTCCCTTTTTCAATTTCTTATTTTTGAGGTTTTATTAGCATTTCTAATTTAATTTAGATATTTTATTACATTAAAACTGTGGAATTCATTATCTAGCTGATATCAATTAAAATATACAATACTATCCACTAAGAATATTACCTTTATGTATTTACATACCCCCCACATCATGTAGCTGTATGATACAAGGTCAATATTTTACAGGTTTGAAATCCAGAGTTTTCTTTTTTGAACAGGTTTGAATAAGTTTTCTTTTTCCTTAGACCGATTGGCATACTCCATAGTTATAGAGGCCCGAATCTTGTCTTACTATTTTACTCATAGCTAAAATATATAGCATATATATATATATATATATATATATATATATATATATTATATAATATAACCAGCCCCTCCAAAACGAGTAAGATGTGACGTGCTCAAGGTTCAATTTTACACAGGCGGAGTTTAAGACGCTGAAATCAGAGTTTTCCTTCTACTTGGATCATTTGCCATACCAAGGGTTAACAGTGAACATTCTGCACTGTCTTACCAGCTGCGATGGGAGAAATCATTGGATGCATTTTCCTATTACTACGGTTATTAGCCATCTAAAATCAAACAGGCCTCGTCCAAGATTTGACCTGTTGCTATCCGGTGTGTCTATTTCCTACACACAGGTAATCATTACTCCGCGACCCACCCTCTACATTTACCTTATCAGTTTTTAAAAGACAATTATGTGAATAGTTTAAAGGATAACAACCACTGACTTCTCTTTCTCATTAGTTAGTTGCTTTGTCTCTTTGTGTAACTGCGATTTCAACCGTTCCGTGTGGTTATTTAATGTCTCAAAATCAATTCGTGTAAAGAACAGGTGGCGGCGTATCACTTTGCCCCATAACTGAGATGAGTGATTCATGCCTTTCTTCAAGTTGTATTAGACCGAAATTGAACATAACAGATGTGCGACCGGAGTTCGGAAATTGGCTTACTACGATGTCTGTCTTCAAGCGTTCTGTTATAGCCACTACACGCACGAGTGGAATCTTATCTCATTAAAAGCCGTCTAATCAGCAAAGTAGCGAAAATTCAATGACTTAACACTATCACCTGCAGTTTTGCTTGTGCGGTGTAAAAAAAAGAAAGAAATAAATCAGGTAGGTCGAGACGGCCTTACCCCAGTGGTAGCACTCGCTCCTCATCATAAAAGGTGCTGGTAATCCAACTAGGTTTTCATTCGCCAACACCTATCAGAAATAACCAATTCAAACCTTAAAGTCCATGTGCACCATTAGCGGGAAACATCATAACCTATGTTGCCATATACAATAGATTTCGTTAAAATTTGTTTCCACGAACAGATAGTAACAACATTTCATCGCTTTGATTTGTTAGAATCATCCTAACCAAAACTATACAAGTATGATTGCCTTTTGCATTGAATAAGAAAAAAGAGTTTACCTCGCTGTTACGGGCATTGTGAGGTAGTTAAGACCGAAAGTCGAAAAGAACAGCGAGTGCAGCTCCACATAGGTTGACAGGCACTTAGTTTGGTCCCCACAAGTTTGAGCTCAAGTTGTCGGTTTTTAGTTGACTTACATTCTAGCCTCTACCATGCATAAATAAAACCATTGTTTATATACCTATACATGAAGATTCGTATTTTAATCCACCCTGTCGGATTGAGGGGTACTAAATCGTTTAATGGGCAGTTCACTTATTGGGTCGTTGGTGGGCAAACCCGTGAGCTTAAGACGGGATCCTGCGTGCGCTGCCCATGACAGTGTAACATTTCAACTTTGGCCACTTACTTAGGCTAGACGGGTGTCGGACAGGACCCGCCTCCAGATCAATCGGTGGTCTCACGTCAAGCCCTGCACCAATATGATTTTACGACCCTATTGATCTTCCTATGGCGACCACTCAAACACACATGATTATACATATTTAAGCTGAAAGCGGTGGCTGAGCGTTTTAGTGTTCTGGTATTTGCCACAAAACTGAAATCTAGGGGTTTATCCCAATTCTTGGAGATCGGGGAGTGTGGAGTACCTTCATCGCCCATTACTCTCTGCAGGTCCACTCGACCCAGTGTTTATACATGTTAGGTCCATCTATTGGTTAAATAGATAAAAAAATGAGTTTAGAAGATCGTTTTTAAAAAACTGATGTTTCTAAAAATCGATAACTCCAACAAGAATGAAAAAACAAAAACAAAACAAAACAAAACAAGAAACAACAAAAACAAAAAACGTCTTCGGCCATTTAAAATTAACCCACGGGTCTTACTGCATTGCCGTAAAATCCAACCAACCAACCGCTTTTAATTCAATATCTTCATTCCTGGTACATAAAACATAACATATTTTTATATTAGAAACAAAATTCAAGGCTTGTGAAAAATGTCTTTAATTCTTTACTATTTTCTTTTTTTGGTCTTAACTACACTCTTGACATGGTAAATAGCAGGGCAGAATGGACTATTTAGATTTGGTTACGACAATTATCTAGGAGAAGAGGGAAAACTTTGTCATATTCAAAAACAGCTGGTACTCACGTTTAAAGATATTGACGATGTGTGTCGAATCCTATCTACCGAAATCACCAGATCGTGCTCTGTACCAACAAGACGTGGCCGAGAGGTTGGAGTGAAATACATAGTATTTGGTAAAAAATCTCGTATTTGTACAGCGTGATTCATAATGTATGTTTATTTGCGTACAAAGACCGATTTGTCAAAGGCCGACTTTAATAAAGGAAAAAATTCGTTAGATAATAAATCCACACACTATTTTTGCCCAAGAGTGGGGTTAAAAACATTTTACCCTTATTATCCATAAAGATAAGTTGAATAAATATAATAAGGGTTATAAATCAATATATATAAAAATCAATTAAAAATGATTAAATAGAGGATAAAATGTAATAAAAAGCAAAGAAAAGGAAAAAATACAATACAACGTCAAAAATCAAGTCAGCAGACCGTCAAAATGGCACCGACCTCACTGATACCAGTAACACAGACAGCGCAAACCGCACTGATGATCGACTACGTTGTACTCATAATATCGAGATAACAGCGTACTAGAGATGTGCGTAAACAGTCACACTTCACGAGCACAACGAACGATACACTAAGGCGATATGCGATAGCATGCTCGACAATAATATCGTCTTCCTCAGATATGTCATATACGCTCTTATTGAGTCTCTACTAGAGCGTCATATCAATAATACCCGTATCTAAAGATCTAGAAACACGATATCGCTATCCTTGCAGCTATACGAGCTCGTTTTTAATAATTGATATCCCTACGCGCATCCGCCAAACAGCGCTATCCAGGTCTGACGATCTTCCGTGAAGGTGTATTGATTACCCGACTAACGCTGAGACTGTATCTTCTATACCTAATATCGTACCACAGCATATGCTCAATCGGAATTTCTAAAGCTGTAACGCTAAGAAAAAGAATCAAGTATTTCCTTATTGAAGATTTTCTTTTATCTTCCTGACCTGCTCACCAGGCCGAATGACCACGTTATGATCAGACAGAGTTGTACGCTTATATTCACGTCCATCGAATCGAGTAGTGTGGAAGAGTGTGAACGACATCGTACACCAATTTCGTCATGACACTATCACTACAGTAGCTCGCGAGTGTACAAAGCATTTGCGGTAATTCACTCACTATTCTTCCGTTTTAGGATAGACCTGCATTCACCGGGTAGCAAGTTGTCACTGTCTCATGTTCCTTGACACTTATTATTAGTAGCTCTTCCGCGACACCAATTAAAAAGAAAGTACGGCAAGATACATAGAAACTAAAATTGGTCTAGATAATAATAGAAGCAAGAATATAAATATTTTAAATTGGCTTGGTTCGGCTTATTCCTTGTATAGCCTATAAAACCCGTCTTATTTAATGCCAAATGTCCTTTTTTGTATGGATGAGTCTAAGCGAATCAAGTTGCTTAGAAGAACTATTGGGTATTCGGTTTTATTAAACTGTTGAAATAATTTTCATCTAATTCGTACCTAGCAAATAAGAAAAATCGCCCTCTGCGCGACCGTAAAATAAATATTGCCCCAAGAGATGGCTTAGTTGAAAATTAATATCAGAAAGTTCTGTATCATAATTAAAAGTAAATATCATGCAAATTTATGTAGAGTGTGCCGGTGAGTAGAAAAATAAGAATAAATTTATTTAAGAGTAAAAAATAAAAATATTTGAAATGGAAATCTTAGCTTCTGATAACTTTAAATATATATTTAAATTTATAATATGAGATAATATATATATACTATATATAGATATTATATAGATAATAGATAGAATAGATAGATCAATACCAGGTATGTATTTATTAAAAACGTGTTTAAAAAGCCAAGAAGGACTGTCCTAACATTCCACGACTCAAATTTTTGAGTCGATATATTCTAATTATGTACGATTTTAGGCAGTATGACGTAGCAGTGATCGTAGTTTGTTGTTACAAGACAAAAAACCGTAAGCGAATTCTTCATTATTAATTAATGGATTATTGAGAAATTAGGTACAATTGAGTGTTTGACCCTTCAGACACCCCCTCCTAAGCAACCATATAAATAAAAAGGTTGGGTGTGTGGAGCGAAGTTTCTACGGAATACGGTCGAGACAATCATCAGTTAGTCGGCTTGACAACACCAGCCCCGATTGATCCGCTAGTCCTAAGAAGGGCTGAGTGTCAGTGATCTTCAGGTCTCAGACCACTTAGTACCAGCGGTAGGGAGTGCTCAGCCACCACGATCCTGTCCTCGGGTTATACGGTGTTCACCACCAAGCAGCCAACAAGTGGCCCTCTCATAGGCTCGCCGCTAGGAGGTCTTACCCCTTCATGCGTACAGTCGGCATATTCTACACCTGCAGCCGACTGGGTGCAAGATTTAGGGTTATTTATCGTGTCTAATAGCCTACCGAATAATAAATCAATTGTAAACACACGTGCTTGACAAATATACGAGGGTAATCCCAAAAGCTATAAGGTTCTCAAAAATATTTATATAACCATAGCAAACATTATATTAGTTATTGTTCAATGATATCTACAGTCATTTTAAACTGTTTTAAAACATGCATCTTTTCACATAATCCACCATTTCGGTGCGATGCGCATTCTACTTTAGGGAGATCGTTGGCTCTAGTTTTTGTGTATGCCCATTGTCTCCATTACAGCGCGCCGCCACAGTAGTCTATTGAGGAAGTCGTTAACTCCTCTGTACATATCATTTGGGAGATACTCCCTCCTATTCAGCGGCAATCGATTCATTCGACCCATTTACTGACTGGCACTGTTCTCTCACGATAGACGCAAGCTTATGTAATCACTTCGCATCTCCAATTTAATGCCTTTTGTATTTCAAAAAACTAAACTCGCGAAACGGGTTTCCATACTTAGCGGTAGCGTCATTCGGTGTGAGCTCATCAGAAACGACTGCTGAGGTTAGGCGTTCTGAAATGAGGCGTGCCATGGACAGGTCGTAAGCGCATAACCACAACAAATACAACAACATGCAAATAGCACAGAACAACTCCTTCCTCGAACCCCAGTGCTCCTTAATTCTTACTTTTTGGTGGGTTTGTTTGTGGTTTTACGTGCATATCACACCTCAGTGTCATTAATGCCGATAAAGTTTTTGAACATAAATCACCTCTAATGTACTAAACTTCAATTAAAAAAATAAACCTGTTCTATTTTCAACCTATAGATGGACCACCTAATCAGGTATTACAACTCCGCGCAGAGTGACCCAGGAGCAATGTGATGACAGGGCCGTGTAGCACGATTCCCCCCAACACTTGGAACCTCCACCCACAGATAGAGTTTTAACATTATTGTTTTCAAGACATGGAATACCCTCACACCGCCTTCTTACGCACCCCATATATAAGAAAAGGTTGACGGCCTTGCCATAAGGCACATTCATATTATGTGCTAGACTTTGACGTTTGATTGAATAGTGAGAGGGCCTTCCCAAACTGCCCGGCTAGCCCAAGTTAAGAGCCTAAGTGGTAGGCATACGTGCATTGTCATGGGACTGCCCTGAGCTACCTGGTCGATTCCATCCTTAATGCGTCCACGGGGGCCACCACGGCCAACGGTGCTCCCATTGGCAATAGTTACAGTCGGTTATTCTAATGCCAGCCAGCCGACTGGGCTGCGTTACTTTTGCGGATTACCCTCGGGTATATGTTGATCGTTTAGAACAAAAGGTACATGTATGGATTAGATGTATTGAAGAATCGGTATATCAACCACAACACAGTCTAATCATATAAAAAAAGAACTCAACCATGACGGTTTGCCGAACTTACAAAAAAATACTGATGTCAAGCTCTTTTTTTGTATTTGGGAACGACTTTTGTTGAAAATTTAGATTTATAATTTTCCTTTTAAAATTGATTTTAAAGTCGTGTGTGTGTCTGTTCACTGCAATTCGCTTCCCGTGCAATTATCCCCACAAGTTCAATCAAATTAATTTATTTTGATCAACAAAGGATTCGGCAAATTACAGAAAGATATCTCTCTTAATTTCCGAAAAAGCCGAGGGAATGAAAGATATGTTTTTATAGCAATCGAAACGTGCGCCCAATCAGCAGTTGACTGCACATATGAAAAATCACTCTGGTAGCTACAAATTGAGGTCGGTCCTGCTATTCTATGAAGCATAAATTTTTGATTTGTGATTCAGACAGAGGAAAATGTGCTATGGTTTTTTGCAACTCACATAGAAGAATTGAATCTCTCAACTGTGCACGGAATTGTCTGCGACAGTTCCTCATAGCTTTTGTCTTCTCAACACTTTTATAGCGATTACAAGATCCTTATAGGAGTGAGAAGTATTGGCTCCAGCAACTGAAATACAGCTCCCTGCTTTTCTTTTTTTGTGGATCTGAATAGAATTAGCTTCAAGTCTCGTCTGCCATAAGTTCCCAGTCTTCTTTGCTGGAGTGAATATCGTCAATACGTCCAAAACAACGTTATTATGAGAGCTGCCTTAATTTTTTTTGCTCATTACCCAATTGTCGAGATGTGCTAACCTGCTGATTAAAAGCCGGTGAATGTGGAGTATAAACTTTTCTTGTCTTTTTTTTCCTTCTTTGAAGGTGTTCCATTAATCCACTTACTTGTTGGAAAGTAATCTCAGCCTCATTGCATCGTCTCATCGTTTTCAAGTATAGAAAACGTATAACACTGGGTCGTTCGTCTTTAACTCTTTATTCCTGTTTGTAGGGATCATGCTGCCCTAACCCAAATGTGCAGAAGGCTCCGGTGAGCTAATAAGTATTTGTACCCTCAGTAGCAGACATTACAGTGGTGTTAGAGATTGCTGCCATGAACACGATGAATGCATGGAAGCGCAAAACATGGTCACAACACGAATAAAGCTTGTTGCCTAGTTCCTAAGGCCAATGTTTCGCAGCAGGAGGATGATTCAAAACAAGAGCTTGTAGATATACATTTTTTTGTATGCAGTCTTTCTCCTACGTGGATCACATCTTGCAAGATGACCATGGTCTGCAATGTTGATGTTTTGTTTCTCTGCGCTCTATTGAGAATACTGAGCCGAGTATTGAAGGCTTTCCTCTTGAGAATGATCGGTTGTATTTCATTAGGAAGAAACACAGCAATTAAAAGCTTGTTTTTGATGCATTGACATTGCATTTGGAAGCATAAATACTGAATCGTCTCGACTTGCTGATTGGAGATCGATAGTTCTTCCCCAAAATTTGCTATTCATCCAGGTCTTACCAGGTGGAAATTATGGCAACAGGACACCTAAGAATTTTGATAGACATCGTAACTAGTGAGGGAGAGAATATATTTGTTGAACACAAGATTGAGATGTGAAGAATTAGATTTCCTGACCATCATCACACAGGTTTCTCGTGAGGTGGGAGTGTAGTAGGCTTTCAATAGATTCAAAGTTTTGCTGCTGTGATATCCAAACAACTGCTCATAACATGTCCATTGCAGAGCTCGTTTATGGTCAACTGAATTAAAAGAACTATGACAATGTTTATGAAGCTAGCAATTGTTTTCATTTGCTGGAAAGCACCAGTGAGCTTTAACAACAACTCAACGATTACATAGTGGTGAGATTGAATCCGTGCTACCTCTGCCAGGGCTGAAACCCACACTCATTGATCAATATATAGGTCTTGATTGGTATGTTAGGAAAGTGTTTCAGCAGTGGTGACACATTTTGGCTCAGAATGTCCTAATCTTTAATCTCCATGTTTACATCAGCAACATAGTTTACACCTTTTCTTATTTTGTAAAATGGGATGAAGGACAAGCTATCAGTCAGTCCTTGAGGGAGGCTTTCAGTTTTCCATACTTGACAATGATATTTTTTTGTTGGGTGGCTAAAACCTCACGATGAATGTTCTGTTAAAAATAATTCAGCAGGAAGATCATCTTCACTGTCAGCTTATCCTTTTTAACGCTACGAAGTGTTTCCAAGATTCAGCGAATTGGTCAAGTAGTGAAGTATTTATCAGCTCGTAGGCACAATTGGGATGTCCTCAGAAATTGAAGAGGAGTTGATGGTCATGACTTTGAGCCTCTACAAGGCAAAGTTTCGATCACCTTTAGCATTGTATGCAATGTCTAAGGTTTGGTAATGGGTTTACCTTGCGGTGAATCCTTCACTACTATCCCACATGATTTGTTTGGAACGGTTCAGGTTGTACTGCTTCCTCTAAGTCACCACTGACGATTCGTTGCTCTCTATGTCCACTGCATATATTGCCGCATAGGCATTTCTGGCGGCGCAGTCTCTTGACAAAGATAGACTGGCATTCTTAACCCGCAATTTGCAGTGGGGCTTGTTTAGTTTTATTAGCAAATTCAATAGCTACTATAAATCAGTCCTTTGATCACCTTTTATTGCCAAGACTTGTCTATGCAATCTGCTTCAATGTTGCCTTTTAAAAGTATTGCCATATCTTTTCTACAGAATACTCATCCAGCCAGTAAACAGTTTGACAGGTCGAATTCTAAAAGCGATTAACAACGTCCTCTCATTAAGGCAGGAAACATCATGAAACTTTGAGCTCTTGAGTTAGTTTGTTTGTTTGAGATGAAGGCGCATCTTTGCATGCACTAGAAAAGGATTTGGAACCATTACATATTTCTGAGTGTCAGCACGTGCATCAAAGATTTCGAAAAATGCATGTGCGTTAGAACAAGATTAGAAGAATACCAGGTCACGAGATGACATTCACGGATGCTGAAAGCAGGTGCTGAGCAGTTAATATTTGTTGAAGCGGACAACTCAAAAGGCAGCCCCACCAAGTGGAGCATCAGTGCCAACAGAAAGGAAAAATCGCTACAAGTTAACATTGTCTTATTCGGCGAGTGTCACCAGGGTCTATACAGACATTGAAATCGCCCTGCAATGACCTCAAATTCAATGCGAGGAGTTTAAGGACTTTTTGTTAGAACATAGTCTTTTAACATCATCACCGGCATCGAGGTAGGTGCGTAAACATCAAAGGCAGACAGATTATGTTGAAGAGGATGCCTTTAATTGAATATTAGGCAAGTATGATTGGGGTACTCAAATGCAGAATGAGCATGCAAGAGGCATAGCAATCTTAGAATTACACTATCTTTACTGATATAAATAACAGTAGAATAACTGTAAAATCCCTAAAGTCCCAGCTTAACCCCACCCTAACTACTAATGCTAACCCCTAATCCTGACGCCCCCTCCCCCCCCCCATAGCATCCACCATAGGTTTCACCTTATTCTATGAAAGTTAATGCGCTTTTTATACGTATATGTAATGACTATATCTCTTGCGCGCTATTTTGCATTCTGTTACTGATATTGGTTCCCAGGGCAAATAGAGCCAACTTCTGCTTGATAACATAAGATGGCTACCACTGTGATGTCCAGAGTTGTCCAGTAGGGTCATTGCGATAAAGATCAGTTCGCAGGATTTTGATTGGTCTGTGGCAGCTGCTATGCAGTACAGAGCAGGTTACTGATGCCATATTATGGTGTGGGCACCGCATGCAGTAAATCGGAGCAGTTGTTTACTGATGCCATATTTGATGGAATTCGTGGCAGCTGACTATGCAGTAAGAGCAGCTGGTTACGCGACTCCATATTTGATTGCCGTTATGTGCAGCACGCTTATGCAGTAAGGCAGCAAATGGTTTACTGCATGACCATATTGATGGGAAGCTATATCTACACTGTGTGGCAGCGCGTCTATGCAGTAAGGAGGCAGCAGTACTGAATGCCATAGAATGGTGTACAGCGCTATGCAGTAAGGAGCAGGTGAGGTTTCACTGATCCATATTAGATGGCTCATCTGTATGTGGCAGCCGTCTATGCAGGTTAAGGAGCAGGTTACTGATGCCAGTATTGATGGTCTGGCAGCGCTATGCAGTTAAAGAGGCAGTTTACCTGCATGGCCATATTATGGTGCCTGTGGCAGCGCGCTATGCAGTAAGGAGCAGGTTTACTGATGCCATATGGATGGATGTGGCATTCCGCTATGCAGTAAGGAGCAGGTTACTGATAGCCACATATGTGAATCGGTGTGGGCAGGCCGCTTATGCAGTAAGAGCAGGGTTACTGCATGCCATATTGATGGCTGTGCAGACCGCTAAAATTGCAGTAAGGAGCAGTTACTCGATCCCATATGGATGGCGTGTGGCAGCCGCTATGCAGTAAGGTAGCAGCAAGTTACTTGATGCAGTATTGCATGGTGTCGGCAGCCTGTGACAAGGAGCAGTGTACTGACCAGTTATATGTGTGGTGTGGTACACTGCTAGTAAGAAGCGTCTACTGATTGCCATATTGATGGTGCAATGTGCGTCGGACTATGCAGTAAGGAAACAGGTTACTGATGCCAATTTGATGGTCCTGTGGCAGCCGCTATTGCAGTAAGAGCACGTTACTGATGCCATATTGGATGGTGGCAGCCGCTATGCAGTAAAGGAGCAGGTTACTGATGCCATATGTGGTGTGGCAGCCGCTATGCAGTAAGGAGCAGCGTTTACTGATGCCATATTGATGCTGTGGCAGCCCTATGCAGTAAAGGAGCAGGTTACTGCATTCCCATATTGTGTGTGCAGCCGCTAGTGCTACGTGAAGAGCAGGTTACTGATGCTCATATTGATGTGTGGCAGCCGCATGCAGTAAGGAGCAGTTACTGATCCCATATGATTGTGTGGCAGCCGCTATTGCAAGTTAAGGAGCAAGTTACTGATGCCATATTGATGGCTGTGGCAAGCCGCTATGCAGTAAGGGAGCAGCTTACTGATCCATATGCATGGATGTGGCAAACCGCTATGCAGTAGAGGAGCAGTGTACTGATGCCATATTGATTGTGTGCAGCCGCTATGCCAGTAAGGAGCACTGGTTACTGAAATGCCATATTGATGGTGTGGCAGCCGCTATGCAGTAAGGCAGGCAGGTTACTGATAGCCATATTGATGGGGGGCAGCTGCTATGCAGTAAGGAGCAGGTACTGATGCCATATTGATGGTCTTTGGCAGCCGCTATGCAGTAGAGGAGCAGGTTACTGTGCCATTATTGATGGTGTGGCAGCCGCTTATGCAGTAAGAGCAGGTACTGATGGCATTATGATGGTTGTGGCAGCCGACTATGCAGTAGAGGAGCAGTCTACTGATGCCATATTTGATATTGAGTGGCTGCTTGCTATGCAGCTAAGGAGCGAGGTTACTTGATGCCATATTGCATGGTTTGGGCAGCTGCTAGCAGTAAGGAGCAGATGGTTACTGATGCCATAATTTGATGGTTGTTGCGCAGCCGTCTATGCAGTAAGGAGCAGGTTACTCATGCCATATTATGTGTGGCAGGCTGCTAGCATAAGGAGCAGGTTTACATGATGCCATTATTTGATGTGTGGCAGCTCGCTATGCCAGTAAGGAGCAGGATTACTGATGCCATATTGCATGTTGGGGGCAGCCGCTATGCCAGTAAAGGCAGGTTTAACTGACCTCGCCATATTGAGGTGTGGCAGCCGCTATGCGAGTAAGGAGCAGGTTACTGTGCCATATTTAAGAGGAGTGTGCAGCCGCTATTGCAGTAAGGAGCATCGTTACTTGATGCCGATATGTGTATGAGCAGTGTTGGGCAGCCGCTATGCAGTAAGGAGCCAGGTACTGATGCCATATTGATGGTCGCTGTGGCAGCCGCTATGCAGTATAGGAGCAGGTACTGATGCCATATTTGTGGTGTGGCAGCTGCTATTGCAGTAAGGAGCAGGTTACTGATGCCATATTTGATGCGTGTGTTGGCAGCTGCTAGCCAGTAAAGGAGCAGTTACTGATGCCATTATTGGATGGTTGGCAGCGCCGCTATTGCCTAGTAAGGAGCAGTGTTACTGATGCCATAGTTGATGGTTGTGGGCGAGCTGCTATGCAGTTAAGGAGCAGGTACTTGGCCATATTGATTGATCCCTTGTGCAGCTGCTATGCAGTAAGGAGCAGGTTACTGATCTTCGCATTATTGATGTGTGCTGCTGCTATGCAGTAAGAGCAGAGGTTACTGATGCCCAGATTTGAGGGTCGTGGCCAGCCGCTTATTGCAGGAAGTGAGGCAGGTTACTGATGCCATATGATTGCGGCTTGTGTGCAGCGCTATGCAGTAAGAGCAGGTAGCTGATGCTCATATTTGATGGTTTGGCAGATCCCGCTACTGCAGTAACGGAGCAGGTACTGATGCCGATATTGATGCGTGTGGCACAGCCTCGCTATGCCAGTAAGAGCAGGTTACTGTTGCCATATTGAGTGTGTGCAAGCCGCTATGCAGTAAGGAGGCAGGTTATGGGATCCCATATTGATGGTCTGTTTCTCAGTACCGCTATTGCTAGTGATGCAGCGTGTACTGATTCCATATTGATGGTATGTGGCCAGCCGCCTATGCAGTATAGGAGCAGCGTACTGACCTCCATATTGATGGCTGTGACAGCCGCTATTGCCAGTACAGGAGCAGTACTTGATGTATGAGGGCTGTGGCAAGCCGTCTATTGCCAGGTTAAGGAGCAGCTTAGCTGATAGCCATTATTTGAGTGGCTTGCTGGCCAGCCGCTATGCAGTATAGGAAGCAGTACTGAGGCCATATTTGAGGGTGTCGGCAGCCGCTATGCAGTAAGGAGCAGTTTTACTTGATGCCATATTGAGTGCTGTTGTGGCCAGCCGGCTGATGCAGTAAGAGCATTACTGATGCCATATTGATGGTTGTGGCAGTCCGCCTCATGCCAGTAAGGAGCAGGTTACTGATGACCATATTGGACTGGGTGGCAGTCCGCTTATGCAGTCTAAGGAGCAAGTTTACTGATGCCATATTGAGGGTGTGGCAGCCGCTATGCAGTAAGGACAGGTTACGGGATGCCATATTGATGGGTCTGTGGCCAGCCGCTATGCAGTAAGGCAGCAGCGTTTACTTGATGCCTATTTGATGGTCGGGGGCAGCCCGCTTATGCAAGTTATGGAGGCAGGTTTACCTGATGCCCACTATTGATGGTACGTGGCATCCGCTATGCCAGTTAAGGAGCAGTGTGTTTACTGATGCCATATGATGTTTGTTGGCAGCCGCTATGCCAGGAGCAGGTTATGCTCTGAGTGCCATATGATGGCTCTTTGTGTGCAAGCGCTATGGCTCATAAGCAGCAGGTTACTGAATGCCATATTGATTGGATGTGCAAGCCGGCATATGCACACAGTAAGAGCAGGTGACTCATTCCATATGTGATCTGGAGTGTTGCAGCTGCGTATGCAGTAAGGAGCAGGTTACTTGATGCCATATTTATGGGTTTTATTTAAATGTGGACAGCCGCTATGCAGTAAGAGCAGGTTACTGATGCCAATTGATGGTGTGGCAAGCCGCTATTTGCATAAGAGCAGTTACTGTTTCCATATTGATGGTGTGGCAGCCGCTACTGCAGTAAGGAGCAGGTTACTGTATGCCATGTTGATGGTGTGGGCAGCTGCTATGCAGTAAGGAGCATGTTACTGATGCCATATTGTATGGTGTGCAAGCCGCTATGCAGTAAGGAGCAGGTTACTTGATGCGCATATTGATGGTGTGGCAGCCGCTATGCCAGTAGAGGAGCAGGTTACTTGACCGCCGATTTGATTGGATGGGGGCAGCTTCTATGCAGTAAGGAGCAGGTTTACTGCATGCCATATTGATGGTGTG
This sequence comes from Doryteuthis pealeii, assembly GCA_023376005.1. Lineage (NCBI taxonomy): Eukaryota > Metazoa > Mollusca > Cephalopoda > Myopsida > Loliginidae > Doryteuthis > Doryteuthis pealeii. The sequence goes on along the minus strand of CM042158.1, from coordinate 80,904,425 downwards.
GCTAGTCCGATCCTATCTGCAGTAACGTGAGCAGGTTACTGATGCCATACTGATGGTTGGCGCCGTATGCGAGTAAGGAGCAGGTTACTGATGCCATATATGATGAAGGAGCACATCGTAAGAGCTTTGAGTTTGTTCAGACATTCCAGCACTGCGAAATGCATGAAATTTTCTTGCAACAGAAACATCTAGCTTCTTGATTTTGGACACCATTGCTGGGACTAGGTGCGTTCTCGCAGAGTCCATAGCCAGAAGTTATATTGAGATGTAGGTGCATTCGTCATAAAGAAAAGACAAAGGGAATAAAAAATTCACAAGTGGTCCCTCAAATTTGCTAGCATGCATATATCCCATATCAGGGGGAGAAAAAAGGATTGAAATGCAATGAGACAGGTACAACCTACGTAAAATTCGAATTTCAAAGAAGATGACAATGTCCTCCGAAGTTCAAAAGAAAAAAAAGAAATTTTATTATTTGCCAAAATATAAAAATGTAAAAAATGAATTATTAAAAAGATATTGCCTGAGGTGAAGAGGAGTTAAAAATTAAAATGTCAATAAACTAAATTTTATTTAGTTCAATGGTTGTAGGAAAATAAATGCTTTAAATATCTTTTCAATAAATAAAATTTTATTTAAAATGTTGTACAAATGAATGAAATGAATGTAATATATGTTGTTTTATTGCTTTGGAAATTGTTGAAAGTAGATAAATTTACTTAATTATGAAACTGATATTATATATCAATATCTACATTATATATCAGATTTAAAACTGAAATAAATCATGATGAATATTTACATTAAAAACTGTTTGGACTAAGAAATAAAATCGGCATTTTATGAGCTCGAAAAAAACACATCAAACGTTCTTTAAATTGCAGTGATTCATGAAGATGAATTTAAAAAGCAAGAGTTATAATTTAATCAACTCAATAATTCTAAACAATTGTAGAAGCCCTAAACACTTTAATCAAATATATGCAAATATCTGTGACAAAAGAACACGAAAGGCAATAAACAGGTGTCCAGCAAAGAAATTATGTGCTTCGAACTGTAAAATAAATATTTCAAGTGTGTAGATACAGAAAGAGAATGAAAAAGGGTAGAAAATATAAACCTTCATACTGTAAATTACTAAACTATATTTGATAATAAACACCTTACAAAATCTAGAGAGATCAGTAAAATCTGAATGGCATAAAATTGCCCATTAAGGTTGACTATCAGGCGGATGATGTTACCTGATCCACTAGAATTTTCCTTGAGAAAATTAGTTAAAACCCAAATTAAGAAAAAAAATAATCTTTAGATTGTGACATTTAACTCTTAGCTTCCTTTTGAAGAAACTGTCTGAGAAAAATACCCATTACGAGGATTATCACATTCCACTCTTGTAGTAATGCCACAATAAATCATTTTCGGGGAATAGATGTTGGTTAGAGGGTTGCTTATGAGTGGTGTGGATAATCAGTATAATCAGTTAGGACAGGTTCCCTTTACACCTTTGTAGAGAAGACCCTGGAAAACACCCATTTGACAATTGTAAAATTCACATTATTTTCAAAGCCTAAACTGTAGCTGTTGTTTAGCAGTGCACAATCAGTAGATATGTTTTCCTTTCCCTTTTTGGACAATTATAAGGGAAAATAACTATGCAAGCACTAACTATCTTTGAACATCCCATAATGTACATAGATCCTGTGAGTTCAATTTAAATTTTCCCAAAATGCAACAGAATTTCTCCCTAGACTAAAAGCAATTAAAAGTTTTGGAAGGAATTTTCGCTATCAAGACATTTTGTCTTAAGTAGTCCTCTTGAACTGTTTCAGTCCACAGTTATTTCATGGTGATATTGGAGTTCATATAAAATCTAATGTTTCATTCATTACATCAGTCTTGTGGTGTCTTAATTATTACTAGCAGAAGCATATGTAGCTACAATGAAATACCCACAGACCCAGAAGCGGGGGCAAAAGTGAAAATACTTGCCATCTAGCAGTGATATATTTCACCAGCAAAATTGAAAAACATTAAATTAAAAAACCAAAAAAAAACAACAAAGGGACAAAAAATTGCCTCTGTGCGTTCTGCTCGAAACAACAAACAAAAAAAAAGGTTAGTCAAAATTTACATGTTTTTTAGTCGCTTGATGCATTTGTTGATATGCTTGATTAAAATAAAATTTAAAAAAAGTGTAGTCAAAATTTACATGTTTTTTAGTCTGTGATGCTGATGTTGATTATTGCATTATTAAAATAAATTTTTAAAAAAGTTATCAAAATAACACCATGTTTTTTAGTCTTGATGCTGATGTTGATTATTGCTTATTAAAATAAAATTTTAAAAAAAGGTTAGTCAAATTTACATGTTTTTTAGTCTGTGATGCTGGATTGTTGATTATTTGCTTGATTAAATTAAAATTTAAAAAAAGTAGTCAAAAGTTACATGTTTTTTAGTCTGTTATGCTGATTGTGATTTATGCTATTAAAAAAATTTTAAAAAAAGGTTAGATCAAAATTTACATTTTTTTATCTGTGATGCTTATTTGATATCTTATAAAAATAAAATTTAAAAAAAATTAGTTATCAAAATTTTACATGTTTTTTAGTCTGTGATGCTTGATTGTTTGATTATTGCCTTATAAAAATAAAAATTAAAAAAGGGTTAGTCAAAATTTACATGTTTTTTTATCTGTGATGCTGATTGTTGATTATTGCTTATTAAAATAAAATTTAAAAAGGTTAGCAAATTTACATGTTTTTAGTCTTTTGATGCTGATTGTTGATTATGCTATTAAAATAAAAATTTAAAAAAGAGTTAGTCAAAATTTAACATGTTTTTTAGTCTGTGATGCTAGATTGTTGATCTCTCTCTGGT
>CM042158.1:80879815-80901535 GCA_023376005.1 Doryteuthis pealeii | reverse complement strand
GGTTTGATTTGAGGCACGTAAATAAAAAAAACTTAAAAACGCCCGGCGGACCCTTAAAACTTTGAAATTAAAATTCCAACTGTTGTTTCTAGTTAGGGCCGGTGTAACACTATCGAAAATTAATAAAATAACATTGAATTTGGTATTTTTAGCAAGCCCTAACGTTCTAATGATGCAAGTTTGAAAATTTTGGTTAACTTTATAAATTTTGCTTTAAATTCATATACTGAAAATCGAGCGTCAAAACACTTGAAAATGGCCTTCAAACAGGCCTTTTTTCAGGTTGATTTGAGGCATTTCAAAAAAACTAAAACGAAAAATTAATAAATAACATTGGATTTGGTATTTTTAGCAAGCCCCTACCGCGGTGTCATGATGCCTGATAGTTTGAAAGTTAAAAGTTTTGTTTAACTTTAAACAATTTGCTTAAATTCAAAATCGAGCCTCAAAAACACTTGAAAAATACGTCCAAACAGGCCATTTTTCAGTTTGTTTCGATGCATGTAAAAAAAACCTTAAAACGCCTGCCGTACCCCTTAAAACTATGAAATTTACATTCCAACTGTTGTTTTCAGTTAAGGGCCATGCCCGTACATCTTACCTGACAGGTGTTACGTTGGAAAAGTTTGGGGAAATTTTTGAAATCGGGTTTTTTTTTTTACTTTGAAACTCGCTATTACAAAACAAAACAAAATGTGTAACACTATCGAAAATTCATATAAAAACATTGGATTTGGTATTTTTAGCAAGCCCCTAACGAGTCTAATGATGCCTGATACTTTGCAACTTTGCAACTTTTGGTTAACTTTAAAAATTTTGCTTAAATCATATACTCAAAATATAGCCTTCAAATCTAATGAAAAACACGTCTAAGCAGCATTTTCAGTTTGTTTGATGCATGTAAAAAAACAAACTTAATACCGCCTGCCGGACCCTAAATCTATGAAATTAACATTCCAACTGTTGTTTCTAGTTAGGGCCGTGCCCGTGTGCCTTGCCTGATATTTGGTACGTTGGAAATATTTGGGGAAATATTCGAAATTGGGGTTTGAAGGCTTTTTTTTACTTCCAAACGCGCTATTAAAAAAAACTGTTTAGCACTATGGAAAATTAATAAATAACATTGAATTTGATATTTTTAGCCAGTACCTAACTGTCTAATGATGCCTGATAGTTTGCAACTTTAAAAATTTTGATTAACTTTTCAAATTTTGCTTAAATTCATATACTGAAAATATCGGCTTAAAAACAATTGAAAAATACGTCAAAACAGGCCATTTTTCACTATTTTACGCATGTAAAAAAACTTTTTACGCATGTAAAAAAAAACTTTAAAACGCCTCTAGAACACCTTAAAACTATGAAATTAACATTTAAACTTGTTTGTTTAGTTAGGGGCCATTTCCGTACATCTTACCTGATTGTTGGTACGTTGGAAAAGTTTGGGTAAATTTTCCAAATCGGGGTTAGAAGGGCTTTTTTTTACTTCCAAACGCGCAATTAAAAATAAAAATAATAAACTGTTTAGCAAAAAAGCAATAAATTTAGTGATTTTTGAATGCACAAGATCAAGTTAGGGAGTTATTTGCAAAAAAGTAATACATTTTTTGACATTCTAATGCAAAAGATCAATTAGGCTGACTTTCTTTTAATAGCACTTTTCGAAGCAAAAAAAATCACTTCAAACCCCGATTTGGAAAATTTGCCCAAACGTTACCATATTACCAGCTATCAGATAAGGTCGACACCACTGTCGAGTTGACGTTCCAAAAGTCAAGTATTTTGAGTCTGGAGACAAAAAGTCCGGAAATGAACATTTACGTGTACATTTCTCCTTTTGTTGGGAGCAGCAAGAAAAAAATTGTTGAGTAGCCTTATGGCTGAAATTTAGGTCACATGGTTCGGCCATGGTCCGTATCTTCATAGTCTTGTGCAAACCAAAACTATATAATATAAAAATGGGTTCTCAGAAAAAATATCACAAATAACCGCTGTAAGCCTAAAAAGAAAGTGTATTCTTGCTGAAAACCTCTACGAGGACTTCTAAGTACCAAAATAACAAATATTACATAATGAGAAAAACAATATAGATACCAAAACTTAAAAATACAAAGATAATAAAAAAAAAACACAAGGGTTTCTACTTACAGTAGTAGGATTACAGAAATATAACGACGATGAGGTCTGGGTGAAACCCCCTAATGTCCGTTGCACGACGCAGTGGGGGAGAGGACGGTAACGGCTACACAGTCAAGAACAACGTGTCTGTTGACGGAGTGCCACGACACATATTAGATGTGAGATCGTTGTTTCTTGACTGTGTAGCCGTTACCGTTCCTCTCCCCCACTGCGTCGTGCAACGGACATTAGGGGGTTTCACCCAGACCTCATTCCCTACCTGTATGGAGCCCGACGTCCCACCCTCACTTTCAACCGGTATAACTCTCGGATGTCGCCACGCATAACAGAAAACAGATTCTTGCGGCACTGTCTCCTTCGTTTGTCCTGACCTGGGTGACATGTTGTACCAAAAGACAGCCTCTTCTGGCGAAATCTCTCCCCTCTCTGCCACCGTTTTAATGGTCCTGTGGTTTCGCTCAACAATGCCGTTGACACTGGGTCTATAGGCTGCTCTGAAGTACTGCCTGACATTCCACCAAGCCATCGTCCGTCGCAATGTTCTCTGAACGAAATGCCGTCCATTTGTCCAAACACAAACACCTCTTCAACTGGACCATGTTCAAGGAAAACCCCATTAAGTATTCCTGCGATTTCTTCTGCGGTCTCTGATTTCATTCTTCGCCAGAGAGAAAATCTCCCAGGTCAACAGTCGACCATAGTCAGATATTCCGCTCCTCTATAATGGGTGACGTCAACGGCCAGTCGCTTCCAATTCTCGTTCACCTGTAATTCTCCCGGCTCGTACACCCTTGGTGACGGATCAATGGACTGACACCGTACACAACGCCTGACTACTTGCTGCACAATTCCTCTTGGTACTTCATGCCAAGTACAAGGTTTTATCCACACCCATGTGATGCATAGAATGCAGATCCTTAACTTCATCGTATGATAGGCAACAGCCTGCAACTCTCACCGGCTCCTCCATCATCGTCAGCCACTTTTGTCTTACTCTGGTCAATGCATCAGCCTTGTTCCTGTCTGATGGCACAAACGTCACGTTTATTATCAACCCAAACTCGGCTATCAACTCCTTCAGGATTCCTATTCGCCTCAGGACGATCATCTCCGCAGCACCCTTTGTCCTCACTTGCTCCGTAATGGCGGTCTGTGTCCAGTTCAGCACGGTCGCCAAATCCGTTTTCAACTCTATTTTCTTTAATCCCCATTTCAGGGCCAGATTTACCCCTTTTATCGCCGCATCCAGCTCAGCTACGTTGATATGAGAAAAGTCTGTTTTCTTCCTCGGCCAAGCTGCGTCCTCGAACACGTTCCCATCAATCTCCACTCTCACACCTGTGACAATACTACTTGCATCACACCACACAACCCCTGTCGTCGTCCTTGGGACGTACCACTTTCCTCGCACCGGATCCTCCTTTTTCAACCATCTCTCGTATCACGGCAACTGTCTTCTCATCCACCTTGTCTTGCCAGGCCACTCCTTCCGCCATTCTTTTTTTTGCAGGTCGTACGCAGCCATCATGCGACAGGGTAATGTCCGACTAATTTCCCACAAACGGAAAATAGCTGCCGCCTAGTCATCTCGTCGTCAATTTCTGGCACAGTATTCCCTCTCCTGGATGTCAACTTGCCAGCGCCATCTCGCTCCAAACGGAGCCCCAGTGCTGTACCACCATTTAACATTTCTGGGTTTTTCGCTGTTAGGCCAAACTTTTTTAGCTGCCCCACGACTCTTTCCACTGACACTACCGTCTCATCGACCAAAATGTCATCGATGTACGCGTCGGTGGCTTCTCATAGATAATATTTTTTTCAACTCTGCCGAATGGGACACTTTGTCCGGTAATATTGTTAATTCAATATCTGACCATTTCCCTCAGTTTTTGATTTTAAAAGATTTGACAGTGGGCAAACCATATCATGACAATGTTTTTTTGATCGTGATTGGAAAAATTTTAATCATGCTGCTTTTCTAGCCGAACTCCGTGGCATGAAATGGGACACTGTCCTGTAATTGGGGGCTGAAGACCCCAATTTATCATTTGATAATTGTTTTTAATTGTATTGAGGGACTTCTGGACAGATATGCTCCATTAAGAAAAGCATGCAATAAGAACAGGAGATCAAAATCCAAGCCCTGGATTACTAATGGTATCCTTACTTCCATAATTAAAAGGGATCACCTCCATAAATGTTTTTTAAAAGAGAAAGATCCGGTCACTAAATCCCTCTTGCTGGAAAGCTTTAAAAGATACCGGAATAAAATTGTGTCTCTATGTAGGCTGAGCAAGTGTAATTATTTCAATAAATATTTTAGTAATAACCAAAAAAATATTGGCAAGATTTGGAAAGGTGTTAAATCTATCATTTCTCTTCGTTCTTCTGATTCTGCTTCTCCTATTTGTATGAACATAAATAACTCACTTGTCACTGACCCAGTAAAAATTGCTAGTTCTTTTAATGATTATTTTACATCAATTGCTGATAACATTAGGAATAATATTCCTTTTACTTCTAAAAATTTCTCCTCATTTTTAAAAAATCCTGTTCCTAATTCTATCTTTCTTTCACCAACTAATGATACTGAAGTTCTTCATTGCATTTCTACGCTTGATAATAGTAAGTCTTCTGGACCTTTTAGTATCCCCTCACCAATTCTACCTCTTGTTAAAACTGAATTATCTGTTCCTCTCTCGAACCTCATTAATTTATCTTTCACTTCTGGCATTTTTCCATCTAACTTAAAAACTGCCAAGGTTATTCCTATTCATAAAAAAGGATCCAAATTGGAACTTACTAATTACAGACCAATATCTCTGCTCTCTAATATTGATAAGATTTATGAAAAACTCATATACAAACGTGTATATGGGTTTCTTGAAACAAACAAGGTCTTGTATAAGCAACAATTTGGTTTCAGGAGTTACTCAACCTCTCAAATCCTTTTAAACCTTTCTCAAAAAATTATGGATGCTCTCGACAAAGGCAAATATGCATGCGGAGTATTTATTGACCTCCAGAAGGCTTTTGATACTGTTGACCATGATATACTGCTTGAAAAACTTTTCCACTATGGAATTCGTGGTAGTGCTCTTTCCCTATTTAGGTCCTACCTAACAGGGCGTCAACAATTTGTTTCTCTTAACGGTGCTTCATCGGTTGGTAATCCTATCAGGCATGGTGTTCCAAAAGGCTCTGTTTTAGGACTACTTATATTTTTGATTTATATTAATGATCTGAATTGTGCTATTAATTATTCCCAGGTTCATCATTTTGCCGATGATACCAACCTCATTCATTTCAGTGGTTCTTTGAAGCAATTGGCCAAACAAATGAATATGGATCTCAAGGTTCTTTGTCATTGGCTAAATGCCAATAAAATCTCTCTTAATGCCTCTAAGACGGAATACATCATTTTCAAACATGCTCTTAAACCCATGAATTATGATTTTAAGCTTTTTATCAATGGTAAAATGCTTATTCCTAGTGACTGTATTAAATATCTTGGTGTCCTACTTGATTCTGACCTAAGCTGGAAATCTCAGATCAATAGCACTGTGCTCAAGCTCAAAAGGGCTAATGCAGCTCTAGCTAAACTTCGTCATTTTGTGCCACTAAATGTTCTGATCCAAGTTTATTATGCCATTTTCCATTCCCATCTCCAATACTGAAATCAAATTTGGGGTCAGCCTAATGGCGGTACTTTGATTAATCGTATAACTGTTCTTCAAAACTTTGCTGTGAGACTTATGTCCTTTGTGCCTCCTAGGACATCATCTAACAACCTGTATGCAGATTTGGAGATTCTCAAATTTTCTGATATGGTCCATTGTGTAAATATTTTGTTCTTACATAAACTATTCCACAATAAAATGCATGTTTCTGTTCAGAATGCTTTTGCAGTTGACTTCACCCATGCTCATGTCACTCGTGCTGACCAATCTGGTTTGCTTAATTTCCCTATCATCAACACTGTTAGTTTTGGGCATAATTCGATTCGTTTTAATGCAATTAATTCTTGGAATACTGTTCAGTTGTTATTTTTTTATAAAGAAAAGATGAAGCTTGTTTCAGTTAATTATTTTGTCCTTAAAACACTTTTGAAAAATCATTTTATTGCCTCTTATAAACAACAGATTTGCATTTAGATTCTCACACGGCTAATTTGTCTCATGATATATATGTATATGTTTACGTTGTGTGTTTCATGTATTGTTTCCCGTGAGCGTCCAAGGGTGGTCATGTCCATGGGATTAGCTTCATGCTATTAGGCATGGCCTCCCTTCAATAGTAGTTTAAACCAATAAAGTTTTTCTTTTACTTATATTTTTTTTAAATAATTTGTACTGCTATTGATTAATAAATTTCTTATTCTTATTCTTCTTATCTCATCTCATCCTTCAGAACTGCCTCTAATATTGCTGTCATGATTTTGGGGGCAACACTCAGACCAAAACCCAATCTGGTTAGACAGTATGTATTTCCTTTGTATCTTACTAGCTGATATCTTCTCAAGTGTGGCGCAACGTGGATTTGTAAGTAAGCGGATTTCAAATCCACAATTGTGGATGCTCCGGTCTTTTGTCGCCACCTTCGCAGGGTCTCCCCACAAACATCAATGTACTCTCCTCCAGTGTGGTACGACACATGTTCATTTAACTCTCGGTAATCCAGAACTGGTCGGACCTTATTTTTTGTTGGTTGGACCACCGCCATCAGCGGCAATAAACCTTCTCGTACATCATCCTTCCACGGTGCCAAAATCCCCTCCTCAATCCACCTCTCGACCTCCTCTTCGAATGCCGCCTCTTCTGCCTCCTTGAGTCTCGTCTCATACTGACTCACCCTGTTCTTCAATACTGGCGGCTCCGCCACCCACTTCCACTGCACCGTCCATTTTCCATCAGCAAACTCTACTGTGAAGTCCTTGTCGGTTATCGTATTTTCTTCGGGGACCATGACATCTGGTGTCACACTTGCTGCGATGCAGTTCCTTTTAAACCGCACATCCCCATTATCTCCTATAGTGACGCCCCCAGCCGATAGATTGTGTCTATCCCTATAATCGCCTCGACCCCAGGAACCAGGCGGTCAGTCACTATTGCGTTCAGGGTCAGCTGTTGCCCGTCCAGTACAAGGGTGACGTTGCTCATCCCGCGACACTTGACTCGTCGGCCATCAAATGCCACAACTCGGCTACTCCCCCTCCATCCAGTCACCAGACGCGTTCGTAACATCGTGGTAGTACATCCGGTGTCAACCAGGGCCCTTACTCTTTCCCCTTCTATTATAACCTCCACTTTGGGCGGTTGTCTAAGGTGCGCCATCATCTGCATGCTAGGATAGCCACTGGTGCTCAAGCTTCCCCTTGCTCGTTTCCCTGTTGGCAATTCCTGGCGATGTGACCAGTGTTATTGCACTTGTAACACCGAATTTTCTTTTGGTATTCATGACAGTCCTTTCGTAAGTGTGGTCTGTTAAGTATCTGGCAGCCACCCTTCGTTCCAGATGTAATGAATAAGTAAGCAAGCCAATAAGAATCCGGTGTTAACGTATTCCTTGTAAGTCCGTCGTCCAAGAGAATCCAAATGTCAATGAAATAAGCTCAGAATGGGGTCTCTATTAATACAGCAGAAGCAGCAGCAGCAGTGCCAGTGATTGGACAATAAGAATCCTTCTCGGGTCACGTGTTTATAGGCGAGTCTATAAGTAGGAGTGACCATTTACCTGATGCCTTATATCATAAAATCCAACACGCCCCCTTTTTTGATATATCGGCTATCTTATTAAACAATATTAAATTCCTCCATTGAGGAAATTTACAATTGATTACAATCGACAATCTTTCCATTCATAAATGTTTATAATAAAGTCATTAAGAAATTTGTAATTTCATTTTTGTAGTAAAAGCAAAAATACTATTACTAATCTAATATTCTACTAAGCTTACTTTGTAAAAAAAAAAATATTAATTATTATTATTTTTCCTACTCCTAACGATACTGTCCAAAGTTAGTATTGGCCCCTTTTTTGGGGTTTCTCTTTTTTTTCTTTTTTTTTCTTTTTTTTTCTTTTTTTTTGTTTGTTTTGTTTTGTTTTGTTTTTGTTTGTGTTAATTCAAAAGAATACGATACTATACAGTACAATACATCTAATTAATACAAGTTAATGAATTAGTAACTTATTGAACAGGTTTAATGTCATTGCCCAGGACATTCATTTTTGGGGGGATCTTACCCCTCTGCATGAATACAGTCGGATTATTCTACAGCCCAAACCGACAGGGCAACATCTTAAGTTTAATTTTGGCCCCCCATGATATCTTTTTTAAAAGCATTTAGCTTTATCCTGTTCAACGGCTTTGTGAACAGATCTGAAATGTTATTTTCTGATTCTATATACTTTAAGAGTATAGACCCCTTTTTAATTTCATCTCTTATAAATTGATATTTTATATCAATATGTTTTGTTCTCTGGTGTATTAGGGGGTTCTTTGCCAGTAGTATGCTCGACTGATTATCACAATAAATAGTTACAGGGTTTTTAACAATCCCTGGTTCCACGACACAATTCACTAATGTTCGTAAATAAAGGGCTTCTTGGACTGTTACCGCCATACTAACAAATTCGGCCTCACTATAAGAAATAATAGACATAATAAGCCCAAAACAATTCTAATTATCTCCCTTTGTCTATAGCGACAGAGCCTAATGACTTAGCCATAAACTGATGAGAAAACTCATGCGATTGGCTAAGGGCCTTTGCCGGCGACCAATCAGAGCACACGTTACGAGTTTGGACCGCCAATTTTGATAGTGAAAACTGCTATCCATCCCCTCTTGCCTGCTGGAATCTATCTCGGAAGGACGTAAATTTAAGCTCCAGGCGTTCACGGAACGAGAAGAACAGGAACAGCTAATGCAGGGCCGCTGTCCGCGTAAAAGGCAACTAACAACTAGGAATCGCTCTTTTCCCAGCACCAGAGGTCGAGATAAGACATGCTTTTGAAGCCTACCCGTCACTGACATCGAGAACGACCTGTTTGAAACCTGCCAAAGGGTGGAGCCGTAGATTTTCGTAAAAATCACACTTCTAAACAAGAGACAGATAAGTTTCGCAAAGACATTAATTTTGCAAATCATTACACACCATATACAGTGCATTTTGTTAATCTTGCATACATTTGTGAATCTTGCATAGACTCTGTAAATCTTACATATACTTGTATATCATCTCACGTATTGTATTTGTATGTTACATGTTCTTGTTGTTTGATAAACGCATTGTTTTGTTGTAAAGCCTTGAGTTGTGTTTATTACCTGTTATTTTATCCTTGTCTTTATCTTGCCACTATAATTCCCAACATCACATGTTGACAAAGAGACCACTGGTTGTTTTTTTAGATTTCCAGGAAATAATCGAGCTTTCGTCCGATAATTTAAAACAGTATCCTGATATACTTTTTCGGTCACTTGAACCTACCCAGTCGGCATCACAAAATCCCAGTAATTTTAAGGGTTCAGATGATTTTTTAAATACTAGTGCCTGACTTATCGTTCCTTTCAGATATCGTAAAACGTGCTTAGCTCCCGTCAAATGGATTGCTGTTGGTCTATCCAAATACTGAGATAATTTTGAAACTACATACGATATATCTGGTCGGTTATCCATCATTATATAAATTAATGAACCAACAATTTCTCGGTAGAGTTTATTATCAATTAATTCATTTTCATTATCAAAATTTTTATTTATATCCAATTCACATGGAGTCTTTCGGGGCTTACAATCGGTCATATTAAATCTGACCAACAGTCTTTCAATATATCTCGATTGATTCATTCCAATAGTATTTTCACTATGGTCAAATTGGATTCCTAAAAACCAAGACAACCTTCCCAGGTCTGTCATTTTAAATTTTAAACTTAAACTATTTTTAATTTTTATTAAATTAGCCTCGGTTTTTGAGGCAATTAAAATGTCATCTACCCAGACTAATAAAATTACTAATTCTTTATTAATTACCCTTGTATATAAACAAGGATCTATACTGGCAGGTTTAAAGTCCTGTTACACCAGGTAACTATGGAAAGTGTTATTCCAAGAACGCCCACTTTGTTTTAAACCATACAGGGCCTTTTTAAGTTTCCATACAGAGTTTTTATTTTCGTTTTCAAAACCCTGCGGGGGATACACGTATATATCAAAATCCAATGGAGCATTTAAATAAGCACTTTTGACATCCAGGTGGTGGATTCGCAAGTTATACTGGATCGCCAACTGTATTAGAACTCGTATGGTAGTTAGGTTTGTCGTTGGTGAAAACGTATCGAGGTAATCCACACCATAAATTTGTGAAAAGCCTTTTGCGACAAACCTAGCTTTATATTTCAAAGTACCATTTTCATTAAGTTTCAAATCATAAACCCATCGACTACCTACAATATGCTGGTTTTTGGGGGCCAGTGTCAATTCAAATGTATCGTTGTCTAAAAGGGTCTTATATTCATTTTGCATGGCTAGCGCCCATTGTTGGGAATCTGGGGATTTCATTGCCTCGACATAGTTGGTGGGTATGGTTGACAATAAGTAACAATAGTCAAAACTTTTTACCTTGGAATTGTCAGTTACAAAAAAGTCAGGCCTTTTTCGTTCACGTTGGGGGTAACGAGATTCTAATTGTTGTGTTAAATCAGTTGGAGGTTTATTCGTATAAACATGGTCTGGATAAGTTGGCAAAACTAGTGTATCATCTATTTCATCCGGCTTCGGAGTTTTACCATAGGAATCAGTGAATTTTACACATCTTATTTTTTTAATAGCACCCGTTTTAGGAAAGTAAATTAGATATGCCGGACTTTGTTTATCATATCCGATAAAAATACCCTCCTCCGAACGGGGATCCAATTTCTTTTTATTTTGCACATAGCAAAAACAAGTCGTCCCGAAAATATGCATACGACTTAAGTTCGGTCTAGAACCGGTAAAAACTTCAAAGGGGGTTTTCCCTAAATATGCGTTAAAGCATCGATTCCTTATATAGGCAGAAGCAAGTATGGCGTAAACCCACAGATTTTTAGGTAATGAAGATTCAATTAGCATACATCTGGCCATTGAGAACAAGGTACGCCAAGCCCTTTCAACTTTTCCCACCTGATGAGGGGAATAAGGGGAGGTCAATTCATGTTTAATCCCATTTTCAATTAATAAATTTTGAAAGCCCTCCGTCAGAAACTCGCCTCCATTGTCGCTTCGTAAGCGTTTGACTCTGCCATATGGGCTTATATCTGCTAGGTATTGTTTCGTAGCTAGCAGAGTATCAGATTTATGGGGTAGAAAATATAACATCATAAGTCCAGAAAAATCGTCAATAAAATTTAGAACATACCTGAAATTGGATTTTCCATGGGGTTCAATTGGACCAGCCAAATCACAAAAAACGAGCGACAGTATTTGCGTTTCTCTTTTCCGTAACACTTTATTTTTAGTCTTGGCCATTTTTCCCTGAGTACATATGTTACAGTTAGTTTTAAATGAGGGGGTAAATTTTATTTCCATTCCATTTACTATCTTTGGCAGTTTTTTGATGTCATTTACGTTACAGTGCCCAAGGATTCTGTGCCATTTATTAATGTCATATTTCGCAGTCTTAGAGGTATTTATGTTTTTTAAATAATACAAACAGCCCATTCTGACTATATCAAATATAGTACCATTTGGGTAGATCAGCTTTGATGTTTTGTGTCCAAAATTCATGTGGGCCCCGGAAGCCGTAGCTGCCCTTACTGAAAAGATGTTTTGTTTAAAAGTGGGGATATATAATGCCCCTTTCAAAATGCTTTCGCAAATTTGACCTTTACTATTTTTCAAATATACACACGCGTCTCCGCGTTTTTGTACTAAGCCAGTGGATTGGCTTCCATCAGCCAATTCCATGAAGTGATTCTCAGGTTGAAAATTGGGGTCCCAACTGATAAATTTAGTTTTATCGTTGACGACATGTTGAGTGGCCCCGCAATCAACGAGCAAATGTTCTTTATGTGCTAAAGAATCATATCCAGCAGAAAAGAAATATGTCTTTTTTCTTTGGGGGGGAATATTTAACATTTTGACAAAAGTCTTTCCTATTCCTGCAATCATAGGACATATGGCCCTTTTTCTGACAAACATAACAAATAATATTTGTTTTTGTTGGCGACTTCTTGGTATCCTTCCAATGTCTGCCCTGATAATTTTGGTGGTTGGTATATCTAGTTGATCTGTCCTCATAGCGAGGGTTGATTTTACCCTTTTTGAATTGGGTCTTTAGTTGTATAGTTCTATTTTTTGGTTCCCCAGAGTACATACTTTCTGTTTCCTCATAACTACGAAGACTGACTTTGAATTCAGTAAACGTCATAGTCTTATCCCTTTGGGTTATTACTGTTGCAAAGGGTTTGAAATTTGAAGGCAGGCCCTTCAATACCATAGCGATCAACAATCCATCGCTTACAATCTCCCCGGCATCCCTTAATGAGCTAGCAATGCTCTCAGTTTGGATTATGTAATCAGTAATTGATTCATAATCGTTTCTACTCAACGAACTTAGTTGTCGATACAACCCCACAATTCTTGGTTTGCCTTTTGACAAATAGTGGGTCCTTAATATTTCCATTGCTTTTCTACCATTATCACGAGCTTCTCGCATTACGAGTGAGAGACTTCGATCATCCAAGCATTGTATTAGTTCTGCGTATATTGAAGCATTTTTATCTACGAAAACTGGGTCCTCCGGGTGGTCAGATGATGCATTGATTATATCATGCAGTTGGAGGGTTCTAAGGTACCCATTAAACTTAGTTTCCCAAATTTCATAACTGGCATCATTGCCATTGAAAAAGATTCGTGCGCGACTGGTTCCATAACCTGTTAAGTATCTGGCGACCATCCTTCGTTCTAGATGTAATGAATAAGTAAGCAAGCCAATAAGAATCCGGTGTTAACGTATTCCTTGTAAGTCCGTCGTCCAAGAGAATCCAAATGTCAATGAAATAAGCTCAGAATGGGGTCTCTATTAATACAGCAGAAGCAGCAGCAGCAGTGCCAGTGATTGGACAATAAGAATCCTTCTCGGGTCACGTGTTTATAGGCGAGTCTATAAGTAGGAGTGACCATTTACCTGATGCCTTATATCATAAAATCCAACATGGTCCGGAACATTCGAAGCACTTGATACGCTATTGTCTCCCATCGCGTCCCTCCTTCTCTTGCAGGGTTGCCGCTACCATTCCAACCTCAGATGGTCGAGTGCTCGTCAACATCTTCGCTGTCACACACGTCCATCTTCTCGACCCCGGTCACTTGTTGGAGCCTTTTCCCAAAGTCGTCGGGAAACCCAGTTATAAAGGTCAGTTTTGCCGTGTGTTCCGCACCAATACCCCTGTACCCAGCCAAGTCCACCAGCCGCTTTATCTTGTTAGCGTACACGTCCACTGACTCGCCGGTCCATTTCACCCTCTTTAGCTTTTCGTACGCCACGAAGGGCCCTTCGGCAAATGCACTTATTAGCCTGTTCCTTATAAGATCAGCGTCTTCCTGGTCTCGCTCACTCATCTCCAAGTACAGGGCCAACGCGTCACCCTCCAAAAATAACGGAATCATCGTAGCGACGTCAGTGATATTCTGTAGCTTAGCAACCAGCTGAACCTTTTTCAACCGCGCAATAACGTCTCCATCCCCACAAAAAGGCTTAATTATGTTGCTCAATTGTGCAGAAGCCATCGTTGCCGAAAATAGCTTGTGAAATCTCTACTCTGTGAAATCTCTACTAAAAAAAATCTTTGTGTTTGCTCGCAATCACCTTGTTCGACGGTCTGTTCGTAATCACCTCGTTCCCCGACTGCCAAGAAATTCGGCTCATTTATTTCTCCACTCCTCTCCCACAAACCACCTCACTTCCGGTCTGTACTCTTATAAAAGAGGTTATGTGGGGTTTCAGACCGACTGGCACGTGTGCCCAAATGCCTCGAGTAGCTAGGTGTTTGCCCGGTGGAAGATCGAGTCGGATCTACAAAGCTTGTACCTAGCGTACTGTCGGCGAGGGACGCCTATCCGGTCGCAAGACCCGGATCTTCTAGGGATTTCACCCTTGGATCGCATTAGTGGTTAGTAAATACTGAAGTGTAAAGGCGGACTGGTTAGCTCTGAAAAGGGCTGGGTTTTTAGCCTTGAAAAAGGCTGAGTTTGTTAGCCTTGAAAAAGGCTGTTTGCAGGAACTGAAATGAGGCAAGTCATCTAGCGGCAAAAGAGGCAGGGCAGTCTAGCGGGAGAGACGCAGGCGGTCAGCGATCAGGAGCAGCTATCAGGAAATGCCATTCGTCTAGACTGGAACATGAATCAGGATCAGGCACGTAGCAGTGGGTTCGAAAGCGTGGCAAAGCGATTTTCTTATCAAAACAAAATGTTCGTTTACATTCGAAATAGCAAGAAACATTCAGAATTAAATCGCATTGAATGATATCGTTGTATTCTCGTATGTAATTTGTTGCTATATGTATTTCAAAGGGGTCGAAGTTAAAACAATCGAATTATTGTTTCTGGTTATTGATAAAATAATAAGTGATATCTATGAATTGTACCGGAAGCATCAATGACGCCAGGCAAAAAGTTCTTCGCGATGATGAAATAATGGAGAAGGGAGGTGGCCTACGTGCAACAATACACGGATATTCGGTCAAAGGAGCAGAGCTAAACAGCGAATCTGGATCAAACTAGTCGGAACGTGGAAAGGGTTTGGTCTACTGCTTGCATCAGCACGCGAACGTTCGTGCATCTACACACGTACGTTCTGAAAAAAGGGGTCAAGGCCCCGACAAGGTAACATTTACAACATGAAAAATACATACAAGGAATGATATACAATAAAAAACGTATACACTAGTTTACTACATGAACATACAAACATAGAGATAGGACTGGAGAGTCCATAATTTCAAGTAAACTTACTAGCGTTGTGGGCTGAAGCCTCCACAGGAGAAGGGGGTGGACATAAATATCTAACCCATGTGTGTGAGGTCACGTAGAAGAAAGAGGAACAGAGTTCAAAACAGGCGCATGAATAGAAAAAGACCAGCTGGTCAAAAATGGGAACCGATGGAGGATAACACTCCCAGGCACAGGGAAAAAACCCAACAGCTTTTTTTTACAAAAAATCAACCTAATTTAATCATTTGTGTTAGAAAATAACTAAATTGATTGGTCTTTGGCAAAAATCTTCTGAAGTTAATATTTTTCATAAGAATGTCACAAACCTTATTAATATTTTGCAAAAAATCTCCTTAATTTCATCATTTGCATTAAAAAAAATATCCCATTTTAGTCTTTTGCATTAGAAAATCACTAAATATATTGCTTTTTTGAAAAAAAATATCGCTAATTGGGTCTTTTGCATCAGAAAATCACTAAATTTATTGCTTTATTCAAAAAAATATCCCTACTTCAGACTTTTGCATTAGAAAATCACTAAATTTATTGCTTTTTTATGAAAAAATATCCCTAATTTAGTCTTTTGCATTAGAAAATCACTAAATTTATTGCTTTTTATATTCCTAATTTAGTCTTTTGCATTAGAAAATCACTAAATAGATTGTTTTTTGCAAAAAAAATAGCCTTATTTTGTTTTTTGCATTAGAAAATCGCTAAATTGATTGCTTTTTTGCAAAAAAAATATATCTAATTTAGTCTTTTGCATTAGAAAATCACTAAATTGATTGCTTTTTTGCAAAAAAGATGTTACTAATTTAGTCTTTTGCATTAGAAAATCACTAAATTTATTGCTTTTTTGCAAAAAAATATCCTTAATTTGGTCTTTTGCATTAGAGAATCACTAAATTTATTGCTTTATTTAAAAAGATATATCTAATTTAGTCTTTTGCATTAGAAAATCACCAAATTTATTGCTTTTTTGCAAAAATATATCCCTAATTTAGTCTTTTGCATGAGAAGATAACTAAATTTATTGCTTTATTCAAAAAAATATCCCTAATTTAGTCTTTTGCATTAGAAAATCACTAAATTTATTGCTTTTTTGCAAAGAAATATCCCTAATTTAGTCTTTTGCATTACAAAATCACTAAATTTGTTCCTTTTTTGCAAAAAAATATCCCTAATTTAGTCTTTTGCATTAGAAAATGACTAAATTTCTGGCTTTGTTGCAAAAAATTATCACTAATTTAGTCTTTTGCATTAGAAAATCACTAAATTTATTGCTTTATTCAAAAAAATAACCCTAATTTAGTAATTTGCATTAGAAAATCAGTAGATTTGTTGCTTTTTTCAAAAAAATATCACTAATTTAGTCTTTTGCATTAGAAAATCACTAAATTGATTGAATTTTTGGAAAAAAAATATCCTAATTTAGTCTTTTGCATTAGAAAATCACTAAATTTATTGCTTTTGCCAAAAATTTCCCTAATTTAGTCTTTTGCATGAGAAAATCATTAAATTGATAGCTTTTTTGCAAAAAATATTCCAAATTTATTATTTTGCATTAGAAAATCACTAAATTTATTGCTTTTTTGCAAAAAATATCCCTAATTTAGTCTTTTGCATTAGAAAATCATTAAATTTATTGCTTTTTTGCAAAAAAATATCGCTAATTTAGTCTTTTGCATTAGAAAATCACTAAATTTACTGCTTTTTTGCCAAAAAATATTCCTACTTTAGTCTTTTGCATTAGAAACTCACTAAATTTATTACTTTATTCAAATAAATATCCCTAATTTAGACTTTTGCATTAGAAAATCACTAAATATATTGCTTTTTTATAAAAAATATCCCTAATTTAGACTTTTGCATTAGAAAATCACTAAATTTATTGCTTTTTTGCAAAAAAATATCCCCAATTTGGTCTTTTGCATTAGAAAATCATTAATTTATGGCTTTTTGGCAAAAAATAAAGCTCATTGGGTTTTTGCATTTGAAAATCACTAAATTTATTGCTTTTTCCAAAAAATATGTCTTATTTAGACTTTTGCATTAGAAAATCACTAAATTTATTGCTTTTTTATAAAAAAAATATCCCTAATTTAGTCTTTTGCATTAGAAAATCACTAAATTTATTGCTTTTTCCAAAAAATATGTCTTATTTAGACTTTTGCATTAGAAAATCACTAAATTTATTGCTTTTTGCAAAAACATAACCCTAATTTTGTCTTTGGCATTAGAAAATCACTAAATTTATTGCTTTTTTGCAAAAAAATATCCCTAATGTAGTATTTTGCATTAGAAAATCACTAAATTGATTGCTTTTTTGCAAATAAATTCCCTAATTTAGACTTTTGCATTAGAAAATCACTAAATTTATTGCTTTTTTGCAAAAAAATATCCTGATTTAGTATTTTGCATTAGAAAATCACTAAATAGATTGCTTTTTTGCAAAAAAAATATCTCTAATTTAATCTTTTGCATTAGAAAATCACTAAATTTATTGCTTTTTTGCAAAAAAATATCCCTAATTTAGTCTTTTGCATTAGAAAATCACTAAATTTATTGCTTTTTTGCAAAAAAATATCGCTAATTTAGTCTTTTGCATTAGAAAATCACTAAATTTATTGCTTTTTTATAAAAAAACATTTCCCTAATTTAGACTTTTGCATTAGAAAATCACTAAATTTATTGCTTTTTGTAAAAAATATCCCCAATTTGGTCTTTTGCATTAGAAATTCACTAAATTTATGGCTTTTTTGCAAAAAATAACCCTCATTGGGTTTTTGCATTTGAAAATCACTAAATTTATTGCTTTATTTGAAAAAATATCCCTAATTTAGTCTTTTGCATAAGAAAATCACTAACTTTATTGCTTTTTTATAAAAAATATCCCTAATTGAGTCTTTTGCATTAGAAAATCATTAAATTTATTGCTTTTTGGCAAAAAAATATCGCTAATTTAGTCTTTTGCATTAGAAAATCACTAAATTTATTGCTTTTTTATAAAAAAATATCCCTAATTTAGTCTTTTGCATTAGAAAATCACAAAATTTATTGCTTTTTCCAAAAAATATGTCTTATTTAGACTTTTGCATTAGAAAATCACTAAATTTATTGCTTTTTTATAAAAAAATATCCCTAATTTAGTCTTATGCATTAGAAAATCACTAAATTTGTTGCTTTTTCCAAAAAATATGTCATATTTAGACTTTTGCATTAGAAAATAACTAAATTTATTGCTTTTTTGCAAAAACATATCCCTAATTTAGTCTTTGGCATTAGAAATCACTAAATTTATTGCTTTTTTGCAAAAAAAATATCCCTAATTTAGTCTTTTGCATTAGAAAATCACTAAATTGATTGCTTTTTTGCAAATAAATTATCCCTAATTTAGTCTTTTGCATTAGAAAATCATTAATTTATTGCTTTTTTGCAAAAAAATATCCCTGATTTAGTCTTTTGCATAAGAAAATCACTAAATTAATTCTTTTAAAAAAAAAAACCCTAATTTAGTATTTTGCATAAGAAAATCACTAAATTTATTACTTTTTTGCAAAAAAATATCCCTAATTTAGTCTTTTGCATTAGAAAATCTTTAAATTTATTGCTTTTTTGCAACAAAATATCCCAAATTTAGACTTTGGCATTAGAAAATCACTAAATTAATTCCTTTTTTGCAAAAAAATATTCCTAATTTAGTATTTTGCATTAGAAAATCACAAATTGATTGCTTTTTGCAAAAAAAATATCCCTAATTTAATCTTTTGCATTAGAAAATCACTAAATTGATTGCTTTTTTGCAAAAAAATATCCCTAATTTAGTCTTTTGCATTAGAAAATCACTAAATTGATGGCTTTTTTGCAAAAAAATATCCCTAATTTAGTCTTTGGCATTAGAAAATCACAAAATTAATTCCTTTTTTTCCAAAAAATATCCCTAATTTAGTATTTAGCATTAGAAAATCACTAAATTGATTGCTTTTTTGCAAAAAAAAACATCTCTAATTTAATCTTTTGCATTAGAAAATCACTAAATTGATTGCTTTTTTTGCAAAAAAATATCGCTAATTTAGTCTTTTGCATTAGAAAATCACTAAATTTACTGCTTTTTTGCAAAAAAATATCTCTAATTTAATCTTTTGCATTAGAAAATCACTAAATTGATTGCTTTTTTGCAAAAAAATATCGCTAATTTAGACTTTTGCATTAGAAAATCACTAAATTTATTATAAGCAATAAATTTAGTGATTTTCCAATGCAAAAACCCAATGAGGTTATTTTTTGCCAAAAAAGCAATAAATTTAGTGCATTTTCTAATGCAAAAGACCAAATTGGGATATTTTTTGCAAAAGCAATAAATTTAGTGATTTTCTAATGCAAAAGTCTAAATTAGCGATATTTTTTGCAAAAAAGCAATCAATTTAGTGATTTTCTAATGCAAAAGATTAAATTAGAGGATATTTTTTGCAAAAAAGCAGTAAATTTAGTGATTTTCTAATGCAAAAGACTAAATTAGCGATATTTTTTTGCAAAAAAGCAATCAATTAGTGATTTTCTAATGCAAAAGATTAAATTAGAGATGTTTTTTTTGCAAAAAAGCAATCAATTTAGTGATTTTCTAATGCTAAATACTAAATTAGGGATATTTTTTGGAAAAAAAAGGATAATTAATTTTGTGATTTTCTAATGCCAAAGACTAAATTAGGATATTTTTTTGCAAAAAAGCCATCAATTTAGTGATTTTCTAATGCAAAAGACTAAATTAGGGATATTTTTTGCAAAAAAGCAATCAATTTAGTGATTTTCTAATGCAAAAGATTAAATTAGGGATATTTTTTTGCAAAAAGCAATCAATTTTGTGATTTTCTAATGCAAAATACTAAATTAGGAATATTTTTTTGCAAAAAAGGAATTAATTTAGTGATTTTCTAATGCCAAAGTCTAAATTGGATATTTTGTTTGCAAAAAAGCAATAAATTTAAAGATTTTCTAATGCAAAAGACTAAATTAGGGATATTTTTTTTGCAAAAAAGTAATAAATTTAGTGATTTTCTATGCAAATACTAAATTAGGGTTTTTTTTTTTTAAAAGAATTAATTTAGTGATTTTTCTTATGCAAAAAGACTAAATCAGGGATATTTTTTTGCAAAAAAGCAATAAATTAATGATTTTCTAATGCAAAAGACTAAATTAGGGATAATTTATTTGCAAAAAAGCAATCAATTTAGTGATTTTCTAATGCAAAAGACTAAATTAGGGATTTTTATGAAAAAAGACAATAAATTTAGTGATTTTCTAATGCAAAAGATTAAATAAGGGATATTTTTTCAAAAAAGCAATAAAATTAGTGTATTTTTAATGCAAAAACCCAATGAGGGTTTCTTTTTTGCAAAAAAAGCCATACTTTAGTGATTTTCTAATGCAAAGTCTAAATTAGGGATATTTTTTTGTAAAAAAGCAATAAATTTAGTGATTTCTAAAGCAAAAGACAAATTGGGGATATTTTTTGCAAAAAGCAATAAATTTAGTGATTTTCTAATGCAAAAGTCTAAATTAGGGATATTTTTTTATAAAAAAGCAATAAAATTTAGTGATTTTCTAATGCAAAAGCTAAATTAGGGATATTTTTTTATAAAAAAGCAATAAATTTAGTGATTTTCTAATGCAAAAGACTAAATAGGGATATTATTTGAAAAAAGCAATAAATTTAGTGAGTTTCTAATGCAAAAGACTAAATAGGGATATTTTTTTGCAAAGAAGCAATAAATTTAGTGATTTTCTAATGCAAAAACTAAATTAGCGATATTTTTTTGCAAAAAAAGCAGTCAATTTAATGATTTTCTAATGCAAAAAGACTAAATTAGGGATAATTTTTTGCAAAAAAGCAATAAATTTAGTTATTTTCTAATGCAAAATAATAAATTTGGATATTTTTTTGCAAAAAGCTATCAATTTAATGATTTTCTTATGCAAAAATACTAAATTAGGGAATTTTTTGCAAAAACAATAAATTTAGTGATTTTCTAATGCAAAAGACTAAATTAGGATATTTTTTTTCCAAAAATTCAATCATTTAGTTATTTTCTAATGCAAAAGATTAAATTAGGATATTTTTTTGCAAAAAAGCAATAATTTAGTGATTTTCTAATGCAAAATACTAAATTAGGGATATTTTTTCCAAAAAAGATATAATTTAGTGATTTTCTAATGCAAAAGACTAAATTAGGGATATTTTTTTGCAAAAAAGCAATCAATTTAGTGATTTTCTAATGCAAAAGACTAAATTAGGGATAATTTTTTTGCAAAAAAGCAATCAATTTAGTTATTTTCTAATGGAAAAGTCTAAATAAGGCATATTTTTTGGAAAAAAGCAACAAATTTAGTGATTTTCTAATGCAAAAGACTAAATTCGGGATTTTTTTTATAAAAAGCAATAAATGTGATTTCTAATGCAAAAGACTAAATTAGGGATATTTTTTCAAAAAAGCAATAAATTTAGTGATTTTCCAATGCAAAAACCAATGAGGGTTATTTTTGCAAAAAAAGCAATAAATTTAGTGCATTTTCTAATGCAAAAGACCAAATTGGGATATTTTTGCAAAAAGCAAT
>CM042158.1:80852934-80879805 GCA_023376005.1 Doryteuthis pealeii | reverse complement strand
AGAGATTAAACAAAAAATGATAACAATTTAATACAACAAACAAGATTATTTTTCATTAACAAATAGAAAAAAACTCAAAAAAGATTGTTAACCTTTTTTAAAAAAGAGACATTAAAAAAAAACAAAAAAAAAACCCCACCTTCATACAAAGACAAAAAGATACAAAAGATATAAACTTAAAATCAAATAAAAAGCCACTTACATATATTCAACTAAATCGATTCTAAACCATTTGATAACAATATAAAATTTCGGACACACTTATACATAATTTGTAGCAAATATGCTCGGATCTAAAGAACTAATTTCTAAGCATGTATTCCTTTTATCATTGGAGTTGAATAAGTCGACAAAAAAAAAAAAAAAAAAAAAAAAAATTGAGCAGAGCGTTTGTCAGCCAAGAAAATATTTGTCAATTTAAAAGTGAAGTGAAAGCACCAAGTCAGGAAAGGCTGTCTGTACTTTAAGCTGATAGAAGAAAAATAGGTTAAGAGTCAAAGTTTTTAAGACAATATTTGCTGCTTCTTAATAACGTTCAAGTCAAAGACTGTTGGAATTTTATATAGAAATGCTAGTAGTATTAGTTGAAGGCTTTAGTTTAGGTTTTACAAAAAAGAAAAAAAAAATTCAGGTGTCATTAATAGAAAATATAGTATCAAGAACGCAACACCCAAAAGTAAATAGAAGAACATCACAGTTTGGAAGACCATGTAAGTAAAAAGATTTATTGGCTGCGTTTTTTAAATTGGACTTCTTCAAAAGGCCAATTAGCATATTTCTTTATAGCCAGGATTATTTCACATAAATGCTAATGTAGCAGAAAATGAATAATACTGGCTGTATATATATATAGAGATATCTTTTAAGAAAACAAAGATGTTTATCTGTCAAGGGGGGAAATGACTGTTTAAGTTATAACTATGGTTAAAGAGAGAGTAGTGTGTGTGTGTGTGTGTGTGTGTGTGTGTGAAAGATGGGAATGATCGAGGAGTAAGTTTTAGTTGTTCTATTTTTTTTTATTATACCTCTGTTTCAGATCTTTTTATCTGTGTTATTTAGTTTCATTAGCCTTCTAATTTAATATATTTTATTACATTAAAACTGAAATACTTGCACCTAGAGTGTATATATTTTGCTTATATATGTGTGTGTGTGTGTGTGTGTGTGGTGTTGTGTGTGCAATATAAACATAATTATTCAGTTGCAACTTATCAATATACATATTTTTCTTATATCATAGATACAAAACAATTATATGTATTCTAAGCATTTAAAAATTTTTTTTTATAATTACCAAATCTGAGCCAGATAAATATTCTATTGAACCTCCTGTTTGTAACTCCCTTGTCCTCTCAAAAGATATTTACATTCAAATTTAAATAAATCCAAGTCGATCCAATCCATCACACATTATGTGTCCTGGGGGTGGGGTGGGGGTGTTCTTTTCCTGCTGGTCATCCATGGCAGAAGTGTATCATCAATTTTAGTACAGTAAAATCATTAACCTTTGCCCCCCACCGAATGCCCAACATTCTAACTTGTCTAGCAAAAGACACTCACAATTTTGCAAGAGCCAAAACGTTCCATTGTCTCTAACTTCCAATAAAAAATAATCACACTGAGATGACATCATGTAAGTAGAAAATTTAATTTGGCGACTTTTAAAAAAAAAAAGTATTCAAAGGATTTTACAGTTGACAAGGCAAAGGGTTAATGTATTTTTCTTTTTTTTTTAAATATATTCTTGTATACACTATATGGTTTTACATATATAATATTAAAAAAATAAAAAAGGAGGCAAATATTTTTATAGAATAAGAAAAATTAATGATTAGAAATCTGAACTAGATTGGAAATTTAAAAGATGATTTCTATGAATTTAAAGAAAAGAAAAGTACCAAATGTTTTTTTTTTTGTTTACTACCACCACAGCATATTTTTAAAGACAATATTTTTTTTTTTCAATTTAAAAAGTAAATAGACAAAAAGAAAAATATATTGGAGCTTTGAAAAAACTTTAGAAGAAGAAGGTGTTGTAGGGGGGGAATAAGCTCCGCCTTAAAATGAAATCAATAGAATTTTGAATTAATTTCTAAATTAATATTTAAAAAAATAAATAAAAAATAATAATAATAAAAAAAGTTTCACAATAACAATAGGGAAGAAGGAGAAAGAGGCTATCACAGAAGCCACCTGGAATGGGTTGGAAATGCAGACAAAGGAAGAAAATTCTATTGGGAGACATCCCAACAAATCCGCAGCACAAGGCCAGAAGTATGGGGCGCCCAATGAGAATCGAACTCACTAACAATGGTTTGCGAAGCGAGCTTGCTAACCATTACACCACGTGAGGTGCCCATTTCTTTTGTATATAGTTATTTACTAAGCCTTAGCTTAGATATGGCACAAGGCCAGAAGTATGGGCGCCCAGTGAGAATCGAACTCACTAACAATGGTTTGCGAAGCGAGCTTGCTAACCATTACACCACGTGAGGTGCCCATTTCTTTTGTATATAGTTATTTACTAAGCCTTAGCTTAGATATGGCACAAGGCCAGAAGTATGGGGCGCCCAATGAGAATCGAACTCACTAACAATGGTTTGCGAAGCGAGCTTGCTAACCATTACACCACGTGAGGTGCCCATTTCTTTTGTATATAGTTATTTACTAAGCTTAGCTTAGATATGGCACAAGGCCAGAAGTATGGGGCTCCCATGAGAAACGAACTCACTAACAATGGTTTGCGAAGCGAGCTTGCTAACCATTACACCACGTGAGGTGCCCATGTTATTTACTAAGCCTTAGCTTAGATATGGCACAAGGCCAGAAGTATGGGGCGCCCAATGAGAATCGAACTCACTAACAATGGTTTGCGAAGCGAGCTTGCTAACCATTACACCACGTGAGGTGCCCATTTCTTTTGTATATAGTTATTTACTAAGCTTAGCTTAGATATGGCACAAGGCCAGAAGTATGGGGCGCCCAATGAGAATCGAACTCACTAACAATGGTTTGCGAAGCGAGCTTGCTAACCATTACACCACGTGAGGTGCCCATTTCTTTTGTATATAGTTATTTACTAAGCTTAGCTTAGATATGGCACAAGGCCAGAAGTATGGGGCGCCCAATGAGAATCGAACTCACTAACAATGGTTTGCGAAGCGAGCTTGCTAACCATTACACCACGTGAGGTGCCCATTTCTTTTGTATATAGTTATTTACTAAGCTTAGCTTAGATATGGCACAAGGCCAGAAGTATGGGGCGCCCAATGAGAATCGAACTCACTAACAATGGTTTGCGAAGCGAGCTTGCTAACCATTACACCACGTGAGGTGCCCATTTCTTTTGTATATAGTTATTTACTAAGCTTAGCTTAGATATGGCACAAGGCCAGAAGTATGGGGCGCCCAATGAGAATCGAACTCACTAACAATGGTTTGCGAAGCGAGCTTGCTAACCATTACACCACGTGAGGTGCCCATTTCTTTTGTATATAGTTATTTACTAAGCTTAGCTTAGATATGGCACAAGGCCAGAAGTATGGGGCGCCCAATGAGAATCGAACTCACTAACAATGGTTTGCGAAGCGAGCTTGCTAACCATTACACCACGTGAGGTGCCCATTTCTTTTGTATATAGTTATTTACTAAGCCTTAGCTTAGATATGGCACAAGGCCAGAAGTATGGGGCGCCCAATGAGAATCGAACTCACTAACAATGGTTTGCGAAGCGAGCTTGCTAACCATTACACCACGTGAGGTGCCCATTTCTTTTGTATATAGTTATTTACTAAGCTTAGCTTAGATATGGCACAAGGCCAGAAGTATGGGGCGCCCAATGAGAATCGAACTCACTAACAATGGTTTGCGAAGCGAGCTTGCTAACCATTACACCACGTGAGGTGCCCATTTCTTTTGTATATAGTTATTTACTAAGCTTAGCTTAGATATGGCACAAGGCCAGAAGTATGGGGCCCCAATGAGAATCGAACTCACTAACAATGGTTTGCGAAGCGAGCTTGCTAACCATTACACCACGTGAGGTGCCCATTTCTTTTGTATATAGTTATTTACTAAGCTTAGCTTAGATATGGCACAAGGCCAGAAGTATGGGGCTCCCAATGAGAATCGAACTCACTAACAATGGTTTGCGAAGCGAGCTTGCTAACCATTACACCACGTGAGGTGCCCATTTCTTTTGTATATAGTTATTTACTAAGCTTTGCTTAGATATAGCACAAGGCCAGAAGTGTGGGGCACCCAGTGAGAATCGAACTCACTATCAATGGTCTGCTAATCTAGCTTGCTAACCATTACACCACATAAGGTGCCTTTAAAAACTAAGCTTTGCTTAGATATAGCACAAGGCCAGAAGTATGGGGCACCCAGTGAGAATCGAACTCACTAACAATGGTCTGCTAATCTAGCTTGCTAACCATTACACCACGTGAGGTGCCCATTTCTTTTGTATATAGTTATTTACTAAGCTTAGCTTAGATATGGCACAAGGCCAGAAGTATGGGGCGCCCAATGAGAATCGAACTCACTAACAATGGTTTGCGAAGCGAGCTTGCTAACCATTACACCACGTGAGGTGCCCATTTCTTTTGTATATAGTTATTTACTAAGCTTAGCTTAGATATGGCACAAGGCCAGAAGTATGGGGCGCCCAATGAGAATCGAACTCACTAACAATGGTTTGCGAAGCGAGCTTGCTAACCATTACACCACGTGAGGTGCCCATTTTTTGTATATAGTTATTTACTAAGCCTTAGCTTAGATATGGCACAAGGCCAGAAGTATGGGGCGCCCAATGAGAATCGAACTCACTAACAATGGTTTGCGAAGCGAGCTTGCTAACCATTACACCACGTGAGGTGCCCATTTCTTTTGTATATAGTTATTTACTAAGCTTAGCTTAGATATGGCACAAGGCCAGAAGTATGGGCGCCCAATGAGAATCGAACTCACTAACAATGGTTTGCGAAGCGAGCTTGCTAACCATTACACCACGTGAGGTGCCCATTTCTTTTGTATATAGTTATTTACTAAGCTTAGCTTAGATATGGCACAAGGCCAGAAGTATGGGGCACCCAATGAGAATCGAACTCACTAACAATGGTTTGCGAAGCGAGCTTGCTAACCATTACACCACGTGAGGTGCCCATTTCTTTTGTATATAGTTATTTACTAAGCCTTAGCTTAGATATGGCACAAGGCCAGAAGTATGGGGCGCCCAATGAGAATCGAACTCACTAACAATGGTTTGCGAAGCGAGCTTGCTAACCATTACACCACGTGAGGTGCCCATTTCTTTTGTATATAGTTATTTACTAAGCTTAGCTTAGATATGGCACAAGGCCAGAAGTATGGGGCACCCAATGAGAATCGAACTCACTAACAATGGTTTGCGAAGCGAGCTTGCTAACCATTACACCACGTGAGGTGCCCATTTCTTTTGTATATAGTTATTTACTAAGCTGAGCTTAGATATGGCACAAGGCCAGAAGTATGGGGCACCCAATGAGAATCGAACTCACTAACAATGGTTTGCGAAGCGAGCTTGCTAACCATTACACCACGTGAGGTGCCCATTTCTTTTGTATATAGTTATTTACTAAGCTGAGCTTAGATATGGCACAAGGCCAGAAGTATGGGGCACCCAATGAGAATCGAACTCACTAACAATGGTTTGCGAAGCGAGCTTGCTAACCATTACACCACGTGAGGTGCCCATTTCTTTTGTATATAGTTATTTACTAAGCTGAGCTTAGATATGGCACAAGGCCAGAAGTATGGGGCTCCCAATGAGAATCGAACTCACTAACAATGGTTTGCGAAGCGAGCTTGCTAACCATTACACCACGAGAGGTGCCCATTTCTTTTGTATATAAGGCGTGTGCTAGATCGTCACCCATACTTATAGACTAGGCCAGATTATGTGATCTATACCTTGGCCAATCACTGGCAGTACTCTGAGGCTGATACAATACTTAACCGACCTTACTGATCATAATTACTATGACATTCATGGACGACTTATACGCTTACCAAAGGATTCCATAATATAGGACTTTCTTTAAGCCTTTTTCAACTGGCCAAGGATGGCATTTAAAAACTTTACGCAACTATTCAAAGGCTGGTGAACCTAACATCTCTATGGAGATAGAGTATAATGAGGCACACGCATAAGCCTATAGTTGGGGGGGGGGGCACGGCCCCTAATGGACAGACTCAACTTATCTAGTGCATATCTGTCGAGTCAGAGATCGAATAGAGGTAGTTTTCCCGAATGTGTTTAAATAGCCAGGTTGCTAGACACCCCCCAGTGGCAAAACTTTGTGCCAAGGGAAGATAACCCTTTTCCAATCTCATCCAATCAAGGGAAGATAATCGCTACACACACATAAGAAATGTATGGTCTATATAAACAGATGGTCAATCCGATCTCACTGACAAGTTTAAGCGACAATTCTTCCAAGCCGTAGTTGTATCAGTACTATTGTACGGTTGCACCAATGGGAACCTAACGAAACGCCTAATTAATCAGCTATATGAGAGCTGCACAAGAATACTGAGTGCTATCTTAAACAATAAGTGGGAATAACACCCCACGGGAAAAGAGTTGTCTTGCTCCATATCAAACAAACCATCCATGTAAGACGAACAAGGCACGCTGGACACTGCTGGAGATGCAAGGACGAACTCATAAGGGATGTTCTTCTATGGAAGCCAGCACATGGGCACGTCAGTGAGAGCCGTCCAGCAAATACGTACATTGACCAGCTCTGAGCTGATACTGGATGCTGCACATAGGACCTCCTAAGGACAATGAATGATAGGGACGGTTGATGAGAGATTTTCGTGGATATCCGTGCTGCTAGAGTGACATGATGATTCCTCTGCAGTGAATACAATCATTAAATTCTAACTCCCCTAAATAGGGGGGTGATGCTATTTGGAATGGCACCCCATCTTGAATCTAAGCTCTTTATTTCACAGTTTCCATGGAAATAGATTGGAGGCATTACTTTTAGAACATCCCACATGGATTGAAAAGGGCTGGGACATTGTTAGGTGTATATTAGGTGTTAGTTAATGGGTGAACTAAAACTATTTCACCGTTTAGAGACTTCGAGCGGTGGTGGGTTAATTTGTATCTCATCATCAGAAAAATACAAATATGGTAAGAACAACACACTATGCTGTCAAATTGGGTTAAATTGCGGTTAACAGTGTGCTAATATAGCTACTGTCTGTTTATTCTGATGGTACAAGGTGGGCAGATTAAGAGTGCTAGGTCAAATTCAAAAAACACAATCTCTGATGTTTATAATGAAAATGAACTTTGAACTTCCGACTGCTTAACATGCTGATACAAGATTTAAGAATTGTGTAGCAGAAACCATCATCTTTCAAAGAAGAAATATGAAGCTGATCATTTAAAAAAGAAAATGGTGCAACAACAAGGTTGGGTCAATAACCCACACCACCCAGTGTGGAACGTTAGGAATTAGGAAAGTGTGGAGATATACATATGGGTGTTATTTAAGGGTGGTAAAAGGTATACAATATTCTGTATATTCTGTTTTGTAAAACACTGCTTTATAGCGTAGTCCCTGTGTGTAAACAATTTTATGTTAATATTGAAGAGTGGGACACTAAATATTTTCAAAAACCGATTAATTAATTAAATACCTTTTTCTTTTTTTTTTTTACACCAACTTAATATACCATGAATATTTTCCCCGGCAAATATTTTCGTGTTGACACAAACAAAAAATACAAATATATTAAATATCTGAACCACTTTGATAAATTTTTATTCATATTTCATTGTATAAAGATATATGATAAAAATGTTGGAATTTTTTTTAA
The DNA here is from genome assembly GCA_023376005.1 of Doryteuthis pealeii. Lineage (NCBI taxonomy): Eukaryota > Metazoa > Mollusca > Cephalopoda > Myopsida > Loliginidae > Doryteuthis > Doryteuthis pealeii. The sequence goes on along the minus strand of CM042158.1, from coordinate 80,871,927 downwards.
GAAATGAAGAATATCATTCTCCAACTGGATTATAAAAATATTATTGTTTGTACGAACTGAATTTAGAAATATATTTAATTATCTTTATTGATATGAAAACATTTGAAGAGAGACTGATATTAGAACTAAAGTAAAATAAATTGGAAAGCTTCTTACGTTTTTGGCAATCTATTCCCCAGAATCCTTTTTCACATTTTGAATCAAGACACGTTCCATGTGTTTTATTACACTTGGAATTATCTAAACAATGACATTTACTTTCACAATTAAAGCCAAACTCCCCAATTGAGCACTCTGAAAAGAAAAGAAAAAAAAAGAATCTTACCGTCAACTGAAATGACACATTATTAATTAAGAAAAGTACATTCAATGAAATCTATTGCAGTGATAACGATTATTATTTGTCTTACCCTCTTTACATCCATGCATGCTTTTCCATCCTCTTTCACAATGACACATTATATCTTTGCAACTGAAAGTGCTAGAACAATGACATCCATGTTGGCATTTTTCTCCAAAACGATTAAATGGACAATCTAAAAAGTAAATGAAAAATATAATAGACAAAATTAAAGATCACAAATTGTATTAATCAAAAATAAATCCTTTACTTTGTAAATGAATTATCAACACATAATTCACTTAATTCATTAAGAATATTTCCAATCTATTATTTAAACGAAAATAGTGCACAATATATATATATATATATATATATATATATATATATATATATATATATATATATCTTTCAGCTGTTGAGATCCCTGTTGGAAGCTTTGAGAACTTGGTATGGGACAAAAACAAATGAAGAGCCACCATTTGGAATGAAATAAAGGATTTTGAAGTGACTCGCATTGAAAAATTAAAGGAGTCAAGATCAAGGACAAAGGTCGCGTTCGACCCAACCACCAATTTTTTCCGGCACCCCTCACTCTTGCTCCACTTGTGGCCTCATCTACAAATCGCTTGCAGGACTGAAATCTCACAATCGCCATAAACATTCGAACTGATTTTGCTTTTAGACACTCATGCGTCGAAATCGACAGGAAGGTCCATCATATATATATATATATATATATATATATATATATATATATATATATACAAGAAAGAATGTGACCCGTTGGAACACCCATTGAGCCCGTGTTAGATTGTTGGAAAAATCATATGATAAAATAATTTCATTAATTTAAAGTTTTCCCAAACTGTCCAAATAAGTTATTTAAAGTGGAGTAAACATTTTCATTTGACCAAAGGAAAAAACAAGAGAAGGGTCACTTATTTGATTAATTTTTAATTACAGGTAATCAATATTTTAATCATGAATATCTATGACAATCTCTTGCTAACCTTACCCTATCATTCATTGCTCCCAGGAGATCCTCTACACAGCATCCAGTATCTGAATAGAGTTGGTTAATGTACGTCTTTGCTAAACGGTGCACACTGGGATGCCTGTGTGCTGGTTTCCATAGTAAAATGTCACAAGTTTGTCCTAAATCCTTCAGAAGTGTCCAGCATGTCTTGTTCATCTTATACGGATGGTTTGTGTGATGTGGCAAGTGGGCGTATAGCTACTTTCTCGTGGGGTGTTGTTTCCACAACTTGTTTAAAATTACATACTGCATTCTTGAGCAGTTCCCACTTAGCTCATTCTCTAGGCAATATGTTAGTGTCTAAGTGGCGCAGTCGTTCAGTAGCAATAATACAACTATGGCTAGGAAGAATTATTTTCACTTAAAGGGTGGGGGGAGTCAACGTTTGTTCATTTGAATAAAATTCCATAATTTTTAAATATCTAGAAAAACATAGTAACTACCTTCACTCAACATGAAATATTTTTAATTAAATATTTATCTAACCTATTTACAAAAAATAAAGTGTAATAATCATGTTAGATAAGACATGTTTTCCGAATTTTTATTTATTCTTCTTTTTTTAACTAAGGATTGTTCTTATTTATTTACATCAGAATATAGAAAAATTACTGAAAGCTAAATAAAAAAAGATTCGGCTTCAGCTATGATTTTTCTTATAAAAGATTGTGCTACAGCTCTTTAGGGTAATTAACCTAAACAGAAAAAACGCCTTTTGGGACGAATTTAATTGTTTAAAAGAGTATTAAGAATATTATATATGTCATTTTAAGTAGTTGGTTTTTTTTTTTACTGATGCCTATTATATTACTACTTCTCGACTAAAACAAAAATCTGACCTCAAATAATGGATTTGAATCATTTTAATTCGTTTTTAAATTGAAAATAAGTCAACATTTTGGTGCAGATAGCATAAATGCGGTCGGGCCTCCTGGTCTAAAAATAAAATAAAATAAACCAAGAAAAAAAAAACGCAAAACGGTGCCTGCTTAAAATGCAATCCGTGCTACTTATGAACTCCCTAGCTGTTTGAAGGCATTTTCCCGAAAAATTAAAGCGATATGAAAGCGATGTTTTGCACCCCCAAGTCTTTTCAGGACAAGTAAATGTAAAATTTTACCCTCCCTTTTGAAGTTGTTTTTATCGACAAATAGCTTTTTAAGTGGCTTGAAGGCATTAGTAAGCAACCTCCAAGTTTTTTTTATCGACAAGCAAATGTATACACCCCCCCCTTTTAAAAATATATTTTTATTTTTTCCTTATTTTCATTTTATCTTAATTCAAAACAACTATCACGAATTGTAAACATACGACCGAGTTTCGCAAATAAGTTGATTTGAAATAATTTTCTGATTTAGATTATTAAAAAAGGCAAGTTTACTAAACCAGACATGTTTTCCGAATTTTGATATATTCAATTTTTTTTAACAAACGATTGTTCTCATTTACAGCAGACTACGGTAGAGTATTCAGCTCGAAGCCTCACCGTTCCTGGTTCGATACTGGCCCTCACCAACTTAGCATATGAATAGCTCAGGGATCTGTATGGTAAAGTGATGAGCTGGTGGTTAGTGTGGCGCTCCACCTCTGACGCTAAGAAAACAATCTCCTTGGTCTAGCGCTAGTAAAATGGGGATAGACTCCCTCGCTGTCTGGCTGATACCGAGTTTAGGATACCCTGACGACTTTACTTTTTTTTTTAATTACTGGAAGCGAATAAAAAAAATAGCATCTGCTATAATTTTTCTTACAAAAAATTAATGAAACAATACAACTATAATTTTGAAGCATAGAATTGGATTTTTGTTTTGTATTATAAACTGTACAAAAAATAAATAAAATTAAAAAAAGAAAACGTAAATTATCTGGAAAAGGGTATTGCGTTTCTTCAATATGTCCTAAACTGATCGCGTGACGTATTTCGATCGTACAATTGCGATACCATAATTTCTTTTAATAAAATACAAAAGAATATCTAAATCTTCAGATTTTTTTTATTAATTTATGTTAGTTTAAGGCCTTGTTTTTAGTTAAAATAAAAAAAAGGATATCTAAGTATTTTAATTTTCTGAAAAAAATTATTTAGCAGATTGAAGTCATTTTTTCGACCAATTTTTTAGTGGCTTTTATGCGTTAAAAGTAAGCCATGTTTTTATCGACAAAAAAATGTAAATATTTTTGTAAATAACCCCCACCCTTATAATATTTCAAAGGAGAAGGGTTAAAATATTTACATTTACATGTAAAAAAAAAAAAAAAAAAAAAAGACCTGAGTGAGCAAAATACCGCGTAAACTTTTCGTAAAAAACACCCTAAGCGCCGATTTTTTTTCAGCAGGCACCGCATCAGATGGGGGGACTTTATTCGTAGGAGGAGTTGTTTTTATCACCGCTTAGACTTTAAAGCGGGAGACCGTGACGCAATTCTGTGAATAATATCGTATATAACCACACCAATATTTTACATCCAAAAAAAAAATTAGTGGGGGGGGGGGCAAAGTTGAATGATAAAAAAAAGAATCAGAAACTTTTGAAACGCCTACAATCCGCTAAAAAAAAGTTTCTCGGTATTCTCATTTTTTTTCGACAATCACAAATAAAAAAAAATAAAAACATTTTTTCGGTATTTTTTAAATTTTATTTTGATATATTCATTTCCAACAATCAATTACAAAAAAATAAAAATAAAATATTTAGATATATTTTTTTATCTTAACTAAAAACAAGACACCGTTATCTTGAAAAATAAGTAAAACAGTCCGTTTATTTTACAACAGGGTCTGTTTCTTTATTGACATATTTTAGCAGAATTCTGTATCCATTGTTCTTTAACTAAAAAAACAAAAACTCCTGTATATAATCTTATAAAAATCTTCTGATAGAATTATTGAGTCTCTTATCTTTACAAAAAAAAAATGAAAATGTTTTTTGTTGGTTCATTTTTTCATAATTCATAAAATAATATTGTGCGGGTAGAACCCGTAAAATATTTCCCCTAAAAAAATTTAAGAAAAACCTTTTTCGAACATATTTTCATTATGTAATTATGGAAATTTTCGTGAAAATCGGGCAATTGATGTTTTATAGATTTTTTTAGAAGCCTCTTGTCTTAGCTTGTATTGGTCTACGTTAAAATTCAATTGATTTAACCGTGCAAAAATGTAAACATTGTTTTTCGTTCATAATTTTCTTTATTTCTGTAAACTAGACTGTCTTCTCGTAGCAGTAACTTCACTATCACACCTCGTTCTTCGTGACTAGATTGCTGCCACCCTGGCAATTAAATGAGCTCCTTTTATATCGTCGGCGTAATTTGCATAGGCCACGCTCACGCCACGAACGAGACATAACGAGACCACACCTTACAAATTCGCTCGTCAACGGCGACCATGCTTCTTCAGCTAAATTCAGGCAGAACCTGACAAGCTAAGCAGATGCGTTTCGCCGGAGGTAAGTAAGCTTGTTCATTACACTCCCCCTGATCTCATGATCACACACATGGCAGTGAGGGGGCGACCGCCTTCGACGAGTACTTCTTCGGAGAGGAGGGGGCTCCTCAGGTGGCAACATTTCCGCGTCGATATCGTGCGGATCAGAGTCATTCCCGGTGTCATCACCGCTGTCGTCTGGGTCTGTCTGTGCATCTTCTGATACAGGAAGCGAGTCTTCTGACCGCCCCACGTACAGTATCGGTGTCTCCGATTCACTGCTAGAGGACATCTCTTGATGGCTTTCTTCCGAAGCAGTAGATTCTCACCGTGGGCGAAGATCCCTCACATGGCGTGGCACGCCATTGACTTGGACGGTGTGGGAGCTGATCATTCCGTCAACTCGTCCTCTACCAAATCTGGTGGTGCATCGTACGTTTGGGGGTTTGACCCAGACGAGATCACCTATCTTATACGGTTCCTTCGTATCTCTCGGAATCTCCGACACTTGGTCTATCCCCTTTATCCGCTGCTCGTAACTGTATATACCGTTGGCTGGCGCAGTTGACATTGTTATATCGTCTCTGGGTGTGACGTTGTACCAGTACACAGCCTCCTGGATGGAGCACTGCGTCCTAGCTGCTATTCTTTTAACAGTGCGGTGACACCGTTTCCGCTATCCCGTTACCCTCCGGTGTGTATGCGCCTCTGTACCGCACTCTCACTCCCCATTCGGCTGCGAAGTCCCGAAAGTCTCGACTGCAGAAAGTCGGGGCGCTGTCAGTCAGTATCTCAACGGGGGCACCGCGCTCACAAAAGACTTATTTCAGTTGTCGTATAACTGACAATGTATCCTGGCGTACTTGTAGGCGCCACACGGTGAAACGCGTTGGGCCACAATCTGTCAATGATAGGAAATGACTGCCGTCGTAGTTGGGTTACATCCATGCCCAATCGCCACCAGTTCTTATCCACCTCGAGTTTACCCTTCTTTCACTGTATTGGGGCAGGGTCCAACGCACAACACTCCTCACAGTCTCGTATGGGCGTCCTGACCATTGACTTGGCGATTGCGGGACACACTCTTCGGACGAAGTAAGTTGTGCGCCGAACGCCAGGGTGTCCGCTCTTTTTATGTATGGCGCGGATCTCCTCGTTGGTTAACTGGCCCATCAGGGTGGCGCACGTTGGTGGTTCTGCTCCTTCCTTCAGCATATTAAGCCATCTCTTTGGCACTCTAGTCTGTTATATACCTCTCTTATTCTTCTGGCCGGATCTGGTATATCTTCTAAGATCTCGTCTCGTCTTCTTATATGGGGATTCCGAGTCTGGTTCTGTTGGGGACCATTTCTTATCAGAAGCCTTGTGCTACTGTTAGCTTTTAGTAATAACAACAAGACTTCGATTTACAGTGATGTTACTTTATTCATGAACCCCAGACCAGACAATCATGCAGTGAGCTCACATCTTCCTAGCTTCGCTTCTAAGTTCTAACTGCAACTCTCCAACTGACTAACTGAGTTGCTTACACCTTAAACCGGAAGGGCTTCTATTGACTTCCGTTCTCACGTTCCATCCCCAGAACGCAAGGTGAGAGTGAGGTCAAGCATTGTCACTCACTCTCAAGGCCATCAGCTGTACTGATCGCCATAAGGATTTCTATACTACCTTAAAAAGTAATAGGGATCCAATTAATATGTAACCGTATTCTGGTACTTTCTAAATTACTTCGAATTCTATTCTCTCTTTCTGTGCGGTTGTCTGGTTCCCACCATGCATACATCAATTTTACATTTATAACAAGTTTTCAACAAAACAAAAAAACACTGCAGGGCCATTTACAATCTCTTGACAAAATCAAAACACAACTGGACCAACGTCTTGGTCCCAAAATCCTGGTCACAAACCAACGTGACCCTGGTCACTCCAGCAATACATTCGCCTGGATTCCAATGACCAATTCACCAGTTTTCCGCTCCACAGGTCACTTACCTGGAGACTGGGAAGGCAATTTACATCAAAATTACAATGATACCGAAAAAAGATTCAAAATCATTGCACACATGGTCCTACAATACATTAAAAATCACATGCATGGAGAAAACAACAACAACTTTATCGCGCAACAATAAAAAAAATCTACAACGGCTATGCGTTACTCATAATTTCTTAATATAGCATACACGACACAACACACCAATACCATTAAGTATTTTAAATTTTCTCCACAATAAATATATTACTGTGCCAAATAGTTTCACTTTGAGGGAAAACCGTTTTATCCTGATTCCACACTCGGTCACTGCCAGTGGCTTACAAATTCTCCAGGAACCCTCCAACACAAAAAGTAGGTACTTGTCTGTTCTTAACATCTAATTGTTCACTGACCTTGCTATCCGCATCCATACTCGAGACATCTCTCTCAGCCAAAACGTTCTGGAGACCATTCCAAAATCATAATTCCCCCCCAAAATTCAATCCACATAAAACAGGGGCGGCCTCTTCGCCTTTCTTCTTATTCTGCTCTCCAGAACCCCTAACATTCCGAAACTGTCGGAATAATAAAACCCCAAAAGCGCGGAACAACCTTCCGAAACTACGGTAACCACATGGGACGCTCATCAGGGAATCTCAATACGTGGAATGGTGGGCCCTCGATAGACCACTTTCATTACCATATCTCCACCGATTCCCAAAACACCGGAAAAAATTTCTCCAAATAGTCAGGCATGAGTCCAGAACTCGATCCATACTACAGCAAGGTCACAAATTTCACAAACAAAATTTTTAAACTATCAATAAAAATTTGGCAATCATAAATCTCACTAAAATCAACTTTTTAACTATGTCAAACTTTCGGAAAAAATTCAAAAACCGAATTATCACTGACAAAAAATGCAAAGTACAAAGTCAATTATTAATTTCCTTCTTTTAAAATATTGTCAATCAGCCTCCAAGGCTTTTCTCGCGAAATCAATGCAAAGTTGTTTTTTTTTTTTTTTCAAAAATCACCAGTGTCAAAATCCACAATTCATCAATATTAAAATTACTAAGTTACTTTTTTTCAACAATCTCTGATTAAATTTAAATCTGTCTTATTTTTTCTAAAAATTTTAACATTCAAAATGGCCGACATGGTAGGAAAATTACCCGCTTGACTCAAAAAAACATTAATTTCAAAGATGGTGGCTATGTCTACGTGACTGGTTATTCAAAAAAAACTTTCCATTCATCCTTCAGCCAATGAGAGACAAGGAGGGGGGTAGGTTGGTCCTTCTCTCAGAATCAACCCCAAAAGATTTTACAATTAGATTCGCCATTTTACTTTTTCAAAATTCAAATAATTTACCAGTTTCTTAAAATTATCCCATTAATCAGGGTAACAAACCTTATTCCTTCCAAAATTCAAACTAAAAAAACAGGCACTTGCTCTTTCTGGAGTTTATTCAATTATCCGTTTATCTACGAAAAATCCTAATCTCTCAAATAACAATTTATGTCTTCACCCTACAACCGGCGTTAAATCAAAGACATCAATCAAAGATCAAAAATTGAAGAAGTCGACCACAATCGCATTCCCAGAAAATCCCAAACATGATCCAAAAACATACAACTTAGGCGAAACTCCAACAATTGACCCAAAATCAGACCTTCAATCCGAATGAAAAACAGCATTGTGATTTAACATAAAAAAAAATTACATTCTCAATTAAAAGTTTCAAAATTACTTCTTTAAAAATTAACTTTTTCCCTGCACGGGTAAAAACTCACTAGAATTATAAAATTATTTAAATCCATCATAACATTATGAGTATAAATGCATGTAAACATCATCATCACATCACAATGAATAATCTCAAAAAAATACAGCTTCAATCGAAAAACAAAAAAAAATCAAAAAGAAAAAAATTCCAAAATGGCGGCTGAAATTTTTCTTCTAAAATTCACCACGTGTTCTACCGGTCAAAAAAAAAATCTTCCCTAGGGGGTGTATTGGTTGGTCATTGTACATGGATTCTTCTACAATTACTGCTGGCTTGTATGCAACAATTACCCTCGGGGGGGGAGGCACATATATCCCTAGTCTTTCTCTCTCTCTTTTTTCTCGTGCCATATACTTCAGCATCTCTCACTCTCTCTCTCTCTTGGATAGGGAATGTATTCTCTCAGTGTCATTCTCTCTCTTTTTTTTTCTCGATAGCATACACTCTCTTTTTTTCTATCTTCAAAACAATTCAAAACTATGGCAAATGACCTTCAACAAATTCAATCATACACAAAAAAAATTTTTTCTCTTTCTCTCTGTCTTCCCTCAAAAAATTTCAACTTATACATATCAAAACTTGACCCTTTTTCTTTTCATAGCATACAAACTGTCTCTCTTTTTTCTTAAAACAATGTCTCTCTTTTTTTTCTTCTTTCAGTCAAGTCTTTGAGTTGGATTTCTTTTTTTTCTTTCTTAAAGTACTTAAAACAATGTCCCTTTTGTCTTCTTTTTTTTTCTTTTCAGCATTCTATCTTAACTAACACCAATCTACACAACCTTAAGAAAGCCCATATAGAACTAACCAAAATATACAAAAAAGAACAAATAGAATATATCCAAGCACAAATAAGTAATATCAGACAATCAGTGGAAGACAGACAATCGAGATTAGCCTGGCAAACAGTGAACGAAAATTAGCGGTAGGAAAGGTACCTCTAGATCAAAGCTAAAGGCGACCAGCCAAAAAGATAGACTTCAGAAATGGAAAGACCACTTCCAGAAACTTCTGGGGAACCCACCTAAAATCATAGAAAATAACATCCAAAAAATCATAGATAGACAATTAATATCAAACTAGGGGATTTTTCAACAGAAGAACTCAACGAAGTCCTAAAAAACTAAAATGCAGAAAAGCTGCAGGACTTGACGAAATACCCCCCGATGTATGGAAGTCAGGTAAGTTCAATGACATACTTCTTAGGCTATGCAACGCAGTATATAGGCAAAACAGAATAGATAAATGGACGAAAGGATGCATTGTCCATTCCCAAAAAGGAGACCTAAGAATAGCTAAAAACTACAGAGGCATAACCCTTACTGCCATTGCAGCTAAGATATATAATGCCCTTCTTCTTAATCGAATCCGACCCGAGATAGAGAAAGTCCTCAGGAAAAACCAAAATGGCTTCCGCAGAAATAGGTCCACAACTCTCAAATCCTGACTGTACGACGCATCATAGAAGGGGTTCGAGCAAAGAATTTGGAGCAACATTACTATTCGTAGATTTCTCCAAAGCATTTTATTCTATACATAGACGAAAATGAAAGAATATCCCAATGATTTTTGGATATTCCTAATGTAGATTTGCCTTTGAAAGTTTTAGATGTTATGATATCTTTCTCAAAGAGATCAAGTCACGATTATAATGACACTCTTTTATAGCATGGAACACGTTCTATATCGTCTTAATATTGCAAATGGCGACTTTTGCGTCCTGTTGCGCAAAACAATGCAGTTTATATATTACTTACGCATAGTATATCTATTTCCATTATACTGTGAAAGTCTCGTTATATTCGACTGGTAGGTTTTAGGGGGAAAATGAAAAAATGCCACATCGTTAATAATTGAAACGCAGTGTATTTCTAAATTCAGTTGATACAACCATTAAATATTTTACTTGTGAACCCTTTTAAATTAGACGTTATTGCCAATATTGAAAATATTACCCAAAAGTATTTCTGCTCTCTTGATCTCTGTTTCTTTCTGTTTTGAAGATGTGTTTTCTGTATTCTTTATAGATGCAACCGAAATTTAGATGTTTATCATTTCCATCTTTCTAAGTTTCATTGAAAAGAAAACACATCATATAGTTTGTGATCTTTATTTTTTTAAAGAAGAAGAAGAAGAAGAAGAAGAAGAAAAAATGATGAAAACAGGAAAAAATATTTTTCTTTAATTTGAAATCAATATAAATGTTGAAATACGCGAGAGAATCTTTTTCTTTAAATTTCAATAAATAGGAATGTTCAATACAGAGGAGATTTTTCTTTCTTGAAATTTCGACAAAATAGAAATGTTGAAATACGCGAGAAAATTTTTGTTCATTAAATTTCCAATCATTTTACTTTTGAATTGTATTCAATAAAAATGTTGAAATACAGAAAAGTAATATTTTCTTTAACTTTTAATCAATAGAAACGTTGAATAAATGAGAGATTTTTTCTTTTTAATTTCAACCAATACAAATATATTAATGAAAATATTTAAAATTTAGAATTTGAAAAAAAGGGAAAGTCATTGGTTGAATTCGTAAGAATCTTTTCTTTATATTTTAATCAAGAGAAATATTGAACACAGGAGAGAATAAAAAAATCAGTCAATAGAAATGTTGAAATAAAGGATAAGTTTTAGTATTATTTGTCTTAATCGGACTATTGTCCTCATCTTCATTGTTATCTGTACAACATTTTAGTCGAGTGCCCCTCGACCTTCTTCAGGTATTTTCTGTCATAATCGGGACCTTTTTGTCGTAATCGGGAGCCATCACGGAACTTTGAACCTAAGCTTTTATTCTATGTTACGTGACGCGTGACGCAACTCGAAGAAAATAATCAATCCATTAATACTTTTTCTCGTTTTTGCATTTCTTCGAGTTGCGTCACGCGTCATGACATCTTCGCATGTGTGGATCGCGACTGCCTTTCAAAAATAAATCGCTGATCAAATACAGTTACATAAAACTAAAAAGATTTTCATCTCCTGTCACATATTAAAACATCCATCATTTTCTTAACCCCAGATACATCCTAATGAAGTTCAATGTAAACGAAATGTTTAAACATCGATAATTAAATCATCCCATTTTCGGAACACTTATTTTTCAAAATTTTCTTTATATATAATATATATATATATATATATATATATATATATATATATATGTGTGTGTTGTGGATATGTGGATATATATATATATATATATATGTGTGTGTGTGTGTGTGTGTGTGGATATGTGATATGTGGAGCGCATATATGTATATATGTGTATATGTGTGCATTTATATATTATATATATATGTATATATATATAATATGTGTGTGTGTGTATGTTGCTGACGTGTATGCATGCGACTGTGCGTGTGTGCGCACACGCGTGTACGTGTGTATGCGTACGTGTGTGTGTGTATGTGTGTACGTTCACGTATGGTCGTGTACGTGCGCGCGTATGTGCATATGTTGTGTGGGTGCGTGCACGTATGGGCGTGTGCTTGCACGCGTATATGCGTGCATGTATGTGCATGCATGCATGTGTCTTTGTACGCATATGTGTGTTTGTGGGTGTATGTACGCATGCATATATGTATGCATGTATATGTATGTATGTTTGTGCGTGTGTGTGTGCGTGTATGTGTACGCGTATGATTGTGTGCGTATATACGTGTGTGTCTGTGTGTGCATGTGTGCGTATGTGCGTATGTATGTGCACGTGGGCCCATAGTAGTATGCGTATGCGCCTCAGTATGTATATGTAAGGCTTACGCAGCACATATATGACATGTGTGTGCATATCGGTATGTATGAATATTGTTTTGTATGCATGTCTATGTCGTCGTGTATGTGTAACCGCGTGCAACAACGTCCGGTTGACACCGCAACACATCGTATTAGCCAACACCCCCGTTTCATAACCTCCACCCGCCCATAATATACAACATTTGCAACCTTAAAGTTAATATTATTCAGCCACACTCCTCAATTAACACGACCCGACTATATACAATATACATAACCCACACATCCGATAGGAAAGAAAACATACACACACACATACATGCACAAACACAAACGCTCGCACGTAAGCGCTGTTAAAATACCACACACTCACATATCAACGTAATATGTCTGTGACCAGTTACTACGCGTACACAACATTTATGCTGCCCATAAACACTCTCATACATTCAATTCACCTTCACATACATACACACATCATTTTATCCAATCATACGCATCCCGTGTCTATTGAATTTTTTGAAAATTTTTGTAATTTTTTCGATTTCCTTACATTTGAAACATCTTCACCTGATGATTGCATCGCATGATACCAATATGGTTGTGAATGTCCTTTGTCACCTAATAAATAGATATGTAAAACCTTTATATATTATCTTATTATATTATATAACAGCTCTATGTTATATTGAGCACTTTACCAATAATACTGCCTTGGTACGCCATTCCAGCAAAAGCTGAAACAGTGACCATCTCACACTATATATATATATATATATATATATATATATATATATATATATATAAGGGTTTACTTGGTTTGAATATTATCAATCCGTAGTCACATTTTCCTTCCGTTTTTAGGAGAAAATAAAATAAATTGTTCTTTCTTTTTTCTTTTTTCTTTTTATAACTTGTCCCATTTACTCGTTTTAATCGATTATCCTCGATATTTAGCTCTGTTGAGCGAGGATCGAAACTAGTTAGCTAGCTACACATTTTTCACCTTTACCCCTACTTCTATTGTAAATATATAATTTTTTTCAATAATGAATCTATTAGTGGGTCTTTTTTAAAGCTCTAATAAAATTTTGTACACCTAAAATAAATATATATATATATATATATTATATATAATATATTATATATATATATATATATATATATATATATATATATATATGGGCATTTAATTAAATATATCCATCCCCAATTAATCCTAAAATATATATTATGTCCCCACATTAATCGTCCAAGTAAATTAACGGATATATATAGCTCTCGCTAGATGATTGGGATTGAAAAAAGAGTCGGATCTGCCAAAATATCGTCCGCTTTTCATTTTAAAAACGAATTAAAAATTCATTAAACCGATTATTTAAGGTCAAATTTTTGTCTAAGTCGAAAAAGTAACATAATGAGCATCAGCAAAAAGCAAAATAATTACACATGTAATTTATTTTTTTTATACATTTAAAACAATTTTTTCGGTCAATTTCGATCAAGATGCCTGCCAAGATTGCATCCCCTCATTTTGGAGGCGTTAAAATATCTAAGGGGTTATATACCGTGCTATTCGCCAAATTGCGCCCCGGCCTTAAAAAATGGCATGCGGTGATAGACGAAAAACAACCCCACCGTTATCTTGAAAATAAGTAAAACAGTCAGTTTTTTTTTACAACAGCGACAGTTCCTTTATTGATAGTTTAGCAGAAATCAGTATTTATGGTTCTTTAACTAAAAAAAAAATCTCCTGAATAGAAACTTATAATAATCTTCTGATATAATTATTCAGACCCCTATCTTTATAGAATAAAAAGTAAAAATCGTTTTTCGTGGGTTCATTTTTTAACATTTCATAAAATGAGGGGTAGACCTCGTAAGAAAACTGTTCACAATGTTTAGTTGTCTATCATCGACCCTACCATCACATTTAAACGAGTTTGTGGTTGACTGCAATACGGTATTCGCAATTGTACAATGTAAATTAAAAAATAATATTTTGTAGCAGCTAAATTTACATTGTACAATAGGTACCACAAATTTGCCCTCTGAAACTCCCCCCCCCCCTATATTCAACACAAGGAAACTTGTATAAAAGTTAATATTATCTTGAAAATTCTTGTCCTTCGAAAGACGGGACATTTTTAGTTTTAATCCTGATAATTTTTTTAATGTCTATGTAATGAACAAGCTTACTTCCTCCGGCGAAACGCATCTGCTTAGCTTGTCAGGTTCTGTCTGAATTTAGCGGAAGAAGCATGGTCGCCGTTGACGAGCGAATTTGTAAGGTGTGGTCTCGTTATGTCTCGTTCGTGGCGTGAGCGTGGCCTATGCAAATTACGCCGACGATATAAAAGGAGCTCATTTATTTGCCAGGGCGGCAGCAATCTAGTCACGAAGAACGAGGTGTGATAGTGAAGTTACTGCTACGAGAAGACACAAGCTATTTTCGGCTACTACTCCATGATGAACGGTTCGATGTGAAATTGATACCCGAGTTTGATGGATCCCCTATCTCTCGTCTAGTTGAATGGTTTGAAAAAGCGGAGCGCTTTGCAGGCTGTCCAAGATAAAGCGCCAGCAGAAGTTATCCCGTTGAGATTGACGGAGGTGCTTACACAGTATACCAACAACTCAAGGATGATGCGGACTTAGACGAGATAAAACATGCTCTGTACACAGCATTCGGCATGGATGAATCTTTTGCTTGGAAGCAATTCATTGGACGACGTCTCAGCCCAGGTGAAACTGTTGACGTGTACCTGGCTGATTTACAGAGGCTGTCGGTAGCATTTGGAGGCGTAAGCGACCGAGTACTTGGATGTGCATTCATGAAGGACTGCCTGAGGACGTCAGCCGGCTCATGCGAGCATCATCAAAACCGGGAGAGATGGGTATTGACCAGCAGCTTGCCAGGGCCCGTGCCATTGTAAAGGAGGCTGAACACGCTGTAGCAGCTGCAAGGGTAGAGCAAACGCCATCTAAATCGGAAGGTGCTGCTGATGATTTCCGTGTCTAAAGTGCTACAAGTGTGGGGTCCTAATCACTTCTCCCGGGAGTGCCGGAGTCGGAAGTAATGCAGGGGTACAAGTCGGAACAAACCGCGTGCTACCGCTGCAACAAACTGGGACACATTGCACGCAATTGTCCGGGAAACGGGTCTGGGACAAGGTACTGTCGCCACCCTTGTTCCCTTCCAGTCAGTGAATGCGGCTTTGCCAGTGGTCAGCATACGTGTAGATGGCATACGGTGTTCGGCTCTAGTAGGATACGGGATATTCCCGCACTATAATTAGTGCAAATCGCTGTCGGGCCTGGACTAGGCGACATATGGTGATTAGGACAATCGACGGACGCCCCAGGCGGAAAAGGGTGACTGTGCTGAGGCTGATGCTCTGGTAGTGCACGACAAGCCTCTTGATACGATCTGCTACTCGGAATCGACGCTATACGTGCACTAGGTGGTATGGAGATCGGGCCTACTGGAGAAGTGCGGCTCGGGGGTAAACGCGAATCGTGTGCAGCTATCACGATCGATGAACAGGATTTTTTTGCTTATTTTGACCACAAGAAGAAGGCTTGGACAGCGAGGTGGAAGTGGACAGGGAACGAGGCACCAGATTGACTGCATAACACCATTGATCCCATTGATGGCCGTCACGCAACCCACCAAGGCTAAGGTACGGCCAGTGATGGATTATAGAGAGGTGACAGATATGTGGACGCCGTCACCGCAAACGCGGATGTGTGTGCCGAAAAAATGAGGGAATGGCGACGGCAGGGAGCCAATGTGGCATTGCTTGATTACGGAAGGTGTATCTTCAAATAGGATGATGAATCGCTGTGGCCATTTCAATCAGTCATCGTCAAAGGAAGGAGGTACTGCTTGATGCGTCTTGGGTTTTGTCTTAATATGGCGCCCCTAATTATGAAAGCCATTGTCAAGACAGTGTTGGAGCAAGATGAGCTGATGATGAGAACTACGTCCGCGTATGTTGATGACATATACATTAACGAGGACATACTGTCAGCTGACGAAGTCAAGAGCAGGCTGGAAACCTTCGGTCTGGCTAGCAAGGACCCTGCTCGATTGAAAGATGGAACCGTCGTATTGGGACTTAAGGTCTGGTGGAGCAAGACACACTGAAGTGGAAGCGTGGGAGCGTAATTCCAGAACCCCCTGTTCCACTGACGCGACGCTCAGTATTTTCAACGTGCGGGAAGCTGGTGGGACATTTTCCTTGTGCGGGTGGCTCCGTGCAGCCACAGGAACGATAAAGAGACGGGCGAGTATGGTGACACATGGATGGACAGACGCTGTGAAGGATGCCCCTCTCAAGACCATGATGGTTAAAGTACTGACCAGAGTACACCAAGACGACCCCGCCCGAGGGAATTGGTGCGTGGCACGGAATGAAATAAACGTGTGGGTGATGCAAGCTCCCTGGCGATGGGCGTGGTGCTAGAAAGCCGTGGTACTATTTTAGAAGATGCATGCTGGCTTCGACCGACGGACGATGTTCAGCATATTAACCTGGCAGAATTGGATGCCATGCTGAAAGGTGTTAACTCGCATTACAGTGGCAAGCCAAGGTGGTGCACCTGTACACAGATTCGTTGTGTGTATAACACTGGCTGACGAACACCCTGACAGGTAAAACCAGAGTGAGGACAAAAGTCGCTAGTGTGATGCTCGTGCGCAGACGATTGTCGACGCTCCAGAAAATAATTGAGGAGTACGGTCTGGTAGCCGACGTCAAACTGACCACATCGGAGAGAAATCTGGCTGACAAGTTGACTATGTACATATTAATTGGATCCCTATTACTTTTTAAGGTAGTATAGAAATCCTATGGCGATCAGTACAGCTGATGGCCTTGAGAGTGAGTGACAATGCTTGACCTCACTCTCACCTTGCGTTCTGGGATGGAACGTGAGAACGGAAGTCAATAGAAGCCCTTCCGGTTTAAGGTGTAAGCAACTCAGTTAGTCAGTTGGAGAGTTGCAGTTAGAACTTAGAAGCGAAGCTAGAAGATGTGAGCTCACTGCATGATTGTCTGGTCTGGGGTTCATGAATAAAGTAACATCACTGTAAATCGAAGTCTTGTTGTTATTACTAAAAGCTAACAGTAGCACAAGGCTTCTGATAAGAAATGGTCCCCAACAGAACCAGACTCGGAATCCCCATATAAGAAGACCAGACGAGATCTTAGAAGATATACCAGATCCGGCCAGAAGAATAAGAGAGGTATATAACATAATAGATATTTGGTGCCTTAAACCAGCCTCGCCATCATGGCGTGGTCAGATTCGAACCTGGACAACGTGCCACTAGACAAAGAAGAAGAAAAGAACAGGAAGAAGAAAAAGAAGAAAACGTGACCGGTAGATAACGTCAAATGTAAAGAAAAAATAGAAACTTCGGTAACGTAAGAAAGAGGAAGGAAAAAGGGACAACGAAAAGAACTGTGAAAAAAAAAAGAGAGAAGAAAAAAAAACATGATAGAATTTTTAAAATGTAAGTACGATCATGCACGCACACACATTGTTTTTAGAAACAGACTATAGAAAAAGACAATAGAAAAAAAAGAGTGAACTAATATTCAAAGATCTATCTAAATTTGTCACAAAAAAAAAAATTGAAGTTAAAATCATCATCATGTCGCGCAGGCAGCACGGATATCCAAGACAATCTCTCGCCAACCTTCCCTATCATTCATCGCCACAGGGAGTTCTTCTTCGCTGCAGCCAGCATCTTTACATAGCTGGTCCATATAGGTCCTGCTGGGCGGCCCACACTGGCATGTCCATGTGTTGGCTTCCACAGGAGAACATCACTTATGAGTTCATCCTTGCTTCTCCAGCAGTGCCCTGCATACCTAGTCCGTCTCACTCGGATAGTCTGTGAGATAGGGGGCAGGTGACCATACAGCTGCTCCCTTGTGGGATGCGTGTTCCACGACTTGTTCAGAACTGCTCGCAGCATTCTTGTGCAGCTCCCATCTAGCTTATTCTCGAGGCGCCTCGTTAGGGTCCAGGTAGTGCAGCCATATAGCAGTACTGATATGACTACAGCCTGGAAGAGATGTCGCTTTAGCTTGTCAGTGAGATCAGACTTCCATATGACAGACAATTTGTTTGTGGCCATCCATGCCTTTCCTATTCGTGTGTTAATATCGTTATCTGTGGATGAGATATTACTACCCAGGTACGTGAATTGTTCTACTGGCTTAAGGGGCTTACCGTCTAACGTGGAGATGTCTCCTTTCTTTCTGAAGCTCATGAACTCTGTTTTGGCAGCGTTTACATGCAGGCCGATGCTTTTGCTGCCTCCTCCAGGCTATGCAGTAGTGTCTCAGCCTGTGCCGGTGTATCTGCAAGAAGTGCGAGGTCATCAGCATAGTCTGCATCTGTGACTGTTTGTGCAGATATCTCCTGCTTCTTGCCTTTCTTAGTGTAAAACCTTTTTCTTTTATGGTATCTAAAGATGTTCGGAGTACATAGTCTAGGCATATTATAAATATATATGGTGCCAATGTATCACCTTGTAGGACTCCGGCGACGATGTCAAAGAAAT
The DNA here is from genome assembly GCA_023376005.1 of Doryteuthis pealeii. Classification (NCBI taxonomy): domain Eukaryota; kingdom Metazoa; phylum Mollusca; class Cephalopoda; order Myopsida; family Loliginidae; genus Doryteuthis; species Doryteuthis pealeii. The sequence continues at coordinate 80,853,039 of CM042158.1, read as the reverse complement.
CCGTATCGCCATCAGGTGAGCGTACCATTGCTTTAGTATCTTTGTAGAGCATCATTATAGCGTCAGTAGTTTCTTTGGGGAGACCATATGCCAGTAGTATTGTTC
>CM042158.1:80835777-80852924 GCA_023376005.1 Doryteuthis pealeii | reverse complement strand
GAACAACTCCCAGCAAATACAAAATAACCCACACCTGCTCTTTTCCACAATGACCGCAATGCCTTTGGCCCTCTCTCTTGTCTGCATACAATGCTTCCAATTCACTGGATTGGCACTAAGCTATTTGTACAATTTTTGTGCCATCCTTTGGGCTTCAAAGCAAGAGCACTGTCCAGCAGAGATCCGTTTGTGCTAAGAGAGCATTTGATCCTTAGTGAAGAAACCTTTGGTTGCTCTTGGTATCTCTTAATATTGGGTATGATCCTTTCGTTGTTCCTTGTATTCCTCAGTTTTTGAGTCTGCTTGTTCAATGTTGAATAAATGAACGTCTGTCAGTTATCAGTGATTAAATAGTTAACTAACCACGTATCCGGGCTTTTGAATGGCTGAGGTTTAACCATGTGATATCGCAAGTCTATAAATTTAAATGATGAATTGCAGCATGGTTAATATTAAAAATAATTCCAACTCATGAAGAGCTTCACATGAATTAATAAGCCAATTATACTTCTACTACTGGACCTCTCTCAGTTCCAAACCTGATATGCCTAACGTTGCTAATTTCGTCATCCCTACCAGCTAACTTACAAGAGACTCTATTTAATTTGTATATTCTTGATAAGGCTCAAGCGGACTTATGGAGTTCACAAAATCTCCATATTGAGCATATAACAGCTTGGTAATTTATGAGGAAGTGCGTCCCGGTTCTCCTGCCTCAGAAATTGCTTCCCGGTGACTATTTAAAATAACGTCCCCAGCTATGCGTCTCGGTGTGTTACTTGAAAGAAAACAACCAAAACTAAGGGCGTTAAATGTATTTTAGAGGGGGGGGCTTCTCTTTTTGTTGTAATTCTTATTATTATCGTAATTTGTTTAGAAAGTTATTTATAGAAATTTGTCGTATTCTTGTTTAGATATGAAGATGGTATACTATCTATCTAGTCTACCTCAATTTGTTCTTTTACTTTGTTTATATATATCTATCTCCATCTCCCATTTGTTCAAATAAAAAAAGAGAAGCCCCCCCCCCCTCTAAAATACATTTAACGCCCTAAGTTGTTGTTTTCTTTCAAGTAACACTGCCGAGACGACATAAGCTGCGGATGTTATTTTAATAGTCACCGGGTAGCAATTTCTGAGGCAGAAACACGGGACGTACTTCCTCATAAATTACCAACAGCTTTAATAGTTCCTTAATGGAGATGTTTGGATACTCCCCAATATATATCTGATCCAGTTGAACACAGTACCTTATAAAAAACTATAGACCTGATTAATGATATCTGGGATCTGTTAATTATCGATTTGCTCTTTCTTTCAATGCGCCTAGTCAGGATTTCCAATGGCCAGTCTTCCATTAAATTCAGGATCTTCAATCCACTCATTGTGTTTGTGTCTGCCATTTTAGCTAATTAAAGGAAATAACAAAAGTAACAGATTGAGGTATTTGTATAACATTTTTTTTAAAAACAGACCAACTATTTGTGCAAATAATATCTGATAGTCACTTGATGTTAGCTCCAGTGTTTCTCAAGGATGGTTTATGGTCTTCCTACTTTTATAGTACAGATGTGCCGTGGGATCTTCAGGATTGGATCCTGGTCACTGCACCAAATTTGATCTGATCACATGTGTTTCCAAACTTATTATTCATCAATGCTTCTGCGCCCATGCTGTGTTTTCTTTAGATCCGCAGAACGAATTCAACACAAATTGGTCAGAGAATCTTTGTGACAGGTTAAGAGGTTAGAAGAAATGAGCTGCTGCAGGTGTTGGCATTGTGTTTTTCAGTGCCAGAGGTGGTCTGAACTGCATAATTTTGTTGGTGTCTTTCTAAGTGGCAAGGTCTGTCTATCAAGTGTATAGTGGCATAGTATTTCTTCTAACAGCAAATATTTCTTCAATCAATAATTTGAAGTGTCATCTTTTTCTGGATCTCCCATCTCTGTGTTTTAACAGCCTCAGAATCCATATTTTATAGAAGTAAAGTGTAAACCAAAATCTTTGATTGGTTTGCTAGATGGATCATGTGATACCCAATTTCATTGACCAGCCAATGAGAACCTAGCTTTCACAAGAGGGTGGATGGTTGAAATTTCTCATTCATATTGAGAGGAGGAACAACCTTAAGTATATTCATTTGGCTGTTGACATTTTATGTCAACTGGTGTTATTTTCTGGATTCAGAAAAAGGTTATGTTGAACTTCCTTGTCCCAAATCATACCTGGGACTTTTGAAAGTTTTAAATAAACTTATCCATTTAGGAACTGCAGTGACATTTGGTTGAATTTGTATACTCAGAAGAATTTACCTTTATCAATATTTGGATTATATGCTTTTATTTGAATGAAATTACTTCTTATTAGAAAAAGAAAAATTAATTTTCCTTTTCATAAATTAGATTTAAATGCCAGCAGAAAATCATTGTTGTGTCACACTCACAGCCTTATCTCCAATAGAAATGATAAAGAAACCCTGAAAAACATCCTTCTTTCCATGTTTATTGTTATCATCAACACAACAATATTTTCATATAGAAATGATGAAAGAAATGCTGAAAAACATCCTTCTTTCCATGTTTTATGTATAGAAGGATGAAATGTTATTTGTCCAAAATCTTTTTAAAATTTTCTTTTTTCAGTTGAAAGTATTCATTAAAGAGCAGCTTTTTTCATCTCAATCTGTGATTTTTTGAAGAAAAAAGTTAGGTTGGAACTTCCTAGCCGCAAATAACATCTGGTAAATTTTTAGTTTTAATAAACTTATCAATTTAGCAGCTGCAGTGACATTTCATTGAATTGTAAACTCAGAAGAATAACCATTAATCATATATTTTGGTTTCAATATGTTTAATAGTTGAAAGTATTCATTAAGGAATGGCTTTTTTCATCTCAAGAGTGTTTTACAGTATTTGCAATTTTCAATCCAAACTGTTCAAGGCACATATTCATTGTTAGGCCAAACATCCTTGGAACACATGTCATACTGATGAGAGTAAATTTCAGCCATTGCTTGATTATTTTTTACGGACTAATTAAATGCCAAATTCTTTAAAAATCATAAATACATTTACCACCAAATAAGTCTATTGGGTTCAAAGTTATAAAATGTTAATTAATGTTGAACAAACACTCCGACCAAGAGTGTTAAATATAACAATGGACTTTAATACAAGGACAGTGCGGGGAGAGAAGCATTTAAGACATGAAATACATATACAGGAAAGATACATAAGTAGATAATATACGTAATAAAAAGGGATAAGATACAAAAGTTATGGAGAAGTCTGTCTGTGTGTGTGTTGGGCGAAAACCCCACAGAAGTAGAGTGTAGACAAACTGTCCTAACCTATAGTTGTCAAGTCCGGAGAAGAAAGAGAGTTCAATCTGGCGCTTGCCTTTCTTAAATAGGCAAGACGCCTGGGTGAGGAAAAAACAGAAACACAAGGGAAGACAACTCTTCCAGCCAAAAGGGCAGATAATCCACAAGTGTAACTTTCAGTCATTTGCTTCAGTATTTTTTATCAAATAATTAAATTTCAAAATATTGAAATGTAATTCGTACATTCACCATCCAGATTAGGTGGACTTTTAGTCATTTTCTGATTTATCATATAATAATTAATAATAATAATAAATAATAATAATAATCTTTTCAGCTATTAATTAGGTCTGAGACCTGTCAGCTGAATCCTCTATAAAGATTCATTCTTAAATCCACAGAATATTTAATGTCATTCCACAGATTATCTAACTTTGTCTTGAAGAGTAGTTTAGAATGGGCATTCACTACTGATGAAGGTAGTTTATTCATGTATTCACCACTCTTAGCAAAATAATTTTGTCTTGTATTTGCTTTACAAGATTTTTAAGGAGTTCTAATTTATGTTCCCTTGTATAGGTATTTGAGCAATGTTTAGTAGGTCAGAGTTCGTTGAAGAATAAAAACCATGCGTGTATTTGTAGGCTTCAAATCATATCCCCTCTCATTACGTCGGAAAACCAGATCTTGGTAGGTCAATGTTCCTAAGTTCTTTCTTCATATGATTATAATTAAATACCAGATTATATATAGATGTAATATAAATCCTAAATTCTATAGAAATTAATACTTTACATTCACCATTCATAAGGGTAACTTTTAGGCATTTTCCTTGTTTTTAATATTAAATAAAATTAATTCTCAAATATATTTGAAATCCCAAATGCTATTATAAATGTAAATACTTATATTCACCATTGATATAAAGAGTAACTTTCTGTCATTTTCTTAATTTCTTTTTTTTTTACTTGATAGAAATTCAAAATTCTATAGAAAAGTAATGAATCATCCAAGATTACAGTAACTTTCAATCAATTGCTTCATATATTTACTATATAATTAAAGCCCAATGGTTTATTCCTATAACTCAAACAAAAGGGAACCACTCTGATTGATTGATAAATTATTTATTTATTTTCCCAATAAACTAACTCTAAACCCTAACCCTATCCCTAACCCAAAACCCTAAACCTAACCGCCTTCTTTGTTCCTAGTAGATCAAATAAATAAATAAATATTTATCAGTCAATCAGAGTGGTTCCCCTTTTTTATGTTGGAGTTATAGGAAATAACCGCCCAAATTATATAGAATATACTCCATCCAGATAAGAGTAACTTTTAGTCATTTGATGGATTTATCTTGAATAATTAAATCCCAAATTATAATAGAGATGTAACACATACATTCCCAATCCCAATTAGTGAGTTTCAATCATTTCTTCATCGCATTTTGCTCAATAATTAAATCCAAAACCTATAAAATGTAATTAAACTACCAAATTTATATAGAAATACTTACATTTACCATCCAGATAGGAGTAAATGTCATGTTATATTTCATATATTTTACTGAATAATTAAATCCTAAATAATATATAGATGTAATATAAGTACCAAAATTATATAAAAATGTAATATATACATTCCCCACCAAGATAAGAGTAACTTTCAGTCATTTGTTTCATTTTTTTCTTTTACTGAATAATTAAATTGCAAGTTATATAGAAATGAGAAATATAAATCCCAAATTATATATTGAATGTAATAGCCTACATTCCCCATCCAGATATTGCATCACTTTTTTTACGCTTAATGAAATCCCAAAATTATATAGAAACGTAATAAAATCCAAATTATATAGGACTGGTAGTATAAATCACAAATTATTAGAACTGTAATATAAATCACAAATATATAGAAATATGATACTTACGATTCCCCATCTAAATAAGCGAACATTTGCTGTCTTTTTTTTATTGAAATAATTAAATCTTAAATTATATGAAACATAGTATAAATCCTAAATTTCTGTATAAATATAATATATACATTCATAATTCCTATAAAAGTAATATCCAGTGATTTGCTCAATTTCTTATTCATTTAGTTCATTTTATTCAAGGAATTAAATTTCCAATTATATAGAAATGTGAAATAAATTCTAAATTATATAGAAATTGCAATACCTACTTACACAATGTATATGAGAGTAATTTTTATTGAATAAAAAAATTACAAATTTCATAGAAATGAAATATGTATATTGATAATTCAAAATAGTGGAAGTTGCAGTAATTTGCTTCAGTTTTTTACTGATTAATGAATTCAAAATGTATAGAAATTTATTAGTTACAGCACTAATAAGATAAGAGTCATTTGCTTATATATTTTACTGACTTACAAATCCGAAATTATATAGAAAATGTAATTCATTCATTCATTCACAATCCAGATAAGTGTAACTTTCAGTTCATTTGCTTCATATTTTATTAAATAATTAATCCTAAATTATATAGAAATTTTAGTTTAAATCCCAAATTATAGAAAAATATAATAACTCGTATTCACCATTCAGATAAAAGTAAATTTCATTCATTGCTTTATTTTTTTATTGAACAATTAACCCCAAATTATATACCAATTTAAGATAAATCCAAAATTATATAGATATGTAATACACACATTCACCATACAGACAAGAGTAATTTAGTCATTTCCGATGAAATTTTTACTGAATCCAAAATTGTTGACAGAAAATAATATTAATTCCAAATTAACATTAGAATGTAATACTTACATTCACTATGCCATATAAGAGTAATTCATAGTCATTTGCTGCAGTTTTTTGTTAAATGATTAAATCCCAAATTATATAATGATATGCGTAATATGAATCTCAAATGCTTCTAGTGATGTAACATTCAATTTTACCTTTCACAATCTAGATAAGTGTAACTTTCAGTCATTTGCTTCATTTTATTTTTATATAGAATTATTAATTCTAAATTTATATAGAAATTTTTGTATAAATCCCAAAATTTATATATAGAAATGTTAGACTTACATTCACTTCAGGAGTAAATTTCAGTCAGTTTCGATAATTTTTTTTTTTTTACTGAATGATTAAATCCCAAATTATATAGGACTATAATAAGTCGTCAGCGAAGTGGGCCTAAAGTCAGTATAGCCAATCAGCGAGGGAGTCTATCCCCTTTTCACTAGCGCTAGACCCAGGAGATTGTTTTTTTGTCCATCTTGAGGTGGAGTGCCACACCTACCAGCACTTCCTTTTTTCACTGGACTATCTTAAAGTTAGCCAATCCCCAAAATTTGAGCTTCCAATTTCAAAAATTGTTGGAGTTAATATGTCTTCTAAAAAATCGAAAGACAACTCTGCACTAATTTGGGTGGGGGGTGTTGGTGAAAAAAACAGATCCCTGTACTACTCATACGCACCTGAGTTGGCGAGGGCCGGTATTCGAAACTAGGAACCTGCTTCAAGCCGAACGCTCTAATGATTGAGCATAACCCCGCGCTATATATATGTCCTAATTTATATAGAAATCTGAGTCATTTGCTTGAATCTTTTATTATAGAAATCTAACTCAAGCATCCATTGCTTGAATCTTTTTATTGAAATGATTAAATCTCCGAATACACAAAGAAAAGTTATGAATTATTTTATCATCTCAAAAAAATTCAATAAATCATACAACATTGATATTAATCATGGAGATTGTCTGTATTTCTGTCTGTAACAAATAACTAAAGTCATAGCTCTACATCAATAGATTACGTCACAATTTTCTTTATGCTATATACACCCAAAATTTGAGTAAGTAATTTTTCTCGTCTATTTTTAAAAAATTAATTTAAACCAGTAAACAAAAGTTAATCTAAAAAGTTTACAAATAAAATATAATGAGTACCTATGATTTTGTGTAAATTGTAAGTGGAAATTTATTCAAATATAATTTTTATTATTAAATTGCATGCACAACATTTATTTGAGAGGGATGTGGTTCAGTTTTTATTTTCAAATTGTTTTTTTTGTTTTTTTTACTCCTTTTAACCAATATGAGGAATTTGCTTACTTATGATACTAACCCTCCTGACATTGAAATCTTTTTACTTCCCACCCTCTTAGGCAATGTCTTTCAAAAATTATTTTTACGACGCCCGGGGTGTTTTTCTGTTCCTAGTCATTGCTTAATATATTTTATATTATAATAATTAAATAGCCAATTATTTATATTGAATAATTCCAATTTGAAATCATCCAGGCCATATCACCAACCCTCTTCAGTTGTTTTGAAATTTTGTCCAAGTGTGGATTGTGATAAAGTTAGCCAATTGAATAAATTTGAAGAGCTTCCAATTCCAAAAATTGATGGAGTCGATTTTAGCTCTCAAATTTGAGGGGATCATGAAAAATGGGTGACTTTTTGTATCCTATTTTCTGTAAATGATGAGTTCTAGAGTTTCTACCTCTAAAAAATTGATTTAAAAGCATTTTTGCCAAAGACATAAAATGTCTTAAAGTCAACCAATTTTTAGTTATTGATGATTTCTGATTTTTTCATGACAAGATTCAATATCCTGATGTGGCCACTGCATCTACAACAACAACTTTTTCTCTATATACATTTCACATTATATTGATTATTATTTGTATCCAAAAGTTAGATATTTTCTCAGAACCGAAATAATTCCAAATATATTGAATTGTAATATATACATTCCCCATCTAAATAAGAGTGATTCAGTGATTTGCTTTGATATATCTATTGATATTAAATCAAATAACATGTTATATGAATCTCAAATAATATGAATTGTAATAATATACATTCCCCATTTAAATAAGAGGGTTCAGTGATTTGCTTGATATATCTTATTGAATATTAAATCCCAATAGACATGTTATATGAATCTCAAATAATATTGAATTGTAATATATACATTCCCCATTTAAATAAGAGTGACTTTTTAGTCATTTGCTTGATATATCTTATTGAATAATTAAATCCCAATAGACATGTTATATGAATCTCAAATAATATTGAATTGTAATATATACATTCCCATTTAAATAAGAGTGACTTTTAGTCATTTGCTTGATATATTCTATTGAATAATTAAATCCCAATAGACATGTTATATGAATCTCAAATAATATTGAAATGTAATATACATTCCCCATTTAAATAAGAGTGACTTTTATTGCTTGATATATCTTATTGAATAATTAAAATCCCAAATAGACATGTTATATGAATCTCAAATAATATTGAATTGTAAAATATACATTCCCCATTTAATAAGATGAACTTTTAGTCATTTGCTTGATATATCATTGAATAAATTAAATCCCAATAGACATTTATATGAATCTCAAATAATAATTGAATGTAATATATTACATTCCCCATTTAAATAAGAGTGACTTTTAGTCATTTGCTTGATATATCTTATTGAATAATTAAATCCAATAGACATGTTAATATGAATCTCCAAATAATATTGAATTGTAATATATACATTCCCCATTTAAATAAGAGTGACTTTTAGTCATTTGCTTGATATATCTTATTGAATAATTTAAATCCCAATAGACATGTTATATGAATCTCAAATAATATTAATTGTGATATTATACATTCCCCATTCAATTAAGAATGACTTTTAGTCATTTGCTTGATGTTTTAGTGAATAATTAAATCCAAATTGTTCAGAAATGTAATATAAATCCAAAATTATGTAGAAATGTAATAAATCATCCGATACGAGTAACTTTCAGTCATTTTGCTTCATTTTTTAACAGAATAATTGAATCCCAAATTATTAGAAATGTATAACATACATTCACCATTCAGTAATGTGTCACTTTTAGTCATCTGCTTCATTTTATCTAAATGATTAAATCCCAAATCCTATAGAGAAGTAATACTTACATTCACCATCTACATAAAAGTTAATTTTCACCCATAAGTAAAGAAAAATAAAGTCGTCGGGGCGGCCTAATGTCGTATCAGCTATGCAGCGAAGGAATCTATCCCTTTTCACTAGTGCTAGACCAAGGAGATTATTTTAGCGTCTGATGTGGAGCGCCACACCTACCATCAGCTCCTTACTTTACTGCACAGATCCCTGTGCTACTCATACGCTGAGTTGGGCGAGGTGGGTATCGAACTGTGAACCTTGTGGTTTCTAGCCGAACGCTCAACCGACTGAGCAAACCGCTTTATTTTTAAGAAATATTAAATCCCAACGAAATATAATCCATATATACACCATCCAGATAAGAATAACTTTCAGTGATTTGCTTGATTTTTATTTCAGAATAATTATAGCCCAAATTTTATTGAAAAGTAATTGTTGGGAGCTTCTGTCCACTAAGGATGATGGTGTAGTGTTCAAAAAATAAAAAAAGATTTAAAAAAAAAAATATATAACAAATAAAAAAAAATTGATCTGCATTTGCGCAAGGACTATGCAGGCCAATTCTTGAGTGACAGTCTTTGGGTGCACTGACTGCAAACAAACTGTGACGTGTTCTGGGCTACTGTCTTTTCTCCTTCTTTCTGGCTCTCTTTCTGTCAAGCTACTCTCTGCTCTGCTCACCCCTCTCCATGCTTGCTTAGCGTTAAAGCTCCAGGCCACTCAAGGAAAAGTAATATAAACCCTTAATTATATTGAAATGTAATATATGCAGTAAAAAATGATTATACTTAAAAAAAAAGCGAATGACTAAAAATTACTCTTATCTGGGTGATGAATGTAAGTATCAAATTTCTATCTAATTTAGGATTTATTCATTAACTAGCAGTGGCTACCCGGGGCGCCGGTAGAAGAGGATGTTTAAGTTACTCTTGCAGATCCATTATTGCTGAATCGTGAGTTGAATCCTCATGGTATGCCCCATTTAAATCCCTAGGTAACAAAAAATAGACCTTTCATTGATCCAGCTACTCTGAAAAGAATGTTAATGCCTACAATCTAAAAGTATTAAATGGAAAAATAAATCCATGCTGTTATCATTTTTAAAATTTATTTTTTAATCATCTTCACGAATATAAATCAAATCTCTATTATTTTTTGTCAAAAAACCAAGCCCTGGTGATATTTAATGTGTATATATATTTACTTTATCGTTTATTGTTTTATTTTTCGAAGTTTCCACTGGACATACACATATACATACACACAACTGCCTTTCATATATGTATAGATTTCATCCGGACATACATACACACAACTGCCCTTTATATATATACACAATATATATAGAAGATTAAAACTGAAAGCAATTCACTGTCCTTTTTTTATGTAGATGGTGAATGTACAAAATTACATTTCTATATAATTTTAGATTTATATTTACATTTGAACAATTTTCGCTGTATTATTTAGTAAACATCAAGCAAATCACTAAAAGTTACTCTTATTTAAATGGGGAATGTATATATTACAATTCAATATTATTTGAGATTCATATAACATGTCTATTGGGATTTAATTATTCAATAAGATATATCAAGCAAATGACTAAAAGTTACTCTTATTTAAATGGAATGTATATAATTACATTCAATATTATTTGAGATTCATATAACATGTTTATTGGGATTTAATTATTCAATAAGATATATCAAGCAAATGACTAAAAGTTTACTCTTAAATGGGGAATGTATATATTACAATTCAATATTATTGAGATTCATATAAATGTCTATTGGGATTTAATTATTCAATAAGATATATCAAGCAAATTACTAAATGTTAAATAAACAAATAACATTTGGATTTATATTACATTATATATAATTTTATTTAATTATTTGATTTAAAAATGAAAACAAATAACATTTGGGATTTATATTACATTATAATATAATTTGGTATTTAATTATTTGATTAAAAATGAAACAAATAACATTTGGGATTTATATTACATTATAATATAATTTGGTATTTAATTATTTGATTAAAAATGAAACAATACTTTGGGATTATATTACATTATAAATATAATTGGTATTTAATTATTTGATTAAAAATGAAACAAAAACATTTGATTATATTACATATAATATAATTTGTATTTAATTATTTGATTAAATGAAACAAATAACTGAAAGTTACTCTTATAGGAATTATGAATGTATATATTATATTTCAGATCTTAGCCCTGAAGAGCACTAAGCCAAACTTTTAGTAGGTTTATCTGACTCATTAAATGTATCTTTATTATTTGCTCTACTTAGGTATTGAGCACTTTTTACTTATTAGATTTAGTTTCCTGGCGGTTTTGTATGAATATATATATATTATCTTTATATATATATAATATAAATTGTTTTCTTTTGCCAAATATTGTACCAATAGATTATTTTTGGTTAGTACGATTATCTTGGTCTTTTCTTTTTTCCAAATTTTTTTTTCTCCCGGGTGATGTTTGGTAGTATATTTTTACAATCAAACTATTTGCTGGGTTTTTTCTCACTGCAAGGATTTACAACAAGTTTGGTTTATTAAACATTATATTTCTATAGGATTTGGATTTATATTACAGTCCTATATAATTTAAGATTTAATTATTCAATGAAAAAAATGAAGTAAATGACTCAATGTTACTCTTTTTAGATGGGGAATGTAAGTATCATATTTCTATATAATTGTGATTTATATTACAGTCCTATATAATTTGGGATTTCATTAAACAGTAAAAAAAAAAGTGATGCAAATATCTGGATGGGGAATGTAGGTATTACATTCAATATAATTTAGGATTTATATTTCATTTCTATATAATTGCAATTTAATTATTCAGTAAAAGAAAAAAATGAAACAAATGACTGAAAGTTACTCTTATCTGGATGGTGAATGTATATATTACATTTTTTATAAATTTGGTACTTATATTACATCTATATATTATTTAGGATTTAATGACTGTAAGTTTTTCTTATATGGATGGTGAAGGTAAGTATTAGATTTCTATAGAATTTGGGATGTAATTATTCAGTATCAAAAATTAAGAAAATGACTGTAAGTTTTCTTATATGGATGTTGAAGGTAAGTATTAGATTTCTATAGAATTTGGGATGTAATTATTCAGTATCAAAATTAAGAAAATGACTGTAAGTTTTTCTATATGGATGTTGAAGGTAAGTATTAGATTCTATAGAATTTGGGATGTAATTATTTAGTATCAAAAATTAAGAAAATGACTGTAAGTTTTTATATTGATGTTGAAGGTAAGTATTAGATTTCTATAGAATTTGGGATGATTATTCAGTATCAAAAATTAAGAAAATGACTGTAAGTTTTTCTTATATGGATGTTGAAGGTAAGTATTAGATTTCTATAGAATTTGGGATGTAATTATTCAGTATCAAAAATTAAGAAAATGACTGTAAGTTTTTCTTATATGGATGTTGAAGGTAAGTATCAATTTCTATAGAATTTGGGATTAGTTATTCAGTAAAAATAACAACAACAAAACAAAAAACAAAAAAACAAGAAAATGAGTGAAATTTTCTCTTTATCTAGATGGTGAATAAGTATTACATAGATTTCACGCCCCCCTTTCTTTAACGGCCACCGTATAGTTCGTTTCCAGTCACACGCTCTCCGCTTCACACTCACTCCTTTGATTACACTCTCTTTCTCTTTCTCGCCTCTGCCTGTTCTCAAGATCTGCTGCTTCTTCTTTTCCAGCTGACTCCTCTATCGATAGATTTCGGGTTCCCCTTTTCTTAGCGGCCATCATTTAGTTCGTTTCCAGTCACACGCACGACTCTCTCGACCACAGAGCCACCCTTTTCGTTCTTTTTAGTCCTCCCTAGCTCCGCCTGATTCGTTGAAGGAGTCTGCTACGCATCTCTCTTCTCTGAGAACACGTTGATGCACACAAACATAGACACACGCATACGCACAGACGCCGATAGGAATATTTGCATAGGCACGCACACACGCACAAGCGCACACGCACAACTAGTTCACGCCAAGCTTTTTTTTCGTTTAGGAAAACACAAACGTTGGATATCATCACTAAAAACTAGCCAAGTGGAAGGCATCAGAAGAAAAAAGAAAAAAAAAAGACAATCTCAGAGAGAGAGAGAGAGAGAGAGAAACAAGAGAGAGAAAGAGAGAGGTGTAAAAGAGAAAAAAAAGAACGAAAAAGAAAAGAAGAAAAGAAGGTAAAGAAGAGGAAAAGGAACCCGGTGAACTTCAAGGAGAAGAAGGTATATACCAAAAGCTAACATTTCGAATTTGACACCTTGGAGAAACTGTACTTCTTCTTTAAAGACACCCACTATCAAATTGTACTTTCAGTTCACTTTCTTTTCGTTTCCTCGGGTCTTTTTTTGTTGGTTTTATCTTTCTTTTTTCTATTTCTTTTTATTGTTTGGTTAATTTTATCGTAACTTAAACCTACCTCACACAAGCGAGAAACATATTGAAGACACATAAGCAAGCACAACAACAAAAACAAAGCAACTACAAAAAAAACAAACAACAACAAATAGTGTACACACAGTAGTGACGACCAAATTCCTCTTCTGCTAGACATCTCTTTCACACTATCAGAAAATATCATTTAAACATCTCAACCACTGCATCTTAAATATTTCAACGTTTTTGTTGCTGTTGCTGTTGTGATTACTTTACTATCATTACTATTTACTGTTATTCTTTTTTTACGGTACCAATATTGAAGGTTTCTTATGCGACAATACAAAAACATTGCCCCCATTGTGTTGTCAGTTCTTTTATTCATTTTGTGTTGCTTTTACTGTTTTATTATCTGCACGAATAGTCAAACAGTTGTGTATTTATAATAGAGGCGATTTAGAATAAAAGGGGGAGTATATTGATGTTTGCTTGCTTGCAGGTTTCCGGTTGTGGGGGAGAAAAGAATGGATCGAATAAGTTGTTCATAGGGATTGGGGGGTTCTTTTATTTTTTTTTCTCTATTTATTTTATTTCTTATTTAATTATTTTGGGGCTGATAGCTCTTCATTTTCGTTTCTTTCGTTTGAAATTTTTCTCTTTCGCTTTTGTCCACTTCGATTAGTATTTCAGTAACTATTTTACTATCTCTCTCTCTCTATTCATCTATCTATCTATCTATCTATCTATCTATCTATCTATCTATCTCTGTCTTTCACACACACACACACACACTCACACACCACACTGTGCGTCTCTCTCTCTCTCTTCTCTCTCTCTCTCTCACACACACACACAAACACACACACACATACATACACACACACACATACATAAAACACACATGCTCGGTCTCATAATCTCCCCATCTCTCTCTGTCTCTATGTCTCTCTCTGTCTTCGGTATAATTTTTCTTTCGACACTCATCTTTAGTTTACAAACACACCAATTTTTCTTTAAACAATTTAGTTTTTTTTTTAATGAATTGTATTAGCAACTAATGTTTCCTAATGAAAAAATTGTAAAATACGTTTAATAGGAGAAATAACATCTTTATGGATCGTATAGATTTTAAAACCACATTTAGGAAACATTGCAGGATAAATATTAAAGACATAGCTATTTCTCTTTGGTTTTCTTCACTTGTTTGAAAAATATATAATTTCAAACCAGAATGTACACACATTTCTGTAATTCTATTGTTTATTAAGCTTGATCTATCAACCCCAGGTATTTTAAACCTTGTTGACACCTTAATTAATATTTGAGATTCGCAGGATTTTCGTTTACAATTTCGATATTGAAGAAAATGATTACTTAAAAAGACTGTTGATTCTCTCACAGTCTTCTCAGATTAAAAAAAACAAAAAAACAAAAAAAAAAAACAACAACAAGCAAACAAAGAAACCTACAAAACGATAATAATGATAATCATAATAAGTTTAATATTTCTCTAGGGTACCTATGATGGGATAAATGTATGTACCTCACTTCCCTACGCACAAAGTAAAGGTAGGTAGATAGTAGGTAAGAATACGTAAAAATCGATATCGGACTGAACTACCGAATTAA
The DNA here is from genome assembly GCA_023376005.1 of Doryteuthis pealeii. Lineage (NCBI taxonomy): Eukaryota > Metazoa > Mollusca > Cephalopoda > Myopsida > Loliginidae > Doryteuthis > Doryteuthis pealeii. Next base: position 80,837,572 of record CM042158.1, on the reverse strand, counting down.
CACAGCTGAGCTATGACAAAAAGATTTTAGCCGCCCCAAATTATAAAAGAAAAAGAAAAAGAAAAATAAAAAAATGTAGTAAAAAATAGATTAGATTTAAAATAAAACTTGGAATAAGTAGTCAATTGAAAAAAAAGATGTTCTTAAATTTACATATATGTTAAAAAATATTTTCTCGTTAATTAAATTTCTCATCCCAAGCTCAATGCAACCTGTAGCATTACATTGACTTAAAATAAATAATTAGAAGAAATTAAATAGATGAGAAGAATAGAAATCTGATTTATTTTTTATTCATATCTTAAAAAAAGGCAAACCTTGTTTTTCTGTTCATAAATTATCTTATTTCTATTAAAAAAATCGATTGCTTATTAGCTTCTTATGTTTTTATTATATGCTTTTAAAATATTTTTTTAAAAAAGGAATTTTGTATTTGATGCAACAATTCAAATTGACTTTGGATTTACCGATAAGAACACCCAGACTAGAACAAACGTATTCCTTATTTACTGACTACGCATCTAGTCCGGAAATTTTAGTATATTATTCCGGGGCTATCGCTATAAAGATTAGGGGGTTGAATTCTAATATATATACATTATCTGAATTCTAATATATATATAATATATATATATATATATATATATATATATATATATATATATATTATCTGCGCCTTCATATTTCCCCCAATGATCAGGACTTTGTGTTTAGGAATGTGTCGGACTAGAGAAAATAGCACACTGTAAAATGTACTGTTATTCGTTTCATCCGCACGAGAAGATTGTTATGCGGGGTTTGCCATTATATTTGATACATTTGATTCTTGGCTGTTTATGAATTTTAAGGCAAAAGGACTGAAGATGATTCCTACACATCCAATGGCGGCATTGACGAAGTTTTTCCATGCAGATACCGACATAAAAGTCCACTCATTACCGGTTTCTTTATATTTGAACTCTAGTTCGCAATGGTAATATCTATCTTCTTGTTTGAATATAATGTCTGTATTTTTATCGGCTGCTAACGCTGTTGGTTCTGGTTAACAATTTTTTCTTTACCTCTAAGTAAGTTTGTTTTGCGTTTGGGTTTGGGATCTGTATAATATCTTTTGAACACTGTGTCCAGAGTTATAAACTCAGCAGAATGCGCCGCGTGAAGAGCGATGTTGTTTAGTTTGGTTTGGTTTTTAGTCACGTTAATCTTTCATTAGCTGTTATTGTTATCTCATCAATAGACACCACACTTACAGTTGAGTAGTTTCCTGATGACTGTATAACTTTTTAATCAATTCAACTTTCTTTTCCTTGAAATCTCCATAAATATTTTTTTTATTTTGATATCTAAAATTTGTACATTTTCATTACGCCGTCATATTTCCATAACAGGTTATTTCCTATAACTCCAACCTAAAAAAGGGGAACCACTCTGATTGACTGATAAATTATTTATTTATTTATTTATTGATCTACTAGGAAAAAAGAAGACGGGGTTAGGATTATGGTTAGGGTTAGGGTTAGGGTTAGGGTTAGTTAGTTTAGTGGGAAAATAATGGGTAGATTAATTAAAAAGAGAAAATTCATTCAGAGTGGTTCCCCTTTTTTAGGTTGGAGTTATAGGAAATAACTCCCTAATAGATGTGATTGTTTTCTCTTTACGAAAAACAAACGAGTATGTGTGATTTTCTTCTCAAATGAAAATTCAACAGAAAAAGTTTCCGTAAAAAGTTTTGTTTTGATAGTTAAAATTTGTATATTTTCATTACACCATCATAAATAAAACAACGATAAATAGA
>CM042158.1:80785777-80830777 GCA_023376005.1 Doryteuthis pealeii | reverse complement strand
CCGCGCGTTTGCACCAAAAAGTTAATTACTTTTTGATCTCATCTGGTAATTGTAAAGCAGAAGAAATCAGCAATCACACAGACATCCGACGACCACAAACACATACACGAATCCCGTCTCGCAGCCACATAGAACACGACCAAGTCAACACAATTACGACGCTCCTACTACTACCATTATTCTTACCACTTCGTTCTACAATAAGAATCCGTTCAGCAGGTCGTATATACAAACTTGATTCTCATTTCTGTCCACATCTAAACGAACTTTTCCAAACTTAACATACGAACTTTTACATTTTACATCACACATATCATATCTACACTATTCCCTTTGAACATTTCACATATTATTGCAAATTTATTCTCTGAACAAATTTATTTGTTATTTTATAAATATATGCATTTGTTTTATCATTTCTCCGTATTTTCTACCTAAACTGTGTCATATTTTTATTCGTCATTTAATATTCTTTGCCAACCTCTACAACAAGGCCTCTACAATGCGTCAGAAATGGATAGATAACGGATGTATTTCCTATCGAAGTCGGACGCCGAGATTTATTACCAACTCAACCTTGGCATTTTTGTCTAAACTCGGGCTTTCTCCACCAGACATGAGAAAATACATCAAAAAGATCCAGGATAAAGCTATAACCGTATCAGCTGCCTAAATACTCTCGCCACCTATCGGCGAACAACTGCAGCAAGGGAAGATAATCATACTGGACTCATGCCCCCCCCCCGAATTACCATGTTACTGACTCAACTATAGGAATAATGTATAATGTGTTATACTTAATGCAAAATATGAATGGCCGTATAAAATAATGACCCCTATCTATTTCCATGTAAGTAAAGTCGTCGGGGTGGCCTAATGTCGGTATCGGCCAGACAACGAGGGTGTCTATCCCTTTTCACTAGCGCTAGACCAAGGAGATTATTTTAGCATCTGAGGTGGGCGCCACACCTACCACCAGCTCCTCACTTTACCGCACAGATCCCTGTGCTACTCATACGCTAAATTGGTGAGGGCCGGTATCGAACCAGGAACCTTGTGATTCCTAGCCGAACACTCTACCGACTAAGCTAAACCGGCCCTTCTACAACATATGAAAACAACACAATAACACCATCGAATAGAGAAAGTTTTCAGCTACTATTATAACTGGTTAACACCCTGCTATAACACGAGAAAACCTTTACGGTGCTTGAGGCATTCAAGCGCTTGATTTTATGAATAAAAAATTACAATAGCTCAGTCGGTAGAGCGTTCGGCTAGAAACCACAAGTTCCTAATTCAATACTGGCTCTCGCCAACCCAGCGTATGAGTAGCACAGTAAAGTGCGGTAATGTAAGGAGCTGATGGTAGGTGTGGCGCTCTACCCCAGACGCTAAAATAATCTCCTTGGTCTAGCGCTAGTGAAATGGGGATAGACTCCCTTGCTGATTGGCTGATACCGACTTTAGGCCACCCCGACGACTTACGACTTACAAAAGAAAGTTGATCTTATCGGAATTTAATGAGAAGAACGATTCAAAGATGATGATTATTAGAAATCATAAATTGAAATCATAATTGGAACTTGGGAGAATTGAACCCGGGATAGACCTTGTAAAATTGAATAAGATTCAATATACTTGAATCTCACCCACCTACCCTTGCACTCAATGGAACGATCCAACCAATTTTTTTCCGTAATATCCAATGATGTTTCGGCATGAATCTTATCTCAGAATACACACACACACACACACACACACACACACACACACATATACGTGTATATATATATATATATAATATATATATATATATATATATATATATATATATTGGTAATTTTTCCGAGATGAAATAAAGGAAAATAAAGTGCTCAATTACAAATGTAAGAGCTGTATTTATTAAATATAACTGTTTATACATAGGTTTTAGGGAAAATTTACCTAAGGATTTTGGCTTTTGTCTTCTTCAGAACATTTATTACATGCCTCTGATGTATTTGCAAACAAAACGATTTGTTTACAAACACATCAGAGGCATGAAATAAATGTTCTGAAGAAGACAAAAGCCAGAAACCTTAGGTAACTGTTCCCTAGAACCTTTGTATAAACAGTTATATTTGATATATATATATATATATATATATATATATATATATATATATATATATGTGTGTGTGTGTGTGTGTGTGTGTGGGTGTGTGTGTGTGTGAGGTAAGGTAAAAGGAAAAGTGGACAAAAATAATGACTCAAACAAGTAGAAGTAGGAGAAAAATATTTCGTCCTTCTTTACGCGAGGAACTTCATCAGTCTAACTTTATTCAAAACAAAGTACGTACATTTGTATTTATAGAAGAGAAAGTGAGTTTGTGGTGAAATTGAAGTTCTTCGCGTAAAGAAGAACGAAATATTTCTCTCCTACTTCAAATTGTTTGAGTCATTATATTTTGTCCACCTCTCCTTTTACCTTACCACATACTGTCGGATTTTACTCCAACCCTCCTATCTTCATATTATATATATATATATATATATATATATATATATATATATATATCCGTAGATGGGTTGTCAGGTAAGTTGGTATTAGGATGATTCTACGCTGGCTCTTTCTTCTAACGGTGGAATGTTGGAGTAGTTTAGGTCCAAGTTGAGAGCTCGATATTCAATTTAATAGAACAGAGCAATATAATTTGTAAAGAAAAAGGCTTAAAAATCGTCCATTTTGCGGTTATATATCTGTTTCTACCCACAGGTATCTGTGTATGACTATGAGTTTCCTCAGACCGCTAACTTTATTGAAAATGGTACACAAATAATTCATGAGGCTTTATATATTTTTTCTGTTGACTCTTGTAAAGATATCGGGTTTCAGTTCATCTCATCTTTTTATGAGGTGGTTGTGTTTATGACCGGGAGGTGGTGAAAGATGACTATCTGGGTGGTTTAATGCCCTCAATAAGCTGTGTGGGGGGGGGGGCAGTTGGCAACTTAATGTCTGGTCCGTTGGATTTTTTGATTTTTCTGAACTGGTCATTTTTAGTCAATGTTTTCTTTTCTTTTTTTTTTTTTTTTTTTTTTCAATTATTTCTTCCTCCGGTTTCCTTTCATATAACCTCATTATTTCCACTCCTTTTTATATAGCATTTCACAAATAAAATGTCGGCCTATTTCGAACAAACTAAGAGAAATTACATTAAATTGAACATACACTTGCCTATAACATAAATTAGAATTAGAAGTTTGTTAAATTCACCAATTTTCTTTAATGTAATCAAATAAATTGATATGTAAAAAAATATAGAATCCGAGCATAAAATGAAATAAACTGATAAATAAATATATATATATATATATATATATATATATATATATATATATGAAATATGTATATATAAGATATAATAAAAATATAATAAAAAATATAATAAAGATGCGTATATAAATTCATATATATATTTATATACATATATATTAATAATATTAATATTAGTAGAGGAAAAATTAAGGGTCTACCATGGTTTCAATCAAAATTATTTCATCAGGACCTTAACTAAGTCGATGTAATTCCTTAGTTAAACACAGATATATTTCGGATAATAACGATTGAACGCTGCGCAATTTTTTTCTCAATTTTTGCATGCGGCCCGTTCCAAATTTCAAATTTATTTAGTTGAATTTAATATTGTAGTTCTAATAATATTTTAGTGAGCGACCCAACCTATGTCTACAATTGCAGATTGATTCAAATCTATTATTTAAAAGATTTTCTTCTCCGGGAATTTAATTATAGTTAACTTTTCTTGTAGACAAAGGTAGCATGGATCATTTAGAGATCTGCACACATTTGATTTTCGTAAGATATTCCATTCAATAATTGGTGTCATATTCTGATCTTTTAAATGTCAAATATATCTTGTAATAGTTGTTGCGTTTCTAAGCTTAATATAATTAAATGAGTACTTATGGTTTGTAAATCTAGTTTTGAACTCCGACTTTGTGCATGCCACGTAGAATTTAGATTTGGCTTTTGGGTAGATGTTACTGAAGCCTGGAAAACGATTTTTCTATTTCTCGTTCTAATTTTCGAAAAAAAAAATAGAATGAGAAATAGAAGAATCGTCTGGTACAACCCCCTCCCCATTCAATTTACAAGTAAAAACCATAATAGGTAAAAATGTTTTTAAATTTAGTTAACAAACACTTTCCAGGCAACCAAATATTACATAAAATGTTTAACAAGAACAATTTTAAAATTAATTTCTCTTGCTCAGATAATATAGAAAGGATTATCAAGAAACATAATAATAAAATAATAAATAACCACACACAAAATAGCAATAATAATTAGGATAAAAAGAAACAATGCAACTGTCGAAACCTACAATGTGCCCCACGAAGGGAAGATGCTTGACTAAAAACGTCATTTACCAGACCTCAGTAACATCTACGCAAAAGCCAAATATAACTAAATTCTACATGGGATGCACAAAATCGGAGTTCAAAACTAAATTTACAAACCATTAGCACTCGTTTACAAGTTATCATTTATGATTAGAATTAAATTAATAACAATACACAAATGAGAACTAAGAAATGAATACGCGTGTGGAACGGGTCGCACGTGAAAATTGAGAGAAAAATTACGTAGAATTCAACTGTTATTATCTTAAATACATCTGAGTTTAACTAAGGAATTAAATCGACTTAGTTAAGGTCCTGATGAAATCATTTTGATTGAAACCATGGTAGACCCTTAATTTTTTCCTCTACTAATACCGTTATTATTATTACTGCTCTATGTTTTTGATACATTGAGCATTTTGGGATTATTTACTGATTCCACTGCAATGGAAAAGTTAAAGCGTCAATTGGATCAGACACACACACAAACACACACACACATATATATACGAAGGTGAACATATTATATATATATATATATATATATATATATATATATATATATATATGTGTATGTGTGTGTGTGTGTGTGTGTGTGTGTGTGTGCAACCACATACTTAAAAAAGTAAGTTTTTAAGTATGTGGTTGCGTGTATATAGATATAGGTGTAGATATTGGGATATATATATATATATATATATATATATATATATATATATATATATAGATAGATAGATAGATAGATAGATATAAATTTTTTTAAATTGAGATAAAACAAAGAAATCACAGTGCTCAACCACAAATTTGTAGGAGCTTTATTTATTTATTTGTTGAATTTTTTAAAATATAATTGTTTTCCATAGGCAACTACCCATGTTTCAAGCTATATTGCTATCATCAAGTTGCCAACAATTCTTCCGGTGTTTATGGCGGCCTGATGATAGCAATATAGCTTTAAACCTGGGTAGTTGCCTATGGAAAGCAATTTATATTTTTAATATTCAACAAATAAATATATTATATATATAATATATATATATATATATATATTATTATATATATGCTTATTTATTATATCTTTTATCATATTTTATTATATTTAATATATATATATATATATATATATATATATTAAATATGATAAAATATAATAAAGATATAATAAAAAATATGCATATATATATATATAATATATATATATATATATTATATATATATATATATATATATATAACTACTAATTCTAATTTATGTTATAGGCAGTGTATGTTCAATTTAATGTGATTTCTATTTGTCTGTTCAAAATAGGCCGACATTTTGTTTGTGGAATGTAAAAACGAGTGGAACTGATGAGGTTACATGAAAGGATAACCGGAGGAGGAATTTTTTTTTAAGAAAAAAAGAAAGAAAACATTCACTAAAAATGACCAGTTCAGAAAAATCAAAAAATCCAACAGACTAGGTAGTAAGTTGCCAACTGCCCCCCCCCCGGCTTATTGAGGGTATTAAACCACCCAGAAAGGTACCTTTCACCACCTCTCGGTCATAAACACAACCACCTCATAAAAAGATGAGATGACTGTAAAATTTCTTCATTCAAATGAACAAAGGATGCATCCACCCCCTATAATGTTAATTGATTTTTTTCAAGTTCTTTTTAATAAAATAAATGATTTATTATAAAACCCCTTAAGGAATAAAGTGCTGAAAATTTCATTAATTGTATATACTAGTACAAAATAAAAAAACACCCTCCGGGCGATGTAAAAATAGGTTTTTAAAACATATTGCCTGACGGATGGGAGTAAAAAATGCAATGTCAGCGACTTTGTACCCTAAGTAAGTAAAATCATTAAATTTATTAAAGGATTAAAAAATAAAACGATTTGAAATGTAAACTTTAAATATGTATTAAAATAAAACAAACTATATATAGATATATAATACCAGTCATGTATTTATTAAAACTTGTTTTTAAAAACAATGAGGACTGTCTAATGTTGCATGTTCAAATTTTGAGTGTATTTATTCTATGTTATGATGATTTTGGGTAATGTGACATAAGCAGTGACGTAATTTTTGTTACAGACAAAAACCGGAAGGGAATCTCCATTATTAATAGATGTACATGAAATACTATTCCGTATCACTAAAATTTACAAAGATACTTCAAGTAATATTGCTAAATAGAGCAGCCAAAATGAGGAGAGAAACAAACATTATGTTAACATAAAAATGGAAATTAAATTTTCTACTTTAGTAAAATCAAATTTTAAAGTGACATAATCATAAAAATCAAAATATATATCAAATGATACTATTAAGTAAATGTGTGATTCACATTTTTTCTAAAAAAATAAGTCTAATAGAAATTCAACTTGAACTTTTTCGGGAATAAATCCACTTTTTTCTAGGAATAAAAGTTTCAACGGATTGAAATAGTTCGTTACGCTGATTAACGAGGATTGAGTTGCCTCCCTTAGAACGTAAAACTGAACATTATTTTGATAGCATTATTTCCCTTTCTTTTTTTTTTTTTTTCCTTTTCTTTCTTTTGCTTTTTCTTTTTGTTAATCGCAGAAATGTTTGTACTTTTTAATTAGCAGACTTGAATGGTGAATGTCTGACCATAAAAAAATCGAGTCAATTCTTTTGGGAAATATTTTTTTATTGTTTCGTATACATAAGACCTTTCTCTATTCCTGTATTTTGTCAATTTAGAAGTTTTCAATTTAAATACTGCCAAAACGAACTCTGATTTTTCTACATGCATTTATACAAGTTACCTATTTACAAATGTCAATTTTTATATCGTAAAACTTGTCCTATAGTTTTCTTCCACTCAAACAATAATGATTTTTTTTACAGCCAAACTCTAATTGTTCAGATGTGTTTTAGCATTTTTCTCATCGATTTTCTCATCAAGTTTCTATGTTTATTCTCGAATTGGTTACGGCACCTACTGTTACTAAGTGATCACCCATTTAAGTACTGAATAGGCTCATCGTTCCTTAACTTCAACTGCAACCAATGACTTAAGCATGACTTGAAAAAACAGAATACCCAAAACTAAACTTCTGAAAATAGTGAGGAGCTGGAGGACTAAAAGTAACTAAATTATAATGAAATAAAGTAATAAAAAAAGTCGTTGGGGTGGCCTAAAGTCGGTATCAGCCAGACAGGGAGGGAGTCTATCTTCTTTTCACTAGCATTAAACCAAGATTGTTTTTAGTGTCTGAGAAGGAGCGCCACACCAACCATTAGTTCCTCACATAGATAATGTGTGAACTCACACAACTGCTGTAATTTTCCTTTTGGGGGGTCATTAAAATAAATTAATATAATGAAAATCTTTACATTAAATGAAAGCAATATAAACTGATCTATATTCGTATTATCTACATTATTCGGACTATTGTCCCCATCTTTATTGTTATTTGTAAAACGTTTCGGCCGATATGCCCTCCGGCCTTCTTCATGTATTTCTTGTCGGACTTGGGAACCTTCTTGTCGTAATCGGGAGCCATCACGGAACTTTGAACCTAACCCTTTATTTAGTCCATGGGGGTATCCTGTTCTCATTCCGCTAACCATAGCTGAGGTAGGAGTTGTATTAATTATTTTTCTATGTTACTGCCTCTACTCAGGATTGAACATGGAATCCAGAGATAACTGTCACTTAGAACTGTCTTAACCTAACTACCATATCCACTAGGCCATGTGTCCAATTGGACAAACATTCAGAGAAATGATCTATATTTATATGGAAATATATTTACTAAGCTTAGTTAATTCTTATATGATTGTACCCTAATCCTCTGGCATATCAAGGTGAAATGGGATAAGGAAGATTATATTGTGCCAATCTTCCAGTTAATGAGAAACAAGATGCCTTGAGTAGAATTATTAAAAAAAACTTGCTTTTATATTAGTTCTAACAGTAGATATTTAACAGCACTTTTGTAGATGCCATTTGGCAGTGTCAAAAATAACTCAACTTCTTTAGCATCAATTCTTTTAGAGGACTTCAGGTATCAGGGAGTGATACAACCTTTTCACTTTTTAATATAATCAGAGAGATGGTGTTTGGGTGGACATGAACCCGAGATTCTGAGCAAGATAATTTATTGCTGATCAAAAATGACCAGGATGGTTTATCTACACCAGTCAAGATGAAGTGGTAAACAGTTTTACAATAAACAATGACAAAATTCCAGATGGTTAATTATATTGTTTAGATTTGGTTTGGTTTAGTTTGGTTTGATTTGTTTTATGGCATATCAACCTCAGTGGGTCATTTAATGCCAACAAAGTTTTGAAATAAATTAATTCTTAATGGATAATGTTGTGGGGTGCCGAAACACTGAGTCTTTCAAAGCCTCCATGCTTCCTGTAGTCCGCCGAACTATACCTGATGCCCCTCTCCACACACATATGCACACATGCACACACATACATGCATATTACTACTGTAAACTGTTCATGTTTCTGACACTAATACATTATTCTGTGTACTTGACATGAGACTTTGATGAGTTGTGGTGCACCTGAGCACTGTACACAATAAATTTCATTATTATTATTATTATTATTATTATAAATTCATGTTTTTTTATTTAACCCATGGATGGGACCCTAACAGGTACTACCACTCCAGCTCAGAGTGGACTAGGGAGCAATGGTGATGAAGGGGTGCTCTGCATTCCCTAAACCTCCAGAACTGGAACCTCACCATCAGATAGAGTTTAACATCATTCCCAGGACATGAAGACCCTCAGCCATCGCTTTCTAGCATGTATATGATTAAAAGGGTTGGGGTTTGCCATAAGGGCAATAATTTAGGGCAATCAAGTAGGTGCTAGGGCTTGATGTGACCAGCTGATTGATCAGAGGGGGTCTCTCTGATCACCTGTCTAGCCCATATAAGGGTGAAAGTGGAGTGTTGCATGTCATGGTACTGCTCGACCACAACGATTCCATCCTTAAGCATCATGGGTCACCATTCACAGCCAACAGGTGGCCCCATTGGAGGAGTCTTACCCCTCTGCAAAGATGCTGTCAGTGTATTCTAAAGCCCCAGCTGACAGAGCTTGTTTAGAAATTTCATTATTGTCACTACATTAATGGTGACAAAGGCATGAAAATCTCACTTTTAGAATTGATTCTTTTTCCTAACTTTTTATTTCACTTGGATGATTTTTTTTTAAATCCACCCTGCCTCTCTTGCTAATTAATTCTTATGTCTTTTAAGAAAGGTCAGTGGAGTGCAACAGGTCAAAGGTGTGATGAACTCTATTTAAAGATGTCAGAATAAAGTTTAACGGCAATTCCATGTCAAATCCTCCAGAAAAAAGTAAAATTGTCACCCAACCCCTTCAATTGTTCTGAAATTTTGTACAAGTGTAGACAGTATTAAAGTTAGACATTCCCCAAAGTTTGAGCTTCCAATTCCATAAATTGGCGGTGTTATGTCTATTTTTAGCTCTCAAAATTTGTTGGGGTTCACGAAAAAAGGGTGACTTTTTGTAATTTATTTTTGTCTGTAAATGAGTTCTACTGCTTCTCTACACATAAAATTTGGTTTATAAGAGCAATTTTGCTTGAGGAATCCAAAAATGTTATCAAAAATGTCTTAAAGTCAACCAATTCTAAGTTATTGATGATTTCTTCACCGCAAGATCAATATCTTAATGTGGTACTGCATCTACGACAAAAATTTGTTTTCTATTATTATTTCACATATACTGAACATTATTTATAGCAAAAAGATAATTTGGAGTTTGGCCATACCTGTACAAGATTTCAGAAAAACTGAAGGGGGTGGGTGACATGGCCTTGATGATTTGACATAGAATTACCCATAGACAAGATCTATTAACTTATCTCTTATTTTATTTACTTACATTATCTGAAGAGAGAACTAAGCTTAATTTAATGTGTGTGTGTGTGTGTATGTGCACATGTGTGTGTGTATGTGTATATGTTATGGTCACTGTAATAGTGATATGAAATTTTCATACCATTGCATTTCTATATGTAATATAAGTATATTTACTTCAGTAACAATAAATACATTACTATCTAAGCCACAGTGTGTTTTCGGCTAGGAATCACAAGGTTCTTGGTTCGATACCAGCCCTCACCAACTTAGCATATGAGTAGCACAGGGATCTGTGCAGTAAAGTGAGAAGCTGATGATAGGTGTGGCACTCCATATCAGATGCTGAAATAATCTCCTTGGATTAACGCTAGTGAAAAGGGGATAGACACCCTCACTGTTTGGCTGATACTGACAATAGGCCATCCCGACAACTTTACTTTTTTTAATATATGCATTTGTAAAGTATTGTAAATGTAGATTCTCTTATTGTAGAGAAAATTACTTAATAATGATACAAATTCCCTTGAGTAACATCAGAAAATTTGGTGGTAATAGTTCAAGCTGTTTTTTTAGATATGTGATGACAGACAGATGGGAAATAAAAGAAGATGTCTTATGAATTATAGTAATGTTATCATAATATAAAATTTATTAATCACTACTGAATTATAAGATTCTGGCCTTAAGAATTTGAGAACATTTTTTTTACATATCTATTAAGAATGGAGATTATGTCTCTATTTGTCTGTAACCCAAATTACATCACTGCTTACATCACATTACTCAAAATCATCATAACATAGAATAAATACACTCAAAATTCGATCGTGCAACCTTAAACAATCCTCATTGTGTTTTAAAACAAGTTTTAATCAATACATGCCCGTTATTATATATGTCTTAATATATATAGTTTGTTTTATTTTGATATTTATTCAAAGATTTCTGAACTAAGTTTCCATTTCAAATTGTTTAATTTTTTTTACTCCTTTAATAAATTTGATGATTTTACTTGTGGTACAAACTCTCTGACATTGAATTTTTAACTCCCACCCAATCCAGGCAATATCTTTCAAAAATCAATTTTCCCACCACTCGGAAGGTTTTTTTGCTAGTATTTTTAACACACAAAAGAGATGAATCTCTTAACAGAATGTCAATATAACTAGCATCACATTTTGATTGTATATTAGACTTCCTATATGAATGGTATATTAGACTTCCTATATGAATGGTATATTAGACTTCCTATATGAATGGTATATTAGACTTCCTATATGAATGGTATAGACTTCCTGTATGGATGGTATATTAGACTTCTGTATGGATAGTATATTAGACCTCCTACATTAAACCAAAAATTCAAAATTTTTGGATATATTTTTTAATGTTTAGCATACGAAAGGCAAATTTCCTTAATGGAACAGACCTTCAATATAATCACATAGAAAGCAAGGGAACATTTGTACATCATGGTATTATAGTGGTCAACACTTGTACAATACGAATACCACTTTCTAAATTTTCCTGATTATTATATAGTGACAAACTGAAGCAAGATAACCAGTAATCATGTCAATCGCAGGTGTTAAATCAGAGTTGTCCTTCTCCAAGATGGATAACCTAACAAGGAATAAAAGGTCCAACACGCTCAGAAATAATGTTCTAGATGGCCATTGAGCCAATAGCTTCTTTTGCCCTTTAAACAGGTCTTGTTTTTCATCCTGCTGGGTGTCTAGCCACTCTCCTCAGATAAAATCTGTGGGGTTACCAGTTCAGTCACCGATGATTCAACTATGAAACAGGTTGTACTAGGTTACATAGTACCAATAGCTCATTAAGCAACCTGACACAAAGGTATATATATATATATATATATATATATATATTATATATATATATATATATATATATATATATATTATGTATTCCTGAATGCTGGTTGTCAAAGTGATTGAAACAATGTCTATCATAAGTGAAAGTAGATAAATTGAGTTCTATCATTATTATTATTATTGTTGTTGTTGTTTATATATATATATATATATATATTATATATATATATATATGAAATATAAATGCCAAATATCTCTCAATATATAAAGTAACAGAGATTTATATTAATTATACAAATAAATAATTAATTACCAAAATAGTAAAGCTCTGCTAAAACCATACACACACACACACACACACTGATACATACATCCACTTTAAAATGCATATGTTGGGTCACTTTGATTAGGATGTGAATAATTTTCAAAGAATACAATTATGTATTTTTAAATGTCATTATGATCAGTAACACTTGATTTGTGTCACATTTTAAAACTTGTCATCGTTTGGTTAGATATTGTTGTTTAAGAAAAACCAATCCTCAGCTGTATACACATCAACAATATCATCATCATCATCATCATCATCATGAGTTTATCCTTGCTTCTCCTGTAGTATCCAACATGTCATCTTACTTGGATGGTTTGTGTTTTTGGTTTGGTTTGGTTTGGTTTGTTTTACGGCATATCAACCTCAGTGGGTCATTTAATGCCAATAAAGTTTTGAAATAGTCATTCTTAATGGATAATCAATGTTTTTTTTTTATAAACACGTTTTTCTATTTAACCCATAGATGGGATCCTAACAGGTACTACCACTCAGGGTCAGAGTTGACCAGGGAGCAATAGTGATGAAGGGGTGCTCCACATTCCCCAGCACTCCAGAAATGGAACTTCACTATTAGATGCAGATTAACGTTATACCCAGGACAAGGATGGTTTGTGGGATAGGGGATAAGTGACAATACAGCTGCTTTCTTGTGGGGTATTGATTCTAAGATTTGTTCAAGATAGCACACACCATTTCAAGTTACATTTGAATGATGCTGTTCTGGATAGAAAATTGATACTGCAATGGGTTAAAAATCCTATCCCCATTCAGTCTAACAGCCAGTTTTTAATTCTGCTGTCAATATATATTTACCAACCCTTCCGCACAAGCAGGGTGTGACACAAGGTCAATTTCTTAAGCGGAGTTTGGCAGGTTTGAATTCATAGTTTTCCTTCTACTAGTCTGGTTTCTATACTAAGACTAAAAAGCCCAGTCTGTCCTGCCATTTACCCATAGCTGGAGGGAGAATTGGATTCATACCTCTTCCAAGGGTATTAGCACTATGTGAAATTCAAACAGCTTTGTCCAGGATTTGAACTTGGGTCGACAATCCATTTCCTATGACTCTAACCATTAGACTACGCGCATTCAATTCTGTTGTCTCTATGGCCAACTATGGTGGGCAGGAGCAGTGATAAAAATCAATATTTTTATGAAAACACTTATCGGTGATATTCAAATTGATGCGCCCCCCCCCCTCAAGAAGTCTCAGCAGCCTTTACCATTTAATGACAAGAGCAATAGTATTTCAGTTGTCTAACTGACACTTATAAACTTATGTTGTAAATGTTACTAGTGTATAAAATTGATGACACCAACAGATCCGAGATGTGATTATCAGATGACACTAAGAAAGATTTGTAATCACAGGTAACTATTTATTAACAGTAGATACTGTAATCAAGTTAAAATTAAAATATCTTTCAAAAGATTGCAATTTTACAAATGTTACAGATGAGCAACATTAGTCTGAATCAATTCATGATGCCTCCATCAACGTTGATTGCTTTACAGCATATCAACTCATTTAATCCCAAATCAGTCTTTTTTTCTTTTTCTTTTTATCGAGCAATTATATGATGTCAAGTAAATATTCTTAATACAAATAATGGTAATCTGAACATTAGCTACATAAATGAGAGTAATCTCCCCTTGTTTGTTTCCCTTTGAGGAAACCATTATGCTTTTCATTTCACTGTACATCTACACTGAAAATATGAATTTGTTTGAATCAATACAACTGCATGTTTTAACACGAAAATATCATAAAATGTGTTCTTAATAACAATTAAGTTCAATTGTAAGTTTTGAATTATTATACTTTCTACATTCAATATGTCATCTATGTAATCTTGATATAATTAAGATGAATCATTTTGTCCCATTCTTATAAACTTGCATACTCACTAGAAAATATTAATCATGTCTGCAAACAAATCAAGATACAATAAACTTGACCAAAGTCATTTCATTAAAGTAACACAATCCTTCAAAGAAGACATCTGGTATCTTAGGGTGGTTTCTTGGAGAGGGTTTTAAAGTTGCTGCCTTGTGGAATTGGTCCAGGGTCTGTCGATGGAGATTTTGCACCAAAACTTCTGGGCTCATCATGTGATTGGTATATCCAATCACAGAAAGCCTCTCCCTCCCTTTATACACAGGAATTACCATTTTACTGACCCAACAAAACTATTCAATTAAGATAGATCATCAAATGAATGAATACTCAGGATATGTCCATGGAGAAGTGGCAGGTGAGGCTGCCATTTTGATGTCAAATTTATAATATTGGTAATTGGGATAATTGAAACAAAAGGGGCAACTTAAAACTCACCAAAGCTCCAGAAAATATTTACTTTGGTGTAATATGCTAGTTTTTCTGAGACAATAGTAGTAAATATTGGAAGAAGATATGTTTGTGTTCCCTAAATTGATTAGCCAGAAAGTGTGGGGGGGGGCACTCTAATAGGAAAAAAGTCTTTAGCAGATAAAAGTCTTAAGGTTGCTGGTAAATGAGGAAAGTATAAACACTTAGATGTTAAGCACGTTCTCACACATCCACTTTTATATTACTGCTCACTACACCACCTAGCACTAACCTACAGACATGGAAGGTATTTACCTCTTATGTCCCCTAACATCAAATAGGGGAACCATGGCAAGAACACTCATTAGGAATGGGAATCAGCTTTATAAGCAACAGACAAAATGTAGAAGGGGTTCTTATTTAATCTTATTCCCAGTTGTAGGTTGAATATTCTTTCTTTGTTCAAAACCCATGGAAGTTGAATAGGTTGGTTGGTTGGTTGGTTGGTTGGTTTTGATGTATCTCAACTAAAGTCAGTTTTTTCTGGTCTAAAGTAACTAATGATAATAATCTTTTGCAAACAATTTTAGTTTTAAGTAATTATTCTGATTAGATTATTTAAGATTGATTTAAATATTTATTGTATGTATTTACCTAACACCATCTGAACGAGCAAGATGTGATACAAGGTCAGTTTTTAAGCAGAATTTAACAGGTTTGAATTCAGACTTTTCCTTCTCCTAGTCTGGTTGCTATACTAAGGTTAAAGAGCTCAGTCTACCCTTCTATATACCCATAGAGAGAATAGTTGAATCCCTACCTTTCCCAAGAGTATTAGTGCTATCTGAAATGCAAAATGCATTTTGTCCAGTATTTAATCTTGGGTTGTTGGGTGAGTTTCCTATTACAGTAACCATTACACCATGACTTATTGGATGTAAAAATATTCATTCTTTTTTCTTTTTTTCTTTTTTTGAGACATTCATGATTTTTATCAAAGTTCAAAAATAATTTTTGTAAACATCTGAAAAATGTCATGAGATAATGATCCTTGAGGCAATTGCCTGCAAAATAACTTTTAAAAACCACTGCTAAGAAGAGACATCCACCATTGCCAGGAAAAGGAAAACACTAATTTTCTTTCTATTTTAGATAGCTTGCAGTAGAAGCAAGACCTGTTCTCATTCCCTCTATGGAACCCTTCCCCAGGATGTTGGCTTTATATCAATGGCAAACCACACACAACACTACACAATATATAATACTAAAAGCTTCCACACATATAGACATGTTTATTTCATAAATAATACAGGAAAACACCAAGTAGGTAATAAGAATTCTTTTTTTTTTAATATTCATGCATTCATTATTGTAAACATCTTTTATATCTCTTTCCTCTCAAGCTACCCTATCTATAAAAGTTTAAGTAACAAAGAAATTATATACACTTTTATCATCCTATACGCAGCTCATACATACCTAAATATATTCGAGCCCATGTGAGGGTTTTATCTTTGGGATTTAAACACACAGTCATATATATATACATGCACATGCACATGCACACGTATGCATATATGCACACAACATACACTCTATTTTCTCTAATGTCTCCTGTCTGCATTATACACACACGCATTTGGATTTTTTGGATTTTTCAAAATCACACACACACTTACACACACATCTCTATTAATAATGGAGATTCACTTTCGGTTTTTGTCAGTAACAAATACTACCTAACTGCTTATGTCACTATACCCAAAATTGTCATTACATAGAATAAACACACTCAAAATGTGTGCATGCAATATTAGAGAGTCCTCATTGTTTTTTAAAACAAGTTTTAATAGATACATCCTCAGTATCATATATTTATATATAGTTAGTTTTATTTCAATAGATATTTAAAGTTAATAGAACTTAGTTTCGATTTCAAATTGTTTTTTTTTTTTTACTCCTTTAATAAATTTGATGATTTCATGATTTATGGTTCAAACTCTCCGACATTTAATTTTTAACTTCCACCTCCTCAAGCAATATCCTTTAAAATTTTATTTTTACATTGCCCGGAGGGTGTTTTTTTTAATTTTGCTAGTCCATATAAAAAAAATTATGAATTAATATTTTTTCAAGCTCTGAATATTTAATGAAAATAATAATCATTTGTTTGCACATTGTTATATGGTTTCAAGTAACTAATAATAATCCTTAGTAAACAATTATAACTTCAAATAACTATTCTCAATATAAATCATTTACAGTTATATATTAAGTATTCCTATCTAATACAAATAATTTGCACACAAACAGTAGGAATTGAAGATCAGAGGAAAAATCAAGACCATCCAATCAACAGCATTGTTAAGATCAGCTATAATACTCAGAAGAGTCCTGGAGACCTGAAATGACTTACTCTCACTCAGAATTGAGTGAAAGACAACAAGTTAATGCTGATGTAAAAAATTTCCAAACCATGATATAATAATAATAATAATAATAATAATAATAATAATAATAATAATAATACCTATCCCAGTAAGGAGACCATACCTCGTGTTGATTAACCAAATAAAAGAGAACATGTCAATTGGTGGACCAGCAGATCACTGGGTGAAGCTGAAGGAAAATGAAAAGATGGATAGATACCTGGACCTTGCCAGAGAATTGAAAAAGCTGTGGAATATGAGATGGAAAGTGATACCAATCATAGTTGGTGCACTTGGAACAGTTCCAATAAAGTTGGAAAAAAGACTGGACAATCTGGAAACCAGAGGAAGAATTGAGACCATCCAGACAACAGCATTGTTAAGATCGGCTAGAATATTTAGAAGAGTCCTGGACACCTAAGGAGACTTGTTGTCACTCAGACTCCAGTGAAATACCATCAGCTAATGCTGATGGGAAAAAACTCAAAAGGAATGAAAATAATAATAATAATAATAATAATAATAATAATAATAATGACATAAGGAAAAATTATATTAATATTGGATGTGACAGAGACAAAATCAATCAAGTAATAAGTGAATGCTGCAAACTATCATAACAAGAATACAAGGCTAGGCACAACTGGGTTAGAAAGCTGATCCACTGGGAATTGTGCAAGAAACTAAATTTTGATTATACAACAAAATGGTATATGCATAAACTAGAATCTGTTATGAAATGCATATAATTCTCTGGGATTTTGAGATAAAGATGGATCACCTTATCCCATCCAGAAGTCCAGACTTAGTATACAAAATAATAACTGATAGATTTTGCAGTCCCAGCAGATCATAGGGTCAAAGTGAAAGAAAATGAAAGAATAGACAAATACCTGGACCTTGCCAGAGAATTGAAAAAACTGTGGAATATGAGTGTGAAAGTGATACCAATTGAAATTGGTACAGTCTCCAAGTTTAGAAAACAGATTGGAACAATTGGAAATCAGAGGAAGAATTAGAGAGGAAGAAGGGAAAAAATGAAATGGTCAATGGAATAGAACAACTGAATCAAAAAGAAATTAGGACACTTAGAGAAAAAGAGAATTATGAATATCTGGGAATATTAGTAGCAGATGCCATCAAACAAACAGAAATGAAAGAAAAAGTAAGAAAGGAATAATTCAGAAGAACAAGAAAGCTCCTAGAAACCAAGTTATGTAGCAGAAACCTTATCAAGGGAATAAACACATGGGCTATCCCTTTCGCAAGATACTCGAGACCATTCCTAAAATGGACAAGAGAGGAATTCCGACAGATGGACCAAAGGACAATGAAACTCATGACCATGCAAAAAACATTTCTCCCAAGAGACGACATAGACTATAAACCAAGGAAAGAGTGGGGAAGAGGTCTTGCCAACATTGAAGATTGTGTAGATACAACAATCCAAACACTTGACAAATACAATAATATAAGTAAGGAAAGACTAATTGCAGCAGCCAGGAATAGCAATTGTAACACACTTACAAACAGAAATACATCAAAAACTAAAAAACAGAAATGAGAAGATAAACAACTACAACTTCAAGCGTCAAACTCAAGAGATGTCACATCAGAAGATATGGATATGGCTAAAAAAAGGAAATTTCAAGAGAGAAACCAAATCACTTATAATTGCAGCACAAGACAATGCCATTAGAACAAACTATATAAAGGCAAAACTAGATTGGACGCAGCAGAATAGCAAATACAGAATGTGTGAAGACAAGAGACAAAATGGTCAATCATATAATAAGTGAATGCAGCAAACTAGCACAAAGAAAGTACAAGACTAGGCACGACTGGGTGGGAAAGGTAATCCATGGGGAACTGTGCAAGAAATTCAATTTTCACCATGCAACTAAATGGTATATGCACAACCCTGAACCTATCCTGGAGAACAAGACACATTAAATTCTCTGGGACTTTGAGGTACAGACGCATCACCTAACCCTAGCCAGGAGACTGAACATAGAATTAATCTACAAGAAGAGAACCTGTCATCTCATGGATCTTGCTGTCCCAGACGACCACTGAGAGAAAATGAAAGAAAGCGAAAAGATAAACAAATACTTAGATCATGCCATAGAACTGAGGAAACTGTGGAAGATGAAGGTCAATGTTGTACCAATTGTAATTGGTGCCCTTAGAATGGTCCCTAAAGTGCTGGAAAATAATATGAATTGAAAATCAGAGGAAGAATCAAGACTATCCAAACTACAGCACTGTTGGGATCAGCTAGAATACTCAGAAGAGTCCTGGAGACCTGAGGAGACTTGCTGTCACTCAGCCTCCAGTGAACCATCAGCTACAGCAGTTATGAATACCTCATAATGATAATAATAATAATAATAATAATCCAGACCTAGTGTTAATTAACAAAAATGAAAGAATTTGTCAACTGGTGGATTTTGCAGTTCCAGCAGATCACAGGGTGAAGATGAAGGAAAACGAAAAGATGGACAAATACCTGGACCTTGCCAGAAAACTGAAAAGGCTATGGAATATGAAAGTCGAAGTGATACCAATTGTAGTTGGTGCGCTTGGAACCATCCCAAAAGGCTTGGCAAAAAGACTGGAAATCAGAGGAAGAATTGAGACCATCCAGAATACTGCATTGCTGCAATCTGCCAGAATACACAGACGAGTCCTGGAGATCTGAAGAGACTTGTTGTGAAAAAGTCAAAAGTATACAGGGTGACCCAGAAAAAACAGAACCCAAATTATTTATTTATTTTCTTCTTAAACTCACCCTAACCCAACCCCAACCCTAACCCTAAACCCTAACCCCAACCCTAACCCTAACCCTAAAACCATTTTTTTTTCAAGTGACACCACTTCGGCTATGGATTTCAATTGTAGCTGGTGGTTTTTTTTCAGCAGCCACCAGCTAGCGGTTTTTGAGGCAGGAGGCTGGGATGGAACTCCGCGAATATACCTTAATAATAATAATAATAATCTCTAGTAAACAATTATGGCTTCATGTAATTATTCTTAATCTATTAATAATGGAGATTGTGTGTATTTCTGTCTGTAACAAAAACTACGTCACAGCTCTATGTGACAGCTACATCACAATATTATTGTATATATACACTCAAATTTTAAGTTAGCAATTTTTAAAAATTGTTTTTTATTCTTTTTTTTTTTTTCAGTAACAAGAAGTTAACTAAACAGTTTACAAATAAACAAATATTCCTACGATTTTGTGTAAAATTGATATGGAAAATATTCAAAAGAATTGTTTGATAAGCATTAATACATGTATGCAACATTTTTATGGGGGGGGGGGGGGCAGGACTAAGTTTCCATTTCAAATTGTTTTTTTTTTTACTTCTTTAATAAATATGAGGATTTTGCTTACTTATGATACAAAACTTCTGACATTGAATTTTTAACTCCCACCCTCTCAGGCAATATCTTTCAAAAAATTATTTTTACACCGCCCAGAGGGTGTTTTGTGTTGTTAGTACAAATAATTTACATACAAATGGTTCCAAGACTTCGTATCTAACATTAATAATTCTATTTTTATTCTATTTATTTGTTTGCACAGTTATATGGTTTCATATATTCCTATCCATTCTTAACATGTACTACCATTCAAAGTGAACCTGAGAGTGGTGTCAATGAAAGAGTGACTCCACACTTCCAGAACTGAAGCCTCACCATCGGATGTAGTTATGTGACATATCGGGGATCTCCCTTTATGGTATGGAAGGAGCTAACCTCTCTATAGGAGATACAGTCAGCATATTCTAATCCTCATTGACAAAACGATTTAAGGCCTTGTTGAACATTTTGTATTGTAGTTCCCACCAAAATAAGTCACCTGATCAGTTTAGGCCATATTGAAGGAAGAAACGTAAATATTTTTTAACTTTTTCTTTTAAAATATCGTAAAAAAGAAATAACGAACATAAAGAGTTGCTACTAAGAAAAACAGTTAATTCAAAGATCAAATTATCCGACTGGGGAAAATTACTCACCGTTATCTTGAAAAATAAGTAGAACAGTCCGTCTTTTAAAAAAATTTTTACAACAGGATCAATTTCTTTATTGATATTTTTTAGCAGAATTCTGTATTCATGGTTCTTTTACTAAAAAGCTCTCGCATTGAAACTTATAAAAATCATCTGATATAATTATTCAGACTCTTATCTTTATAGAAAAAAAGTAAAACTCGTTTTTTGTCGGTTTATTTTTTTAAATTTCATAAAATAAAAATATTTGTAAAAAATATTTCCCCTAATATATTTTAGAATAAAACTATTTCAGACATATTTACATTAAAAGGTAAATAAGAATGGAATTTTTTGTGAAAATCGGACAATTAATTGATTTTTCATAGAATTTTTTAAAAGCCTCTAGTCATAAGTTGTTTTTAGCTACGTTAAATTTCAATTGATTTAACAGTGCAAAAATGTAAACATTGTTTTTCGTTCATAATTTTCGTTATTTCCGTAAACTGAATTTTTTTTTTTAATCATCAGAAGTTTGTTTAATGTTTCTTCTTTCGAATGGACAAAAAATTTTGAGATAATATTAATCTTTATGCAAGTTTCCTAGTGTTGAATATAGGGGGGGGGGTAAATTCACAGGGGAAATTGGTGGTACCTAGTGACTCCACACTCCCAGAACTGGAGCCTCACCATTAGATGTAGTTTTGTGTTATACCACGGATCTCCCTTTATGGTATGGAAGGGGTTAACCCCTCTATAGGAGATACAGTCAGCGTATTCTAATCCTCGCCGACAAAACGGTTTAAGTCGTTGTTTAACATTTTGTATTGAATACAAATAAATTACACGAAATAGATGCCACTTTTGGCCTTCCATACTTTTCTAAGCACACTGCTGATTTATTTAGTCTTTGTGTTGCTGCTTTCTACCTAAGCAGTCAGTACGGTTTTTTCTTTTCTTTCGGAGGCGATGTCTCGAAATAATCTGTTGTTGATTTATCGAAATATCTTCTTTTATGACGGTAAAAAAAAATTTTTTCTTTCTCTTTTTCAATTCATATTGTAGATATAGGCGGGAATTATTATTTTTTTATCTTATCAATTTTTATTTCTCTCTCTCTAACAGAAAAAAACAAACTTCTATTATTATTATTGTAACTTAAAATGAATCCTTCATCATACAATGATATATTCAACTAGTTTTCATTTGAAATAATAATAATAATAATAATAAACATTTAAATTAATGATTATTGTTAATTTTAAAATAATTTACGGGTCGTAATATCTTTATATTGTTTAATGTTTAAAACCCGAACGATGAGTCGTTAGTATTTAAAATGTGTTTATTTCTTCGTTTTTACTTTTACTTTTGATTTTTGATTATTTTAAAATGAGATTTTTAAAATAAAATGGTCTTTCTTAGTCTTATTTTTTTAAATTTCTTTTTTAATATTTAAGAGAAAACTTCGCTTTTATCCATTATCTAGGAAACTACTTCTTCTTAGTCTAATGTCAAATCTAATTTTCCCTTTCCTGGAAGTTTCCATAAACTTAAAACTCATTATTTAAGTTGAATAACATTTTAAAATTTAGATTATAAATATTTGTATTTTAATTTCATTAAATTCTGCCAAAAAAATTCCCACTCTTTTTCTTTTTAAAAGTAAAAGTAAACTTTAGATTTTTAAAAAGCTTTTTAGATGAATGAATAATTTTAATTTATATACATATTTTTTGTTAATTAGAAACATGATTTTTGTGCCAGGTTTAATTTTTTTAAATGCTATAAAATTCTTTTAAAAAAGGTGTTTACTGATTTTTTCCCTCATTTCATTCGGTTTATGTTACAACGATCCTCACTGAGTGTCCGGAATTCCCTTTACTTAAGATCTTGTGCTAGAATTATTTTAATTATTAATTATTAAAATCATTTATAATTATTAATTATTTATAATTGTATTTTTTTTAAGAAAAAAAAGAAAGAAAATTAAAAGCATTAATTCAATTACAACACGTTTATGCTACAATGTTTATTTTTGATATTGTTGATTTGTTTTTCTTGCTTTAAAAAATCTTAATATTTTTTTTAATTGTTTTTCTTTTCATTTATTAATTTTTGGCATTTAAAAGCAAAAAAAAACAAAACAACAAAAAAACAAACAAAACATATTACGACGTATTTGTTGGTAAATTTCACACTTAGGTTTTTTTCACCTGTTAACCTGCATATTGAAAAAAAATCCAATAATGCTATAACTAATATTACAGTGCGAGTAATGCCTATTAATTATTGAGATATTATCATTTAATTTAATTGTTCTCTCTGAACAAAAAAAACAACAGGATTTTCTAAAAATGAAATAATCTAAGAAATGAATGGGAACATGCTAACGGAAACTTAGTCAAATTATTAACTAACGGGTCTCTCTCTCTCTCTCTCTCTTTATTTCTCTCTCTCTCTCTCTTTATTTCTCTCTCTCTCAATAAATGAAAGCGAATTGATCAACAATGTCCTCGTATCCATTTTAATTTTCCCATCGTGATTAAAACCCATTTTTTTATAAACAAATGATTGTCACATTTTAATCTCGCTTAAAAGGAAAATGTGTCAATACAATCAATACATTAATGAGAAATTTACTGCTATGACATCCATTGAATTTGTTCAAATATAAGGTAATTACTACTTGACAAGTAATTGCGCCCCTTAAATACACAAGTAGTAATTGTGTATTTAAGGGGCGCAATTAATTTGTTTAGGTTATATATATATAATATATATAATGTTGATTATCACCAGTCAGTCGAGTTTGTTAAATGGTGGGTTTGATTTGTTTTGCGACTAACTCTTTTTTTACTTGTCAAAGAAAATTGAATTCTCCCAGTAAGAAAGAACTGACCTTAAATCTGGTTATTTTAACTGAACCTAACCAATTTTAAATAACCATAAAAAAAGAATGTTTTTATTTCTGTATTATGTACATAATTTAGTAACATTTTTTTTTTGTATGTGTGTGTGTGAACACATTAAACAAGCTTTGGCTGTTACACCCAGTAACACATAGGAGGCTCTATGTATCTGTATCATTAACATTCTTGTGTTTACTGTTTGGGTGTGTAATACACACATTTATAAATATTCAATATTCAATATATGTATGTTTATATTTGTGTGTGCAAGTATGTGTGTGTAAAAAATTAAAAAAAGGGCGGGGGTGGTATCTGGGCATTCGGAATTTTAGTTGGTCGGTCGGCGCTGAGCCTTAGTCGTATTTTCAGTAAAAGGTGAAAACCTCGTTGAATCATGATCTTGTGTCCCGGATGTGCGAAGTGTTGGTGGGTGCGGTGATCTGACTGATATTATTTAACACCTACCACCCCCCCCCACCTCATGACAATTCTTCCTTTGAATTCGTTGCAGCTGGTACAAGCACCCCGCCCCCCTTTTTTTGTTACCTCGTGTTCCGCACATGAACCTGTTTTTATCTCTTTCTTGGCCACTATTTCAGAAAAGTACATTGGGTGCCGCCACCCACTTCAACCGACCTGACAAGCTATTTCTGACTTGGAACCTCTCATCTTACATCGTGAGAATAAGGAATTATCGACACATTGCCAAAAATATCTATTTTAAGCGAACATGAAGAAGAAATTGCACAGTCGTTGCATGTTGTTAAAACTGACAGACAACTGAAGTATTTGCCTTCTTACGTCGAGACAAACACGGATGGTTGACCAAGCTTGAAATAGCAGCAGTTAGACTGCAATGTTTCAATCCCAGGGAAACAAAGCAGATTTACCAAAAAATCCTTTTGTGGAATCCTTTCAATATTGAATCGAAGTACAGCTGGAATTAAATAAACT
Source organism: Doryteuthis pealeii (assembly GCA_023376005.1). Classification (NCBI taxonomy): domain Eukaryota; kingdom Metazoa; phylum Mollusca; class Cephalopoda; order Myopsida; family Loliginidae; genus Doryteuthis; species Doryteuthis pealeii. The sequence continues at coordinate 80,805,719 of CM042158.1, read as the reverse complement.
CCAGTCTTCTCTCTATAAACCGCCCTGTTGGCTGGGGCGTTAGAATACACCAACTGCACCTTTGCAGAGGGGTAAGACTCCCCCAATGGGGCCACCTGTTGGCCATGTGTGACGACTCGTGATGCTTAAGGATGGAATCCTGGAGGGTGAGCAGTCCATGACATGCAATACTCCACTTAGGCCCTTACTTAAGCTAGACAGGCGATCGGAAAGACCCCCTCCAATCAATCGTCTGGCCATATTGAGCCTTAGCACCTATATGATTGCCCAACCCTATTGGCCTTATGGCAAACCCCCCAACCATTTTTATCATATGGGTGCTAGAAGGCGGTGACTGAAGGTCTACATGTGCTGGGAATGACATTAAACTCTATCTGATGGTGCAGTTCCAGTTCTGGAGGTTTGGGGAATGTGGAGCACCCCTTTATCACCATTGCTCCCTAGTCCACTCTGATCCAGAGTGGTAGTACCTGTTAGGGTCCCATCTATGAGTTAAATAGAAAAATGTATTTATAAAAAAAGTGAGTATCCATTTAGAATGAATTTATTTAAAAACTTTATTGGCATTAAATGACCCACTGAGGTTTATATGCCGTAAAACAAAACAAAAAAATGTGGACTTTTTTTAGTCCTCATTTTTTTGAAAAACAAGGAAAAATAAGGATTTATTTCTTAAAATATAATGTATTAATTTTTAGCAATAGATAAGTTTGATGAAGAATTTTGTCATTTACTTGCTACGAGAAAATGGAACGTAGTGAAACTCTGAATGACTTTACAGGGGACTCTAAAAAAAACTAAGACATAATCGCAATTTCAAGGAGCATAAGCTAAACCTGGTTTTATTTTGGTGAGTAGGGGGGGAGGTGTGCCATATTATAGAATATATTTTATCCAGCTCAGTAAGTCATATGTGAAAAAAATGTTCCAAACGGCTAGAGCGTGTCCATCTGGAGTATCAAATTCCACCATCTTTTCTACCAATATTGCAGTAAGTAAAGTGATAGTACCAGGTTGACTTTCATATACTGTAAAAATTAGAAAAATGAAAAACGTTGAATGTCTTACTAGATTTGTGTTTCTGGAAGTTTATTAGTGAAAATACATTTTTAAAATCAAAATTAAAAGTTATTTCTTCGAAGCAGGTAACTATGGTACAGTCTAAGGATCAATATAGAGAATTTGATATATATATATTTACCAACTCCTCTGCACGAGCAGGATGCAACACAAGGTCAATTTATTAAGCAAAGTTTAATAGGTTTGAATTCAGAGTTTTCCTTCTTCTAGACTGGTTGCCTAAACAAAGTTAAAGAGCCCAGACTGCCCTACTATTTACCCATAGCTGGAGGGAGAGTAGGATTCATACCTTTCCCAAGGGTATTAGCACTAAGTGAAAATGCAATTTCCCCATGACTTTAACCATTACACCACGTGCTTCCATAATAGACTATATCCGCTCATTTGCCTAAATTTCATGAAAGATGTTAAATTCTATCTAATGGTGAGGTTCCAGTTCTGGAGGTTTGGGGAATGTGGAGCACCCCTTCATCACCATTGCTCCCTGGTCCACTCTGACCCAAAGTGGTAGTACCTGTTAGGGTCCCATCTATGGGTTAAATAGAAAAATGTATTTATAAAAAAATTGAGTATCCATTAAAAATGACTTTATTTCAAAACTTTATTTGGCATTAAATGACCCAATGAGGTTGATATGCCGTAAAACAAACCAAAATAAAAACAAAGGAAACTTATTGACATAGAAATAAACTTTTAACTGAGAAAATTCTTGAAATAAGTATTTACCCAACGCATTTGTCATGGGTCTGATATGATACAACGTTGTAATTATTGGCTACCCAGTAAGTATCACACTACTTATACAGTTATGGGTCTGCATATCCTAACTTGTTAATCATTATACTGTCAAAATTATAACTTTGGACCATATGACCTTTAGGCACCCCTTTTGCAATCTCGATTCATAAGGACATGTTTTTCATTTACACCGTCAAAATCCGGTTGTTTGTTAACAGATGATTTTTAGAGATTTTTTTTTTTTTTAGATTATAAAACTAACCCTTAATCCTAACCCCTAACCAACAATTATTTTGACGGTGTAAATGAAAAATATGTCCTTATGAATCGAGATCGCAAAAGGGGTGCCTAAAGGTCATACGGTCCATAGCATTTAACTCAAAAGAGATGTCATTCAGTATTAAAACCTTGCGTACACTTTAATGTTTATAAGGAAAAATACAATATTTAGTGTTTGATTTTTTTACTGATTAAAGGATTTAATTCAGTGATTAAAAAGCAGTTGATTTGTGGAACTCTTCAATTCTGCGTGAGTACAAAAAGTAATTCTTGGTATAATTCCCCCCTCCCCTTTATTATAACCATCCAGGCAAATATAGTTCACCATACTCTGCCTTCAATCCCACTGAACTGTTAATTCGACCCCATATGCGTGACACGCCCTACCCATGGTGAATGGGTTCGGAAAAATACTTCCTCTGCCTTTAGAATTCAATAAAGTTTGGGCATAAGCCAATTCTGTCAAGTACAATATTATTACAGCCACCATGTTTAAATATCAAATAGATTCCATTGTTGAAAATTACATTTAATGCCTGTTCAGAAAAAGAATTCAATTATTGTTGTAATTTAGTACTAATTGTAAAACAAACTTAATTTTAAGAAGAACTATAAAAAATTTAAAAAATGAAACTGTTTCTAAACCTTATTTTAAAAGTAAAAAAAAAAAAAAAAAAAAAATTAAAAAATAATTGTAATACAAAAAATTCTAATTTAAAAAAATACTTAGCTTTATATTAAGAGGACATTTTTATTCTTAGCTTCTTTGTAAAAACAACTACATTTTTTCACTGTTACTCAACGGAAAATATGAATTAAAGTTTTTGTAATATAAGGATTTATTTCTTGAAATAAAAACATATCGTTGTTTAGCCCTAGTTAATTTGATGAATACTTCAGAAAATGTCAATGAGAAATAAAATCTCAAATATAATTTAACATGTGTATAATGAGGAAAAGTACAAATTTAGTTTTAGATTTTTACTGATGAAATGATATAATTTAATAATTAAAATTAATTGAATAACCAAACTTTCCACAGTTCTTCATTAGTAAAAAAAAGTCTTAAGATCTGCGATGTTTAAATATTCCAATTTCACATTCCAATAGAAATATTGTTTTGTAATTTAGTACTAATAAGAAAAAAGCTTAATTTTTTGGTAACTAAAAAAAAATCATGAAAATGTTTCAAACTAATGTCTACCTTTATTTGAAGTATTATTTTAAATGTAAACCAAAAAAAAAAAAAAATTGAATAACAAAAAAATTATATTTTTAATTCTTAACATTTTAGTGTTAAATTTTTATGGGGTAAAAAAGAAAATGAATTAAACTAATACATTTTCTAACATTGTAACTCCACAGGTAAGAAAGAAATAGATTTTAATGAATTTAATTATTACTAAGGTCACGATTTATGTTATTTTTTACTTAAATTTTAACTGTTAGTTGTGTTTTTAACCGTTTTTCATTGGAAATTATTTTCCTACAGAGGGTTGCAAGAGAACTAATTTTTAAGGGAGAAAAATTTTTTCCAAGAAATTATTAACATAAAAAACATGGATTATTACACTTTTGGTCATCCATATTTAAGAAAAGCACGCATCGCCTGTAATATTGAAATAGAAAGTACAGTTTTTTTTTGGGGGGGGGGTTGTACATGTTTATTAATTCTGACTAGTCTTATCATTCATCTGTTTTATTTTATCTATTTTTTTCCTTAAACACAACTAACGGTTAAAATTTAAGTAAAAAATAACATAAATTGTGTTCTTAATAATTATTAAATTCATTAAAATCTATGCCCAAGCCAAACTTTTCCGTTTTAATTTTGATAATGATTTGCAATTTTAACCATGAATTCTTAACGATTTTTTTTTTTTTTAATTTGATGAGAATTTTCTAAATTCTATTCCTCTCTTAGTCTTTTCCTTTGCTCACTAATGTTACTAAAATCATTTTACTCCAATCATAGACTGGCCACTCTTGCTAGTATCATATATAATTCTATGTAATTTTCTTTTTCCTTTTTTTTTTATTCTAAAAAATGTATAAAGATTTTATTTAAGTTGGCTTTGAACATGGTGAAAGATTTTAAAATCTATTGGTAAAATATTTCTGCTTTTCTAAAATGCCTCACTGATGATAATACATGTTAGCACATGTTCATTCTGTTTTAAATCCATTAGTATACTGTAACTTAGTTACTAACATAAAATAGTTGGACAATCAATGCAACTGACAATAATTTCACACCTGCTTTATTACTGATAAGCTAGTAGTTAAGAGTCAAAATATATCCGGTATAAAAGTGTAGAATCCTGACTTAGGATTATGAGTGGTTCCCATGTTCTGATTTGTTAATATTGTCATGATTCAAAATGAATATTTTGTGGAGTTGAAACTTAGATAATTATGAAATTTATTGTGTACAGTGCTCAGGTGTACCACAACTCATCAAAGTCTCATGTCTAGTACATAGAATAATGTATTAGTGTCAGGAACATGATAGCATACAGTAATAATATACATGTATGTGTACAGTGCTCAGGTGCACCACAACTCATCAAAGTCTTATGTCTAGTACATAGAATAATGTATTAGTGTCAGGAACATGAATAGCATACAGTAATAATATACATGTATGTGTACAGTGCTCAGGTGCACCACAACTCATCAAAGTCTCATGTCTAGTACATAGAATAATGTATTAGTGTCAGGAACATGAATAGCATACATTGATAATATACATGTATGTGTGCGCATGCGTGCATATGGGGGTATCAGGTATAGTGTTGGCAGACTACAGGAAGCATTGAGACTTTGAAAGATGCAATGTTTCAGCAGCTTACAACAGATGCAGGCTGTTTATTCCATGCTTCTGCAATTCTGTGTGTGAAAAAATGTTTCTGAAAGTCACGTGAGCTATGCTGTTTTCTGACTTTATAGAAGAGAACACAGACATAATCAAGAGGCTTGGGGTTTTATAAGTGGGAAGTTTTAAAAATCACAAAATGTGTTGTTCAACTTCTTTCATTACCAGTATCTAAACTCACAATGAAGTAGTTTTTTGTTTTTGGTCCCAGTAGAGAATAAGTGTCAGCAAGAATCAACCTGCAATGACTTGACTTTATTAACAAAAAAAAAGTAAAAAATGTTACAGAAGTATGTCAAAATATACACTGTCCTGTCAGTAGGACTTAGAATATGCTGTTTCTCCTACAGAGAGATAAGACCCCTCTACTCCAAAATCCAGGGTATCACACTAAACAGTTCTGGTAGTGAGGTGTGGATAAGACACAATTTTTTTTCTTTTTTTTTAACCATGTTCAAAACCAACTTGAGTAAAAATTTTATATATTTTTCTACAAATCACACTTAAGTTACACACAATAATGCACAGTATAGTTGACAATTGGAAAGTTATGCCCCATTAATTCAGTGGTCAGTCTGGCTGTATAAAAATGTAACAGTATCCTAAAAATGAGTAATTTGCCTTTTAATCTGAAAAGAAAATGTTTATTGGTTATGGCATTAGGAAGAATGTTTTTGTATCTAATAAACATGAATATTGAAATGATTGAAGGTTATGCCAAAGTCACTTGATGACAGGTGACACTGTAAACAAAAATGTTTATATTTCAAATTTAGAATCAGAATGTTGTCAACTTAAGTGGTGTAACAGAAGGACTGTGTTGAGAGACAGAGAGAGACAGAGGGGATTGCACTGCACTGCAAACCTATAATCTTGCTTCATTTTGAGTGTTCCATTCATATATATTTACCAACCCCTCCGCACGAGCAGGATGCGACACAAGGTCAATTTCTTAAGTGGAGTTTAACAGGTTTGAATTCATAGTTTTCCTTCTCCTAGACTAGTTACCTAGCCATGGTTAAAGAGCCCAGTCTGCCCTGCTATTTACCCATAGCTGGAGGGAGAATTGGATTCATACCTTTCCCAAGAGTATTAGTGCCATGTGAAATACAGCTTCATCCAGGAATAAAACTCAGGTTGAGTCCATTTCCTACGACAGTAACCATTAGACCAAGTGTTTCCTTCCTTTATATATAACCCAATTACTTTGGGGAGGTGGTGTCACCTTGAGGAACATGAGTGGCCATGTATGTCTGCTTTAATTTAGTCTCTGGACTAAATTAGTAACTTATTTTCTCAGAGCCAACTGATTCATTTTTAAGACTATTTTTCTAACTAGTATTATCTGTGTTATTCGGACTATTGTCCTCATCTTCATTGTTATCTGTACAACGTTTTGGCCAATGTACCCTCTGGCCTTCTTCAGGTATTTATTGTCGTAATCAGGAACCTTCTTGTCATAATTTGGAACTTTGAACCTAACCCTTTATTCAGTCCACGGGGCTATTCAGAGAAATAGTATTTTTCTAACTTTGTCACCTGATCACATGACAGAAACCATCTAATTCCAGCCGAGGTTATCAAAAAACTGATCTCAGGGTTAATGCTTGTCAATCAAATTCATTTGATATAATGTCTCTGTAATAGAAGTGACAGTAACTTCCCAGGAACTAAACGCGTTCGCTGTCTCGCGTGTCAATTTACTCTCTGCAAGCCATTTGCTAAACTGCCATTTTTATGCTGCAAACTTATTTGCATAAGATGGCAGTGACAAATTGAAAAAAAAAAAGCGAGTAGACGTGGGGAAGCAGTTCACTTACGGGCTTCGCATGTGTATTAATTGAACGTAACCTGCTACCTCTGTTCTGTGTGTGACGACGAAGGACTTGACACCCTGTTATTGTCTTTACTTCTTGTTTATACTGAAGGATTCGTGTGTTGGTGTGGATAACAGAATCCTGATCTAAAGATTGTGAATTTGTGAGATTATTATAGCAGCTTCATTTTCTTTTTCTAGTAAACTGTACTGTTACAGTCTCAGAGTTCAATTTCTATTTCACTTTTCAAATTCTAAACTACTCTCATAATAGATACAGGTAGTTTTTTTTAGTATTTAACACTTTGTTTTAATTGTTTTTCTTTGTTGTTGTTTTAATATATTTACCTATATGAATAAAACTTTTCTCTTTTTTTTGTTTTGAAGGTAAATAATGTCAAAATGATAATTCAAGTAGTTTTATCCTGTTCAGTGTGGACAGGTTTGTATTTCTGTTTATGCTGGAAGTGGCCAAGCCGAAGTTGTGAATGGCTTTGCCGTTCAATAAGTATGGGGCATGCCTTGATTGTGACTGCCCTCTCTTATTATTGCACATTTATTCAAGGTCCCTGGCCTTTTACTGACCCAGGTAAGTAAATTATATAAAAATCTACCTTGGTATTTACTTATATTTCTAATTTGTACTGCTCACTAATAATTGTGATGGTCTAAGAGATTTGAAAAAAGAAAAAAAAAACAGAAATTAGGCCAGAACTATAGAGCACCCAATGAGAATCAAACCCACTAGTAATTGTCTTGATCAAAAAAAAAAAAAAAAAAGAATAAATGGACCAAGTATCCAATAGGCACCCCAAATCATCAACTTAATGAAAGGTTCATATTTTAACTCATCACCTGTAACTTCCGCTTCCAAATTTTGGTAAACAAATGATTTTAATCAGAAGTTTATGGAGATGTTGAATTCACAATGAATTAAATTAATAGATGGTTGGTACACGTAATCAAATTAAAATTCAATAGCAAAATCTTTTTTTAAATAAATACTTTTTAATCAGAAGTTTGATTGGTGTGGTTTGGTTTGGTTTGGTTTGGTTTGTTTTGTTTTACGGCATATCAACCTCAGTGGGTCATTTAATGCCAAATAAAGTTTTGAAATAAATCAATTCTTAATGGATAATACAATTTTTTTTATAAATACATTTTTTTTATTTAACCCATAGATGGGACCCTAATAGGTACTACCACTCTGGGTCAGAGTGGACCAGGGAGCAATGGTGATGAAGGGGTGCTCCACATTCCCCAAACCTCCAAAACTGGAACCTCACCATCAGATAGAGTTTAACGTCATTCCCAGGACATGTAGACCCGCAGCCACCGCCTTCTAGCACCCATATGATAAAAAGGGATTGGGGCTTGCCATAAGGGCAATAGGGTCAGAAGTTTGATTATTTTTCAACACTTTACAATGATTTTAAAAAAAAGACACTAATACATTATCGTATGTACTAGACATGAGACTGATGAGTTGTGGTACACCTGATCACTGTACACAATAAGTCGTCGTTGTGGCCTAAAGTCGATCTCAGCCAATCAGCGAGACAGTCTATGCCCTTTTCACTAGTGCTAGACCAAGGAGATTATTTTAGCGTCTGAGGTGGAGCGCCACACCTACCACCAGCTCCTTATTTTACCACACAGGTCCTTGTGCTACTCATACGCTGAGTTGGCGAGTGCCAGTATCAAACTAGGAACCTTGTGGTTTCTTGCCCAACGCTCTACCGACTGAGCTGCTGTACACAATAAATTTTATTATTATTATTATTATTTTTATAAAACAATAAAAATAGTGAATTTTTATATTGTTTGATCATTTAATACTGAACATTTTAGTCTTTTTACAGTGTGATAATATTCAATCATTGGTTCTTTGGGGTTTTTATTTTTTATTCTTAGGTGGAGCGAACACGGCTTTACAAGAACAAATTGTGATTATATCCACTGGATATTTTATATTTGATTTTGGCTGGTGTGTCTATTTCCAAACAGAAGGTAAGTTTTATTTTACAATTAATAAACTTTAAGCCATATACCCTACCTATGAACAGACAAAATTAAGTTGCAATAAAAGATCTCTTACTGCTGCAAGATTTTTATATATATATATGTATGTATTTGTATGTATTTACCCAACCCCACTGCACAAACAGGATGTAACGCAAGGTCAATTTCAAGCAGAGTTTAACAGGTTTGAATTCAGATTTTACCTTCTAAATTGCTTGCCATACCAAGGTTAAAGAGCTCCGTTTGCCTTAGGGTAATTCCATGTCAAATCATCAAGGCCATGTCACCCACCCCCTTCAATTTTTCTAATATTTTGTACAGGTGTAGACCATGTTAAAGTTAGACAATCCACCAAATTTGAGCTTCCAATTCAAAAAATTCGCTGAGTTATGTCAATTTTAAACTTGAAACATTGGGGGGGGGGATAGCGATATTTTGTAATCTATTTTTGTCTATAAAAATGTGTTCTAGAGCTGCCCTACTCCTAAAAATTGGTTTATAGAAGAAGTTTGTTCAATGTTTCTTCTTTCAAATGGAAAAAAAAATTTCAAGATAATATTAATTTTTATGCTAGTTTCATTGTGTTAAATATAGGGGGGGGGGTAAATTTCACGGAAAATTGGTGGTACCTAGGATATTGTTAACATTTTTGTTACCTTCCAATTTTCAATTCTAAAATGAAATGTAGTGCCAATATTGACATTTGTATATTGTCAGAATTTGGCAGGCAATATAATTGATACATGGGAAATATATTGTTTGTATATTATTTTAAATATATCCAACCACCAACATAATCCTGATAATTTCTATCAAACTCTGACAGTTATTTTGCTCCATATAGTAGCATAACAAGCCTTTAGCTGATAAATGCGGCCATTTTCAAATTTACGACCTTAATCAGTAAAATTTGCAATTTCTCGATGTATATGTATAAGTATTAACTTACCGGTGGGTATAAGAACGATCGTTGGAAGCGTACAATATCCAGAGGTTAAGGTTGAGAAAAAACAAATACAAAGTGCTCAATACAATGTAGAGCATAAATTTATTTTAAGAATGGAAAGGAGTAACCTACTCGATTTTCATCGATTGATTCTTCAGGGTTACTTTAAATTAATCGATTTTACGATTAATCTTAGGTGTTATAAACATGCCCGTTGGAATGGGACTTCCCAGTAACCCTGAAGAATCAATCGATGAAACTCGAGTAGGTTACTCCTTTCCATTCTTAAAATAAATAAATATATATATATATATATATATATATATATAATTTAATATACCAAACTTCTTGGTAAACCCTTGTGGTAAGAAAAAACCTGGTAAATAGTTTGATAGTAAAAATATACTACTAAACTTTACCTGGGGAAAAAAATGAGAAAAAGATAAGACCAAGAGGGTCGTACCAACCGAAAATAATTGGTTAATACTATAACACTTGTCCAAAAGAGAAAAAAAATAATATATATATATATATTTGAAAAATGTATAGATATATAAACCACTAGGGTTATCTAAAGCTAAATCTAAAAAGTAAAATGTGCTCAATACCTAAGTAGAGCAAATAATAAAGTTACATATATATGTATAGATATATTGTTAGTGAACCCTCACATACTTTTTTAAAGATATTTGTAATGGATGGTAGAAAGCTTTGTTGGTTATATTAAAAGCTTGGAAATGTCAAAATGAAAAATTCTCATAAAATATATTAAAGAAGACGTATTTTTCTTTTCCTTTCTAGGTCCTGCTATGCTGTCTCATCATTTCATCTCTATCTTCACCCTTGCGATTAGCTTACTCACTGGATTTTATGGCACTGAAGTTGTTGCAACTATTTTTGGATCAGAGGTCACAAATCCACTTCTGCAATTCCGTTGGTTCCTTAAGAAATCTGGCCATTATGAAAGCCTCATCGGCAATATTGTTGATGTTGCTTTTGTTTTGCTTTTCACCTATGTCCGTATCGTGGTAGGCAGTTATCTGCTCTACTGTTATTTAAATATGTTGCACATTCCTCAATTTATGAAAATGGCCAGTTCTGCTTTTTATGCTGTTTCTTTCATCTTCTGGATAACAATCTTGAGATTTGCTTATCGCAAATGTTTTTCTCAAAATAGACATCTTAAGCATGCAGTTCCTGTAGATCGGTCAAAGTATGACGATTGCTCTGGATCGGAGCAGAAAATTAAAAAAAGCTAGCCGATCTTTTAATGGAATTTTTTGAAGACTTTTTGTTTTTGTTTTAATTGAAATTCTGTTTTTTCAAGGTTGTAAATATCATTGTATATAAAAAAAAATTAAAAAACTTTTGATACTTTAAAAAAAACGTTTTTTCAAATTTTTTTTATTCTTATTGTCCACCTAATTTTGTGGTTGGACAAATGATTGACAGACGTTTCACCAAAATTTGAGTTTTTGACAATTCTTCTTTTTTTTTTTTTACCTTAAAGAGAGTTGAAATATTTTTTTAGATATATTTGCAGGCAAAAGAGAATGCATTTAAAGTATTTCTTTAAAAAAAAAATTATCTAATCAAGAAATTAACTTTCTTTTTTTTTTTTTTTTTTTTTTAATCAAAGATTACAGTCATTTAATGTATTTCACTACTGAGACGAGAAACGGAAGAAGAGAAAAATCAGTCTTTTTCGGCTGGTCCTTCATATAAGACAGACGGGGTTTCCCAGGTTCCCCCATATGGGTTTTGCATAGTAGTACTGAACATGATTTATGAAAGAATGATTTAATCTTACCCCCCTCTCTCTCTCTCTCTCTCTCTTTCTGAAAAAGAACCCACAAGCCTAGAAAGGATTAAACAACCCCTTTTTGACTATATGACTTGTGTATGTTGTTTCTGAACTAACAACGACTACTACTACTAACGACTACTATTACAACTCAAATTTGGCCATATCCAACGCATATTATTTGATAATCTATCCATGTATTTATCTTGATCTGTTTATATCTATTTATCTCAGCTTATTCATATCTATCACATCCAAGATACAATTAAAAAAAAAGTAACTATAAATTCTGTGACAGAGAGCACGGGGGGAGTGGCGGAGGTGGGACTGTGGAGTTGAGAATTCTCTGCCCCTAACGACTAAGTGCAGCCGTGTGTGTCTGGCCTGCACGAGAGGGGGGTGTATAGCGAGTGACTCGAGATTGAACTCGCAACCTCCGGATCATGAGTGGTGGAATTGCTGTCACCCCTTTTAGCTGAAGTAATTTGGCCACTGAGAGAAATAAATGCCAAAGGCGAGTTCTCTGGGGCAGAACATCTTTTCCAGTAGAGAGAACGGTGTGTCGTGTTTCGATCTTAAAGTGAAGTGAACTTTTGACGAATTGTGTAAGAACTACTAAGAATGTTGCTGACAGAATAATTTTTTCCATTGAAGAAACTGATTATTGAGGTTATCATTTGAAACTAACAACTAATAGTCCCTATTAATACAGTGAACTATGATGGAAAATTAATTATAATTCTAGCATTCTTCAATCCCAAAGAGGATAATTATCTTGATGTCTAAATTTTGCATTTATTCACTTTGTATTATCCCCCCCCCCCATCTTCTGAAGTTTTGAAAATTGATTCACTCTTTAAGAAGCAAAAAATAAGATTTTTGACTTTAGATTTTAAGAAAACCCTGATGAATTGTTGCTAACCACTTACTGATTTGATAAACAACTGATAAATTTTGAAATCTCACTGTGGTATTATTAAGCACTTGCAGGGAGACCCAGCATTGCTCGGGAGAAATAACTTTATCTTGTTATAGTTTATAAATCCTATGTCAAGACAAAAGTGAGGAGGTTTTGGCTTTGAACGGACAGACTGCCATTGCGATCCGTATCCAACCAAAAACTGATTTCTTAAAGTGACTTCCTCGTGTTGGCTCATCATCCGAGCAAACCACATACAACATGGATGATGACGAAAATTGGATATGAAAAATATGAATATTTTAAACTTATTTTCGAGCCTTTTACATTTAAACATACGTTTTGATAAACACCCAACAAAATAAAAACAAAAAAGTTGTTTACGGTAGGATTATAGTGGTGGGAGAACCGCTGTGAGCAGATTAAAATAGTCATAGACGATAACTAGACCTATATGTACATTTTTAGTTGTAGATTAATTCGGATGAATTATTATTTTTTTTACAAAAATAAATCCCATTAATTTATGAAAGTAAGATTTACAAGTGTGTATGTTTGCATATAATTGACCCCCATCAATATTTATTCATTAAGTTTACCTTAGCTACGGAATAAGGCCAGAAGTATGGAGCACCCAGTGAAAATCGAACTCACTATCAATGGTTTTCTATTCCTTATAACATTTGAGGTTCCTCTACAGTCACCAAAATACACCGGTCAATTATTTGGATATGAGACTAGATTGATCCACTATGTACATATATTGTTGGGGTGGGGGGTGATTTCAATTTTATTTATAAAAAAAAATTCTTTTTTAATGTTTAAATTACAATTGACGAAAGCGATTTACATATGTGTCAAGTTAACGACTTACATATATGACTGTGGAAACTGTAGATGACCTGTCCGCCCAGCGTTCACATAAACATGGCACCGGTCGGAGGGAAAGAAAAGAATCACAAGCAGCATGGATCCATCTAGGAAGACATGTCACCAAGATGAAAATAACCGAGAGTCTGAAGTTGACAAGTTTCAAGAGAACTTACCGTCTCATCTCCATGAAAGAAGAGGTCAAAATGCTGGTCAAAATCTGTCCATCAAATATTTTTTTCCTCAAATTCATTTGTTTGATTTAAGCTACTCTATCATACATAATTGATAGGCAATGCATCCATTATGCAACAATAGTGTGACTTGATGATGATGATGATGATTTATATTTACATCGGGTATATAATCGAGAGAGAGAGAGAAACAGATAGATGATAATAGTTGATAGGTGGTATTACTTGGTAGCATTTGCTTACTGCTGATTCCTACTAACTCGTCCACGGGTTCTATCTTTCCACTTGCATTGTGATAGCCTTCAAAACCAACCATCAAAATTGTAATAAATTTTACTATGAACTAGCAACAGAAAACACCATCTGGGCGTCGTAAAAATTAATTTTTGAAAGACATTGCCTGAGAGGGTGGGAGTTAATAATTCAATATCAGAGGGTTTGTATCATAAGTAAGCAAAATCCTCATATTCATTAAAGGAGTAAAAGAAAATATAAAAAACAATTTAAAATGAAAACTGAGCCTCGTCCCTCTCAAATAAAATGTTGCGTGCATGTAATAATCAAACAATTATTTTGAATATTTTCCACAAAATCGTAGGTATTTATTTATTTGTAAACTTTTTAGTTAACTTCTTGTTACTGTAAAAAAAAAAAAAGAAAGGATGAGAGTAAAAAACAATTTTTAAAATTGCGTACTCAAATTTTGGGTGTATATAGCATAAGAATATTGTGACATAAGCTGTGTCGTAAAGCTATGGCGTAGTTTTTGTAATGGTAGTACCTGTTAGGGTCCCATTTATGGGTTAAATAGAAAAATGTATTTAAAAAATAAAATTGAGTGTCCATTAAGAATTGGTTTATTACAAAACTTTATTGGCATTAAATGGCCCACTAAGGTTGATATGCCATAAAACAAAACAAACCAATCTATTTCTTACATTATTAGTCGAGATTAAAAGCATGGTAGTAAAGGTAACCCAAAACTAATTTTCTTTTTTTTTAATATGAAACAAAACTAATTTCTTTGTGTTCTGCTATAAATGTTAGTTTTCTGTGATCTCAGCTACACCCCCTCCCCCCGTCAATGCCAGTATAAGTCATTAAATCTACCCATCACACATTAGGAAACAAAAACAAAAAAAATCTGTTCTGGTAAAAATAATAACAAAATTTATTGTGTACAGTGCTCAGGTGCACCACAACTCATCAAAGTCTTATGTCTAGTACACAGAATAATGTATTAGTGTCAAGAACATGAATAGCATACATTAATAATATACATGTAAGTGTGCATGTGCGTGCATATGTGTGTGGAGGGGGGTATCAGGTATAGTGTTGGCAGATTACAGGAAGCATGGAGGCTTTGAAAGATGCAGTGTTTTGGCAGCCTACAACAGATGCAGGCCGTTTATTCCATGCCTCGGCAACACTGAGAGTGAAAAATGTTTCCAAAAGCCATGTGGGCTATGCTGTTTTCTGACTTTGTAGGGATGCCTACGTGTGTTAGAAACATGGGGTTCAAAAAGGTGCTCATGGTTGATTAAATACCAGGTCAGTTCCCAGGGCAGCAAGACGTTCAGAATATGGCAGATGCCTGATGGAGGGTACATGTACGAATCAATTTTCTATAATCTCAGTCATCTCTCCACCATAATAGGTCTTTGAAGCAAACCAATATATATTTACCAACCCCTCTGCATGAGCAGGATACAACACAAGGTCAATTGATGGAGGGTGCATGTACAAGTTAATTTTCTATAATCTCAGTCACCTCTCCACCATAATAGGTCTTTGAAGCAAACCAATATATATTTACCAACCCTTCTGCATGAGCAGGATACAACACAAGGTCAATTTCTTAAGCGTTTTAAGTTTAGCAGGTTTGAATTCAGAGTTTTCCTTCTAGACTGGTTAACCTAGCTATGGTTAAAGAGTCCAGTATACCCTGCTATTTACCCATAGCTGGAGGGAGAATTGGATTCATACCTTTCCCAAGAGTATTAGTGCCATGTGAAATGCCAACAGCTTCGTCCAGGAATTAAACTTGCATTGACGAGTCCATTTCCTATGACTCTAACCATTAGACCACGCACCCCCATAAAATAATTAAAAACATAGAAAACCAACGGAGATTTTTCATTTTTATTGAGAATATTTTTTTGTTTTTAAATGTTTTAAACCAATTAGATTGTTTCTACTTTCCAGTCTTTTTATGTGAAAGTGACTGAAATATTCCGATGCCTTCAACTCTTAAAACATGAATTTCACCAATAATTAACATTGTATTAAATTCATGGTATGAATTTTTATACATTTTTATAATATGTATGAAATAATAATATTATATTAATTATTTATTATTATATATATTATATATATATATATTTATTATATATATATATTATATATATTATATATTTATTATATATATATATATATATATTATATATTTTATTATATATATATATATTATATTATTAAATTATATTATTATATTATTATATAATTATTATAATTATTATTATAATTATTATAATTATTAATTATAAAAATATAATTTTTATAATTTGTATAATATATTGATTTATAATTTTTATACATGAATTTTACCAATAATTAACATTGTATTAAATTCATGGTATGAATTTTTCTACTCTTCTCTCAGAAGAAACTTGCTCACGAGTGAGGGACAAATTACCAATTTTTTTGAAAATATTTGTAGTGAGAGAAGAGATCTACCTCGTGCAACATGGTGTGACAAAGAGAGTGGCGGGCGTGAAGACTTGCCGTATTCTCGAATGAAGCCAGCTAGACTTTGCCTGGCATGTAGGACTGACCTAGAGTCGAACCCGCTTCATTCAGAATGCAAAAGGGTTGTGGACGAGCAGTGCAGAGTAACCCGGATGTGGTGAGGATTGATGTATCTTTAAGGACCTGCCCTCCTAGACCACAAGAGAACAACTGCAGTAGCATTTTGTTGTTGAGATGAGCGTGATACTGTTGAGAGAGTGTTTAGACTGAAGACTGTCAATTGGAAGAACATTGCGTCGGACTTGACTGTGACCCCCAGAGATTACTTACGTTCCTGATTAGAATATTAGTCATGAGAACTGTTTATGTTGCATCCCACAGAAAAGTACTTTTCGACCTTTCGCCTGAGACATTAAGAAAACTTTAAAAATCAAGAGATCTTTTCATCTGTTTTGTAAATTCTATGAGTTATCTCCCTTGAATTCTTTCGAAATAAGTAATGTAATCGATTACTTTACTTAATTGATTTTTCAATCATGTTTAAAGCATTGGTTCCTATCAGTTCACTAAAGTTAAGCAATCAGAAACTTGTTCAATATTCAGATGGGTGACTCAGGTACAGTAAGCAATCTGAAAACTTAAAAAATCATCAAATAATCTTTTGATTTGTTTTGTAAATTCTGAGAGTTATCTCCCTTCAACACTTTCGAAATATATTCCGTAATAAAGTATATAATGAATATATATATATATATATATATATATATATATATATATATATATATATATATATATATATATATATATATATATATATTCCGTAATTCACAATTTCAATATTACAAATAAAACAAACATGCAGCTTCCTTTTCTTTCTTTTTCTTTTTTTTTTAATTCATTTTAATTTTATGCTGGTCATTTAAACGACACAAGACCATTTGGAATGTGTCATTTTTAAATTTGGGTGAAATAAAATGAGACAAACAAGAAATCTGCGATTAAGTGACACCAGATAATATGTATTCATATTTTTACATTGCATCTTGGATAATCTGGACGGTGTCATTTTTAACCAGAGGGTATTGCAGGATGATAACGGACGAAAGATTTAAGAATACGCATATTTTAAGTAATGACAAAATTACAAAAAAGAATTAATTCATTTTCTTAAAATTTCAATCAAGTGAAATATCATAATTCAAAGAAAGAAATAATGTATTTTTTATAAATTGCCATTAAAGGAAATGTCAAAATCCCACGAAAGAAATAATGTATTTTAGATTTCAATCAAATGAAATGTCATAATTCCAGGAAAGAATAATTTTATTTTCTTAAATAATATATTAGATCTTAAAATTTCTTGATTTCTCGCTTAAGTAATATTTTCTAGGTTTAAAGGAAGTAAAATAAAAACAATAAAAAAGTAAAAAACACAAATATAATTTGCTTTTTGTTTGTCAAGAGATTTTTTTTTCTTTTTTGTAGACTATACACTAGGTACCACCAATTTGACCATGTGCAATTTACCCCCCCCCCCTACATTTAACACAATGAAACTTGCAGAAAAATTAATATTTTCTTGAAAAATCTTTTCCATTTGAAAGAAAAAACATTAAACAAACTCCTGATGATTTTTAGAATTTTTTATCAGCTTACGAAAATAATGAAAATTATGATTGAAAAACAATGTTTTCATTTTTGCACTGTTAAATCAACTGAAATTTAACGTAGCTAAAAACAAGTTACGATAAGAGGATTTTTTTAAAATTCTATGAAAAATCAATTAATCGTCCGATTTTCACGAAAATTTCCATAAATGTTTAGCATTGGATGTAAATACATCTGAAATAGTTTTTTCTAAAATATATTGGGGGAAATATTTTTTTACGAGGTCTATCACCCCCCACCCCCTATTTTATTTTATGAGATAAAAAAAATGACGTGGAAAAAAATTGGTACTTTTTTTTCTATAAAGATAAGAGGCTGAATAACTATATCAATGAAATTGTATAACGTACCGAACTATAGTTTTTTTAGGAAAAATTAATGAAATCGGAAATAAAAAGTGCAAAAAAAAATGTCATAATATTAATATTTGAAAACTTTTTTTTGCATGTAATTGGTATGTACTATATTCTATTAAATTGCCAAAAAAAAAAATTTTTTTAAGAAATTAATTTTTATGAGATTTTCAATCTTTTGTGTGATTAAATATTTTTATTTTCTGCGTGAAATAAATTAAATTTTTTTTTTTCTGTGGAAAAAAATCGAATTTTTCACGGATATTTAAAAATATGAATTTTAGAATTCAGGTGAACTAAAATTTGGTCAGATCCGTGCTCGATTAATATTTTAAAAAGAATTTGTAATTTTTATTGTTGAATAGTAATGTGTGATTCTTAGAATATACGGAAGAGCAAAACTGACATATGACGAGACGCTTCTCGGTAACTAAAGTTTGTTTTTCTGAGCGTAAAAAAATATTTTATTTAACTTTTACGACCAATTAGAATAAAAATAATATATTGAATGATTGTTTTATCAGTTTTTCTCTTAGAAAAAATATTCAAATTTTCATTTTATTTTCGATTTTAAGAATTAATACTAAAACCGAAGACATTTTTAACGTCAATTTCACTGCGAAATGTTAAGATTAAATTTTTTCAAGTTTTTATTCATAGTAAATTGTAATATTAAAGTTTTTAAAGATTTTATTCATTTTAAATTGTAATATTAAAGTTTTTAAAGATTTTATTCATTTTAATAGAAAAAATTTGGCTAAAAAAGTTTGTCCGTTACACCCATCCGTACTTAGATGCATAACCGTAAGAGGGTAATAATATGTATTTCTTTCTCTCTAAATCGCGGCCTGAAAATTACCCTTTCGCACGTAATATGGATAGGTTTGTTTATTTTTTAAGATAACGATGTAATTTTTCCCAATCGGATAATTTGATCTTTGAATTAACTATTTTTCTTTGTAACAACCCTGTACGATCTTTTTTTTTTACGAGATTTTTGATAAACAATGTTCGGAAATATCTATTTCCGTTTTATTGAAGATGGCCTAAACGGTTTGGTGGTACCTACTGTACACGTGTGCAAATATTTTTTGTAAACCAGTGTAATTGTTGGTTTTATTTGTTTTTTGTTGTATTTTTAAAAAAAACGCTTGTTTAAATATTTTTATTTTCAATACACAAAGAAAAGAAGAAAAAATTGCTCTCTGAATCTACAAGGCAGTTATACATGTATTAGAAACACGGAGATCAAAAGGTTTTTCGATCAGGTTTTTTGTTTTCTCTTTCTTTCAATACATAATTGTGTACTTTTTCATTTAATTTTGGTTTTCTTGATTTCTCGCTTAAGTAATATTTTATATATTAGTGTAATTTCTTTATCGAAATTTTTCTACTTTTTGGGCTTAAGTAACATTTTTTAGGTTTAAAATATGTTAAAAAAAATGTAAAAAAAGAAAGGAAATGTGATTTTATGTTTCTATTTTCTGACAAGTTTAATTTTTCATTTTTCTTATGTGTCGGTAATTTTATAAATCTAAGTTTGATTTTTCATCTTATTTTTTCCTCGTTTTTCTGCTTATTATTTTGTAGTATTATTTTGTAGGCTGAAAATTGAACACTTGTTGCT
>CM042158.1:80775777-80778277 GCA_023376005.1 Doryteuthis pealeii | reverse complement strand
CCAAAAGCTACTAAAACACACAATCGAAAATAGTTCATAATAGGTTATAATAAATAAATGGGGAAAAAATAATCCAACTTTGGTTGAACGGGCAGATGCGAGCAACCATAATCACAAATAAAAAACATCTCCCGATTCACTATATTCACTAAAACACAATGCGCCCTCTCACCAACTATAGAAAATGTTAACAAAGAACGTCACAAGATGTGAACAGGAGCGTAACTTTTTACGAAATGAAAAATAAGAATCTGCGCACATCCTTGTGCGCATAGTTGAGATGGAAGATAACATCGAAAGGGCTATTTTTCAACCAATCAGCAACCTTCGTGCTCAAATCTAGGTAGACTTCAAACCCGATCCAAGCTGAGCAATCCTGTACACCAAACGGTAGTAAGCAGCGAGGACGATGATCGGTGAACATTTGATATCGTTATCTAATGATATCTAATAGAAATAATTACAAGAAATCATATATCATTATTAGATAATAATAATAATAATAATAATAATAATAATAATAATAATAATAATAATAATATTAGACAGTATTAAAGAAAAACTTTAAGAAACAACTACTGAAGAAAAAAATGTAGATATGGACATCTAGTCACATATGTCACATGTTCCGAGGTGGATTTTGAAGATTCGTTATTAAAGGAGTATTAACTTTGATTTTAAACTATTAGAAATTTAATCTTTAAAGGAGTAATGAATTTAATTTTGAACTTTTAAATCTTTATTTTATAGATAATGTTTGTTTTTTTTAATCGTTCTAAAACAGTTATTTTAGATACTGACCCCTTTAAAAGATTTATTTAAGAATATTTTTTTAGGAAAAACAAATTTTTTTTAATGCTGTTTAATATTCCTATCTAATAATGATAGATGGTTTCAAATAATTATTTCTATTAGAAAACATTTGCACACAGTTACATTGTTTCAAGTAACTGATAATAATCCTTAGAAAACAATCATAGCTAGAAATAACTATTTTTATCGGAAATAATTTACAGTTATATAACATCAAGTATATATTTTTGAACCACTTTAAGATAAATGCAACATCAAGTGTATATACATTTATTTAACCCCTTTAAGATAAATAGTGGTTGGATGTTAGTTTGAAGAAAAGAGTCGGTACTTGATTATATAGTGGCTCGGAATAACCAGACGATTGATCGGTTGGGACCTCATTTATTACCCTCCCCATTACTAAAACCGTCCCTACTCATAAAACTACATCATTTGACTATCATGTTGAAACGTCTGTTTAAAAGAAAATATAACTTCACAAGTAAATCAAGGGAGATCACTCTATTGTTACTAGATACGACATTTAAACAACATTGTAAAGGTTTAATTCATTTTTAAACATTTTCAAAGAAATTCATTTCATTTTAGATCATTTAAAAATGGTAATCCTTAACTATTTCCTCGTAACTTCCTATCGTAAATCAAACTGAACCCTCATTTTATGTCCATGTTTTTGCAATGAATGTTTTAATTTTCTTGTATCCGTTATTTTACAATACTAAATATATTTTATTTATTTATTTTAATATTCACTTCAATGTGGTTAGTTTTAAAGTAGGGGCTCCTTTTGGTGTTGTTATTTCTTTGCTTTTCTTCTTTATTTTTTTTTTTTTTTTTTTTTTTTGCTTCGGCACTCTAAAATAAAAACAGTAATGAATTGAATTTTGAATTTTTTTAAACTTTATTTTCTAGATTATTAATTTTTATTTCATCCTTCTAAAACAGTCATTTCAGATTCTGACCTGTTTAAAGAATTTATTAAAGAATATTTTTAGGAAAATAAAGTTTATTTAATGTTATTCTTTTGGTTTTTCTTTTCCCTGAAATTTATGAACATAAAAATAATGCTAGTTGAATTATTGCTATTGTTTTTATGTTGATGAATTTTAAAAGTAATAAATGCCTTTTTCTAAATATGAAATTAAATCGGTCTTTTTTTGTGATATACGTGACTATAGGTTCGTATCTCTATTTTTTCTGTAGATGTTTCTTAAAGAATTTTAATACTGTCTACTATACTTAACTAATAATGATATAAGGTTTCATATAATTATTTCTATTAGAAAACATTTGCCCACAGTTACATTGTTTCAAGTAACTCATAATAATCCTTATAAATCAATCATAGCTGGAAATAACTATTTTTAACAGAAATAAGTTACAGTTATACAACATAAACTATACATATATATATATATATATATATATATATATATATATATATATATATATATATATATATGTGTGTGCATATATATATGTACATATATATATGTATATGTATCTGTATATATGTATATATATATATTATATGTTTATATTTAATATATATATATATATATATATATATATTATATACATACATATATGTATATATATATATATATATATATATATATATATATATATATATATATATTATATATATATATATATATAACACAACACTATATAGCTCTCTCTT
>CM042158.1:80757808-80767808 GCA_023376005.1 Doryteuthis pealeii | reverse complement strand
TATGTATGTATGTATGTGTGTGTGTGTGAATATACCCATGTATATATAAATACGTATACATGTATGCATATATTTATCTATATATGTATATATATATATTTATGTTTACATAAAAATATATCTATCTATAATCTATTTATATAGATAAACATATTTAAAAATTTATATAAAAATAAAATTCAATATATATATATATATATATATATATATATGTGTGTGTGTGTGTGTGTGTGTGTGTGTGTGTGTGTGTGTGTATACTTGATGTTGTATAACTGTAAATTATTCTGATAAAAATACTTATTTGAAGCTATAATTTTTTTCTAAGGGTTATTATGAGTTACTTGAAACAATGTAACTATGTGCACATGTTTTCTAATAAAATAATCATTTGAAACCTTATATCATTATTAGATAGGAATATTAGACAGCATTAAAAAAAACTTTAAGAAACATGTTCATATCTACAAAAATGTAGATATGAACATATAGTCACATATGTCACAAATATGAAATAAAAAAGACCGTTTGAAATATCAAGTACACACACACACACACACACACACACACACACACACACACACACACAAACATACACACTCATATATATATATATATAAATATATGTAATTTTATTTTTATATAAATATTTAAATATGTTTATGTATATAATATAAGATTATGTATATATATATATATTATATGTATGTATGTATGTATGTATATATATATATATATATATATATATATATATATATATATATATATATAATAGATAGATAGATAGATAGATAGATAGATAGATATAAACTGCATATGTAACCATATTTTTTTAATGATGGTCATTATGTTACTACCTATCGATTTAGACAAAAGTGTGACCTTAAATAATAGATTTAAATAATTTTAAGTCACCACTTCCATTTTTTCTTCTAAAAACCGTTAAGATAAAAGGACTTATTTAGGTACCACCAATTTTCCCTGTGAAATTTACCCCCTATATTTCACACAATGAAACTTTCATAAAAATTAATATTATCTTGGAAAAACTTTTTTCCATTCGAAAGAATTAAACAAACTCCTGATGATTTTTTAAAAATCAAGCTTACGGAAATAATGAAAATTGTGATTGAAAAAAAAAGTTTTCATATTTGCACCGTTAAATCAACTAAAATTTAACGTAACCAAAAACAAGTTACGACTTGTAGGTTTTTTTTAAATTCTATGAAAAATCAATTAATGGTCCGACTTTCACGAAAATTTTCATAACTATTTACCCTTGGATGTAAATTTGTCTGAAAACACTCTCTGGTGTTCCTAATTTTTTTAGTCCGGTCATGGACCGGGTACTTTAGCTAGTATATATATATATATATATATATATATATATATATATATATATATATATATATATATCTTATTATAATGGAGATTGTGTGTTTTTCTGTCTGTAACCGAAACTATATTCCTACTCAAGTCACAATTCTCTTAGTTATTGACATCACATTCTCCATGATTTTATTTTTATCTAAACCTCAATTATTAATAAAATTGTCTTACATTATTAATACTGTTAACTATGTCTACATACTGACTAAATCCAATTATATTTATATATACAACAAAATAGCGGTTTACATTGCGAACGGGAAGGCTAATTGCATATTAATATTAAAATATCGAATTTAATAAATATGTGCTTAGTATTATTGATTTCTAACTGTTTGGTTTTATTTTAATGAATATAAGCAAAAATCTCTTCAATGAATCTTAAATAAAATCCATTAACAAGATGAAATAACTGTCATTTTATTCTTTACTTCCTCTTATAACTAAATACTTAAATTAGAAAAATAACAATGAAAGACGAGAGTGATGGAAGAGTAAGTTTCAGTTGTTCCATTTTTTATTATACTCCCTCTGTTTCAAATCTTTTATTATACTCCCTCTTTCAAATCTTTTTATCTGTATTCTTATTTAGTTTCATTAGTCTTTCTAATTTAATGTAATATTTTATTGCATTAAAACTTAAATACTTGCACCCGGAGGGTGCATATATTTGCTAGTATATATAAAGGCGTTTATTAAATTATCTTTTGTTAAGATCGAATATATATATATATATATATATATATATATATATATATATATATATATATATCGGTTTTCAGTGTATCCCAACTTTTTAGGAGCTGGTAAAAGACATTTTCTGTTGAGTGGCGTTAATGCTCTCAGTAAGCGAGGCGAAGATATTTGGCGCCTTACTGTCTGGTCTGTTGTTGCTTTTTGTTGTTTTTTCTTGTGGGGCCTGTATATATATCGGGTTTCAGTTTATCCCATCTTTTTAGACCTCCTAAAAAGATGTGATAAACTGAAACCCGATATATTTACAGGCCCCACAAGAAAAAACAAGAAAAAAGCAACAACAGACGAGACAGTAAGGCGCCAAATATCACCGCCTCGCTTACTGAGAGCATTAACGCCACTCAACAGAAAATATCTTTTACTAGCTCACATCTTTTTAGGAGGTGGTGAAAAGTATCTTTTGTTGAGTGTTTTTAAAGTATGTGAGGCGGGGATATTTGGCGCCTTAACGTCTGGCCTATATATATATATATATATATATATATATATATATATATATATATATATATATAAAGGCATTTATTATCTTTTGTTAAGATCGATATATATATATATATATATATATATATATATATATATATATATATATATATATATATACAGATATATATATATATCGGGTTTCAGTTCGTCACATCTTTTTAGGAGGTGATGAAAAGTATCTTTTGTTGAGTGCTTTTAAAGTAAGGGAGGCGGGGATATTTGGTTCCTTAATGTCTGGTCCGTTTTTTTTTTCTGGTTGGACCTGTAAATATATCGCGTTTCAGTTTATCACATCTTTTTAGCAGGTGATTGTAATTATGAATGGAGGTTGGTGAAAAGTATTTTCTTAAGTGGTTTTAATGCCCTCATTAAATCGAGTTTGGAGCAGTTGGTACCTTACTGTCTGGTCTGTTGATTTCTTTTATTTTTCTTGTGACTCTTATAAAGATATTAATTAACAAATTTTATTTAAATTAATCAAATAAATAGATAAATAAAAGATATAAAATCCAAACATGTTACCAGTTTGTCCTTGATCCTTCAGCAGTGTCCAGCATGTCATGTTTATCTTACTCGGAATGTTTGTGTGATAAGTGGCAAGTGACCATACAGCTGCTTTCTCGTGGGGTGTTGCTTCCACAACTTGTTTAAAATTACATACTGCATTCTTGTGCAGTTTCCATTTAACTTATTATGCTATGTTCGTGTCCAGGTGGTGCAGTCGTACAGTAGCAATGATACAATTATGGCTTGGAAGAAAACTTTTTTTTAACTTAAAGGGTGGGGGGAGTCAACGTTTGCTCATTTGAATAAAACTCCATAATTTTTAAATATCTAGAAAAACTCAGTAACTACCTTTACCCCATATAAAATATTTTTAATTAAAGATTTCATTTATCTAATCTATTAAGAAAAAGTAAGTTTAATAATCATGTTAAATCAGACATGTTTTCCGAAATTCTATATATTCATTTTTTTTCTTTTAATAACGATTGTTTTCATTTATTTACAGCAGACCATAAAAAATTATTGGAAGCAAATAAATAAAGTGTCGGCTTCAGCAATGATTTTTCTTAATAAAGATTGTGCTACAGTTTTTTAGGGTCATTAACTTAAACAGTAAAAATGCCTTTTGGGACGAATTTAATTGTTTAAAAGTGTATTAAAAAATTAGATATGTAATTTTAATTTGTTTTTTTTTGTTTTTTGTTTTTTTGTTTTGTTTATTTGTTTTTGTATTTTTTGTTGTTTTTTTTACTGATGCTCATTATGTTGCTACTTTTCTACTAAAACAAGAATTTTACTTAGATAATGGATTTAAATAATTTTAATTCGTTTTTAAATTGAAAATGAGACAACATTTTGGTTCATATCGCTTAAATGCGTCCTAACTCCTGGGCTTAAAACAACGCTAAGTGGTGCCTGGTGAAAATCTGACCCGTGCTACTATGAACTCTCTGGCTGTTTGAAGGCGTTTGTCTCGCGATATGTAAGCGATGAATTGCACCCCAAGTTTTTTTCTCGACAAGTAAATGTAAATATTTTACCCACCCATCATTAAAATATTTTTAGCAGTTTGTGAGCGTTTTTATCGACAAATAACATTTTAAGTGGTTTGAAGGCGTTAAGAAGTAAGCCACCCCCAGGTGTTTTATCGATAAGCAAATGTATATATCCCTTCCTTAAAAGAATATTTTTATTTTTTTCGGTATTTTCATTTTATTTTAATTCAAAACAGCTATCACGAATTTTTAAACAAATACGACCGAGTTTCGCATTACATTTTCGGAAAAAACGCCTTCAAACAGCTAGGGAGTTCATAAGCAGAACGGGTCGGATTTTCTGCAGACATCACGTAGCGTTTTTTTTTTTTACGACAGAAGGCCAGGACGCATTTATGCGATATGCGCCAACATTTTGGCAGTACGATTTATTAAAGAAATATGGCCAGATAATTTTTAAAATGTAAATAAATTTAATTGGAAATTAATGTAAATGGCAATTAAAGTAAACGAAAGACAATTTATTTACTAAAAGAATAAGTAAATGAAATTATTAGTGAGACAATATAACTTGATAATTTGGTAACTGATAATTTAATTTTTATCAACTTATTTTCTAACAAACTCTTGGTTCATTGTTTTGTATTAAAAATCATAGGTGACTCAGCTATGATTTTTTTTTAAAAACCCCAGCATGCTTAAATTAGGAATTAACACGGATGAAAAAGTCGCCATATCATCCTTTAAAATATATGACTACAAAATACTAAATTTTACTCTTTTGAGCCCTGAGCTCAAATTTACTCTCTGCCCTTTCAGTGTGATCTCAACACTGGTAAACTAATGCTACGGTGTGAGAATAAAAACACCACTAATGTAATTGGTTCAAATAGTTAAGTTAAATATTTGGACAATATGACCTTTAGGCACCACTTTTTGATCTCGATTAAGAAAGGACATGTTTTTCATTTACACCACCAATATCCGGATGTTTTAACAGACGATTTTAGATTTTTTTAAATTATAAAACTAAACCCTAACCCTAATCCTAACACCTAACCCTAACCCTAACCCCTAATCCTAACCTCTAACCCAAACCCCCGAACAAACAACCGGATATTGATGGTGTAAATGAAAAACATGTCCTTTCTTAATCGAGATCAAAAAGGGGTACCTAAAGGTAATATGGTCCAAATATTAAAAAAAAAAAACAACATTAAGTAAATCTAATATTAGACAGTATTTGAAGTAAACTTCACTTTTTCTCAAAAATAAAACAAACAAAAATATCTAAAAATAACGTAACTATTATTTTTGAAAACATATTTTAGATAAAATAATTAAACAGTAAAATAACTATTTTAGAAGTAATATTTTGAATCATTGATAAAATTCAACTTAGACTTTAAAATAAAGTTTTAAAAAGTCCAAAATTAAACTTATTACTGACTTCTTTAAAAATAAATTTTCGGTTATTTCCTATAACTCCAGCATAAAAAGGGGAACCACTCTGATTGACTATTAAATTATTTATTTATTTCCCCAGTAAACTAACCCTAAACCATAACTCTAACCCTAACCCTAAACCCTAACCCTAATCCCGTCTTCTTTTTTCCTAGTAGATCAATAAATAAATAATTTATCAGTCAATCAGAGTTGTTCCCCTTTTTTATGTTGGAGTTTTAGGAAATAATCAAATGTTCTAATAGCTCAAAATTAAATTTACTATTGCTTTAAAAATGAAGTTCTAAATTGTGTTAAAATATTAAACCATTAACGTTTTAAAAATGTTCTAAAATGTCTTAATTTGTTTGAGAATGTTTAAAAACAAACTTAAACCTTTAAAGTATTATGTTTAATTGTTCTTAAGAATAAACGTATCTAATAACAGTCGAAATTGTCATATCTAAAATCTTTAGTCAAGTTAGAGTGATCTCCCCTGATATACTTCCTTGTGCGATAGCTTATAAGCTACTACCTTTTATATATATAGTACAAGGAAGTGAATCAAGGGAGATCACTCTAACTTGACTAACTCGCAATGACTTTGTCGTTTCAACACGACAGTCACGTGATGTAACCCGTGAGTATGGGTCTTTTTAGTTAGGGGTGGGATAATATAAATCAGGTTTCGGTCATATATATATATTTACCAACCCCTCCACACGAGCAACATGGGACACATTTATCAAACGGAGTTTAACAGCTTTGAATTCAAACAGAACTTCACTGATTTTAATTCAGAGTTTTCCTTTTTCTAGACTGATTACCTAACTAAGGTTGAAGGGCTCAGTCTGCCCTACTATTTACCCAGAACTGGAGGGAGAGTATTTGGATTCATACCTTTTCCAAGGGTATTAGCGCTATATTAAATGCAAACAGTCTTGTTCAGGATTTGAACTCGGGTCGACGTGTTCATTCCCTACGTCTCTAACCATAACACTAAACACCTCCAATTCCGTCATATTCCTGTTTGATCACCAACATTTACCGAAAGATCAACAAATTGTGTAACTGAAAAGTTGTCAATTGGATTTGGTGATTTTATCGAATAAAAAAAAAGAACATTTTTCATTGTTATAAAACAAAAGAGACACTCATATTTTCGGCGGGAACTTCGGCAGATTACATTTCAAATATAAGTCGAGTTTAGCGTAATGGTTATCAGCGTATATATATTTACCAACCCCTCCACACGAGTAGGATGTGATACAATTTCTCAAGTGGAGTTCAACAGGTTTGAATTCGGAGTTTTTCTTCTCTTAGACCGGTTGTCTAACCAAGGTTAAAGAGCCCAGTCTGCCCTATATTTATCCATAGCTGGAGGGAGAGTAGGATTCATACCTTTCCCAAGGGTATTAGCGCTAAGTGAAATGCAATTACCACATTCAGGATTTGAACTCGGGGCGACGAGTCCATTTCCCATGACTTTAACCATTACACAACGCGCTTCCTTTATTATCAGCGTATAATACATACACACACATACGAAGACCATTCAATAAATAAAGGGATTTTTTTTTAGAAAAGTTGAGGGGGGGGGGCTCTCCATGAATGTAGATTCTACACATTTTGGAAATGGTTTCCAGCAAGAATTATTTTAATCTCTCAAAAGTATTTGTTTTGGGGCTATTCAAAATGGCGGTGAATCAAACAGGGTTTCCAGGATTGAAAAGAGATCTGAGAATTATTTGTGAATATGTGATGTGTGCGAAGAAGCTTGTTTTCGTGAAAAACATTTTTACAAATGGCTAAAAATGGGTTTGCAACAACAAGTCTGAATTGAAAGAAAAGTTCATATTGTGGGGAAAAAATTAAATTTCCATTTGGAAAATGCGGTAAATACAAAGTTTAAAAACAAACAAACAATTTCTTTAACTTGTGTCTAATATTTAACTTATTCAGTCTAAATATGAACACACACATAAGTAAAAACAAAGTCGTCGGGGCGGCCTAATGTCGGTATCGGCCAGACAGCGAGGGAGTCCATCCCCTTTTCACTAGCGCTAGACTAAGGAGATTATTTTAGCGTCTGAGGTGGAGCGCCACACCTACCACCAGCTCCTCACTTTACCGCATAGATCCCTGTGCTACTCATTCGATGAGTTGGCGAGGGCCAGTATCGAACCAAGAACCTTGTGATTCCTTGCCGAACACTCTACCAACTGAGCTATACTCGCCTATATATTGTTGACACACATATATATATATATATATATATATATATATATATATGTGTGTGTGTGTGTGTGTGTGTGTGTATTTAGGAGGCGCTCATGGTGTAATGGTTATTGTTATAAGAAATAGACTCAGCAATCGGAGTTCAAATCCTGGATGTTTGCATTTCAATTTGTGTTTTTTTGTTGTTTATTTTTTTTTAAGCCATACGTAATTAAAAACAACCTTAATTCCCTAAAACCGTAACCAAATTCGCAAAATGTTAATTCATAGACTGCAGTTAAACTATCATTTGATACCAGCAAAAAAACTTTCCGTTTTAATTTTACCGACCTAAATCAGAAGTCAGTCTACTTTTAAGCCCGAAGGAAACTTTCACTTAAACAGTGGGGGTAGTCAACGTTTGCTCATTTGAATTCCATAATATTTAAATATATAACTATTTTTTTACCCAACATGAATATTTTTTAAAGTAAGTTTAATACTCTATGAATTAATAATTAAAGTAATTTAAAAAATCTATTTTAAAGCATGATTTCAATTTCGTAAAATTTACGCTCAACTAAAATTGAAATCATGCCGTAAAAAGATACTTTTGTTTTGTTTTATTAAAAAAAATTATAGCTTCAAATAAGTATTTTTATCAGAATAATTTACAGTTATACAACATCAAGTATACACACACACACACACACACACACACATACATATATATATATATATATATATATATATATATATATATATGTATATTGAATTTTATTTTTATATAAATTTTTAAATATGTTTATCTATATAAATAGATTATAGATAGATATATTTTTATGTAAACATAATATATATATATACATATATAGATAAATATATGCATACATGTATACGTATTTATATATACATGGGTATATTCACACACACACACACATACATACATACATACATACATGGCTTTTTTCTTATTATGGTTTCAATAAATTATTATCGTTGAATAAAATGAAAACAAAACATTTTAAATAGGGTGGCTGAAATATTTGCATTTACTTGTTGATAAAAAAAACAATCTGGGGGTGGGTTACATTTTATCGCCTTCAAACCACTAACAGTTATTAGTCGATAAAAATGCATTCAAACCGGTAATGGTGGTAACACATTTACATTTCTTTGTCGTGAAAACTTGGGAGGGTGCTTACATTTTTTTACAAAACATATGTACCCACCCCCACCTGATTGAATAGAAATTAGCTAAAATCTGGGAATTATCCGATTTTAATGAAATTATCAATGAATGAATTTAATAATGCATCAGCTATTTTATTTCAAAACATTCAGATTTTTTTTATGTCCTTCAACTCCCCCCACTTAATTTTTGGGATGTAAAATATTGGTGGGTTTATATACGGTGTTATTTGCAGAATTGCGTCCCGATCTCCCGCCTTAAAGTCTAGGCAGTGATAAAACAACTCCCACCTACGAATAAAGTCCCCTGTTGCAATGCCTTCTGAAAAAAAAAGCAGCGCTTAAAGTGTTTTTTACAAAAAGTTAACGCTATATTTTACTCACTTCAGTATTTTTTGACAAGTAAATGTAAATATTTTAACCCTCCTCTTTCGTTGAAATATTTTAAGGGTAGGGGGTATTTACAAAAATATTTACATTTACTTGTCGATAATAATATGGCTTACCTTTAACACTTTAAAACCACTAAAAAATCAAGACCATCCAGACTACTGCATTGTTGCAATTAATTCATCTTCTTTGAATTTCCATGAAAAGAAATTGCAAATTTACGGAAAATAATTTATTCATTTTTTAAAATTTCAATCAAAAGAAATGGAAAAATTCCAGGAAAAAAATCAATTTTTTTTCAAAATTTCAATCAAAAGTAATGTAAAATTACAAAAAAGAATTAATCTATTTTCTTAAAATTTCAATCAAGTGAAATATCATAATTCAAGGAAAGAAATAATGTATTTTTTATAAATTGCATTAAAAGAAAATGTCAAAATCCCACGAAAGAAGTAATGTATTTTAGATTTCAATCAAATGAAATGTCATAATTTCAGGAAAGAATTAATTTATTTTATTAAAATTTCAATCAAGTGAAATATCATAATTCAAAGAAAAAATAATGTATTTTTTAAAAATTGCCATTAAAAGAAATGTCAAAATCTCACGAAAGAAATAATGTATTTTAGATT
>CM042158.1:80730308-80752808 GCA_023376005.1 Doryteuthis pealeii | reverse complement strand
CGGAACCACTCTGGGTTGAATTTGCACGAAGGTGTCAAAATTAACGTCACACAGAAAAAACAGAACCCACAATTTTGTAATAAAACTGTTAATTTTAACTAAGGGAGTTTAAGAAAAATAAAACATTTATTGCAAAAACACGGACATAAAATGGGGGTTCAGTTTATTTAATGTTAGGAATTTACGAGCAAATTTTATTACCAAAATGTTTATCTAAACAGCGATTTTTTTTACATGTTTCGTCATTAAATTCTCTTTCAATGAATTAAAAATTAATTTTTCTCTACCAAAGAAAAAACAAAGCAACAAAAACAAAACGAAACAAAAAACAAATACGAAGAAACTAAGTTTCTTCGCGTTTGTTTGTTTTTTTAATAAGTTACTTATTTATTGTACACTGTAGGGGTAAAATACCCGCACTTTTAATTTAAAGTAAAGATTTATTTAAAATATAAGATCTTACTACTTGATAAACAGAATATTTTATTAAATTCGGATTATTAGATTTTTTAAAATCTTTTTTTAAATTCTTGTGCTTCCTGTTATTGAGGCTTTTGAAAATAAAAAAATAAATAAGCTTTGTAACGTCTGTTGTAAATTATTCACTGAAGAAATAATGGAAAAAGGTAGCACTAAAATTATCAACAAAATGAATTTTGTTGTTAATTAATGATTAAAAAGTAAAGGTAAAAGAAAAAAAAGTTAATAAAAACCAAAAAAAAAATTAACGTGTTTGTTTTTTTCTTAAGACTTAAAAAATTCATAGCGTTTCTTTAAATATATATATATATATATATATATATATATGTATATATTATATATACTAGCAAATATATGCACCCTCCGGGTGCAAGTATTTAAGTTTAAATGTAATAAAATATTAGATTAAATCAGAAAGGCTAATGAAACTAATTAAGAATTCAGATAAAAAGATTTGAAACGGAGGGGGTATAATCGGAAAATAGAACAACTGAAACTTACTCTTTCATCACTTCCGTTTTTCAATGCTAAATTTTCCTAATTTAACTATTTAGTTAAAATAGGAAGTAAAGAATAAAATTACACTTATTTCTTCTTGTTAATGAATTTCTTTTAGGATTTATTGAAGAGATTTTTACTCATATTCATTAAGATAAAACCAAACAATTAGAAATCAATAATACCAAGCACATTTTTATTAAAATCAGTTTTTTTAATATCAATATGCAAATTAGCTTTACGTTTACACTGAAAACTGGTATTTTGTTGTATATATAAATACAATTGCATGTTATTAGTACTTAGGTAAGGCCAACAGTATTAATAATGTCAAACAGTCTTATTATTAATTGAGGTTTAAATAGAAATAGAATCATGGAGAATTTGACGTAACTAACTAAGGGAATTGTGACTTGAGTAGTAATCTAGTTTCGGTTACAGACAGAAAAACACACAATCTCCATTATAATAAGATATATATATGTATATATTTATATATGTATATATTTATGCATATATATATGTATATATTTATATATATATATATTTATATATGTATATATATATATATATTTATATATTTATATATATATGTATATATTTATATATATATGTACATATTTATATATATATATGTATATATTACATTTTTACTTGAAGGCACTTACAACGCATGTATCGCATAAAATTCGATACTTTTTCTTATAGAAAATGAACTTGACAAGTGTAATCCGAGAAACGTTTCTAAATAAGCAAACATCCAAAAATCTTATATATATATATATATATATATATATATATATATATATATATATATATATATATATTTATATATATATATATATATATATATATATGTTCATATATATATACATTTGTATAT
Organism: Doryteuthis pealeii; assembly: GCA_023376005.1. NCBI lineage: Eukaryota > Metazoa > Mollusca > Cephalopoda > Myopsida > Loliginidae > Doryteuthis > Doryteuthis pealeii. The sequence continues at coordinate 80,750,947 of CM042158.1, read as the reverse complement.
ATATATATATATTCATATATATATATATATATTTGTATATATGTATATATATTCATATATATATATTTATATATATATATATATTCATATATAAAATATATTTGTATATATATATATATATATATATATATATATATATATATTCATATATATATATTTGTATATTCATATATATATATATTTGTATATATATATATATATATATATATATATATATATATATATATATATATATATATATATATATTTGTATATATATATATATATATATATATATATTATATATATATATATATATATATATATATATATATATATATATATATATATATATATATATATATATATATATATATATATATATATATATATATATATATATATATATTTGTATATATATATATATATATATATTCATATATATATATATTTGTATATATATATATATTATGTGTGTGTGTGTGTGTGTGTGTGTGTGTGTGTGTGTGTGTGTAGGTCAGGATCTGATAATAAAAACAATTTTAAAAGGTTTGAAAATCATTATATATCTAGAAAATAAAGTTTTTAAAAATAAAATATAAAATATATATGTATATATATATATTATGTATATATTTATATATATATTTATATATATTATATATATATATATATATGTTCATATATATATATATTTGTATATATATATATGTATTCATATATATATGTATTCATATATATATATATATAAATATATATATATATGTGTGTGTGTGTGTGTGTGTGTGTGTGTGTGTGTGTGTGTGTGTGTGTAGGTCAGGATCTGAAATAAAAACAATTTTAAAAGGTTTGAAAAACATTATATATCTAGAAAATAAAGTTTTTAAAAATTCAAAATTGAATTTATTATTCCTTATAAATGTAATTTTATGCATAAAGTTTGATTTTAAAACATAAAATGAAGATAAATAATTGAAGAAAAAAAAATCAACACACAAAATAAAACACAATACAAATTTGTTAAGTTCAGGCGACAAAATAATCATCTCGTGTAAGATTGATATTGATAAAAAACAAAATCATTTTTGTTTTGCCCCCCCCCCCGTTGGGATATAGAATAAAAATTGGTCATGTGATGGCTTACTACTACGTCCGCGCCTTGAAATCACGAACATGTACACGTGGATATAGAAAATCACCTCCTTTCAATCTCTTTTTTTAAACCAATCAGCGTCCAGTGAGTTCAATCCAGCCAGATTCTTGTCACTATATAAAAGATGTGTTTCGAAAGAAATTTATTTACATCTTTCTCTACGAAAATGAAGTACGTGTCGAGAAATTATACAATGAACAGAGCAGTTATATATGATAGATATAAATGGGATACCAATAAACCTCGCAAAATTGTTAAAACGAAGCGCGATATTCTAACAGCGAAGATTTCACAACTCCAAGAAAAAATACGACAATGTCACCTTCTCCTAAATGAAAAGGAACAAAAGATGAAATCGGTGAGCTTAGAAAAAAAGAACATGAAAATAATTTTGTTTTGACCAAAGAAGGAACAAACGAAAACGAAGAAGCCAAAACCTTCACATAAAGAAATTTTTGTTTAAATTTTATGTAAATACAAACGGCCCTTTTCAGGGCCACAAAATCACCAGAAAGTTTACCTTACCAACAAAACGTTTCATAATAAGTTTATAAGTTCTCATTTTACCATTTTTTTAATATTTAAATCTTTCGTTTTTCTCATTCTTTCCTGATAAATATTTTAGATATACTCTATATTTTTTCTTTACATAAATGTTTTTTTCTTTAATAATAACAATTTACATTTTAAGAAGAAAAGCAAAGAAATTACTTCAAGATAACCCTTTTTTCGATCTTAAAAGATAATATAATAAACGTATATATATATATATATATATATATATATATATATATATATATATATATATATATATATATATACAAAAGTAGAAAAAAATAAAACCAACAATTACACTGGTTTACAAAAAATATTTGCACACGTGTATAACTTACCAAAAAGAAAACAATATCTCTTGACAAACAAAAAGCAAATTATATTTGTGTTTTTTAGTTTTTTATTGTTTTTATTTTACTTCCTTTAAACCTAGAAAATATTACTTAAGCGAGAAATCAAGAAATTCTAACATCTAATATATTATTTAAGAAAACAAAATTATTCTTTCCAAAAATTTTAAGAATTCATTTGATGGAAATTATGATATTTCACTTGATTGAAATTTTAATAAAATAAATTATTTCTTTCCTGGAATTATGACATTTCATTTGATTGAAATCTAAAATACATTATTTCTTTCGTGAGATTTTGACATTTCTTTTAATGGCAATTTTTAAAAAATACATTATTTTTTCTTTGAATTATGATATTTCACTTGATTGAAATTTTAATAAAATAAATTAATTCTTTCCTGAAATTATGACATTTCATTTGATTGAAATCTAAAATACATTACTTCTTTCGTGGGATTTTGACATTTTCTTTTAATGCAATTTATAAAAAATACATTATTTCTTTCCTTGAATTATGATATTTCACTTGATTGAAATTTTAAGAAAATAGATTAATTCTTTTTTGTAATTTTGACATTACTTTTGATTGAAATTTTGAAAAAAAATTGATTTTTTTCCTGGAATTTTTCCATTTCTTTTGATTGAAATTTTAAAAAATGAATAAATTATTTTCCGTAAATTTGCAATTTCTTTTCATGGAAATTCAAAGAAGATGAATTAATTGCAACAATGCAGTAGTCTGGATGGTCTCGATTTTTTAGTGGTTTTAAAGTGTTAAAGGTAAGCCATATTTTTATCGACAAGTAAATGTAAATATTTTTGTAAATACCCCCTACCCTTAAAATATTTCAACGAAAGAGGAGGGTTAAAATATTTACATTTACTTGTCAAAAAAATACTGAAGTGAGTAAAATATCGCGTTAACTTTTTGTAAAAAACACTTTAAGCGCTGCTTTTTTTTTCAGAAGGCATTGCAACAGGGGACTTTATTCGTAGGTGGGAGTTGTTTTATCACTGCCTAGACTTTAAGGCGGGAGATCGGGACGCAATTCTGCAAATAACACCGTATATAAACCCACCAATATTTTACATCCCAAAAAATTAAGTGGGGGGGAGTTGAAGGACATAAAAAAATCTGAATGTTTTGAAATAAAATAGCTGATGCATTATTAAATTCATTCATTGATAATTTCATTAAAATCGGATAATTCCCAGATTTTAGCTAATTACTATTCAATCAGGTGGGGGTGGGTAGATATGTTTTGTAAAAAAATGTAAGCACCCTCCCAAGTTTTCACGACAAAGAAATGTAAATGTGTTACCACCATTACCGGTTTGAATGCATTTTTATCGACTAATAACTGTTAGTGGTTTGAAGGCGATAAAATGTAACCCACCCCCAGATTGTTTTTTTATCAACAAGTAAATGCAAATATTTCAGCCACCCTATTTAAAATGTTTTGTTTTCATTTTATTCAACGATAATAATTTATTGAAACCATAATAAGAAAAAAGCCATGTATGTATGTATGTATGTGTGTGTGTGAATATACCCATGTATATATAAATACGTATACCTGTATGCATATATTTATCTATATATGTATATATATATATATTTATGTTTACATAAAAATATATCTATCTATAATCTATTTATATAGATAAACATATTTAAAAATTTATATAAAAATAAAATTCAATATATATATATATATGTGTGTGTGTGTGTGTGTGTGTGTGTGTGTGTGTGTGTGTATACTTGATGTTGTATAACTGTAAATTATTCTGATAAAAATACTTATTTGAAGCTATAATTTTTTTCTAAGGATTATTATGAGTTACTTGAAACAATGTAACTATGTGCACATGTTTTCTAATAAAAATAATCATTTGAAACCTTATATCATTATTAGATAGGAATATTAGACAGCATTAAAAAAAACTTTAAGAAACATGTTCATATCTACAAAAATGTAGATATGAACATATAGTCACATATGTCACAAATATGAAATAAAAAAGACCATTTGAAATATCAAGTACACACACACACACACACACACACACACACACACACACACACACACATACACAAACATACACACTCATATATATATATATATAAATATATGTAATTTTATTTTTATATAAATATTTAAATATGTTTATGTATATAATATAAGATTATGTATATATATATATATTTATATGTATATATGTATGTATGTATGTATATATATATATATATATATATATATATATATATATATATATATATATATAGATAGATAGATAGATAGATAGATAGATATAAACTGCATATGTAACCATATTTTTTTAATGATGGTCATTATGTTACTACCTATCGATTTAGACAAAAGTGTGACCTTAAATAATAGATTTAAATAATTTTAAGTCACCACTTCCATTTTTTCTTCTAAAAACCGTTAAGATAAAAGGACTTATTTAGGTACCACCAATTTTCCCTGTGAAATTTACCCCCCTATATTTCACACAATGAAACTTTCATAAAAATTAATATTATCTTGGAAAAACTTTTTTCCATTCGAAAGAATTAAACAAACTCCTGATGATTTTTTAAAAATCAAGCTTACGGAAATAATGAAAATTGTGATTGAAAAAAAAAGTTTTCATATTTGCACCGTTAAATCAACTAAAATTTAACGTAACCAAAAACAAGTTACGACTTGTAGGTTTTTTTTAAATTCTATGAAAAATCAATTAATGGTCCGACTTTCACGAAAATTTTCATAACTATTTACCCTTGGATGTAAATTTGTCTGAAAACACTCTCTGGTGTTCCTAATTTTTTTAGTCCGGTCATGGACCGGGTACTTTAGCTAGTATATATATATATATATATATATATATATATATATATATATATATATATATATCTTATTATAATGGAGATTGTGTGTTTTTCTGTCTGTAACCGAAACTATATTCCTACTCAAGTCACAATTCTCTTAGTTATTGACATCACATTCTCCATGATTTTATTTTTATCTAAACCTCAATTATTAATAAAATTGTCTTACATTATTAATACTGTTAACTATGTCTACATACTGACTAAATCCAATTATATTTATATATACAACAAAATAGCGGTTTACATTGCGAACGGGAAGGCTAATTTGCATATTAATATTAAAATATCGAATTTAATAAATATGTGCTTAGTATTATTGATTTCTAACTGTTTGGTTTTATTTTAATGAATATAAGCAAAAATCTCTTCAATGAATCTTAAATAAAATCCATTAACAAGATGAAATAACTGTCATTTTATTCTTTACTTCCTCTTATAACTAAATACTTAAATTAGAAAAAATAACAATGAAAGACGAGAGTGATGGAAGAGTAAGTTTCAGTTGTTCCATTTTTTATTATACTCCCTCTGTTTCAAATCTTTTATTATACTCCCTCTGTTTCAAATATTTTTATCTGTATTCTTATTTAGTTTCATTAGTCTTTCTAATTTAATGTAATATTTTATTGCATTAAAACTTAAATACTTGCACCCGGAGGGTGCATATATTTGCTAGTATATATAAAGGCGTTTATTAAAATATCTTTTGTTAAGATCGATATATATATATATATATATATATATATATATATATATATATATATATATATCGGTTTTCAGTGTATCCCAACTTTTTAGGAGCTGGTAAAAGACATTTTCTGTTGAGTGGCGTTAATGCTCTCAGTAAGTGAGGCGATATTTGGCGCCTTACTGTCTGGTCTGTTGTTGCTTTTTTGTTGTTTTTTCTTGTGGGGCCTGTAATATATATCGGGTTTCAGTTTATCCCATCTTTTTAGACCTCCTAAAAAGATGTGATAAACTGAAACCCGATATATTTACAGGCCCCACAAGAAAAAACAACAAAAAACAACAACAGACGAGACAGTAAGGCGCCAAATATCACCGCCTCGCTTACTGAGAGCATTAACGCCACTCAACAGAAAATATCTTTTACTAGCTCACATCTTTTTAGGAGGTGGTGAAAAGTATCTTTTGTTGAGTGTTTTTAAAGTATGTGAGGCGGGGATATTTGGCGCCTTAACGTCTGGCCTATATATATATATATATATATATATATATATATATATATATATATATATATATATATATATATATATATATATATATATATATATATATATATATATATATATATATATATATATATATATATATATATATATATCGGGTTTCAGTTCGTCACATCTTTTTAGGAGGTGATGAAAAGTATCTTTTGTTGAGTGCTTTTAAAGTAAGGGAGGCGGGGATATTTGGTTCCTTAATGTCTGGTCCGTTTTTTTTTTCTGGTTGGACCTGTAAATATATCGCGTTTCAGTTTATCACATCTTTTTAGCAGGTGATTGTAATTATGAATGGAGGTTGGTGAAAAGTATTTTCTTAAGTGGTTTTAATGCCCTCATTAAATCGAGTTTGGAGCAGTTGGTACCTTACTGTCTGGTCTGTTGATTTCTTTTATTTTTCTTGTGACTCTTATAAAGATATTAATTAACAAATTTTATTTAAATTAATCAAATAAATAGATAAATAAAAGATATAAAATCCAAACATGTTACCAGTTTGTCCTTGATCCTTCAGCAGTGTCCAGCATGTCATGTTTATCTTACTCGGAATGTTTGTGTGATAAGTGGCAAGTGACCATACAGCTGCTTTCTCGTGGGGTGTTGCTTCCACAACTTGTTTAAAATTACATACTGCATTCTTGTGCAGTTTCCATTTAACTTATTATGCTATGTTCGTGTCCAGGTGGTGCAGTCGTACAGTAGCAATGATACAATTATGGCTTGGAAGAAAACTTTTTTTTAACTTAAAGGGTGGGGGGAGTCAACGTTTGCTCATTTGAATAAAACTCCATAATTTTTAAATATCTAGAAAAACTCAGTAACTACCTTTACTCCATATAAAATATTTTTAATTAAAGATTTCATTTATCTAATCTATTAAGAAAAAGTAAGTTTAATAATCATGTTAAATCAGACATGTTTTCCGAAATTCTATATATTCATTTTTTTTCTTTTAATAACGATTGTTTTCATTTATTTACAGCAGACCATAAAAAATTATTGGAAGCAAATAAATAAAGTGTCGGCTTCAGCAATGATTTTTCTTAATAAAGATTGTGCTACAGTTTTTTAGGGTCATTAACTTAAACAGTAAAAATGCCTTTTGGGACGAATTTAATTGTTTAAAAGTGTATTAAAAAATTAGATATGTAATTTTAATTTGTTTTTTTTTTGTTTTTTGTTTTTGTTTTGTTTATTTGTTTTTGTTTTTGTTGTTTTTTTTACTGATGCTCATTATGTTGCTACTTTTCTACTAAAACAAGAATTTTACTTAGATAATGGATTTAAATAATTTTAATTCGTTTTTAAATTGAAAATGAGACAACATTTTGGTTCATATCGCTTAAATGCGTCCTAACCTCCTGGGCTTAAAACAACGCTAAGTGGTGCCTGGTGAAAATCTGACCCGTGCTACTATGAACTCTCTGGCTGTTTGAAGGCGTTTGTCTCGCGATATGTAAGCGATGAATTGCACCCCAAGTTTTTTTCTCGACAAGTAAATGTAAATATTTTACCCACCCATCATTAAAATATTTTTAGCAGTTTGTGAGCGTTTTTATCGACAAATAACATTTTAAGTGGTTTGAAGGCGTTAAGAAGTAAGCCACCCCCAGGTGTTTTATCGATAAGCAAATGTATATATCCCTTCCTTAAAAGAATATTTTTATTTTTTTCGGTATTTTCATTTTATTTTAATTCAAAACAGCTATCACGAATTTTTAAACAAATACGACCGAGTTTCGCATTACATTTTCGGAAAAAACGCCTTCAAACAGCTAGGGAGTTCATAAGCAGAACGGGTCGGATTTTCTGCAGACATCACGTAGCGTTTTTTTGTTTTTTTACGACAGAAGGCCAGGACGCATTTATGCGATATGCGCCAACATTTTGGCAGTACGATTTATTAAAGAAATATGGCCAGATAATTTTTAAAATGTAAATAAATTTAATTGGAAATTAATGTAAATGGCAATTAAAGTAAACGAAAGACAATTTATTTACTAAAAGAATAAGTAAATGAAATTATTAGTGAGACAATATAACTTGATAATTTGGTAACTGATAATTTAATTTTTATCAACTTATTTTCTAACAAACTCTTGGTTCATTGTTTTGTATTAAAAATCATAGGTGACTCAGCTATGATTTTTTTTTAAAAACCCCAGCATGCTTAAATTAGGAATTAACACGGATGAAAAAGTCGCCATATCATCCTTTAAAATATATGACTACAAAATACTAAATTTTACTCTTTTGAGCCCTGAGCTCAAATTTACTCTCTGCCCTTTCAGTGTGATCTCAACACTGGTAAACTAATGCTACGGTGTGAGAATAAAAACACCACTAATGTAATTGGTTCAAATAGTTAAGTTAAATATTTGGACAATATGACCTTTAGGCACCACTTTTTGATCTCGATTAAGAAAGGACATGTTTTTCATTTACACCACCAATATCCGGATGTTTTAACAGACGATTTTAGATTTTTTTAAATTATAAAACTAACCCCTAACCCTAATCCTAACACCTAACCCTAACCCTAACCCCTAATCCTAACCTCTAACCCAAACCCCGAACAAACAACCGGATATTGATGGTGTAAATGAAAAACATGTCCTTTCTTAATCGAGATCAAAAAGGGGTACCTAAAGGTAATATGGTCCAAATATTAAAAAAAAAAACAACATTAAGTAAATCTAATATTAGACAGTATTTGAAGTAAACTTCACTTTTCCTCAAAAATAAAACAAACAAAAATATCTAAAAATAACGTAACTATTATTTTTGAAAACATATTTTAGATAAAATAATTAAACAGTAAAATAACTATTTTAGAAGTAATATTTTGAATCATTGATAAAATTCAACTTAGACTTTAAAATAAAGTTTTAAAAAGTCCAAAATTAAACTTATTACTGACTTCTTTAAAAATAAATTTTCGGTTATTTCCTATAACTCCAGCATAAAAAGGGGAACCACTCTGATTGACTATTAAATTATTTATTTATTTCCCCAGTAAACTAACCCTAAACCCTAACTCTAACCCTAACCCTAACCCTAAACCCTAACCCTAATCCCGTCTTCTTTTTTCCTAGTAGATCAATAAATAAATAATTTATCAGTCAATCAGAGTTGTTCCCCTTTTTTATGTTGGAGTTTTAGGAAATAATCAAATGTTCTAATAGCTCAAAATTAAATTTACTATTGCTTTAAAAATGAAGTTCTAAATTGTGTTAAAATATTAAACCATTAACGTTTTAAAAATGTTCTAAAATGTCTTAATTTGTTTGAGAATGTTTAAAAACAAACTTAAACCTTTAAAGTATTATGTTTAATTGTTCTTAAGAATAAACGTATCTAATAACAGTCGAAATTGTCATATCTAAAATCTTTAGTCAAGTTAGAGTGATCTCCCCTGATATACTTCCTTGTGCGATAGCTTATAAGCTACTACCTTTTATATATATAGTACAAGGAAGTGAATCAAGGGAGATCACTCTAACTTGACAATGACTTTGTCGTTTCAACACGACAGTCACGTGATGTAACCCCGTGAGTATGGGTCTTTTTAGTTAGGGGTGGGATAATATAAATCAGGTTTCGGTCATATATATATATTTACCAACCCCTCCACACGAGCAACATGGGACACATTTATCAAACGGAGTTTAACAGCTTTGAATTCAAACAGAACTTCACTGATTTTAATTCAGAGTTTTCCTTTTTCTAGACTGATTACCTAACTAAGGTTGAAGGGCTCAGTCTGCCCTACTATTTACCCAGAACTGGAGGGAGAGTATTTGGATTCATACCTTTTCCAAGGGTATTAGCGCTATATTAAATGCAAACAGTCTTGTTCAGGATTTGAACTCGGGTCGACGTGTTCATTCCCTACGTCTCTAACCATAACACTAAACACCTCCAATTCCGTCATATTCCTGTTTGATCACCAACATTTACCGAAAGATCAACAAATTGTGTAACTGAAAAGTTGTCAATTGGATTTGGTGATTTTATCGAATAAAAAAAAAAGAACATTTTTCATTGTTATAAACAAAAAGAGACACTCATATTTTCGGCGGGAACTTCGGCAGATTACATTTCAAATATAAGTCGAGTTTAGCGTAATGGTTATCAGCGTATATATATATTTACAAACCCCTCCACACGAGTAGGATGTGATACAATTTCTCAAGTGGAGTTCAACAGGTTTGAATTCGGAGTTTTTCTTCTCTTAGACCGGTTGTCTAACCAAGGTTAAAGAGCCCAGTCTGCCCTAATATTTATCCATAGCTGGAGGGAGAGTAGGATTCATACCTTTCCCAAGGGTATTAGCGCTAAGTGAAATGCAATTACCACATTCAGGATTTGAACTCGGGGCGACGAGTCATTTCCCATGACTTTAACCATTACACAACGCGCTTCCTTTATTATCAGCGTATAATACATACACACACATACGAAGACCATTCAATAAATAAAGGGATTTTTTTTTAGAAAAGTTGAGGGGGGGGGCTCTCCATAAATGTAGATTCTACACATTTTGGAAATGGTTTCCAGCAAGAATTATTTTAATCTCTCAAAAGTATTTGTTTTTGGGCAATCCTGGAAATCCTGTTTTGATTCACCGCCATTTTGAATTGCCCCAAAACAAATACTTTTGAGAGATTAAAATAATTCTTGCTGGAAACCATTTCAAAATTGTGTTTAGAATCTACTTTATGGAGAGCCCCCCCCTCAACTTTCTAAAAAAATCCCTTTATTTATTGAATGGTCTTCGTATGTGATGTGATATGGTATTATACCGCTGATAATAAAGGAAGCGCGTTGTGGTAATGGTTTAAAGTCATGGGAAATTGACGTCGCGCCACCGAGTCAAATCCTGAAGTTGGGTAATTGGCATTTCACTTAGCGCTAATACCCTTGGGGAAAGGTATGAATCCTACTCTCCCTCCAGCATGCGATAAAAATAGCGGCAGACTGGGCTCTTTAACATTGGTTAGACAACCGGTCTAAGAGAAGAAAAATCGAATTCAAACCTGTGAACTCCACTGAGAAATTTGCGTATCACCATCTTACTTCGGTGGAGGGGTTTGAAATATATATATACGCTGATAACATTACGCTAAACTCGACTTATATTTGAAATGTAATCTGCCGAAGTTCCCGCCGAAAATATGAGTGTCTCTTTTTGTTTATAACAATGAAAAATGTTCTTTTTTTTTTATTCGATAAAAATCACCAAATCCAATTGACAAACTTTTCAGTTACACAATTTGTTATCTTTCGGTAAATGTTGGTGATCAAACAGGAATTATGACGGAATTGGAGGTGTTTAGTGTTATGGTTAGAGGACGTAGGGAATGAACACGTCGACCCGAGTTCAAATCCTGAACAAGACTGTTTGCATTTAATATAGCGCTAATACCCTTGGGAAAGGTATGAATCCAAATACTCTCCCTCTAAGTTCTGGGTAAAATAGTAGGGCAGACTGAGCCTTCAACCTTAGTTAGGTTAATCAGTCTAGAAAAAGGAAAACTCTGAATTAAAAATCAGTGAAGTTCTGTTTGAAATTCAAAGCTGTTAAACTCCGTTGATAAATGCGTCCCATGTTGCTCGTGTGGAGGGGTTGGTAAATATATATATTTGACCGATAACCTGATTTATATTATCCCACCCCTAACTAAAAAGACCCATACTCACGGGATTACATCACGGACTGTCGTGTTAACGACAAAAGTTAGTAAGTTAGAGTGATCTCCCTGATTCACAACTTATAATACTATATATATAAAAGTAGTAGCTTATAAGCTATCGCACACCAATGGAGTATATCAGCGGGAGATCACTCTAACTTGACTAAAAGATTTTAGATATGACCAATTTCGACTGTATTAGATACGTTTATTCTTTAAGAAACAATTAAACATAATACTTTAAAGGTTTAAGTTTGTTTTAAACATTTCTCAAACAATTAAGACTTTTTTAGAAACATTTTTAAAAACGTTAATGGTTTATAAATTTTAACACAATTTATAACTTCATTTTTTTAAAGCATAGTAAGTTTTAATTTTGAGCTATTAGAACATTTGATTATTTCCTAAAACTCCAAATAAAAAGGGGAACAACTCTGATTGACTGATAATATTTATTTATTGATCTACTAGGAAAAAAGAAGACGGTTAAGGGTTAGGGTTTAGGTAGGTTAGTGTTAGAGTTATGGTTTAGGTTAGTTTACTGGGGAAATAAATAAATAATTTAAATAGTCAATCAGAGTGGTTTCCCCTTTTTTATGCTGGGAGTTATAGGAAATAACCGAAAATTTATTTTTAAAGAAGTCAGTTAATAGTTTAATTTTGGACTTTTTAAACGTTATTTTAAAAAGTCTAAGTTGAATTTTATCAATGAATTCAAAATATACTTCTTAAAAAGTTATTTTACTGTTTAATTATTTTATCTAAAATATGTTTTCAAAAATAATAGTTACGTTATTTTTAGATATTTTTGTTTGTTTTATTTTTGAGGAAAAGTGAAGTTTACTTCAAATACTGTCTAATATAGATTTACTTAATGTTGTTTTTTTTTTTTAATATTTGGACCATATTACCTTTAGGTACCCTTTTTGATCTCGATTAAGAAGGACACTGTTTTCATTTACACCATCAATATCCGGTTGTGTTCGGGGGTTTGGGTTAGAGGTTAGGATTAGGGGTTAGGTTTAGGGTTAGGTGTTAGGATTAGGGTTAGGGGTTAGTTTTATAATTTAAAAAAATCTAAAATCGTCTGTTAAAACATGCCGGATATTGTGGTGAAATGAAAAAACATGTCCTTTCTTAATCGAGATCAAAAAAGTGTGCCTAAAGGTTCATATTGTCCAATATTTAACTTAACTATTTGAACCAATACATTAGTGGTGTTTTTATTCTCACACCGTAGCGATTAGTTTTACCAGTGTTGAGATCACACTGAAAGGGCAGAGAGTAATTTAGCTCAGGCTCAAAAGATAAAATTTAGTATTTTGTAGTCCATATATTTTAAAGGATGATATGGCGACTTTTTCCATCCGTGTTAATTCCCTAATTTAAGCGAATGCTGGGGTTTTTAAAAAAAAATCATAGCGATTGTCACCTTGATTTTTTTAATACAAAACAATGAACCAAGAGTTTGTTAGAAAATAAGTTGATAAAAATTAAATTATCAGTTACCAAATTATCAAGTTATATTGTCTCACTAATAATTTCATTTACTTATTCTTTTAGTAAATAAATTGTCTTTCGTTTACGTAAAATTGCCATTTACATTAATTTCCAATTAAATTTATTTACATTTTAAAAAATTATCTGGCCATATTTCTTTAATAAATCGTACTGCCAAAATGTTGGCGCATATCGCATAAATGCGTCCTGGCCTTCTGTCGTAAAAAAAAAAAACGGTCTACGTGATGTCTGCAGAAAATCCGACCCGTTCTGCTTATGAACTCCCTAGCTGTTTGAAGGCGTTTTTTCCGAAAATGAATGCGAAAACTCGGTCGTATTTGTTTAAAAATTCGTGATAGCTGTTTTGGAATTAAAAAATAAAATGAAAATACCGAAAAAAAATAAAAATATTCTGTTAAGGAAGGGATAATATACATTTGCACTTATCGATAAAACACCCTGGGGGTGGGCTACTTCTTAACGCCTTCAAACCACTTAAAATGTTATCTGTCGATAAAAACGCTCACAAATGCATAAAAATATTTTTAAATGATGGGGGGTAAAATATTTACATTTACTTGTCGAGAAAAAAACTGGGGTGCAAATATCAATCGCTTACATATCGCGAGACAAACGCCTTTCAAACAGCCAGAGAGTCATAGTAGCACGGCAGTCAGATTTCACCAGGCACCACTTAGCGTTGTTTAAGCCCAGGAGGTTAGGACGCATTTAAGCGATATGAACCAAAATTGTTGTCTCATTTTCATTTTAAAAACGAAATTAAAATATTAAATCCATTATCTAAGTAAAAAATTCTTTGTTTTAGTAGAAAAGTAGCAACATAATGAGCAATCAGGTAATAAAACAACAAAAAATACAAAAACAAATAAACAAAACAAAAAAACAAAAAGACAAAAAAAAAAAAACAAATTAAAAATTACATATCTAATTTTATTAATAAACTTTTTAAACAATTAATTTCGTCCCAAAAAGGCGTTTAATGTTTAACGTTAATGACCCAAAAAACTGTTTCAGACAAACTTTATTTAAGAAAAATCATTGCTGAAAAGCCTGACACTTTATTTATTTGCTTCCAATAATTTATGCGTCTGCTTGTAAATAAATTCGGAAAACAATCGATTATTAAAAAGAAAAAAATGAATATATAGGAATTTTCGGAAAAAAACATGTCTGATTAACATGACTTATTAAACTTACTTTTCCTTAATAGATTAGATTAAATGAAATCTTTAATTAAAAAATAATTTTATATGGAGTAATGGTAGTTACTGAGTTTTTCTAGATATTTAAAAATTATGGAGTTTTATTCAAATGAGCAAACGTTGACTCCCCCCACCCTTTAAGATTTATAAAAAAAAAGTTTTCTTCCAAGCCATAATTGTATCATTGCTACTTGTTACGACTGCCCACCTGGACACGACATAAGCATAATTAAGTTAAATGGAAGCTGCCCACAAGGAAGCAGATGTTAATTTTAAACAGTTTGTGGAAGCCCAACACCCCACAGAAAGCAGTCTATATTGCGTCACTCTGCCACTTATCACCACAACATTCCGAGTTAAGATACATTGACACATGCTGGACACTGCTGAAGAATCAAGGACAACTGGTAACATGTTTTGGATTTTAATCTTTTATATTCTATTTATTTGAATATTTAAATAAAATTTTGTTTAATTAATATCTTTATTAAGAGTCACAAGAAAAAGATAAAAGAAAATCAACAGACCAGGCAGTAGATACTTATATCTCTCTCCAATATTGTGATTTTTATATTGGGACTATTAAAAACCCCTTTAAGAAAATACTTTTCACCGCTAATATACTCCATTCATATTACCAATCACCTGACTAAAGTAAGATTGTGAGTGATATACTGATATATAACGCGATATATTTGACAGGTCCACCAGAAAACAAAACGGACCAGGCCATTAAGGAACGCAAATATGCCCCGCGCTCTTATCGTTCTTTATTTACTTTAAAAGCACTCAACAAAAGATGACTTCCTCACCACCCTTCCCTAAGAAAGATGTGACGAACTTGAAACCCGATATAAATTTATATATATCTGTGTATGTTTGTATATATATTATAATAATTTATATATATATAATTATTTATTATTTAATTTTATTTTTATCATACTTATTGTATTTATAATATATATTATATGTATTGATACTTATTTATTATATTCTCATGATCTAACAAAAGATAATAAATGCCGTTTTATTCTTATATATATTATATATAATTTACTATTATTATTTATAAATTGATGAAGTTTTAATTTATATATATTATATTTTATTTTAAAATAAAACATAGGTGAGTTATAAATTCCATGTATGTATATGTTGAATATATATATATTCGAATAAGAACATGACATTAAATGGTAATAAATGGCCATAAAATACTATTATTTGAAAATATTATAATAATATTATCATATTTCTATATTATGTATTTAAATATATATATATTATTAGTTATATTTTCTTATAAATTTAAATTATCATTTATATGTCCAGACGTTAAGGGCGCTCAAAATATTCACCTCGCCCTCACATACTTTACAAATATTTATCACTCAACCAAAAGGTACTTTTCCCACCTTCACTCCACAAAAGATTGTGGAGCTAGTAAAAAGATACTCCATTTCCTGACTCTTAAGAGTGGCGTTAATGCTACCGTACCAGCGAGGCGCGTAAATATTCTAGAGCGCACTTACTGTCTTGGATCTGTTGTTGTTTATTTCTGTTTATTTTCTTATGATGGGGCCCTGTATATAATCGGGTGTTTCAGTTTATACACATCTATATAGGAGGTCTAAAAAGATGATTAAAACTGTATAACCCTAAGATATATATATTATACAGGTTACCCATAGAAAATAACAATACATAAAAAAGCAACAACAGACCAGTAACAGATTAAAGGCGCCATAATTATCATGTCGCCTCGTGCTATTATATGAGCAAAAAATCTACCAACACATATATTATATGTCTGGTAATCAATTTACCAGCTCTTAAAGAAGAGTTTAGGATGACACTGAAAACCGATACGTGAGTAATAGTAATAAAATAAATTATATTTTATACAATATATAAATTTTATAAATAATAAAATAAAGTAAGGTCTGGTATACATAATATGTATATTATGTATTATTTTCGAAGATAATATATATTATACTGCTGATCTTTAAAACAAAATAGATAATTAATTAATTTACGCTTTTATATATACTAGCAAACATATAGTCATCCTCACCTGACGGTGCATAAGTACAATTTAAGATTCAGAGCCGAATTTTCAAGTACTTACTATTACATTAAATTGAAAGACTAATGAAACTAAATAAGAATACATGAATTAATAATATTTGATTCGGACACTCAGAGGGTTGAGAATTATATAATAAAAAGATTTGAAACAGAGGGAGTATAATAAAAAATTGGAACAACTGCAAAACCGTTATCTCTTCCATCACTCTCGTCTTTCATTGTTATTTATTTTCTAATTTTGAAGACATGTGTGTATTAATAATAGAGGATAGTTAAAATTAAAATGACATTTAAATTCACTACTTAAGTATGGATTTCATTTTAAGGATTCATGATAGAGATTTTTGCTTATAAAATTCATTATAAATCAAGAACCTAAACAGTTAGAAATTCAGAATAGAAATGCACACATTTATTAAATTACAAGATATCTTTGAATATAATATGCAGATTAGCCTTCCCACAGTTGCGCACATGTACACACCGCAGTGATCTTCGTTGTTCATCTGAATGATAATGATATTACGTGCCAGTACTGTAGACCTCGTTCCACCTTAAGCGATAAGCTAATTAATAATGTAAGACAATTTTATTAATAATTGAGGTTTAGATAAAAATAAAACATGGAGGAATGTCTGATGTCAATAAGCTAGAGAATTTGTGACTTGGTAGGAATATAGTTTCGGTTTACAGACAGATAAAAAAACACCACAATCTCCATATAATAAGATATATATATATATATTATATAATATATATATATATCATATATATATATACTAGCTAAAGTTACCCGGTCTCCATGACCGGACTTAAAAAATTAGGATAACACCATGAGATGTGATAATTCAGACAAAAATTTAAGCAGTACCGAAGGGTAATGAGTGTATTGGAAGAGTGTTTCGTGACACGTCGGACCATTAATTGATTTTTTCTAGGGATTAATAAAAGCAACCTACAAGTCGTAATAACATATGTTTGCGTTATCGTTAATTTTTTAGTTGATTAACGGTGCAAATAATGTGAAAACGTTATTTTTTTAATCCACAATTTTACATTAAATTTCGGTAATGTTCGTAATTTTGAGAGAGACATATCATCATGAGTTATCTGTTTGTGAGATTCTTTCGAATCGAGACAGAAAGTGTTTAATCCATATAATAGTTAAATTTCATGAAAGTTCATTGTGGCGTGAATATAGGGGGTAAATTTCACAGGAAAAATTGGCGGTACCTAGAATGATAAGTGCCTTTTATGCCTTTATAATCGGTTCTTAAGCAGAGAACATGAGACGATTTGACTCTAAAAATTATTTAAATCTATTATTTAATGTGCACAGCTTTTGTACTTAACGCATAGTAGAAGGTGGACATAATGAACGCGAATATCATTAAGAGAAGATAATGGTACAGTATGCCAGTGATCTGAGAGATCGTATTCTATCTGAATTATCTATGTGTATATTATATATATATAGATAGAGTGAGAGAGAGAATATAGAAGATATAGTGAAAATAGAAGTAAGAAGAAGGAATAGAGTAGTGTGAGTGTGTATATATATATATATAGTATATATCATACATACATAACATTAGATTAGCTATAGTGTGATAATGTTGAATAGGTAGAGTAGGAATAAAATATTAGTGACGAAATAAATCTGTAGTATATGATAGGTAAAATACATAAACATTTATTATAATTATGGTAAAATACATGATATAAAAATATAAATGAAGTGAGCATGTTTGTATTATATATATAATATATATATTGAGTGTGATGTTTGGTGTGTGTGTGTGTGTGTGTGTGTGTTAGTTGTGTGTGTGTGTGTGGTGTGTGTGTACTTGATATTTCAAACGGTCTTTTTTATTTCATATTATGTGACATAGTTGTTAGATTTGTAATGTAATGAAGGTGTCAAATTCTCTACAAATTTATTGTTAGATATATGAACATAAAGTTCTTACAGTTTTTTTTAATGTCCGTGGATAGTCTTAATTAATTCAATATCTAATTAAATTGATAAATTAAAGCGTATTCTAAAAATGATTATATTTATTAGAATAACATGTGCACATATGTATACATTGTTACTCATATAATGTAAACTCTAATAAATAACTCCTTTAGAAAAAATTCATTAGCTTCAAATAAGTATTTTTTATTCAGATTAATATATTTCAGTATATGACAACATCGAGTGTAATACACACACAGCACACACACAGAGACGAGCACACACACAGAGAGTTAAATAGATGAAGTAAGAGATAGACTAGATAGATATATAGATTAAGGTAACTCACAGTATTTATGATTTAGGCTATGAATCATTTTTAAAATAGAAATAATAGAAAGTTCCTATATTTTTTTTTTGGACTATATAAATTTTTAAATAATATGTTTGATATCTATATAATATTAAAAAATATAGATTATAAATAGATAGATATATTTATTTTTATGTCTAACATAAATAATATAATAATATAACTATATATTAGATAAATATATGCAATACAATAGTGATATATAGCTGGTGTATTTATATATGTTGATGATGCGGTGTGTGTGTGTGTGTATATTCACACACACACACACACAACATACATACATACATGCATGAGATTTTTTCTTATTATTGCTTTCAAATAAATTATATCGTTGAAAAATGAAAACAACACATTTTAAATAGCGGGTGGCTTGAAATGATTTGCATTTACTGTTGATAAAAAAACAATCTGGGGGTGGAGGTTACATTTTATCGCCTTCATAACCACTAACAGTTTATTATTCGATAAAAAATTGCATTCAAACCGTAAATGGTCAAATAAGTGCGCGGGCGGAAGGGAGGGTGGGGAGCGGAGGGTAGGGGTAGAGGGTGGCGGAGGAAGGGGGGTGCGGTGAGGGGGGGAGGGAACGGGGAGCGGAAGTAGAAGGGGTGGAAAAAAATAACGCAAAACACACACAGACGGTCTGTGAATCACTTGAGCCTATGCACCCCTATGACAAATCAATTCGTATGAGATCATAAATTCCGTATTCACACGGTCAAATACAGTTAATGTAACCAGACATAGATAATATTAAAGAGCTAAACCCCCTGAACCACTTAAACCTCAATACTTTAACCCAACCCCGTAAACAAACAATCAGTCCAATTTGAAACTGGGTAGAATGAATGTAATTGTATAATAGAGAAAAGAATAGTCCCGAACATGAATCGGGATTCGACAAAGAGAGTGGGAAAGGGGGATTGAAGGATGATAGTGGAATCCTAAATCATGATGTGAATCCAATAACTATATCTTACTTATGCAAGATTAACTAATAATCAACAAACAAGAGAATTACCCTTCTCTTACATCTTCTTTAGAGCTACTTGTTAACTATCTACCTATGAAATAGAAATACCTACCAAAAACTATATAGACGATAAGTAGGGGAATCGATATAATGATATCAATTTCCTTCCGTATCACATTCGAATGAATTAAATAGAAAAACCAATGAATAACAGTATAAATACCTTCAAGTAATGAACAAATCCAATAACATACCATTAAACTTTGAGTGAAAACGAGTTTAGTCTACTCTTAGCAAATTTAAATTTTATTAAATGAGTACAATACAATATCGAAGATGGAAATAGTCTAGGTATCCTAAGAGGTTCTCAATGGAGTAATATAGAAGAATTATATATGATATAGAATATAATATATGGAAAGATATGTGAAACACCACAAATCTGTTAAAGTAAAACATTTTATAACATAGCTAATTGAAACCAGAGGATATTTCGATATGGAAATCACTTCAAGAGATTGTTTATCATTCCGTGTGTTTAAAGAAGCAGAGACAAAAGTCATAATGAGTCAAAACAAAAAGAGACCTGACGTTTTGCCAAAAAAGAAAATAACAAAGAACTGCATAAGCCAAAACC